>CM034239.1:369205-1073803 GCA_019916065.1 Vitellaria paradoxa
AATATTATTCTTCCAACATCATCAAATGGGTGGTGCAGTCACTGCGCGCAATATGATTAGTACATTCTGCAGTATTATTCAGGTAAAAATAATGATTTTAATTAATAATGAACGAATTGAGAACAATAATTTAAATTTAAATTTAGTTATAAAACGGTTCACAGTTGGTTAAATTTTATATAAACGATTCATAATTAGTTAGATTTTGAAATTATTTATTTAATTTAAAATCGAAATTAATTGAAATAAATAAATAATTATATATTAATATAATCCTGAATCAAACTAATGTTTTTGGAAAAAATCAATCCTCTTATATATTTAATACATTAATGATGGTTTTATTTTTATAAATTAGATTTTTATTTCGATTTGTGTACGTTGACTTCAAAATGGAAAATAGAATAAATTTCATGCCCTTCCATGCACCCCCCGGCAGACAGCGTGCAGCAGACACGCGATGTCTTGGGTCCATCAAAACCGGGACGTTACAAGCCTGCCCTGTTTTTTATAACTACTCCAAAAGCCACCTCTCCCTCTCCCTCCCCCACTTAACAGCAGGATTTATTCTCGGATCCCGTCCCCCGCTCCTCGACCTCCTCCTCCTCCGCCTTGTCTCCTCCCTTTATAAACTCCTCAACTCCATTCATTTCCTCCTCACGCACACTTTTTTTGCAGGAAAAAATGACCCCAAAAATGGTCGCCAAATTCCGACGTTCCCTTTCCTTCCCAAACCATCCCAACCATTCATCTAAACCTCCAAAGACTTTCCACGTCAGATCCACCAGTCTTCCCTGCGGATCCCACCCCTTGATTTCCCAGCTCAAGGATTGCATTGCCGACCTTAAATCCTGGTCCTCCAAATCCGACAACCGCACCTCCGGTTGGCTCTGTGACGGGTTGGCCCGACTCAAGAGTCTCCACGAGCACCTCGACGACCTCCTCCAGCTCCCTCAGACTCACGAATCCCTCCGCCACTGCCCCCGTTGGGTCGAAAGCCTTCTAGAAGACTTTCTCCGCTTCGTCGACCTTTACGGAATCTTCCAGACCTTGGTTTTGGCGCTGAGGCAAGAACACTCGGCGGCTCAGGTGGCGATAAGGAGAAAAGACGATTCAAAGACTCTTTGTACGCGAAAGCCATGAAGAAACTGGCTACAGAAATGGGTCACCTCGCTTCCACCGTACGAAACATCGGAACTTGCTCTGTGCCGGCGTTTCCGGACGTCGACGCCCAACTGGGTGAAGTTATTGGAGAGGCTAAAGAGGCGACGGTATTGGTTTCAGCCGCACTTTTTAACGGAGTTTCGCAGCCGTTTGTTTCTCAGAAGTCGTCGTGGAAGGGACTGAGATTGCCGAAGAAAGCTAGGAAAACGAAGGTGGAGGAGGGTCTTGAGGAGTTTCGGCGGGTTGGAACCGAGAGCTTGTGGGGTTTGAAAAAGAAGGGCTGAAGAAGTGGGAATGGTGTTAAAGAGAATGCATGAATTGGAAGATTGTATTGCCGGGATTGAAGTTGTTAGTGAGAGAGTGTTTAGGAATTTAATTAACACAAGGGTTTCATTGCTCAATGTTCTTACTCAGTAACAGAAAGAATTGAAGAAATCTGTATACTGTACAGTTGTGGCTGTAAATTGACTCTCTTTTTCAATTTTATTTTTATTTATAGACGTGTAAATTGAACTTCTTCAATTTGAGTACATTTGGTGGTTTTTGGCTTTCCTACATCTGTTCTGTTGATTCGTCAATTGTTGAGTGCTCTTTTTTAGAGGAGTTAAACGTGGGCCTTAATTATACGTTTGAATAAGCAAATTAAGAGCTTACATAATTGTTGACATTATTGATCTCAATAATTTTGTTACAGTGTTAGTCATTATTTAATTTAAAATTTTAACTTATTAGAATAGGTTATTCAACAAGTGCAATTCTTTTAAGTGTTATTAAAGTTTTGAATTCAAAAACCCTAAGTACTAAAATATTAGTCATCATTTAGTTTCACTTAAAAATTAATTATACTGTTAAAGAATTGAACAGTTTTATTATTTATATTAACTTATTTTTTCTTTCAATAAATTTAATGATTTATATAATTTCAACAATTAATAAAGTATGGTTTGCATATGAAGTATAATTATCAATATTATTACATTCCAATTACCTCTCAAGAAAAATGGCCAATTGGATTCCATGTTATGCTTAGATTGTATTTGGATTAAATATTTATCATGTGATCATCTACCCTTCGAACGGGAATGTGATTATATGAGAGGCAGAAAGTAAGATCGCTGTGGCTTCCATTTCAGATGCGGATTTGGTGCCAAATATCCTCATAATGAGATTATAGCAGGATTTGAACATCTTTGCATTCTTTACATTTATGCAAGCGTATGCACTACAATTATGGACTCTAATTATTAAGCCGCCTTCAACTCTTATTACTGTCATTTTTTTCCCCCTTCAACTGTATAACTTTTCACTTAATTCCCTTGTAAAATAAGTTTGGGAAAAGAAGAGGGAGGAAAAAATCATAATGCCGTAGCAGCAGTTTTTATTATCCTGAGAGACCATTCAACTATCTTTAGAACAAAAGAAAATTTACCAAAATAACAATTGGTCTTTTTATCTTTTCTAATGGACATTCCAAGATGGCCAGATATGAACCAAGTAAAGACACAGACTGACATGTGAACTGGATTGCTTGAAAGAGCCCAACAATTAAAAACACAAAAGCAAATAAAGAAAAGAGGGCGAAACCAAATTAAACGAGGAAAAGCCAGCTGCAAGCTGTGGGTGAATTGGCAAAATGAAACACCAACAGCCTGCACATGCATGATTTGTTACACATATAATTGAACTCTTTTCATCGTTAAATATTATTGGGTAAAATAATATTTTGACATATGGAGTGCCGAATAGTATAGTTAAGGTGCCACGTGGCCAGTGCCAAACATATTTGAGCGAGTCACGTAGTCATCGACCGAGCACGTTGACGCATGACACGTGGCGTTCTGTCGAACAGTTGATTGATAGCATGAGAGTTCCACGTGAGTGTTATGCAAGGACACGTGTCTTTGGGTTGATATTCCAAGGGATACCCTAATTCTCGGTATCTATGGATAATGTGTTGTCACGTGACAGTAGCCGAAGACCTTAGTAGTCAATTTGTTCGGCCCATCGATTGGCGGCTAGTAAATGTTAGGCCTGGGACCCACAGCCTTAACGAGGGATCACAACCATAAATACACCATAGTTATGACTGAACCAGGTACTTACCTCTGAGGAAGTAACCAAGTCAGTTCATTTCGTTACGAGTAATTGATAGATGCGACAGATGGACGGTTTGACAACTGAGTTTTGGCTATATTGCCACGTTTAACTACCAGAAGCATTTACTGAAAGGTACGGAGTATTTAATGAAAGGTATGGGATATTAAATGTGAAGTGGAAGACATTTAATGTAAAGTGGAAGGCATTTAAAGCAAGAAAGGAAAAGAGGTACACGGAAGCAGTCAAATCACGGGTATTATCTTATTTATTATTTACATTACTATAAATACGACATTCCACTTGACAATGAAGGTGAGCTGACTATTGTCAACTTAAGCTACTGCTCGTTTCTTCTCTAGTAAAACTTTCTTCTTTGAGCTACTTGCTGACTTAAGCATCGGAGGGTTTTTCGGCCAGAGACCTCCACTCCAGCCGTAACCTTTCTTCTGTCTTTGTTTGGTAGGTTGTTGATTGCATTTCTGCTTGGCGTGGTCAGCAGTTCTGACGGTAAATTTTGCTGCCAAACAAATATATATCTAGTTACCCTTCAAAAAAATATAATATATATATAATTGTTACCCATCAAAAATATATATATCTAGTCAGTTTGCAGGAAATTCATTACACTATATATGAACTAATCATTTCTTACATATATATGGCCATGCGTGCAGCATGAAAAGGAGAAGACAAGCCCCCCTCACCCCTCTAACCCCTCGCCCCCCTCCCCAAAAAAAAAAAACAAATAGAAATTGCTTTCTTAGTTTACTATATATGCAACTTGCAGTTTGTTGAAGGATTCTCCACCATCATTGACAGCCTCTTTTAGCTCAAGCCTTATAAGGTTTTGCATATATTAGTCCTAACCAATTAAAATATGTATCTAAGGATATATATAGACTGTGTTTAGTATGCTAAAAAATTCTAAACATTTTTAAAACTTATTCACTTTTTATCTCAATGTACGAATTATAAACTCACAACTTATCTTATTTTATCTTAGTTCTTATCACTCCAAACACACTCACCATACACACACAAAAAACACACACACACACACACACACACACACACATATATATATATAAAGGGTCACACAAGCGACTGATTAGTATGTATTGAGAGAATTGCATTCTAATCGAAACAAAAATAATGTAATGGTGTCCATCAGCTTTAGGCCGCGAGGAAAATCACTAGGCTTCTAGCGAGTTGAAACCCCAAAAGGTGTCTGGGGTTCATTATATATTATATATAATATATTATTAATAATTTTTTTATATCGATCGGGGACCTATGCATATCCCAATTTGAAACTGCGGCGTACTGTGTGTTAGCACAAAAAGGATTAAAATTAAAAAAATTTTAAATTTAAATTTAAATTAAAGGTGAAATAACTTTTGTGAAATAATGTATACAATGTAATAAAATGGTAGAATTATAAAAATTATTATTAAAAATAATCTATGTAATAATAATTTTTATAATAACTAGAAACTAAATTCTAATAAATTGTTACAATATATATATATAATATATATATTATTAATAATATATATATATATTATTAAATAGTAAATAAATAAATTATATTAGAACAGAATATAGCAAAGTGAAAAATCGAGGACTGTGTTGGACATAGTTTTCTTAAAATAGATTCGTCCCCTCTATTTGTGCTTGAGGTTATGTAGACGTCTGTTTCCCAGGATACAACGGCTGGCCGAGCCGAAGTTAGCACAACACTTCGATACTCTTGACAAACAGTAAACAAAAGCAGAACACTATCACTGAATATATGCAGAGAAACAAAATGAGAGAGAGAGTTTTCTGTTGTATCTCTAAAAAGCAGAAAAGGTGTCTGTATATATATGCAACGTGGGGAAGGGCAATCTGAGAATTAATCTGCTGTAGTTACAGAATTCATTATAAAATTTAAACATAATTTAATTTTGCAATAAACTCAAATTCAAATTTGAATTCAAAGTTTATAATAGTAAACTTAATTCTGTTAATTATATATAATGATCCTGCTGTTACAGAATTAATTTAAATTCTAACAGCCATTTTAGCACTGTTGTTATAGTATTTAATTATCTGTAACTACCTTTTTAACAGTATTTAATTCTCTGTAACTGCTTGAAAATTAAAAAAAAATAAGCTAAAATAGGCTTTTCGTGAGACCCGCTTTTCGAACTGGCATTCGTGTCTGCAAGTAACGTGTTTGCACATGACAGAAATTGTCAAGCCTCCGTTGGGGCGTGGATTTGCACCCCCCTGCGCGTGCACGCAAGGCATAGTATTGTTAACATTGGTTACCACTCCTAAAGAGTGTAACAATATATAAAGTACTTAACTTTTTTTCCCTTTTCCAATGTTGGACAAGTGTTTTCACACTTTCCACTTAGCATTTCATACTATTCACTTAACCTTATTATTTTCTTCTAATTCAAGGTGTTCTTTTGAAATACAATTTCTCATTCACCCTTTTCTATTTAATGGCAAATTTTCCAATGATCCCCCACATGAATGGAAATTGATTTAATAAAATCTATGATAGTGTTCAATAGTCGAAACCTACATAGGATAGGTAGGAGTTACCCTTTGAATCTTCTTTTATGACAATATATTACTAGCTATTCAGTAGACATGATATCCTTGAACTAACCTGCTTTCTTATGTAAATAAACCATATATTGCACGCAGGAATCATCTAAACATTTGTTCAGTTCTCATGATTATGCTCGTTTTGGCGATGAAAATCAACCTGATTCTGCGAGAGTTTCTAAAGAATTGAGCCCTAAACAATTCTCCTTTGAAGTGGCCCTACTTCTTTCTAACATAGGTGATTTCTTAATCTTGAGTAATTTGCTTACTCCATTAAGAATCATTAAAGTAAACCTTTGCTATCATTTTCCTTTCAATATCACTGTTTCATTATAGGAATGGGTTGAGGGATAGTCCCCCACAATGACCTTATTAAGTTTTATAATTAGTTTGTCCCTTTGAACTTAAATCTTAGGATCTCCAGTCAATTAGGTTGGGTTTCCTTTATAAAGCTTCGTTTCCCATGGGCTTTAGTCCCATTCCCTTTGAAAACTTTTCAACTAACTCTCTATTTAACCCTTTGGTTAGCAGATCCACAATATTATCCTTTGACTTTACGTAGTAAATAGAGATAATTCTAGTTGAGAGTAGTTGTCTAATGGTATTATGTCTATGACGTATCTGTCTAGACTTACCATTATACATATTACTCTGTGCCCTTCCAATTGCAGATTGACTATCACAATGTAAACAAATAGGTGGCATAGGTTTTTCCCATTTTAGAATATCCTCTAAGAAATGACGTAGCCATTCAGCCTCTTCACCACATTTATCCAAAGCTATAAATTCAGACTCCATTGTGGATTTGGCTAATAGTCAGTTTACAGGATTTCCATAATATATCTGCACCTGTTAGTGGGAATACATATCCACTAGTAGATTTTGAATTTTTTATATCAGATATCCAGTTTGCATCACTGTATCATCCTAAACAGCTGGATAACTGGTATAATGTAGACCATAATTTCGAGTATACCGTAAGTACCTAAGTATTCTCACTATTGCTTTCTAATAGGCGACACTCGGATGCTCGTATACGACTCAATTTACTAACCGTATAAGCAATATCCAGTCTAGTACAATCATTAACTACATTAGACTTCCAATAACTCTAGAGTACTCTACTTGAGAAATGCCCTCTCCTCTATTCTTGGATAGATGAATACTATTGTCTAATGGTATTCTTGCTATTCCAAAATCATCCTCGTTGAATTTTCCAAGGATCTTGTCCACATAGTGTGACTGATTCAAAATAAGACCATTGATGTTCTTGTGATTTTAATTCCTAAAATCACATTGGCAAGTCCATGTCTTTCATGCCAAATTTTGAATGCAACATATTCTTGGTAGATTTAATTGTTTTGTAATCACTACCAACAATGAGTATGTCACCCACGTAAAGATACAAAATGAAATAGCCATTTTCAGTCTCTTTACTATAAACACATTTATTACACTCATTGATCTTAAATTCATTGGTAATCATTGCATTATCAAACTTTTCATGCCATTACTTTGGCTCTTGTTTTAAGCCATACAGTGATTTTACCAATTCATATACTTTCCTTTCTTGTCCTGGAGCTATAAAACCCTTAGGTTGTTCCATATGATTTCTTCATCCAAATCACCATTTAGGAAAGTTATTTTTTACATCCATTTGATGTACCTCTAGGTTTCACAAAGCGGCGGTAGCAAGTATCATCCTAATGGAATTTATTTTCGTCACAGGAGAATAAGTATCAAAGTAATCTAGGCCTTCTATTTGCCTGTATCTTTGATCACAAGCCTGGCTTTATACTTATCAATGGAGCCATCTCTTTTCATTTTTCTTTTAGAGATCCATTTGGACCCTAAAGGTTTACAGCCAAAAGGAAGATCCACTAACTCCCAAGTATGATTCTATAAAATAGAATCTACTTCACTTTTTATTACTTCTTTCCATAGATGTCCTTCGAGAGAATTTACAGCCTCTGAATAACTTAGTAGTTCTTTTCTAACAAATAAGTTAGAAAATCATTTCCAAATGATTTTTTCACTCTTACTCTTTTGCTACGCCTTGGTTCTAGTTCATGATTAGAATCATGACTTTTTTCATGCATAGTTTCATTTGTTCGTTTAGACGAATTTGACACCTTGTTGGATTTACAAGGAAATACATCTTCAAAAAATGATGCATTCTTGGATTCATTATCGTGTTCTTGTGTATATCTAGTATTTTAGATTCATATACAAGAAACCGATAAGCATTACTGTTATGTGCATAACCAATAAATATACAATCCACTATTTTTGGACATATCTTTATTTCTTTGGTGTTGGAACAACTACTTTTGCAAGGCACCCCCACAGTCACAAGTATTTGTAGGAAAGTCTCCTACCTTTCCATAATTCATAAGGAGTTTATCCTTTTTCTTTTGGGGTACCTTATTTAAAGATAATTACTTAACAAAATAGCTTCACCCCACATGTTTTGAGGTAACCCTGAACTTAATAACTTGCATTCATCATTTCTTTCAATGTACGATTTTTATTCAGCAACACCATTCGATTGAGGTGAATAAGTTCCAGTGATTTCATGTATAATACCATGTTTTGCACAAAATTCACCAATTGGTGTAACATACTCGCCACCTCTATCATTTCTCAATCTTTTACTCTTCTTATTAAGTTGATTTTCAACTTCGTTCTTGTAGAGAATGAATTTCTCTAAAGATTCATTTTTGCTTTTTAGCAAATACACATAGCAGTATTTTGTGCTATAATCCATAAAGGTTATAAAATATTTATTTCCACCTCTTGTTTGTACGAATTTCAAATCCAAACATCACTATAAATTAATTCAAGGGGTTCGGTGGTTTCTTTCAATTGTTTGAAATAATGACCTTGTTAATTTTGCCCCAACACAAATTTCACATTTACGTTTTGAATCAATATGGAATGCGGGTATGTGATTCAAGTTAATTAATCTATGTAATGTATCAAAATTAATATGTCCTAGTCTACCATGCCATAAATTGGAAGACTCAAGCAAATAAGCAAAAGATTTCTTATTCTTATTAATGATAGCCATTACATTGAGCTTAAAAAGCCCACCAGTTACATAAGCCTTTCCCACATACATTCCAGATTTTGAAAATAACTTTGTCTGACTTAAAAACCATACGAAATCCATGCTTGTTCAGCAGAGACCTAGACACCAGATTCTTGTGAATTTCTGGCATATAACACATTATTCAGAGTCAGTTCTTTCCCAGAAGTCATCTTCAGTAGCACATTCCCTTGGCTTTCAACGGCAGAAGTAGCAGAGTTTCCCATAAAAATTTTCTCCCCATTAACTGGTTCGAAAAGTAGTGAATAGGTCTTTGTTAGAGCATACGTGCCCCGTGGCACCAGTGTCAATCCAACACTCCTTCGGGTTGGACCCAACCAAATTCACTTCAGAAAACCATTGCAAAGAGATTAAATATGACACATCTTCAGCAGTGTCATTCACCACTTTGCCTCGTGATTCTTCTTCTTTGGAAGTCTACATTCCGTAGATCTGTGACATATTTACCACAATTGAAGCATTTCCCTTGAAACTTTGGATTGGAAATTCCCTCTTTTGGGCCTAGCTTTGACTTAGAAATTTTCTTGCTTTTAGGGCCTTGCCTATGCTTCACAACATTTGCATTAATAGCAGCAAGATTGAACACTTTGCGTTCAGAACTTCTGTTGTCTTCCTCAATTAAAGTCTAACAATCAGTTCTTCTAAGTTCATTTCCTTTCGCTTATGCTTAAGGTAGTTCTTGAAATCCTTCCACCCTAGAGGTAGCTTCTCAATAATTGCAGCCACTTGGAAGGTTTCACTCAAGTTCATCCCTTTTGCCTGAATCTCATGTAAGATTACTTGAATTTCTTGTACTGACTGATCACGGTCTTGGAATCCACCATCTTATAATCTAGAAATTGACCGACCACAAATTTCTTTGCTTTGGCATCCTCTGTTTTATATTTACGATCCAAGGATTCCCATAGCTTCTTTGCAGTCTTCATTATACACTAAATATTGTACAATAAGTCATGCAAACCATTCATGACATAATTCTTGCATAAGAAATCAAAGTGCTTCCAAGCCTCAACCGTGTCAATGACTTGCACATCTGTTTCTCCCTCAGATAGTTTAGGAGCTTCCTCAGTCAAGAATTTTGCAAGATTTAAGGTGGTCAAATAAAACAGCATCTTTTGCTGCCATCTTTTAAAGTTCAATCCATTGAACTTTTCAAGTTTCTCACCATGGTTCATAGAAACCGTAGGTGCAGAAACTGAACCAAGCAGTGGGGTTGTAGAGCTAGAGGCAGAGCTTTTGGCTTCATTTGTAGCAATCATATCAAAAACATCATTTCTAGTAGCCATTTTTCCTTTTTAATTTAAGTCGAATTTGTTTTAAAATTGTTACCACAAAATGGATTAAAATTAAAATTAAAGGTGAAATGGCTTTTGTGAAACAATGTATACAATGTAATAAAATGGTAGAATTATAAAAATTATTATTAAAATAATTTGTGTAATAATAATTTTTATAATAACCAGAAACTGAATTCTAATAAACTGTTACAATATATATATATATATATTATTAAACAGTAAATAAATAAAATTATATTAGAACATAATATAGCAAATTAAAAAACTGAGGACTGTGTTAGACACAGTTTCCTTAAAAAATTCGTCCCCTCTATTTATGCTTAAGGTTATGTGGATGTCTGTTTCCTATAATACAACGGCTGGCAGCACCGAAGCTAGTACAACATTTCGATACTCTTGGCGAATAGTGAACAAAAGTAGAACACTATCACTGAATATATGCAAAGAAAAATATGCAGAAAAACAAAATGAGAGAGAGAGTTTTTCGTTGTATCTCCAAAAAGCACAAAAGGTGTCTGTATATATAGGCAATGTGGGGAATGGACAATCTGAGAATTAACTTGCTGCAGTTACAGAATTCATTATAAAATTTAAACAGAATTTAATTCTGCAATAAACTCAAATTCAAATTTGAATTCAAAGTTTATAATAGCAAACTTAATTCTGTTAATTATATATAATGGTCCTACTGTTACCGAATTAATTTAAATTCTAACAGTCATTTTAACATTGCTGTTACAATATTTAATTCTTTGTAACGGCCCATTTTAACAGTATTTCCGTAACCAAAAAAATAATAAATAAAATGAGAGAAAGAGGAACAAAAGAAGAAAGAAAAATAGGTTAACCTTAACCTGGACCGCTCTTAAGATTCAAACACAACTCAAATTCAGCTTAGCCCAAAAAATAAAATCAACTCGGTCATTTAAATTTCAATATTTAACCAATAGCTCAAATGATGATAAAAATAAATAAATAAGTACTGAGTACTACAAAAAGAAGCTCACATTTAAATATTTGAGTAATTTACATTTTATATTATTTCAATATATATACTTTTAGCTGTAAATTAACTGTATGCATCTCTAATATGTTTCAGTATGAATTTTTGAATTTTCGTTTGTGACTTTTCTCCTAGTTGATCACCTAACCAGTTTTAAATGGGTAAAAATTATATAATTATCTAATTTATTCTGTATTCTATTGAAAAAAAAATTAATTATTCACTTATATATATACTTTTATCTCAAGTGTTACAACAAAATATTTCATCAAACAAGTTAAAATTTAAACATATCAATTACAATTAAATTAAATATAAAATAAATAAATATATATTTTTACATTTTTACCTTTTAAAAATCAACTATGTTAATTTTTTTTTTTTAAATAGAGTTTCATATGAAGTTTACATGATAACATATTAAGTTTAGAAAATCAATCATTATAATTAAAAACTTAAAAGTTTTGGGTTTCTTCTATTGTAATGTAAAATATTTTTTAAAAAATAATTTACATTGAAATAAGTAGAATTTTAAAGTAAAATTCAGGCACCGTTTGGAGTGCCAAAAACAAAATAAAACAAAACAAATCTTCAATAATCTCTATAAATCACAAAAATTTCCTATTACACATTTATACATTCCTACCTTTACTAATTTCAAAAAATTTTAATATTTCGTTAAAAAAAAATCTAGAAGGAGGTTAACCGAGTGTGTAAATTTTTTTGATAATCATATTTTTTGAGTCGAAAACTTTCAAACGAATACCATTGTCGCTATTTATACGAATTTTTTTGAATCTGTTAGAATAGATTTGAAAAAACCGTTCTAACGGTTTTGGCGTTGTGCACCTCTAAAAAGACTTTTTGAATCTGTTAGAACGGATTTGAAAAATCGTTCTAATGATTTACCACTGTCGAGAGAGAGAGAGAGAGAGAGTAGAACTATTGTGTATAATATTGAGTGTTAATTTTTGAAACCATTAGAATGGTTTGTTAACGGTTTGCTACTATATTCATTTTCAAAAAATTTAAAAAAAAATCACCAAACATAAAAATTAACCTAAAATCACGTCTTATCTGAATTTATCTTTTTTTTTTTCCTTATTTTTTTACTACTCCAACTGCTACCGCAGTTAAAAAATCAAGAAGGTGTAAAACGTAATTAATACTGAACATTTTTTAGGGACGCTCTATGTTCCCCAATATGCCTTCGGGTTCATTGTAACCGTCGTGAAACCTATTCCTTTAGCCGTCAGATTCAAATACTCTGTCTGAGGAGAAGTTTCACGGCACAGATCCCGACAAGGGGATGACTTCGGAACAAGACACTGGAAAGGACAAGCTCACGTGGGGGACACTGATGTCATTAATCATTATTGCATGAAAGGCTATAATCGTAATTATGGTAGAATCTTGTAATGGGTTAAGTTCATGCCCGCAATAGTAATATGGGTTTGCGTGCGAGAAGGGTTCAAAGCACACGCGTAACCGTGAAAGAACAGCAAATATTCAAACAAACATTTATCTTTTGACTTACAAAAAAAAAAAAAAAAAAGAACATTTACTTTTGCAAAGCCTACACTAAAAATTGTTTGTTACAATTTAAATTTTTTAAAAAAATTATACTTCTTTTAAATATGTTACTTGTATTCGAAAAAAAAATAGAATTACAATTATTTAAGTAAAAATTATACATTTTAAAAAAATTTAAAAATAATTAATTTTTTTATTTTTATTAAAATAAACATAAATTTTTATTTTTATTTTTTATAAATACGATTAAAAAAATTGTTATAGAATAATATGATTGTTATTACTATTGTTATAGAAAATTTCAAAATCCAAACGCCGTGGCAGCTCGGGTTGTCAACTGGGAGTTATCAAATGAGACGTTTATGACATTTTCAAGACAAAAGTGGCCTTCTGCTTAAACGAAAAAGACACTACACAGTACCCCAAAAAAACAAAAAAAAGTGGACAGAGAGAGAGAGAGAAAGAGAGAGCACCGTGGAAAGGGCCGCGTCGATGCAGAAAGGTGAGGCTGGAAGACAGAGACTCGATGAGAATAAAAAAAGAAAGGTAGCAGCAATCAGTAGGAGTCCAGTTTCGTGGATCTCTCTCTCTTTTCAATCACACGAGCTTTTATTCTATATATAATCTCTCTTTCTGTGCGTATTTTATGTACGTATATGTATTAAATTTATCTATTTAGTGTTACTATTTACCATCTTCCAAAAAAAAAAAAGAAAAATAAAGTGTTACTATTTACCACCTTTGTCTGTAGAATTTGCCTTCATGGTTATAGTTCCTGCTGAGTGACAGAAGTTGTGCGGGGGATTAATTGCGAGTCAACGTGATGGGCTTGTTTTGAATCATCTTGCTTCAGATTATTTCTCTCGAAGAAGGATCAAGCCACCGCCAAAACCACTCTCATCCGTCCAAGGGGCACGCAGGCGCCGCCGGGGGCGACGGTGCCGGTGGCTTCCCCCGCTTTTTCCGAGTTCTCGCTCTCCGACCTGAAAGCGGCTACCAACAACTTCAGCTCCGAGTTCATCGTCTCGGAGAGTGGCGAAAAGGCCCCGAATGTGGTCTACAAGGGGCCGCCTCCAGAATCGGCGGTGATCGCAATCAAGAAATGTACCAAAATGGCCTGGCCCGATTCCAAGCAGTTCTCTGTACTTATTTTCAGTTCTTGCTTGCTCTCTTAATTTTGCTTTAGGGTTTGTTGAAATTAGGGGATAATATGGTTGTTGCTTTCTGCTTATTTTTTGAAGGACGAAGCTTGGGGCGTCGGGGAAGTTGAGGCACAACAGGCATGCCAATTTGATCGGTACTGTTGCGACGGCGATGAGAGGCTGCTTGTGGCTGAGTACATGCCCAACGATACATTGGCAAAACATCTATTCCACTGTATGTGTAGATAATTTGGTTCTAGTTACTATGCTATCTTGCAAGTTTTAATTCAATTTTGGCCAATTTCAATTCTAGTTGTTTAATTATTATTCCGCTCAATTCACTAGTAGGCACTTGTAGCTTAAAAATTGACCAAAAATTTCCCATGTAATGAGGTAATTGGTCCACGGATTCTGACTTACAGGGTTTTTCCAGTATGCTTCCCATTTTCTTTGACACTGGGGGCTGGATTGTTAGGTGTTTGAGGTGAATGGTATAAGACCTGGGGATGCATTTTATTGTAGCGGAATGATTATTTCTACATTGGTGGTTTTGAGCTTCCTTGTTTTTTCTAATTTAAATAAATTTAAAAAATATCAAGGGGGTGCTGCCCAAGTATAAAAGACACCGCTGTCAAATGAGTTGTTTTTTTTTTTTTTTGAAGGGGGGGTTGGTGGTGGTTAATATTTACACTTAGAGGTTTCTAGAGTTTTCACTGCCCAAAATTCACGGTTCTGGAGGTGTGGAATGCATGGTAAATATTGTTGGCAAATCACTATTGGTAAAATGGTTGGCCTTCTCTGCATATAGAAAGATTAACAAATATACATACAGGATCTGTAAACCTCAAGAAGTATGAAGTCTATTCAAACCATACACAAGCAAAAGCTTGCATCTTATATAATTAGTAACAGAACCTCAGGACCAAATTTCTGTGTGTTATTACAGAATCTTGTATTGTTATTTGGTATTGTAGTTAAAGTTCAATGTTGAAAGGACAATGGGATGGTTTATAATCTAATGTATTTGAAGCTAGCTATATTTGTAAAATTTGGGGTAGAATTGAGGGAATGGTGAAAAGGAGGTGGATTTGATGGATACTCTTGGGATTTTGTTTTGCCATTGAATGGTTTTATAGTAAAAGGACAATCATATAAGATGACTGTAGAGCAGAGATGCTTTTTGGCATGAAAAGTTTTTTGAATATCAGCAGATATGCAGCACCCTTTCATATGCCAGATAGTGCCTTGTGTGTGTGGGGGCAAGTTTTCAGTTATATCTTTCATTGGGTGATTGTCTTTTCCATCTTGTCAGAAGTCCTATCCTTAGTTGAACGATGGTGTAAGATATGATTTTCTTCGTCCAATGGAAGGATAATTTCACTTGTTTGCTCTAATTTTATGACATCAGGATGGTCTTTTGTTGGTGAAAAATCTAAATTCATCTTAATATTTACTTCACAGGGGAGAACCAAACCATTGAGTGGGCCATGCGTCTGAGGGTTGCTCTATAGATTGCTGAAGCATTGGATTATTGTAGTACCGAAGGCCATCCACTGTACCATGACTTGAACGCATATAGGGTTCTCTTTGATGAGGTGTTGACATGAAACTTTTTGAGCTTGAATTTTATATTAGGTTGTTTGTCTGTGGTTACCATTTTTATTTGGTTTTATTATTCAACAATTGTCTTACTACATTTACTTGGTAATACAGTATTATCTAGAGGATATTCTCTTTTTTTATTTCTTGATAGGCTAGAGGATCTATTGGTTCTTATTGGAGCTAAATACATGTGTTATAAAAAAAGATATAATCTCCGCCCCTCACACTGCATCCCCCCCCCCCCCCCCAAAAAAAAAATCATATTGGACTTTGTGGTTGCTTTTTGCAGAATGGTGATCCACGACTCTCATGTTTTGGCTTGATGAAAAACAGCAGGGACGGCAAAAGTTATAGCACAAATCTTGCATATACACCGCCAGAGTACCTCAGAAATGGTAGCCATTTCATTTGGTGCTTATTTAATTATAGGCAGCCCTGCTATCATTTTAGTTTTTAATATTTTTTTGAAAGAAAGTAATACAGAAGATCTACATTGTAATGCTGGATTTGGGATGGTGTAATTTAGTGGCTGATTTTTTTTAAGCTTGTAATATCACTTAAGATTCAGCTCTAAATGAACTAGAAAAGTTGCAATACCTTGCCAACCATGCAATTAGTAGTTAGAAGGGATACTACCTAACATTTTAATGATGTCTCTCTTATTGTGGGTTGGGAAATTTTTGAAATATTGATTGGGCCAAAGCTGAGGCGTGATATGTTATTTGGAAAGTTTCATGGTTATAATGACTCTTGTCTTGTACTTCGTGGACATTTGGTTAAGGGGGCGTTTGGAGTGACAAGAGGTGAGATATTTTGAGATAATTTGTGAGTTTGTAATTCATGCAGTGAGATAAAAAGTGGATAACGTTTAGAAATTTCAGAGATTTTTAGAGTTTTTCAACGTTTTTTAGTGTGCCAAACGCACTTTAAATTTATTACAATGTACCTGTTTACTTTTTGTGTAAAATATGTGTTTCTTTTTGGTCATTTTTTTTTAAAGAAAAGAATAGGGTTGGGGGGTGGGTGGGACAACTCTATCCATGCATGCTTACTACAGGAACACTAAGGAAATTAGTACATACTTTGGTTAGGATAAAAGTTAAAATAGCTTGTCTACTAGGGACTAAGTGGATATGAAAAAATCCTATAGAAATAGAAAGCACTAGTTTTATACTTTGGTATTGGAGAAAGATAAGATTAGAGGAGTGGGAATAATTATCAATAATGATCTTAAAAATGAAATTGTTAGTGTTAAGAGAATAGGGGATAGATTAATGTTTATAAAACCTATATTAGGTGAAGAGAAAGGAAAAGTAAAGACTCGTATGAGGTTAGATATTAAAAAAAAAAAAAAAAATGAGAACCAAAGAGTGACACAATAAGAATTAGGAAGACCTACCCCTATGGAACTAATGGAAGATAGAAATGTTAATTCTGTATGTATGTTTAGGTCTATAGAATAAATGATTGTGAAAAAGATGAAGATATAAAAAGTTGTATGTCTAGATGGTATTCTGATTGAAGCTTGGAAGTGCTTAGGGGACTTCTTACATGTGTAGTGAGTGAGAGGGGAACGGAAGAGAAGGAAACTAAAGTAAATGAGAGGGAAGAGAAGGGAAGGAAGATTAATTTACATTTTAAAGTAATGAGAGGGAATAAATGGGAATGAAGATGAATGGTTATTTTCTTGTTTGGGAGAATGGAAGGGAATGTAAAGAATATGATTAAAAATACTATTATACTTTCCAGAGTATATTTATTTGTGTTGGGTATTTGTGAAAATAATGAAAAATACGAAAGACAAGACAGAGAGCACAATTAAAAATTTTCAGCCATTCCCTTTTAAACCGGTTAGATCCCAAGTTGGGGTGAAAGAAAACTTACCTTATAGAGGTGAATTGGTCACCTCTATTTCATTCCCTTCCCTGTGGGGTGGGGAGGTTTGATATGCTGTGCAGTTGATGAGACCGAATGTAGTTACATTGCATCAGAATCATTGTGTATTTCCATGAATGGCTTTGTCGTTTCTAAATGTTCATCCTTTTTAACTGTTACATGTATGCTTGTAGGTAGGGTCACTCCAGAAAGTGTCGTGTTCAGCTTTGGGACTGTTCTTTTAGATCTACTCAGTGGAAAACACATCCCACCAAGTCATGTAAGTATTATACTTTGTTATATTTTCTGTAACAACTAACAAATCCATTATCTCATGATGGTTGTGTAGCAGTTTTCCCTATTGAGCTTATTAGCATTGTACGGCAGTGAAGTTAGGAGTTCTTAAGGAGGCCATAAAATAGTCCAGTTAGAATTTCTCTTTGTAGTAATGCTGCAATTAAAAGGTTGCATGAGTCAAGATTCTCTTATCTGGTTCATAAACTTCGTGTAAATATACCAAGTCCTATGAAACCTTTTCTTCTGTATTTTCTTTTTTCTGCTTCTTTTGATGATTTTTGAATTTCTGATTTTTCTTAAATTCTTGGTTTAGCTTTGGAAAATATTAGCATGTTTTATTTTGTTTTTGTTTAGATTTTAGTTTTACACACTAATTTTCTTTTCCTTTTCTTGACTTGGATCTTGTCAAATAAGATATGTAAAACACATAATTAGTTTATATTGATAATAGGAGATACACAATTTCATGCTTCATGTTTATAATTTTGTGCCTTCTATGAATGACAAGAGAGGTTAGTTGAAGTGGAAAAAGCACCCAGTTACACAAAAAGTTGTGGGTTCGAGTCATATCCTATGTGCTTTTTGAGATTGAGTTAGAAATTGTTAAATCTGCAACCACTGTAATTGGATCCCTGGCTCTATATATTTCTCTTAGCGGATGCATACACAAAGGTTATGGATTTGCACGTGTATATTTCCGGCATCCATTGATGCTGTGGCCCCTTTGTTGCATTTTATTAAAAGGGACCCAGGTGAAGATGGAAGAGCTTCAGCTTTGACAACCAGCAGCAACCCGTTTCACAGAAAACATAGTTCCACTAAGTTGCACAAGTACCTACCAGCTATCTCAAGTTCAAATCCAACCATCTTTTTGCAGAAGTTATGTGTTCCGTAAAATCAGGGCAATAACATAAATTTCTTTTTTAATATGTTTACCTGTTTTCATGTTGGGTCAGTTCCTGGAGTTGTTTCAATTTGGATCTGTTTTGATTAAAATTATGGGCAGTTCCTTTTTAGCATTTAAACCTGTGGATAACTATTTGTTAAAGTGGGTGGTTATTTCCATTTTTGATTGGTGGAAAACATAGATAATTGCATGTATCATTAGATCTCTCATTCCTTTAGTTCTCTCTAATTGTTTGTTGGTATGGCTTTCAATAAATGTTATATATCAGGCTATGTGCCGTTAAAATAGCTCTACTCGGAGATGGATGAGAAAATGGGCTTACACTATCGTAACCTCCTTGATCTTTAGGTCGGTTTTTTTTTTTAATAAATTCATTTGCTTAACCATGTGTTGAGCCTAACGTGAGTGACTGAGTCCCTCCAATTGTGCTTTTGTTTGAATCTTTTAGAATTTCATTCTTTGAGAGGATGATTGAATGGGTTAATTGTAATCAGCCTTAAATTTTCTGGTGTTAGGAATGATGCTGTTGAACCGTGTTATTTTGGTATATGAGAGGAAATGGTGATAATTTTGAGTAATGGTGATTATGGGAATTTTGAGTTAATAAAACTTAGTATGTGATAATTTACTGTATATGCAGGCTCTTGATATGATACGTGGAAAAAACATTCTTCTATTGATGGATTCACATTTGGAGGGAAAATTTTCCACTGAAGAGGCTACTGTAGTGTTTGATCTTGCATCACGATGCCTGCAGTATGAACCGCGGGAGAGGCCAAATATTAAGGACCTTGTTGCAACTCTTGCACCATTACAAAATAGACCTGAAGTGAGTCCTTATTTTTGTTTTGAGGTTCTAATACTGGAAATTTCCTTTTCTAAGCCTCATAGAGCAGTTTGTCTTGTGAATTCTGTTTTTAGTTACTATCTTATCTTATGGCATTTGTGCGAATTGGAATGCCATGCAGCTTTTTCACATGCAGTTGTTGATTGATAATTTAGTTTCACATCAGGAGGTCACTGCTGCTTTTCTAGCCCTATTATTTTCTGGTTTCTCTATGTTGTCATGTCACACCACTGTTGCGAAAGTACTATTTCTTGTCCCAGTTTGTATTTCATTGCTGACTTCCACTTTCTGGATGGGAATTCAGCTGCTGAAGTGGGGCTTTTAGAAAGGTTTCTTCTGAGCAACATTTTTGTGGATTTCTTTTGGTGGTTTGTTTTTTGGGCGGGCTTAATTTAATTTGCAGTAGTTTGTTTACACTTAAATATTACCATGTTGTGGCTTTGCCTACATGTTCCTTTATTTTATTTTGAATTTTCTTATTGCTTCTGTTTGTTCAGAATTTTCTAGTTGCGTTGTGAACTTAGGTTGCAACGTTAAACTCAACTTAGTCTTTTCCCAGCTGAATGGCTCGGCTATGTTGGATTTTTTTTCTGCTTGGTTAATGTTATTTCCTCTGTTGACCATATTAAGTTTTTCCTTTATTATTTCCAGCCACATTAGTTTTGGTTTACCCCACCCCCTCATATGATCCATGATTTGGATGCTATCACTCCTAAATCCTAATTAGCACATCTACGTTATATTTTTCCAGTCCACCTTAACTGATTCTCTCTCAATTTATTTTCTTGTACATGTTATTACATCTATAAGACCATATATGCTTCTATTTAGCATTGAAGATCATAATGCCTTGCATGTAGGTGCCGTCGTATGTGATGCTAAGAATCCCAAAGCATGAGGACGCACCACTTACTCCGCAACACCCTCTTTCTCCAATGGGTGATGCCTGTTCACGAATGGACCTCACAGCTATTCACCAAATCTTGGTTACAATGCACTACAAAGATGATGAAGGAAGCAATGAGGTAATGATCCGTCTTAAATAAGGTTAAACTGATTCCTCTGCTATTTCTGTGCGAGCATACTTATATATCCAGATATTGATTGGTACAGCTGTCTTTCCAAGAGTGGACCCAACAAATGAGAGATATGCTGGAGGCAAGGAAGCGTGGGGACCTGGCATTCCGTGACAAGGATTTTAAGAATGCCATAGACTTTTATTCTCAGGTATACATCCTTCTTGATTTGGGATGAAAATATTGTGGTTTTATACAGATTATGTCATTGCCATGGTATGCTAGGATTTTGTTAGTTGTTCATAGTCCTCAAGTCTTCTGGATAGTGCACGCTGATATGGTTATCATACTCGAATTCTGAAATCCTTGTTTATGCAGCTTATTCTGTGCCATGCTATTGTTGCTAATTCTTTATTTATTTATGGGTTAATTGTTTTTATACCCTTGTATTAAAGGGAAAATTCACTATACCCCTGAACTTCAAAAAACTATTTTTACATGATGCGTTTAGATTAAAGTTTAACATGTTTTTTTTCTTTGAGAAGCTATATTTACATCCCCAGTATTTTACACCCTTTGATTGGGTTTAATTTGGAATGGGCATTTTTTTCTTTTCATTTGAAAACTCAACACTGTTCAAGAGTTTGACTTTACTCGTAAGTACAAGGGTGTAAAGGTAGCCTTTTGGTTTTTATGGTATCTAAGGGGTACAAAAGCAGTTATCTCTTTATTTATTTATTTTGCCTCCTCTCATCCGGTCAAAAATATTCAAGCAGCTTATTCTTAGTCATCCTCCCGGCTAAGTGTTAACCTACTTTAGAATCAGGCACCCATGTATTAGCTGATGCCACCTTCAAAACAAGACCTAAAAGATGAGCAAAAAGAGGAAATGGCTAATAATAAGATGGAATGGAAAATGAGCGATTGCATCGTCTGTTCATGCTTCATCTGATCTTGTTTTTAATTGCAGTTTGTAGACGTGGGAACCATGGTTTCCCCAACTGTATATGCACGGCGGAGCCTATGCTATCTCCTTTGTGATCAACCGGATGCAGCTCTGCGAGATGCAATGCAAGCACAATGCATAAACCCGGACTGGTCCACAGCTTTTTACATGCAGTCAGTTGCGCTGGCAAAGCTGGATATGCACAAGGATGCAGCTGACATGTTGAATGAGGCTGCTGCCCTGGAAGAAAAAAGGCTTCGATCTAGTAGAGGACTTAAAGACTAAACTTCCCACCTTGTATTATTCTTTTTGTAAAACCATTTTGTTGTTGTAAGCAAAATGTAATGGATTTATTGTTTTATGTACAATTTGAATAGGGCTTGTGGTTGGTATTATTATTCTACAGCTGTGCCGTGAGAGGGACATGCAAATTGTTTTGGGGGTCTGTATACAGTGTTATAATCCCTCCTCCCCCCCCCCCCCCGGCCTTCTGAATTTGTTGAAATAATCAATTGCTTTCACGGTGTAAAACTATGTAATAAGAAGAGGCTCATGATTCTTCCTCATCTCCTCCCACTCATGAGTTCTGAGGTATTTAACAAACTTACGAGAATATTCTAAAATTCATCACTTAAAAACTCCCAAACATGATTTTTATGAACACCTCAAAGCTCAATATTTTAAAAACCTCAAAGAATTCATGAATCTTTGACTCACAAACTTAAAATAGAATTTGAGATTTCCTATAAGAAATTCTTGAAAACCTGATTTCCTTGGTTGAAAAAAAAAAAAAAAAAAAAAAAAAAAGCCCACCTAGTTAGGGGGTATTTGGTTTATTAACAAACACTAAAAAATTTTAATTTTTGCTAATTTTTTTTAATTTTATCAATTAAATTTCGTCACGTGTCATTTTAACACTAAATTTTTTTTTGACCATTCAAACACTACCTAAATTGGTTTGAAAGACTGTAAAACCTCTAGACCAAGCAGAGGTTATCCCTGGTAATTGTATTTTGTCTTTCATTTAAAAAAAATAAATAAAGATTTATATTCATATTTCATTTTTCTTTAATTTTTTGGATATGATCTAGTATATTGTAATACTCGTAAATTTAAATCTACTAGTTTTTTATTTTATTTCTTAATTCGAATTTAATTAGGACGTTTGAATAAATTTATGATCCACTTGAGTAAATTTGATGGATTAAATGAGTGTGTAGTAATTTAAATTACCTTTATTGATTAGAAGTATGACTCAAAAGCTTACGACTCGCTCACTCTAACAAGGTGCCCAATGACTCAATTTGAACTCATGTACAAACTATTTTCTTTAGGTATCATTTGGTTTATTTTTTTATTTTTTGTTTTTATTTTTTATTCTCTATTTTAAGCTTATTTTTTACTTTGTACTTTTAAAAATAAGAAAAATAGCTCAAAACTCTTTTGGTTACTTGTATTTTTAAAATTTATTTTTAAAAATAAAAAATAAATTTACACATGAAATGAAAAATGATAAAAAGTTATTTGGAGAGTTTTTAATAACAAAAAAATAAGAAAAATCTCAAAATAAGAAAAATATAACATTTTTTATTCTTTCATTTTGAAATTTTTAACACACAAATAAAAATAAAAAATAGGAAAGTAAATCAAATGCTCCTTATTTTTTTGCTTGAATCAGAATCTACAAGTGGCCGTTTTGTAAGAATCATCTCACCAAATGTAGTGTTGCATGGTATTCAAACCGAACCACACTTACTTCTTTTCCATTTTCTTCTATCAGTCGAGTTCCTGATACATAGTCACAGTTCGCTTCTTTCCATGGTTAATTACACGCATGACACCGGGCAATGTTTGTTTGGGAGATAAAATTGAGGGATTAGATAAGTAGCTTATCATTTTTGATTGAACTAACTTTAATCTTATGTTTAGTTTGCAATATTATAGATCTGAATTAGATTTCACATCCCCAAAATAGGGGATAAGTAATAACATGGAGAATATGGTATTACTTATACTTCACATTTGGATTTGTTTCCTGCCGCAATCTAAAGATTTAAAATTATTTCTTGTCACATCTTATGCCAAATCACTTCTTTTATCCTACTTTATATTCTACCAACCAAACATTAAAAAAATAATTTCACATAAAAAATTAATTTCATGTTATATCCAATCTCATATATTATCTTATGGTATTACTTATACCTTGTCTTCTAATCCCTCAATACAAACACAGCCTTACAGTATGTTTGATTAGAGGGATTGAATGACAAGATATAAGTAATATCGTAGTATAATATATAGAATTGAACATAATATGTAATTAATTTTTTCATGTGAGATTATTTTTTTGTTGTTTAGTTGATAGAATATAAAGTGGGATAAAAAATATATTTAACATGAGATGTAACAGGAAATGATTTTGGACCTTTAAATTCTGATAGAAAAAAAATTCTAGATTGGGATATAAATAATAATACCCCCATAAGATGGTATAAACCTCATTTTGAAAGATTAGCAATCCAAGAAATTGCTCATCTACTCTCTTTTTGTTGGTATCAAACGCTAGATTTGCGGGTCCCACGGGATTAAGGGACTAGGAATCCAATTCCTTTCCTAAATCCCTCGAACAAACACTAAGGCTGTGTTGTTTTGAAGAATTGGATAATAGGGTATAAGTAATACTATAGGATAATATATGAGATTGGATAAAATATGAGATTAATTTTGTATGTGAGATTATTTTTTTAGTGTTTGGTTAGTGGGATATAAAGTATGATAAAAAATGTGATTTGACATGTAATGTGATAGAATATAATTTTGAACCTTTAGATCTTAACAGGAAACAAATCCGAAGATAGGGTATAAATAATATCTCACCCCCCATGGGATGCCTTATCCGGCGTTTTGGGGGATGGTGGATCCCATTGGATGGGATTTCCGATTGCCACAAAAATGAAACAAACACCTCACTTCATGAGACCCACGGATTGTTAGTCCAATCCGGAATTTTTGTCCGGCTAACAAACATGGGGTAAGCACTGCCGCATTGCCTAAGTGTTTGTTCGGAATGCAAGAGCGTAAATTTACTCTTACTAAAAAAAAAAAGTTATTAAAACTAACCTTTTTCCATTCCTGAATATATACATCATTACTTTATGCAATCTTTTGTAACGTTGAATGATTGAGTTCGAGAGATTGATGAAAGGAATTCATTTGTAAACTGTTAGATATTAAAAAATTAAAATTGTTGTTGTGCCTTTAGAACCAAACAACCGCGCACCTACATGCTTCATCAGTCTTAATTTCAAAATAGTATCATGCAATCAAAATTCTTTACCAGAATAGAAGACTGGACAATGAATGTTTTAGTTCTCTTCTGGACAAATTACTTTAAAAAACATAACCTAAAAAGATGAATTTTTATTACACAAAAATGTCGTTGACACATTATTTTAGCACACTTGTACGGAAAAAATGTTATAGAAAAACATCCACTTTTAAAATTGTTGTCTCAGACCCACAGGTGTATGCCCTGAGAGGGATATGCAAATTTTGCTTTGGGGGGGCTGTAAACAGTGTTATTTTTATTTTTTTATTCTTGAATTCATTGAAATAATCAATTGTTTCTCGTGTGTAACATATGTACATATGAAACTTGTAATACAACACAAGAAGGATTTTGAGGCAGGGATGGGATTAGATTAGGCAACATATAGTTCAGCTTTGCCATCAATGAAGAGACTCATGAATTCTTCCCCATCCACAGTTTCTTTCTCTATGAGCAGCTGAGCAAGCTTGTGGAGGATGTCAATATGGGTTGTGATGATCTGTTTGGCCCTGAAATATGCCTTCTCTACAAGTTCCCTTACCTCTGCATCTACCACATCGGCAGTTGCCATGGAATAATCTTTTTGTGGAGACATCTACATCAAAAACACAGACACAAATTGGATTTAAATAACGACACAATGTCAACTAACAAATCCAGGGCAAGTTGCGCATGTTTGGATCAAGGATTTCTAAAGGGAAAATGAAAGGGAAGGGAAGGGATTCAAAATTGCCTTTCGTGTTTGATTTGGGTTAGAAAATCGTTTCATGAAAATAGTAGAGACAATGCATGAGATTTGATAAATTAAAAATAATTTAAATTAGTAAACTAATTGATTGATAAATGCCTTCTATTTTTACATATTTTCTAATTCACTTAAATAATAACATTAGTAAACTAATTTATTGATAAATGCCTTCTATATTTACATATTTTCTACTTCACTTAAATAATAACATGCATTTGGAAATTGGAATTTTTTAAAATTCTTACCTTTGTCCTTCTCATTTTATTTATTTTTCTTTTTTCTTTTGCTTTTTCCCCTTACCAAATCCTCAATCCAAACACACTCGTAATGATTAACAACTATGAACTCCCTTACCTGTTGACCTAAGAAGGGATTTCCACCAGGTCCACCAATGGCAACTTGTCCGATCTTTTTGCTGAAACCGAATCTCTCAACCATCTGCCTTGCCACCCTTGAAACTTGCATGAAGTCATTTGACGCTCCGGTTGTTACATTGTCCTCACCAAAAATGACCTCTTCTGCAACTCTGTAATGTGAAGGAGTTGGCGAATACATTTTATGATTGCTATAAAGACCGCTATTTATGGTTTGAAAAAAATCAATTTAGGCATTTGAATTCAGGGACTGACTCAAAAGTTTCTTTCTGCTATGTCTTGCAGTTTACAACGATGAGTGTCATAAAACTAACCTTCCACCCAGTGCAACAGCCATCTGGTTCTCCAAGTAGCTTCTACTATAAAGTCCAGACTCGAGCCTCTCTTCACTAGGTGCAAAGAAGGTAAGGCCTCCAGCTTGGCCACGAGGAATGATTGATATCTTCGCTACTGGATCATATTCAGGCATAAGAGCACCAACTAAAGCATGTCCAGCCTCTGCAAACCCAAAAGTTAAAACACCCAGCAAAAAAGATCAGAATAAAACAAAAGATCTAGAATAGACTACTAGCAGTCCCTGTGATTTATATTATACCATGATAAGCAACTAGTTTCTTCTTCTCATCTGAAACAACAGCGTTTTTCTTCTCTGGTCCAGCAATTATTCTCTCCAGAGCATCGGATATCTCATCTTTGCTTATTTCCTTAAGGTCACGCCTGGCTGCAAGAATGGCCGCCTCGTTCATCAAATTTTGCAAATCTGCTCCTGTGAAACCTGGAGTTCTCCTTGCAATCTTTTCAAAATCCACATCCTTTGCAAGTGCTTTCCCCCTGGAGTGAACCTGTTTCACAGGGGTGTCAATGGGAATGGCAAGACTGTCCACTTAGTTCAATAAACCACTAGCAATTCCTAATACTGTTAACCGGGGATTAATTGCAAAAGCAATTGAACAAATCAAGTGGTATCAACATTGGCCAAAAAACTGCACTGATTTGAATATGCTTATCCCCATAAAACCATAACCTTTGGCATAATGACACATGGACTGCAGCCATCAGAAGCATTAAATGTTAAAGATTGCAAGGGATATTGAGATAAAATAGGCCTACAAAGTATTGTAGGCCAATGATTAAAGAAAGGTTAATGTGAAAATATTGGCCAAAGATTATATATAAGGAGAGGCCGATGTTCTAACATTGATCAAAGGTGATAGAAAAGATTAAAGAAAGGCTGATGTTTTGATATTGGCCAAGAATGAGATGAATTAAGAGAAATTAGACTGATTAAATTAGCTTCAAATTCAGAACTATTGAGATATGAGGCTAGAATTGAAAATAATATCAGCCAAACAAGGCCAATCGTAATATTCAGCCTTAATCAGACCATATTGTGATCGGCCTAGAAGCGAATGACAAATCGGTCAAAGCAATATTGAAGAATATGCAACAAATAGGTCAAGACAATTATGAGGTGCAGCTGGATAAACACCATTACTTTGAGAATCATGCAGCTGTTACAGAAGATAGCACGATGCCACAATTCTAGGACTTGCGGAAGTGGTAGATCATGGAAAGTTATCAGTTAGCAGTCTCCAATATAAAAGAAGCAGAAGAGGATCAAAGAAGGGGTTCCCAACCACATTCTCCCAACGAGAGTTTATCTTTTCTCTGCGACTTACTTTTCCCTGCACTGCACTTAATTTTACAGTAAATTAGCTTCCTCCTTCCTCTCTCCAAACAGAAACGTGGTCTGTACGTTTTCTGTCACCTATATTCATCATTTCTCTAGAACTTGAATTGTAAAATAGCCATTAACAAAGGCTTGGATGCCGGTATTATTAGCCTTTTTGATTTAAAATTACTTCTCTTTGATTTTGTTTTTTTTTTTTTTTACCGTATGCTTTGCACTTAAAAAGTCCCAAAAGGCATAAGATCTCACAGCACGCCTAATTCCACACACACACACACACCCTTTCTTGAATTTCTAAGGTTCTGGCACGCCTGTGCACACACACACACACACTTGAAAAACCGTGAAAGAACATGAATTGTTTGACGGCCTTTTTAAGCACAAACAGAATGAGCAAGCATAACTAGAGAGTTAATTTTGAAAACTTAACTACTAATACCGCTATTGATAAATTCGGTACACTAATTTGATGCTATCTTCAACAAAATTATACTCGCCTACTAAACCAAACACATACGCTTACTGCTTATATTAAAAAGCTTATGTGTTTTAAAATACACGAAATCCATTTCTTATTTTCAAGGCAGTTTTAGTGCATAATCTGGAACCCAATTAAGATGAGTTTACCTTCTATGTTCAGTCATCAGAAAACTTAACTCCGATTAAAATTTGGAAACAAATACCAAAAATAAGGCAAATGACCAAATTTTGAATCGAATTGAACTCACCTGAAGGATCTTCACTCTACCGGCAACATCAGGCCTGTCCACAGTAACTTGGCGATCGAACCTTCCAGGCCTTAGCAATGCCGCATCAAGCACATCAGGCCTGTTAGTTGCAGCCAACACAATCACACCAGAGTTGCCGGAAAAACCATCCATCTCTGTCAACAGCTGATTAATTGTCTGTTCTCTCTCGTCATTTCCACCTCCAAGACCTGCTCCTCTCTGCCTCCCCACTGCATCAATCTCATCTATGAACACAATGCAAGGTGCCTTGGCCTTTGCCTTCTCGAACAAATCGCGAACTCTTGAAGCACCCACACCCACAAACAATTCTACGAATTCTGATGCTGCGCACGAGAAGAAGGGCACTCCGGCCTCTCCGGCCACCGCCCTTGCCAATAGGGTCTTCCCAGTTCCCGGAGGTCCAACCAAAAGACACCCTTTTGGAATTTTTGCTCCCAGAGCAGTGTACTTGTCTGGGTTTTTCAGGAAATCAACAACTTCCTGCAATTCCAATTTGGCCTGATCAGCTCCAGCGACGTCGGAAAATGTAACGCCGGTCTCCGGAACCTCCTGGAACTTCGATTTTGACCGACCGAAATCCATCGGCCCGCCGAGTCCACCGGGGCCGCCAGGACCGCCCTGCGCTCGGCGAAAGAGGAAGAACAGTCCGGCGAAAGCGAGGAAAGGGAACAGCAAATTACCAATGAAATTGAATACCCCATTGCCCGAATCGCCCTCCGATACCGATATATCGACGCCGTTCGTGGCTAAAATGTCGATGAGGTCGGGGTCGTTCGGGACAATTACGGTAGCTCGTCGGCCGTCGACGGCGGTGAGTTGAAGGACACCTCCGTCTTTGCTGAAGCGAACTCTTTCCACCTTACCCTTCTTGACCGCATTCAGAAACTCGCTGTACCTCCATTGACCTCCCTCTGGGAGGTCAGAGGTCGTCTGGGTCAGGGGCTTTGGGGCAGTCAAGAGAAGGTTTTGAGAAAAGGGGGACGAGTTTGAAGGGCTGGGTTTAGGGGCTTCAGCTTGAATTACAGGCGGAGGAGTAGGTGGGTTGTTGGTGTCCAAGGCTAGGGCTTGTGGGGCGATTGAAGACAAGAACAGAGCAGCTAAAGTGGCCTGAGATGGTATATTCTTCAGAGTATCAGATCTTCTTCCGTCGAGAATCGATTGTGATATTAAGAACTTTCTACGGCAGAGAAAAGGCAGAGATTTGGTTGTTTTGGGGGTCGGAGGAGAGAGTAGGATCTGGTTACCAAGGAAGGCTGAGGATAGCAAAGGGTTGGCCGCCGTGGAAGCCATGGATTTTTTTTCATTCAGCTCTGCACTTTTTCACTCTTCCTTAAACGCTTAATAGTGGGCAAAATCAGAGGGTTGAGTAGAGAGAGCTGATTTCGTGCTTCATCCCAAGCCACAGGTCAGGACGCTTGACCGAGTTGAATCTACGTGTTTTATTTGTCAGCCAGTCATCCGTTTGATTTTTATGCCTCAAATCAAATGTATGGATGCTTCATGAAGCTGGCTCTCCAAGGTCCTTGTATTTGAACAGATTGGGCTTTATCCTTCTGAGATTCGAGGCCCAATGAAAATTAGAAAGCTACTTTATTAGCCCACGTATCACATCTACTTGATTCTTATCATTTTGCAGCAGGTCACTTGAAATTGACTGCCCATTAATTAGCTTAAATATATAGTATTTTATATTATTTTTATTGATTTTGTGTCCTTCAACTCACGTGCATTATTGCTTGTCTGATAATGCATGGTACATATTTTCATAGATGATATTAGGATTTCAATTTTAATTTTTCATAATTTAAAAAATTATGGTTTCATTTTCCCTCTTATTGATTTTGGTATGTCCCCTTTTGATGAATTTACGCTATGCTGGTGCACGTATATAGGGATGAAACCATAATTTTTTTTATGGGGTGAAATTTAGATATAGAAAAAAATTATAAATAAAGCATAAATTATGTTTTATAAATAAATATAATAAATTACAAAAAAAATAATTTTTTTTCTATTAACATCCCAAAAAAAAAAAAAACTTCACATGTACAAATATATTTACTAATTTATCAATTAAAGTGGCAATTCATGGTTCCATATTACAATATCGATCCCAAACTATAACCAAGAAGGAATATGAAACACGTAGAGTCGAGCAGGACTATCAGTCGTGCGCAAGAGAGAACAAGTGAAGAAAAAGCTTCTGTATTTTTGTCTTTTCCGTATTTTTTTTTTTTAATTTTTTCCTCTCGCTCTTTCACACAATAGTTATCAGGAAAAAAAATTACAGATCCCATCTTCCTTTTCATCGAGCAGCTGACGCCTTGCCACTTCTCTCTCTGACACCCCCAGAGAGAGAATGTTATCTCTCTCTCGGAGGGGCTATCTCTGAGTGCATAGATGAATTAAGCTCTGATTGTTCAACATCCCACTGTGCCTTACCCAGTATTCCATCACGTACAGGCACATATTCCTAACCAAGCAAAAAAAAAAGACAGATCAAAGAAAAATCAACGGACCCTCAAAAAAATAAAATAATAAATTATAGCCACAAAAAAAGAATAGCACCCACCTCTAGTTTTTGAACAAGTTGTGTAGCGTTTGCTGCTGAGACGATAATGCGACGCTGAGTGGGCTCGATGAACCCATCATCCACTGCTTTGTCAATGAAGGCGAGAAGGCTGTTGTAGTAACCATCCACGTTGAGCAAACCCACCTGCACACGTATACATGCTTATATACACACACACACACACATATATATATATATATATGGGGCGCAGAGAGATGTACCAAAATAGTTTCGTTTGAGAAATAGAAACAAATAATTAGCTTTCCAAGTCTAGGCAAACCAATTTAAAGATAATAGAGGGACATGAAAGTGGCTTTACTGGCTTGTCGTGAATCCCTAGCTGGGCCCATGTTATGACTTCTAATAACGCTTCCATAGTCCCAAATCCACCTGCCTCATTAAATATTAACAAAGTTTTTCTGTAAGGGTGGCAATCTTTCTTTGGTTGAATTAATGCATAATTAATTATATATCTATTCGAGTCAATATTTTTAGGTTTAAAGTTGAATCAAATTGTATTAATTTTGAAGTAATATATGTGTAAATATATATTTTATATTATTTTAAAATGTTCGAGTTAACTCATTGTAGAGGATATTATCCCCTAGTCTTTTCAACTAGTTTTCATAACTAATCACCTCACTTTCCTTTTAAGTGAAGACAGAGAGAGAGAGAGAGAGAGAGAGAGAGAGAGACCTGGAAGAGCAATGAAACAGTCAGCGTGGCGGACCATTTCAGCTTTCCTTTGATGCATGTTGGCTACAGGTCTTACCTCCCCTGCTGTTTCACCAGTAATCTACCATCGACGAAGCAGAGAAACCACACACCCAAACACAAATTTGTTAATTAATGCTGACTCAAACAAGTCATTAAAAAGAAGACAAACTTGGGTATTGATCAAGAAAGAAAAACCCATGTGATTATATAAATTAACCTCTGTGCACATAAGGGCTCTTGGGATGATTCTTGGAAGACAACCAATAAACAAACAAGAAAATTGCTGAGTCAGAAAAATGAAAAAGATAGAAATCCAAAGAAACAATATATGTATATATATATAAGTTGAGATATGGGAAACTAGTCCATGTACATATATACCCCAGAACGTGTCCTCCGCGACGATGAACTTCCTGAGAGATCAAACCCATTAGCCCAACACTCCCCCCACCATAAACCAGATCCAACTTCCTCGAGACCTTCACAATGACAAAACGAAACACTCAAATTGCAGGTAATTAAAATAGAATTCAAACCCCTTCATACAACTTAACTTGTTTGCACATGTTTGAAAATTGAACACTTTCTTGTTCATATAAATCGAGGGATCATATTTATGTATACCAGCTCTTGCCCCAGTTCAAGAGCAGCTTCTCTATAGCTATTTCTTCCGCCAGTACTGCTTCCACAAAACACACAAACCCTTTTGAACCTTGACTCCTTCACTGCTCGCTCCTCCATCTCTCCCTCTTTCTCACTCTATTTCTCTTTTTGTGTGTGTGCGCGTGTGTGAGAGTGAGAGAGAGAGATATATATATATATATATATGTTCTCGCAAGCTCTAATCTTGTTTGGTCTGATTAGCATAAAAAGAGCTTTGCAGAGGATGTTCTCCCACCTTTTCCCTCAAAGTCGCGATGCCAAAAAGGATCACGGAACAACGGCTATACTTAGACTCCAATGAAAAGGTTGCGATGGTGATAGGATTGTTCGAGGAATCCTGTTATGCCGCGTAGGTTGAGTGTAATAATCAAAATAAAAAAATGCATTTCTACCAAAATTTTACACCAAAAATTTGTGCCAATTAAACGTTGTGTGGATAAGCTAGAGGTATATTTCTATAGACGGATAATTCATGATTAAAACATAAACGTAAGTTAAGATATTCAAAAAATTTATAATTAATTTGAATGGTTATTTTTTGAAATCTCAAAAAATCAAAATGCAATACATTAGTGGGATATTTACCAAAAAAAACAAAAAGAAAGGCTACTTTGGACTCAATTTTAGATTATGAATTCTCTAGACATGAATGGAAGTTTCAAGTCCCTTGGATCATGGGTTGAGATATGATTTTGGTGATTAAAAAATATTTTCAAGAATTAATTATATTTTGGTAGAAATTCGGAACGTAGTTAAGAACATTAGGTGAAAAGGTTAAAATACTTAAATTATTAAAAATACACTAATTACAATAAATTTTAACCTAAAAGTGAGTATCAAGTGGGAAGATGATCGGATATATATTAGACACGCCATTTAACATGTCTAATTGTTATTTATTTATTTATTTTGTCAGACACGCGGGGAACATGGAATTTAATTAGTCCAAAACATAATATTTAAAATTTTTTTCAGGAGTCATTATAAATTTTTGGTATTTATTCAAGGTCAAATTATAAAAATAAAATTTCACTTTCAAAGAACATGATACATTTTCAATTAATAATTCACAAGAAACTCTTGTTTAAATATTTTTTAATAAAATATGTAATTTTTTTTATTATTTATTGTATTCTTACGATTTTGTTATTATTATTTTTTTAAATCACAGTAGCCAACTACTTATATTTTAAATCACTTAGCTACAACATATAAAATATTTACAATAATTCAGATAGTTGTGGAGAACAAAAACCCCCCTATAGTTTATACAAAATTCTGTCCTCTACAAATTTCAAAACTAGTTCACCACCATACCCTATGGTCTTGTATCACATATTTACATCATACCACCAGTATTGTTATCATTTTGGAAATTAAAAGTTGACAGCTTGGGCCACCGACGGCAAACAAAATAACGATATAACAATTAAAAATTTCAGATATAAGCAATTATTTTTTACTCTGTCGAAACTAATTGACCTTCCAAAGAATGTCTCCAATTCTAGCTCAGTTATTAGGTGAAAGAAAATTAAAATAAAAACAACAAATTAGTGCACATACCTTTTTGTTGGAAGCTTCATTGTGCATTGAACAACTTTGAGGAGCCATGAAGTTCTCAAATTATGAGACAATTTTTGCCCCTAAAAGGGTGTTTAGTTTCTTAAAAATTAAAAAAAAAAGTTTTAATTTTTATTAATTATTTTTAATTTCTTTATTAAATTTTGTTTCATATTATTTTTATATTATTTTTTTAATCAATCAAAAACTACCTGAATTTGTGATCTATTTGAAATCTTTAAAATTGTCATTTGTTACTAATTCGCGGGAAATCAACCGTGCTAATTAAGAGTGGATTTAATTTGCTTAAAATTATTAAAAAAATTTTACTTTTTTTTATTATATAAATTATAAAATTACAAATTACCTTATTATATCGCACTTTACTTCATTTCCGTCGTCCTCTACCATCGTGGGATGACTGGTACAAATTTCCATAGCTGCAAATAATTGCCGTTAGGGTGAAATGACACGCGACGTTGATTGACATCAGGCACGCTATAATAATTTTCTTATCGAGAAGTGTTTGAGAGAAAAAAATTCTTAAAAATTTTAACTAATAAAGGGAGTATTTGGAAGTTTAAAAAAACACAACTTTTGATATTGATGTAATGTAAAAATAATAGATAGTAAATTTTCATTGGAGAGATTTGAAAATTTTTGAATTTTTTTAAGTTTTTTTTTTTTTTTTTTTTTTCAAATAGGCTCTAAACTTTTGAGGTTGATGTAATATAAAAATGATAGGTGATAAATTTTTATTGGAGAGATTCGAAAACTTTTGAAATTTTTTGAGTTTTTTTTTTTGTTTCCAAGCAAGTTCTAAACTTTCACCTTTTTTTTTTTTTTTTAATTGTGTATACTTTTTAAGTTTTACTGATATTTTATCTAAAATTTTGATTAGGAATAAGTGTGGAACAGGTGGAGAATAGGTACGTCTATTTTCATACTCGATCTGTAAATTCAAATCAATTTTTATATTCTACTCGATCCTCATTAGAGATTTATTTTTAAGCTCCCTTCCCTGCCCTAAAAGATGAGTGCGAATCCCCACAAAGAATTAGGTACCTGAAATGGAAAAAGAAAGGACACAAAAATTCTAAATTCTATATTACAGATTCAAATATCAAGTTCAAATTACAAAACAAATTCCACAAACCTAATTATTTGAGTATCAAGTCGAAATTTCATATTCATGCATAACCGCATAAATATCAATTTAAATTCTAATTTCCAGATTCAAACTTGGGGCCAATAACACAAGTCAGTTAAGGGATTTAGAGATTTTTTGAGAATCGAGTAAGGTACGAGTCGGGGGATATACTCATATTCGTACCCTACTCGATTTCCCAAATGTTTTAAAAAATATCCCTATACCTTACTTGATTCTTAAAAAATCTCCGAATCTTCTACCCATTCGGGGCAAGAATTGGGTAAAGTACGGATGAGTCAACTAAGATGGCTATCCCTAATTTTGACATATTATACTTTTATTCACTTTCACATTCTTTTTATTTTTTATACCTTATAAATTTTATTAATATTTTTTTTAAAATTTTGACACATAATAAACGAGTCATTTAATTCTGTTTTAATAAATCTTGTTAACTTAAAATTCTGATATCTCATACAAAAAAATTATTAGAATAAGTCATTCAATTTTGTTTCAGCAAATCTAATAACCGATTTTAATTTACTTTTCAAATAAGAAAAAATAACTGACTCGTTACATTTATCTCCCAAACACCCCTTATTCAATTACATCCGTACAGGTTATTCCGTAGTCCAGGCTGCAGCCAAGGATTAAGCTTAATTAATGAGAGCCACACATTGCTTCAAACCATCGCTTCGTCAACCGTCCCAGCCTCATCTTGTCATTAACGGGGAAAAATGCAAACTATGAAATGACGTAGCTCGGCTACGAAAGAACAAGAAACTAAAGAAAAACGAAGAAGAAAGGTTGAAAGAAAAATTATTAGGGTTTCAATATCATCAAGTCTGTCTAAAAGAATAACGTAAGGTGCTATTTATAAGCACCAATAAAAACCCTAACCCTAATAGGTAAATCCAAAACAAATACAATTAAATAAATTCACTAATTAATATTCCAAAAAAATATGAATAAATAAAGAAACTAATAATAATAAAAGTCATTATTGGACTTGGGCCTCCTATCTCGTCTAGGCCTACTCCATGCTCCATCATTCTCCCTGAGTTGAAAAGAACTCTGCTCCGAAGAGTGGGAGGAAAGATAACAATCCAACAATGAAGGATCCAACTGATGAAGATCATCCTCCAGTATCCAAGTAGCATCAGAATTAGGGCGACCATGCCATTTGACAAGGAAGCGACGAAAACCACCATCTCGAGAAGTTACGAACTCATCATCAAGGATAGTGTCTACCATCTCCTTAGAATACTGTAACGAAGGCACAAATGGTGCACTTTTTCTAGCTCCACCTGCAGACACACTAGAAGGCAAAGTAGGAGGCTCAAAAGTGCCTCGGTAAGGTAGTAAATCCTCTACATTGAAAACAGGACTAATATTCATTTCATTAGGCAAATCAAGAAGATATGCATTAGATCCCAGTCTACGAATGATAGAATAAGGGCCCATGGCTCTTGCATAAAGTTTTTTTGAAAATGTTTTTGGAATTCTTTCAGGACGAATGCGAACCATGACATATTCACCAACATTAAATTCCCTAGATTTACGATGCACATCAGCAGCTAGTTTATACTCTTCATTACTTAGAGAAATCTTTCGCTTAATCTCAGCATGTAAGTCATGGATATGTTTGGCAAAGTTTTCTGCAGGTTCAGACACACGCATATGAGGTGGCAAAGGAACAAGATCAATGGGTGTGCGGGGTGAGTAGCCATTAACAATTTGAAAAGGACTTTTACCAGTTGAACGATTAACAGAATTGTTATAAGCAAACTCAGCTGTAGGCAAAATTAAATCCCAAACACATTGTTTTACCCCAACCAAACACCTAAGCATATCACCCAAACTACGATTAACAACTTCAGTTTGACCATCAGTTTGAGGATGAAAAGCAGATGAAAATTTCAAAGTGGTTCCAAACAATTTCCAAAGAGTTTTCCAAAAATAGCTAACAAATTTCACATCCCTATCAGATACAATAGTGGAAGGCAAGCCATGTAATTTAAAACTTCTCTAAAGAATAATTTAGCAATATGTGAAGAATCATTAGTTTTGTTACATGGAATAAAATGTGCCATCTTAGAAAACCTATCAACTACAACCAAAATAGAATCATGTCCTCTAGCAGTTTTAGGCAATCCAAGAACAAAATCCATGCTAACATCCTTCCAAGGTTCATGAGGAACAGGCAAAGGAGTATATAAACCAGTGTTTTGTTTCTTAGCCTTAGCTAACTGACATGTTCTACATTGTGCAACTATCCTAGCAACATCCATTTTCAAAGAAGGCCAATAGAATCTATCCTCAACCAATGCCATAGTTTTATCTCTCCCAAAATGTCCAGCTAAACCACTTGCATGCATCTCCCAAACTAACAAATCCCTAAGTGATGTTCGAGGTATACACAATTTAGTCACTTTAAACAAATAACCATTTTCAACAAGAAAGTCAACATACTCATGACGGTTACCTTTACTAACCTCACCATAAATAATACCAAAGTCAGGACATGCAGAATATTCATCCTTCAATCTATCAAACCCAATGACATGAGCACTTATACAATGAAGTGTAACAGTTAATCTACTAAGTGCATCAGCAGCTTTATTTTCAATACCAGCACGATGATTAATCACAAAAGAATATTCATTCAAAAATTCAACCCACTTAGCATGTCGAGCATTCAATTTCTTTTGTGAGTTTAAATATCTTAAAGCTTGGTGGTCAGAAAACAACACAAATTCATTAGGCAATAAATAAAATCTCCAAAAGCGAAGACTTTGTACTATAGCATAAAACTCTTTATCATATGTAGAATATCGTCTTTTAGCATCATTGAGTTTTTCACTAAAGAAAGCTATAGGATGACCTTCTTGACTTAAGACACCACCAATACCTACACCTGATGCATCACAAGCAACCTCAAAAACTTTGGTAAAATCAGGATGTCTCAAAACAGGTGCCTCAGTCATTTTTATCTTGATTTCTCTAAAGGCCTGGCTAGCAGCATTAAACCATTGAAACTCCTCATTTTTTAAACATTCTGTGATAGGAGCCATAATGGTGCTAAATCCTCTTATAAATCTCCGATAGAAAGAAGCTAAACCATGAAAACTACGAGCCTCAGTGACAGATTTTAGTTCAGGCCACTCCCTAATAACTTTAACCTTTTCAGGGTCAGCTGAAATGCCATATGCAGAAACGATAAAGCCTAAGAAAAGTACTTGGGGTTGCATGAAAGAACACTTCTTAAGGTTAACATAAAGTTTAGCCCCTCGAAAAGTGAGAAAAACCTGTCGAAATGTTCTAAATGCGCTTCTTTGGATTTGCTATAGATCAGTATATCATCAAAGTAGACCACCAAAAATTTACCAATGAAAGGCTGTAGGACATGGGTCATAACTCTCATGAAAGTACTAGGAGCATTAGACAAACCAAAAGGCATAACTAACCACTCAAATAAACCATCTTGTGTTTTAAATGCAGTTTTCCACTCATCTCCTGGCCTAACACGAATTTGATGATAACCACTACGCAAATCTATCTTAGAGAACCAGCTAGACCCAGCTAATAAATCCAACATATCTTCAAGGCAAGGAATAGGAAATCTATACTTGATTGTGATCTTATTGATGGCTCTACTATCCACACACATTCTCCAAGATCCATCTTTCTTAGGTGTCAACAAAGCTGGCACCGCACAAGGACTAAGGCTATGCCTAACAAATCCTCTCTCTAAAAGTCCTTCTACTTGCCTATTCAACTCCTCTCGCTCTTTAGGGTTCATTCTATAATGTGGAAGGTTAGGCAGTTGAGAACCTGGAACTAGGTCTATAGCATGTTGGATATCTCTCAAAGGTGGTAATTCACTAGGTAATTCATTGGGCACCACATCAATAAAATCATCTAGTAATTTCTTCACTTCCAAAGGAACATCAGTAATCGAAAAGTCAGATGAAACTTCCTTTGCTACTAAAGCTAAGCACATACCAGTCTCCATTCCCTCTCTCTCAAACTTCTTACATTTTAAAATATGCAAATTTTGTTCAGGAAGTGTAGGGATGTCACGTTTACCATTGTAACTTTTTGGCTTAGCAGGTCTCAAAATAATGTTCTTACCCTTATACTTAAATGAATAGATATTATCCTTACCAAAATTGGTAGCATTAAGATCATAAAGCCAAGGGCGACCTAAGAGAACATGGGCAACATTCATAGGTAGCACATCACAATAGATTTCATCCTTATAATCTCCCATTTGAATAGAAACTAGACACCGTTGAGTGACAGGCAAAGTATCGTCATTCACCCAAGCTACCCTAAAAAGACTTGGATGTGGTTCTACTTTCAGGTTTAACAATTTAACAGCATCTTTAGAAACCACATTCATTGAACTACCCCCATCAATCACTAACTTACACTTCTTATCTCCACTTTGTATGACTGTGTGAAAAATACTAGTACGCTTCCAATTATCATTATCTACAGTCGTGGACAACACACATCTAACCACACCAACACACTCATCAATGTCAAAATCTTCCTGAAGACCATTTTCATCACCGGAATATTCTAAAGGATCAACAATTTGGTCTTCCTCAATTTCTACACTACTTTGTTCAACATCTAATGCCAAGGCACGTTGGGGACAACGAGATGCAATATGACCCTTTTGATGACACTTATGACAAATAATCGAAGGATTACTAGCCTTAGACTCACTATGAGAAGCAACTAGGAGAGAGTTACGCACACTAGACTCCTTGCTCCTAACGTTATTGGGCTTAACATTACCATTTGATGACATGGACTGTGACTTAGGCTGACTTAGTTGTGCAAAAAAGGAAGGTCTATTGAACTTCTCAACTTCTAGGGCTTTTTGATATGCATCCTCTACAGTGTGTGGTGCATGCAATTTAACCATCTTTTGAATGTCAAACCTAAGACCATTAACAAATCGGGTGCAGGTAGCAAATTGATCCTCAACATGGAACTCACTACACCTAAGCCTAGCTTCCTCAAATTTGGCAGAATACTCAGCTACACTAAGAGTCATTTGTTTTAAATTAATCATGTTGGAGAACAACTGATTCTTATATGATGGAGGAATGTACTTTTCTTGCAACTTGGCTTTCATAACTGCCCATTGGGTGATAGGTGGTTCACCCATACGAATCATGTCTTGTAACACATTTTGTCAATACATTTTAGCTGAATTGGTTAATTTCATTTTTGCAAACCTAATACGTTCACTATCAATCATTTCATACCAATCAAAATATTCCTCAATAGCAACTAACCAATCAGAGAAAACATTAGGATCCATTCTACCATCAAATTCAGGAGCACTAATCTTGACTTTTGTTGTGATATCTCTTGGAGGTTGTCTAACTTGCCTATCCTGATCTCTACCCCAATTACCATTAACCCTAGGCTGGTATCGCTGAGGAGCGATATCCTCTCTCACCTGATTTGGTGGATGGTTTTGCTTTGGGGGTTGGTAATCTAGTGGAAAGTTAATATTGGCAGGTTGAAACTGATCAACTAGGTTGAACTGAGAACCTCCTATATCAGAAAACCTTGTATGAGGTTGAGCAATTGAATTACTACCCAAGTTCATTTTACCCAGATTATCATGCAAACTATTTGTGAATTCATCAAATTGATGTGAACCCCCAGATGGACTTGAACCCCCAGTGTGTGTTAACCCAAAGAGTTTTCTAGCAGTTTCATCAACATATTCACCTATCTCATGTTTACCCAAATATTTTAAAAGCAAATCCATTTTTTGATTCATTGCATGAGTTTGTTGTTCGAGGGCAGATTGACGTTGAGTTAATTGACCACACATTGAATTTAAATTACTTACCGATGCAGTGACTAAATCAAATTGAGCTTTATTTGCATCATGATGACGGGTAATACATGCTAGACTATCATTTAAATCTTGAGATAAAACTTGTAGTCTTAAATCAAAATTATTAAGTCTCTCAATCGGGTCTTTTGTGTTAGAGGAGGAAGGTTCAATGGTGTCACTTTTTGTGGCTGACATGCTGAGATAAAAGCTAAAATTTCGCTAAGTAAAGAAATTTATAAATTATATGCTAATGCAACAAACACAAACCTAAAATTTTTTTTAATGCGATTATATGCCACAATTTGCACGAATCACAAAAGAATTAAATTTTTTTTTTAATATTCTTTATGCTTATCAAATAAACTGGAATCTTAAAACACTCAAACAAAATTTACCCAAATATCATAAATATTAATCGAGTTTTCAAAGTAAAAGAAAATTTACCTCGTTGAAGAACCTTTGAGATGCCTACAATACCTTAGTATTGTTGCAAGAGAACCAAACAAGGTGTGTATTTTTTTTTTTTTTTTGCGATGGGGTGTTGTCAAATACCTAAATCCGTCTGCCACCAATTGCTGCGTCTCGGTGTCGAATCAATGCACGTTGCGAAGCACAAACTGTTTTAGGGTTGCCGAAGGTTCTTCGAAAAGTCGTTAGGGTTTCGTCGAATGTTGCCGGAGCTTCGTTAGAGGTCACTGGAGCTTCGTCGGAGGTCGCCGGAGTTTCGTCGGAGGTCGTCGAAGTCACCGGTGAGTTCGTCGGAGGCAGGTGGTGCCAATGGCGGTGTTCGCCAGAATTAAATATTAATAAAATGCACGAAAACGTACTCGAAGGGTTTGAAGGTGCGTAAAGCGATGGCGGCGGTGGCTACGGCAACTGCTGCGGCGATTGTTGTTTAAAATCTGACACTGAATCTGTTGCAACAACGGTGTACGACAGCTTAGGTTATTTGGATGAGCACAATGATGAAAACTAAGGTTTTTGTGAAATAGTGGGTTTCTGACAGATATTGAGAGCTGTAGGATCTTTCGGTTCTGATACCAAATTGACGTAGCTCGACTACGAAAGAACAAGAAACTAAAGAAAAACGAAGAAGAAAGGCTGAAAGAAAAATTATTAGGGTTTCAATATTATCAAGTCTGTCTAAAAGAATAACGTAAGGTGCTATTTATAAGCACCAATAAAAACCCGAACCCTAATAGGTAAATCCAAAACAAATACAATTAAATAAATTCACTAATTAATATTTCAAAAAAATATGAATAAATAAAGAAACTAATAATAATAAAAGTCATTATTGGACTTGGGCCTCCTATCTCGTCTAGGCCTACTCCATGCTCCATCATGAAATTAATTATATATTATTTTTATAATAACTAAAAATATATTTTTAATTTATAAAAACCAATTTATGTTATTCTCATTTTTATGGACCATGATTTTTTTTATTTTCTATTTTCATTTTTAATTTTTTTTTCACAAAAATTAAATCAAAACGTAGCTACAAATGCATAAAAATTAAGTCAAACCACACTTTAACACCCCCACCGCCCAAAGCATGATGACAGCAATGGGCTAGAGCACTTAAATTAATGCTGAAAATATAGGTTTAACCTACTAATATTCGAGCGTTGGCCTAGTCAACGTAAATATTATTGAATTAACGTAGTTATAGGACTCATAGTAACGAGTGAATATAGTCCGACGGTTTAAAATCTTAAGCCCGATTTGTCCTATCTTTTTGGGATTGTAAAAAAAATTAAGTTGAGCCTAATCAGATTAAACTTATAAAAAGAATTTATATTTTTTAATATTTTATTTATTTATATACTATTTTATTTATATTTTTTACCAAAAACTATTAATTTTAGTACTAAATAATTGTTTTGTATTTTTTAAGATTATTTTTTATTTAAAATATATTAAAAAATAAATAAATCTAAGCAGACGAATTTATCTAGAATTCAAAATCTAAGTTGTGACAAATTCTAAACCCACCTCAACGCGAAGTGATAATTAATGAAATGTCAATAAACCCAATCCAAAGACGGATTGGGTTGTCGAATCATTTAATCGGTTTGTGTAGCAGTGCATTATTGTCCTTTCCCTTATAGTTTCTTTCTAAACTGTACAACAGACAGACAGTGATATAAGAATTCTTGACTTTTGCCAAAAGTAAGGCTGTCCTCTGATTTGAAATAAGTGACTAAAATTAGGAACTTATCTCGGCATTGGTAGTGCTAGGTGTGTGGGCAGTCATTTGCAATTACAGCTGGCAATTGAAAAGCTTTTTTTTTTTTTCAATTACAAAGGAGTGTCTGATAGTGTATAAATTAGTATAAATTTATAAAAGTTATAGTACCGTAATTCATATAGTAAACAAAAAATTTTAATTTTGTAAATATTTATAGAATTTTATATAAAGATATATAAAATTCCTAACACTCCCATTATATACATATATATCTCTATATTCAGAGCACATCCTAATTGTGGATTTGGGATAAAGTTAGTACACTTTGATAGTCCAGTGTAGTTTTTTTCACTGTTCCTATATATAGGAATCAATATAAATAGTCTAAATTATAAAAAATTTTAAATATTTATATTCTATTCAAAAATTAATTAATAATATGTGTATTGGCCATTAACCGGAGCACTTTTGCACCGATTCTACCCGAATCCTCCAATTATTCACAAATTCACCCTAACATTATTAAAAAGTTATCAAAAAATGCATATAACTTTTCTTAATTTTAACGACGAAATTGACTCCGTCATTGTGACTTAAAATTTTCATTAGATACCAATAATGTATTGATTATAACATTTTACTGATTTTTAGTTTTGCAAATAATGGAAACAATTAAAGTAATGTAAGTTAAAAAAAAAAAAAAGCAGATGACTAAAAAAGAATCTTTGAGGAAGTTGCCTCCAACTATGTATGGCTGGCTGGGGTTGAAAATTATAGGAACCAACCCATGCATGGGGGCCTCTTTTTCTTGGACCACTGTCTCATTATTTTTCAACGTTCGTACAATTCCATTCTCCGACTTGAGCATCCACTCAAAAAAAAAAAAAAAAAATCATATTGTTACATTATTTTCTTCGTCTCTCATTCCTGCCGACTTCTATGCATCTTTCATTGAAATGAATCAACTGATCAATAGCTCAATTCCTGTGCCAACTTTGTCTAATAGCTAGTTTCATGCACCTACGGTGTAAATGATCAATCTAAGTGAGTCGGGGTAGTGTGGTGTTTGGATTCGGTTTATTTATTATGTTTAACGAGTTCTAGAAAATAATTCAGCTTAATTTACTTTAATAATGTTTTGAGTCGAATCAGTGATTATTTGACGGAGTCAATCCCTTGAGTCGAGCTCGAATGATCGAGCCCATGACTGATTAATCGAACTTGAGCAAGCCTCATAAATTAGTTTATTTTACAACTCTGCGTACATGCCAAAAATGTGTTTATAATTTTTAGATTAATTATGAGTCTTCTAGTTAATATAGATAGTGACATGCAAAAATCAGTAAGACTAAGGGGCCGTTTGGCATCATAAAAAAATAATAAAAGGTTGCAACTTTGTACCTACAAGTGCCATATGATACTATTCGTAATCAGTTAGATGTTTGTTAAAAATTTATAAAGGTTAAAAAAATTAGTAAAAATTAAAAAAAAAATTAGAGAAAAGTTGATAAAAATTAATTTTGTATTTAGTAGAGAAAATTGGAGAAAATTAATAAAAAAAACTTTTTGTTTCCTTTTTTTTTTAATTTTATTTTAAACAGATACTATTTCAAAAGAGAATGTACTTCCATTTCCGGGTACATTTCCGAAATCGAAGGCAAGAAAAATAAAAATGGAAGGAAATCATTCATTAACCTTGTATTAAAATACAATTGCGAATATGGGAACGCTAGTGTGGGTGAGCACATTCCCGAGATGTGGTCTCAAAGGTTTAAAAAATGTCTACTGATCCTGTTACGTGGTCATCTACTTTCCATATACATATATATATATATATATAAGGAGAGTGTGTATAAATTGAGACGCGGATTGTTTGGTCCCCCAGCAGACGGGTCCTGTGAGTTCCGTGTACAAATTTTCTATATATGATGTGAATTTGGTGAGACAGCGACCTCCAATATTAATCGTCCAATTCTAGTTACTACCCCAATCCCATAAATTCGATCTCTCACGTACGTTTGTTCTGTGCTGTGTCGGCGGTGTTAGTTCATGAAGAACCAAGTGCTAAAAGTGATCAACTTTGCGGCCATTATAATGACAACTCACTGAGGTTGAGTTTGTGTTTAGGCTGAGGATTTGTTTTCAAGGTAATAGAAAAGAAAAAAATGTACATAAAATTCGAAAAATTAAAAATATAATATGTTGATGAATACTTTTTATTTTATTTTATTATTTAATAATATATTATCTAAATTTCCTATTTTAAAATAATTATTTTGATCGCAAAATTTTAATAATAATAAATTAGAACCTAACACGTGATTTGACAAACAAGAATTAATAAATCAATGGGGGCTCACCAGGTGAGACCAAGTCCACTGGTGGAAAAAAAAGGAATATTAATTTAATGGGGATGTAGATGCAAATTGGAGTGACATAACCTATGAAAAGTTATTCCACATAAGTGGGAGGCGTCTTGGTTCAAACTTCTTCCACTTAAAATTGGGATAGACTTTGACTTTTTGGGATGGAATGCAGCCTTCTTGGAAAATCAACATCGGTACTCTTTTCTTCTGCATAAAAAAAAATGTTTTTATTTTTTATTTTTTATTTTATCTTCTCAAGTAGGCAAACATTCCTTTCTGCACCTTTTCCGCACAAAATTCATTGAAGTGAGACAATCAATATCTTCCACGGAAGAAAAGAAAAAGAAAAATTGAAAGCAACTAAAATCAGTCATATTAAATGTATATTCATATATATTTCGACCAAAGATAAAATATCTCATGTTATTTTTACATAGTATAATGAATCAATTAGATACAAACATATATACATATTATGACTAGGTATCTGTTGGGCAAAATAATACTTCGACGTACAGAGTGTCGAACAAGTATAGTCAAGGTGCCACGTGGCCCAATGCCGAGCATATCTGTGTGATTCACGTAGTCATTCACCGAGCACGTTGAAGCGTGACACGTGGTGTTCCGCCGAACAGTTTATTGATGACACAATAGTTCCACGTGAGTGTTATACACGAGCATGTGTCTTTGGATTAATATTCCAAACGATACCCTGATTCTCATATCTATGGATAATGTATTGTTACGTGGCTGTAGCCGAAGACCGCAGTAGCCAATTTGTTCGGCCCATTGATTGGCGGCTAGTAAATGTTATGCCTGGGACCCACAGCCTTAATGAAGGATCATAACCATAAATGTATTGTAGTTATGACTGAACTAGGTATTTATATATGAGGGAGTAACTAGCTCAATTCACTTCGTTACGAGTAATTGAAAATTTAAAAAGAAAATTTAAAGTTCAGCAATCTTAATGATTCGAATTTAAAATAAAACATATATTTAGTTAATTGGTTTATTGTACCAAGTAAACATGATGTGTGGTATTATTATTATATTGAATATTTTCTCCACTCATTCATGAATAAAGAGATTACGATCGAATGAATATGGCATCTTATTCAAAAACTATAATATATAACAGAATATCTTTTATAAATAATAAAATATAAACTTTATAATTAAAAACAATTGAATCAATGAATAGTAAATCAATACTGAAATATTTAGTATTTATTTTTTTAACCATTATTTGAGATTTTGGAGAATTTTAACTATCAGAGTTAAGATTCAATCTATGTATGGTAATATACATCTGTTTTCCTAAGTCAAGTTAGACCAATATTGGTTGTTGGGCCTTAGGAGTTGGCTCGGAGGGGTCGAGCCCTTTAGTTTTTCGCACACTGTCTCTCTCTCTCTCTCTTTTCTTTTTTCTTTCATTTTTCTTCTTTCTTCCTTTAGTCTCTCGCATTTCCTTTTCTTATGCTCAATCGATTGAGAGAAAATGAGAGCAAGAGAGTGAGAGTTTGCTCCTCTTTTTTTCCCTCTTCCTATAGCCTCTCATTTCCTTGTCTTATGCTCAATTGATTGAGAGAAAATGAGAGTGAGAAAGAGAGAGTGAAAGTTTGGGAGCAATAAGTGTGTAAATGAGTTAAGTCAATTGAATCGAGCTGAGCCTTGTCATGCTTAAGCTCAATAAACTAGCTTCACGTTTGTCAAATTCAAGTCGAGCTTAGTTTTAGTATGATCTAAAAAAGGTTAAGCTAAGGCTTGGCCTGTCAAAAACTATTGAAACTCAAACTTAGCTCGTTTATATTGAATATCTAAAAAATTAAACAATTTAAGATATTATTAAATCATTATTTTATCAAGTAATAATCTCTATTATAACAAATAATTTATATCTATGATGAATCAAATTTTAACTTTTAAAATATTTGATAATAAATAAGAGGTTTTATATAACTTGAGAAAACCTAAAATGTTATATTTCTAACAAAAATAAAATGACTCCCAACTAACAAAATATTTAAAAAAAATAAGATTTGTAAAATCTATTTATACTAATATATTATATATATTTAATATCATAGACTATATAGGTAAACTCTCAAATCTAATGAGCTGAATTTCTTTGAGTTCAAACTTGGTTTGTTTAATAAACAGGTTTGAAAGGAGATTTAAGTACAAGTCTAAACTCGTCTCATTTATTAAAAGGAGGCGAATTCAAGTCAAACCTCTTGACAAGGCTACCCACAAGTAGCTCACAAATGATTCGATTTATTAACACCTGCACGTTTTTTTGTGCTAACCATCTTGGTGGCATTGGTTTGCAAAAATGGTCATCGAGGTGAGAGATTCGAGCTTGTGAGGTTTTAGAATTTCAGTGATTTATTTATTTATTTCAGACCAGAGACGTGTAGAAATTTTATCTGTGTTTATTTGTTGTTATTGCATGATATTGAATGATTTTCGTGCTTTGATTTGGTATATTTTGAGATATTCAGACTACTGTGTTCGTGTATATGTGTGTGGATGTACATATATGTGATTTGTTGCAATTCTCATGTATACTTTTGCAATTGATATGTCATTATTATGTAATGTTATATTGTGATATATAGCTCTTCTTTATATATCTGGCATTTAATCGATTATTTCTATTGCTAGAATTTTCTCGGAAACTCCTCAAACCCACCCCAGAATCGATGCCAGATTTGTGTGTTGCATCTGAACATAGCAAAAAAGAAAAAAGCTATATGCACGGTTGTAATTAACTAATACTGACTGTTTGCAAAAAGAATTTAAACTCTTATAAAAATGCATGGTTACATTTTTTAGGTCTCAGTCAGCAACATCTAGTCTGCCCTGTCAAAGCTACCACAAGCTGGCACAGCACACCATCCGCTTGTGCGTGCATATGATGCTCTATTTAGTCTATTTCTAGCTACCACCCACAACAGCATTATCTTAACCTCTGCAATGCCTCTCTCTCTCTCTCTCTCGGAAGGTTCCTTTGAAGATTGAACATATTTTGTCTCCTTAGCTGTTGCCAATTACACAGCAAGCCCGTACAAAGAAGGATACTTCATGTACCATTTGCATGGTTGTAATTAACTAATACTGACTGTTTATAAAATGAATTTAAACTCTTATAAAAATGTATGGCTACATTTTTTAGGTCTCAGTCATTAACATGCATCTTGTTTGCATTGTCAAAGCTACCACAAGCTGGCACAGCACACCCACCGCTCGTGCATGCATATGATACTCTATCAGTCTATATCCAGCTACCACCCACGACAGGATTGGGTCTCAGCCGGTGCATTTTAGTTAAGTTTAAAACAAGATATAATTATTAAAAAATTTTATTGATTTTAACAAATTGCACTCAATTCTACCCGTAAAGACTAATTAAAAAAATGTAGTTCTTATATAGCGGACATGCATGCGCCAGTGTATTTATGTACCGGGTGGGCTCCGAACTCTCCCACAACAACATTATCTTAACCTCAATTACCAAAAAAAAAAAAAAAAAATATTGTCTTAGCCTCTGTAATGCCTCTCTCCCTCTCTTTCTCTCTCTCTCGCGGAAGGTTCCTTTGAACATATTTTGTCTCCTTAGCTGTTGCCAAGTACACAGCAAGTCCGTAGAAAGAAGGATAATCCATGTACCTTTCCTCGGGATCGATCTCAGATCTAATCCATTTGACAAAACTGTGTTCTCTAACGTTAACTACAAATGGCAAGAATACATACACAGATATATATATATATATATAGAACTAGGGAACCACCATGCATGTATTGTCTGATATATGTACATATATATCCTCGTACCCTAGCTAGCTATAAACTTGTACACAATTTCTATATTTCTCCGAGACGCTTAATTTTGATGTCAACTATGTCGCACCCAAATTTTGATGCTCTAAGGGAGTTGCACAACTCAGCTAATGACCTCCTTCACTCACCAATAATCCGACAATCCCTTGTCCACCACCAACAAGAGAAATGGGTTCATGAGGTCTCCGAGACGTCCCTGAGAATGGTGGACGTTTGCGGCACCACAAAAGATGTTCTTTTGCTCGTGAAGGATCATCTCCAAGACCTTCGATCCACGTTTCGCAGAATAAGTGCGGGAGACGAAACAGCCGTCGAAAACAAGTTTGGGGACTTCCATCTTCACAGGAAGAAGCTAAAGAAGGAGATGCTGAATCGGTTGAAATCGTTGAAAGGCATGAAGAAGAACAAATGCGTGATTATCACCGCCGCATCGGACCTCTTACCCGTTGATCAAAACCTCATGGTGGTTGTCAATGTGCTGAGAGAGGTGAGAGTCACCACCATGTCTGTTGTGGAGTCTCTAATGTCACTGATGTCCTTGCCCAATATTCCGAATCGGAAATCGAAGAAAGGGTCATTTGCGTTTAGGTTGAAGCGTTCGGACAGCTTGAGTTTGTGGGAGGAGTACTGCGACCCCAGGATGCTCCAAACTGCGAACAAGAGATTGGAGGCAGTTGAGATTGCCATCGAAGACCTTGAAATTGAGTTGGAGTGCATGTTTAGGAGGTTAATCCAGACAAGAGTTTCACTGCTCAACATACTTACCAACTAGGAGTCACAACCACACCCAACCCCCACACCCTTTTTCCTCTTTTTTTTTTTTTTTTTTGATAATTTAGATATTCGGGCAGCAGGTTAATTCTTAAAATTTTGAAATTAAAGATTAAATGAGTCTATAGTGGTCTTGATGAGATTAGCCACTAATGTACTAATGTATTTTGAAGACTTTGAAATTGCCGAGGAGGACGGACAGCTCGCTAAAATGCTGAAGGTGCAACGCAAGTCAACTGATTTAATCGTCACTTCTCTTTATTGTATTCTTTGATTTTTTTTTTTTTTTTGGTAATTGTATTCTTTGATTTATTGATTCCTAATTAATAAAAAGAGTGATTGTCCCAATTAACTTGTTTGCGTTTATATTATTGTGTATTATTATTTTGTCCTATTTAAATTCCTTTCGATACTGCCTTTTGCTGAACCAAGGAGATAGAACATTCTCGAATTGAAAAAGCCTATGGACGAGGATTGAGGATAACGTAGACTCAAGGCTACGTGAACCAAGTATACATATATTACATAGATATATGTTGAGCGAATATGGAGGGAGGTGATACCTAGTAACCCATGGCTTCATTTCCCTGCAATAGAACGTCTGAAGGGGGTAACTTAGTGAAGCAATGAGTTTAAGGTATGCGGAGGGAGACGTAAGAAATAGTAAAATTTTCATTTTTGATATAATTAGGCAGAATTACGTCAAATTTCATAAGAGAATGAAAAACAATCTTTTAGTCAATACTCATTACATTCGCCATAATTACCTATGTTAAATTTCAAACAAATTCCATTGCCTAGGTTGTTATATCATCCATTTTGTTGTTTCGAAAAAAAAAATGATGCTTAATAACCATTGATAGAAAGTTAAATTTTTTTTTGTCATTTATTTGGCAACTTTATATTTTCTTTTAATTTTTAATTAGGTCGTTACATGAACTTCTATTTTTGGTAATTTTTCAATTAATTGTCAATTATAAGAGCCCCAGAATTAAAATTTGTTTGAATCTTTTAATCTTTAAATAGTGGAGCCTGCACTATTAAAAGACATTTTTATTTGATTAATAACATAAAGAGATTGTTAGGAGTAGGAGAGGTAAAAGAAGACCCAAGAGAAGCTGGAAAGAAACCATTAAACATGACCTAACTTACCTAGATTTATCGAAAGACATGCCCCTAAACAGATCAAATTGACACCGACAAATCCATATAACCGACCCCACCTAGTGAAAAAAGACTTGGTTTAATTTGGTTAATAACATAAAGAGTCAATTTTCTATCTACTGTTCTAAGTGATTTTTGAACTTTAACAATAGTAATTTACTTGCTTGATATTTTGCAGGAGATGTTTTTTCTGCACTTTCGATCTTTTCTTGCTGCATCACTTAAGTAGAGCAAAACTGTAAAATTTACTTCTTTTCAATCCTAAACCTACAATCGAGCCATTACTCGAGTTTTTCCAAACATCAACGCTATACCAAACGCAAAACAGTTTTTCTTGTTACCAAATTAGCAACTTTTGATGCAAAATTTGCTTACCACACGCATAGAAGTTTAAAAAAACAAAATAATAATAATAATAATAATAATGTCGTTTCATAAAACGTATAAAAAGTTACATTTTGTAACCGTTAGAAGCAAAATTACAAAAAGTTGGAAAAAAAATTATTTGCCAAACAAGCCCTAAATTTCCATTTCCTTTCCTTATGTTCAATTATTCTCGTAAAAATAAACAAATATGACCATTTAACAGGAAAAGAAATGCAGCATCAACATCAAAAAGCAAAAAGTTTATAGAAACAAGGGTCAAAACATCTGGCTAGTCACACACTGTTCACAATAATCTCTTTTTCACGGTCACATTATTGAATGGAAATCAACAAAGACATTCCAGATATTGTTCATGCATTGACCCCAACAGAAGAGCTTAAATTCTGAAGAGCGCTCATATTATACTTCTCTCCTTTTAGCTCTTCAATGGGAACCCTGAAAGCAAACAAACTACAATTTAGACGAGAGAGAGGGAGAGGGTGGGGGTTAATATCTTAATATCACACCTAATCATAAAATTCAGAAGGAAAGAAAATAACGATTTAACTTTTAAAGAACTGAAATTGCAGCACTTTTAGCATCCATATCTAACCAATGCTTGTGCATTGGAATCATGGGATTATATACAACATCTCACAAGCATTCGTATGGCAGGAAATTTGAGCATTGGAATCATGGGATATATCCAATATCACATGTATTCGTATGCAGGAAATTTGGCACAACCTCATGTCAGAGACCTAACAAGAAAGTTAGATTATTTTGGCTACAATTTCCAAATGGTCAAAATTTTAGATCTACAACGCTCTGAAAGGTATTCTGGATGCATCACTTATTCCTGGGAAATATTAAAACTATCCACCCATAAATCACAATGATCGCCACTGTCAAAATTGCTTCTTTATGTTTGTGACATGTTGCTACACAAAAACATCCACGCATTCTGAAAAGAGAAATACAAGGGAATTTTATATCATTGGTGCATAAAAGAGAACCAGCTTGATGTCATCATATATTATACGCAAATGAAAGCAAAATAAGCTTTTTCTTCATCCTATTGTTTTATAGGGGCACTACAGTCACCATTTTCTACAACGAGCTCTCTCCCTCTCACACACAACAAAAAGGATAACAAAATATCATAGCAAATGCCAAAAAAATTACCTCGTGTCCATGCTCATGACCATGGGAATGATCTTCATGGCCTTCCCAAGGATGTCGCCAACCCTAAAAGACGCATCAACAAAGGAACAAAAAAAGAAAATACAAAATAACAAAAGAAAATTAAAAAATAAAATTTCAAAGCATAACAACCCAATACAAAAATCACACTTGAAGAAGTAACAAGAAGAGGTCAACTGAGATCAAGGGCAAGAAGAAATCAAATACTCACCAAAACTACGGGACCATCTTGCTTAGCCCTATACAGGATCCAAAACCTGGAAAATCACACCAAGAAAAAATAACTGGTAAGCACATTAAAAATGAAATACGGTTGTGCATGTATGTTGCAAACAGGCACAAAAATAATAAATATGTCAACAAACCAGGTAAGAAGAATGCAGCCTTTAAAAGTTTTTTTTTTTTTTTTTTGGGATAAATATGCAACCTTAAAAAGTTAAAGTCCTCATATTTGTAAACTCCAATAAAAGCAGGTATTTTCCTGCTTCAACTTCAATTTTTTCTTCTTATTTATCTAGATGACATTTCATGTCTTCTTTTACAAGATGATATTTAACTTTTTCCATTTTCAAGATTAAGGAGAAAAACATCAGGACAAGCATCTTACAAAGAAAATAACCCATATAAAAACTACATATTTGACCCAAACCCCAAAAGAAAAAGGGTGAAATGCCAATTCCTAAACTATGTTTGTTCAGTCATAAATATCTACCCACTACTACTTACCTTCTGGATGTCGACATGAGTTCAATCAAATAAGTATCCAAGGGCTACAAAAACATCTTTTGAATTTTAAAAGCATTCTTATAAACTTTAGTACCAATTCAACAACAGAACAAAGTAAATTCCCATCTGTATCCAAGTAATTCTCTTTCATACAATAAAAAGCTTATCAAGAGGACACCTCATTGAGCAAATTGCAGTTTTCCAAGCGCTAACACCCAAAGGAGCCTAGCATGACCTTCAAAAAACTATTGGCCAACTCATTTTGACAACAAATATCCTATAGCCTCAAAATAACTCCTAAAATATCCCACCTACCCTTGTGAAGTTAAAGCAGTAATACCTAATAAAAAATATAGGCCTATCCTTCCCTCCTACTCATATCCAACCAGCAGTTTGCTAATTCACCAAGAAAATACACATATCTTCAAGAAGGATAAACCATACTACTATGAAAACCAACCCCTGCTAAGGTACAACAATCAGCATCAGTTCTGTTCTAGAATCACAGAATTAATGGCCAAAATTTTCTTTCCAGCACTTAAAAATAAGAATACCATGCATGTGACAGTTATGCCTCAGAGTTGGAAAGAAACTGCTTTATAACTTCACCGAATTTCTTACCAGCATTTAAAAGTAATCCATTACTGCCTAAACTATTTCCCAAACTGCATTAACTATACTTGATAAATTCCATCAATAATAGGGAAATTTCCAACTTCTGGAAGAAATCCCACTACCTCATATTGATGTGACATTTGCATAGCAATGTTAAATTAGATGACACATGCATAATTTGGTAAGAGGGGCTAGCTCAAGTAGAAAAGACACCACCACCTAGACAAAAGAACCTCTTTGGTCTTACGTCATCCCAATTCCAATCCCCTTCCCCCATAAATAATAATAAAAAAAAAAAGAAAATACTTATAATTAAATTATTTTAGAGAGAACTATCAATTAAACATTAATGATTTTATTTCTCCACCTCTTTTAACCTTACAATTATAGACTATCTAAACAAGAGGGGAAAAAAAAAGTTTCCCACTTGTCCCCTTGCTTAATTATTGTTTAACCAAATAACCGTATGGATATCTCCCTCCCTTTAACTCACACTCACATTCACACTCACACTTCACTTCATTATCCCTGCCCTCCATCCAAAGGAGAACAAGTCTACCGCCAGTCCATGTCCCTTTTCTGTTTAGCTGTAGGAAAAATAGTAAATGAGCTTGCATTTGGGTTTGAAATGGAAGCATAGATGGGTCAGGCTGAGGCTATCTGCACCCCTACATGTGCTTATTTAGGTATAAAATTGGCACTATTTCACCCCCTACAAGTGCTTACTTATATGCACGCACACAGAGAAAGGGAAAAAAAAAAAAAAAAGCCAAGCGAATTCAAACATTTTATCACTCCTCAGAGTTCAGCTTGACAAAGTTGCCAATGCTTAGACAACTATTTCACTTTTCATCAATCCCTCTGATGCCAGATGCTATATTGTGAAGATTTCTAAGTCAACTGCTACCAGGAAAATCATTTTGCATCGTCAACAAATTGAAACGCCCAATGCTAAAAGCCCAAATACATTATTATCGTCATTTGTATTTGCACGCCCTAAGAAATCAAAGCATTTAGATCTGAACTCACAGCGAGCATAAAACATAAATCAAAATCAGATACAACAAGCATGAATCAAAAATCTAATTAAATTGTTTCGGCAAATTAATAAAGATAATTAAGAGGAAGACAAACTTTTAATACAGAAATACATACATATATGTATATAGAGAGAGAGAGAGAGAAAGAGCGAAGGTGTTACCACATAATAGCGCACATGCCCTTTCCGGTGAGAACATGCCAGCGCTTTGGTTGATGCAGGGTTAAACCCTTGTAGGTTGTGCTGTGTCCATGCCCTCCTCCCATTTCTCTCCCAATTTCTCTCCGCTCCACAGTCGTCTGAAACTGCAACTAATGACTAATGAGAATATATGAGAAGTTCAATAACTGAATGGACAAAAATGTCCCCGAGCTTGATAGCTATCGGGCTTGGATTAGCGTTTGCAACAGTTGGCCCTTCTGTACTTGCATCTAAGGGCCACTTATTTTTGGGCCAATGTTGACATTATTTCTTTCAAATCTTGGCCCCATTTTGTTGTTTATTGTTTGTGGTGCGTACGGACCGGTTCGCTCACATTAGACCCAATATTGACCCGGTTTTATTGGGTTGGGCAAGGACAATTTAGATCCATATCATCGTGATAAATTTTGCGAACGAAGGTTGGTGAAAAAATCAAGTTGAATCGAACCTTCAAATAAGATATTCCCGAGTTGAACTAATAAAAATTATGATTTTGCACTTTTGAAACTCAAAATCATACGAAACGAATCAAATTTATACAATTTGTGAGTTATTTTAGTATTTTATGCACTCTAATTTATTCTATAATATTAAAGTAGGTATAGCAACAACATGTTAGAACAGGGTTGATAATGTCTCAAATGTATCCATATTTGATTATGAAAAAAAAAATATTTAGACGAGAAGATTACTCGACAAATAATTTAAATTAATTGTTATGTTCAAAAACGATAATAATTGAATAATAAATGAGATAATTAGAGCGATAACCAAGTAACAAATATGAAACTGTCAAATATCAATAATTTAATATATTATTAAAAATTTCGAATTTGATCAATATTTTATTTTATATTCAAACTAACTCTATTACTTGTTTCTTTTTAAAATGCCTACCCCATCTAGTAAAGGTAAAAATAGAGCGGTGTGAAAATTACTAGGTAAATAATTAATATTTGATACATTTTTTTCGTTAGTCAAGCAAATAATTTAAGATATATAAAATAATTATTAACAATTACATCTTTTTCACCTAATTCCTCACCTAATCAGAAAAGTCTAACAAGTTTCGATCGCCAATTCAAATCCAAAGAATTAACAATAATGTTTTCTTCCAACAACCACATAGTTTTCAATATTTTTTTTTTATAAAAATTATTTATTTAAGATTTATTTTAGCCTACGTACCACGTGGCTAAGCGTGTTGCACAAAGAAGTTTGAAAGTTTGTGTCGAGAATATTTAAATTTAACCACCATTGGCAAAACAATGGAGTACGTAATAGTGTGTTGTTTAGAGTTTAATAAAATTTTATAAATATTTAAAAAATTTAAAATTTTTATTCACAGCATAATTTATAAAATTATAACTTTTATAAATTTATACTAAATTTTATAACTTCAAATACACTCGTAAAAATTAAAAAATTGCTAACTTGTTTTTTTCAATATGTGCAAAACGATTAATTTATCCATATCTTATTTATAAATTAACAAATTTATATACTACTTGAGAATAAAAATTTATTATTTTTATACCCAAACCTCCTCTGTTGTGTTGTGTCTCAATTTCTCTACCCCCATTGAGCCATTGATCTAATTTTTCATTGTTGAATTAACTCATAACCAAATATATAACCAAATATATAGGGATACTATATATATGTATATATCCCTATCACTTCACTAAAAAGAACTTCTAAATAGAAAAATTTATCAACATATAAAAAAATTAATTTTGTTTTTAGATACTAGCGCTTTTCTTAATTCTTACATAAAATATTAAATTTAAATATTTTTTAAATAAATATAAATAATATGCTTAAAATTATTAAGAACTAAAATTTGGATAATAAAATTATTTCACACAAAAATAAGCTAAAAAATAAAAATAAATAAATTTTTTTTCCACATCGACTGAAGGGACAAGTGGTCAATTATTCCAATTTCCTGTACCGTCCCGCTCTGCGGCCGACACAACTTTTTGCATGTTAAATATGTATGATAATCTGAATTCGGACAAATGTTCCACGTGGGTAGATGCAGAAAATCAAACCCCAAAAAATATAAAAAGAAAAAAAAAATTCACTGTAACAGACATGCTTAGGTTCCAGGAAATGACACGTGCATCAAACCTTATAAAAATAAAAGTACGCTAACCCAGAGGGTGTTTGTGATAATTTTGATATTTTTACCTTCATAATTTAAAATAAATTCAAAATATAAAAAAAATAAATTTAATCACCGTAACAAAGGTAAAAAAATAAAATAAAATAAACTCAAAGTACTTAAAAGTTGAGCTTTTAACTTTGGATCCCAAATTGGACGAAAAAAGCTAATTTCTTAAACAAACTATTAAAAAATTAATTAATTTTTAATTTTGTATTAATTTGATATTTTTATTATTTATGATTAAAAATTAAAATATAAAAACATAAATTTAATCGTTAAAAAAAATTAACTACTCCTCCCAAACAGCAAACACACAGTAACTTAAAAATAATTAAGAGTGTGTTCGGCATATTATAATTTTTAAAAAATTTTTAAAAATTATTTATTTTTTATTTCGGGCACGTTTGATTGGTCAAATTTTAGCTAAAAAGTATAATAAAAATAAAAAAAATGTGACATAAATATGATAAGTGTTAAAATTTAATTAAAAAATATAAAAAATAATTAAAAATTAATAAATTTTTATAGGTCAAACAGGCCCTTTCATTACATAAATTATGATTTCATAATTTTTATTAAATTATCTCAAATCTGACGGCTGGTGTCAAAGGCTGAACAACCTAGTCAAAGTTAAATCAACCTTAGCGAAGTGCACTCAGGTGGACGGATTACACACGGAACAAAACCCACTACGACACGAATAGTTTGCAGACGATTTGATTAGTTTAACTTGACGCCCTTTGAAGAAGAAGTTGAATTAAAGCAGAGGCGGTAGATCTCAATTCCCATGGCGCACGATAGCATTCCGACGATCGACCCCAGAAGTGGGTTCTGCAAATCGAACTCTATCTTCTACAGCAAACGAAAGCCCATACCTTTACCTTCGAATGACTGCCTCGACGTCACCACCTTCATCTCATCACGGGCACACAACGGAAAGATTGCGTTCGTCGACGCCGCCAACGGACGCCACCTCACCTTTCCAGAAGTCTGGAGGGCGGTTGATTCGGTTTCCTCGTACCTCTCCGACATGGGTATCCGGAAAGGCCACGTCGTACTCCTCCTCTCACCAAACTCCATCTTCTTCCCCATCGTCTGCCTCGCCGTCATGTCGCTCGGCGCCGTCATCACCACCACCAACCCTCTCAACACCACCCGCGAAATTGCCAAGCAAATCGCCGATTCCAAACCCGTCCTCGCCTTCACCACCGCGGAACTAATTCCCAAAATCGCCGACGCGAACCTCCCAATCATACTCATCGGCGAGCGTGCGAGTGCCGATGGTTCATCCAAAATTTTGACGACACTGGAGGATGCGATGAGTAAACAACCAAGAGAGAGCCGTGTCAAAGAGCGAGTGACTCAGGACGACACGGCGACTCTGCTTTACTCATCTGGCACAACCGGAGCCAGTAAAGGCGTCGTTTCCTCTCATCGAAATCTCATAGCGATGGTTCAGACCGTCTTAAGCCGGTTCAGTCTAGACGAAGGGGAGCAAACTTTCATCTGCACCGTTCCAATGTTTCACATCTACGGCTTAGCAGCGTTCGCGACCGGGCTGCTGGCTTCCGGATCGACGATTGTGGTTCTCTCGAGATTTGAAATGGATGAGATGTTGTTGTCGATCGAGAAGTACCGAGCAACGACCCTCCCCCTGGTGCCGCCGATACTAGTTGCTCTGGTGAACAACGCCGATCAGATAAAACGGAAGTACGACCTGGGGACTTTACAGTCGGTTTTGTCCGGCGGGGCGCCGCTGAGTAGGGAGGTGATAGAGGGGTTCGTGGAAAAGTATCCGACGGTGGGAATTCTTCAGGGTTATGGGCTGACGGAATCGACGGGGGTCGGGGCGTCGACTGACTCGCTGGAGGAAAGCCGGCGGTACGGGACGGCGGGGATGTTGTCACCGAGCATGGAGGCCAAAATTGTTGATCCGGAGACCGGAGAGGCGTTACAGACAAATCGGACGGGTGAGCTCTGGCTCAGAGGTCCCACAATTATGAAAGGTACTATAATACTAGTACACCATTTTTACTTTCCTTGGGTCTGTTTCATCAATAGTTTGAATGGTATACATTTTTCTCCCATGTCAACTGTTTAAGTACCTAAAATTATAAAAAAAAAAAAAGGCTCATCTAGACACTACTGACCGGCAATCCAAATGTAAAAATACAACGAAAATTTTGTTTTTTTAATTTTTATTTAAAAATAAAAAAATTAAATTTTGATGAAAAAATTAAATAAAACAAAAAAATTACAAAAAAAAATTTTTAACTGAACAAAAACTTATAAATATGTAGGCCTCTCTATTAATTTAAAAAATAAATGTTACCCAATTCAATACTACAAAATTATCTTTATATACTTAATATTAATAAAAAGATATGGTTTATCTTTTGTTGTAAAAATTACATCACTTAATTTATTAAATTTTTTTGTGAACTTTTTTATATTAGTAATTATTCTTTAAATTATTGTTCTTTACATTAATATTTTAAATTTATAATATATATATATATATATAAATAAAATATTTAAATAATTTTCTACTTTCTTTTTATTGGTATCAAATAATAATTGAATAATCATACTCTCAAAATTTTTTGATATATATTTTTAATTAATATTAAGAGTATAAAAGTAATTTTATAATGCTGAATTAGTGAACCGTTGTTTTCTAGTTAAAATCTAATAGAAGAATATGAATGAATATAATATATACATTAAAAAATTTAAAGGGGTGTTTGGGTATTAAATTTTTACCAAAAGTTGGTGTAAATGTTGCTTCGCGAACGTGGATGAAATAAACCTTTTATATATATATATATATATATATATATGTATGTATATAAATTATCGGTTGATGACTCTGACTTATTGACCCTTGTCCCCTCTATATACCCCCACAACAACATTAATGATAGCTGGAATAAAGGGTGGCAGGTACCACGTATCCGCCCATCTTTTGAGAAATTCTTTCAGATTAATCCCACGCGAAAGACTAAAATATGTTATGGGTGGGGAGTGACGAACCCACCCTCAATTCAATAAATAAACCAAACAAACAAACAAACAATACCTTAATTTTTTTTTTATTTTTTTTTTCCTCCACTTTTGTTTCGGCATCGTAAGAGTGATTTTGATGGAGAGCCACAGTTGGCAAAAGTTGTGTGTGGGGTGTGACTGAATCCAAAAAAATGGCTTAACTTTAGTTTAGCAGTGTAGAAGAATTTGGCTTCTCTTTTTTGTCTTTATTTTTTTTTTCTTATATAATTTTTTATTTATTTTTTTTCTTTTTAACAATTTTTAGAATTATTTGAATTCATAAAAGAAAAAAGTCGCGGGAAAAATGTTTCTAAGTAGGGAAACAACGCAGGGATAAGATAGAAAGTTAATTTTTTTGGCCTGCACTAGTTAATTATTTGATTGTAATTAATTAGACATTAATTCCTCCGCTTCCATTCGTAAATGTGGAAGTTAATATATATATATATATATATATAATATGTGGTTCAAGTATTCCAAATTACATTAGAAAAAGATGATAAAAGGGAAAAAGGTCTAGTGATATATATCTATCTACTTTATATTGAATTGTGAATTTTGACTAAACTAAATAAGCGTGGACCACCTACGACCATTGATGATGAAAGAAACAGGAGAAGAGGAAAGAAGACTGGCTAGAAATCAAACAAGGGTGCGTTTGGAAGCGAAATGATAAAAGGAATATTTAGCATTTTTTTTTTTTGGTTGCTTGGAAAATCTGAAAAAATTGTTAAAAATTCTTGATGACTTTGAAAGTCCCAAACTCACAAAATAGTATCCAAATCCAAATACAAACAACAGGAATTAACAAAAACAACCAAAGAGATAGAAATTTGTTGACTAGGGTAAAAACTCCTTTGAACCCAAAGGAGAAAATAACTCTGGATCCTTAAACGAATCAGACTAAAACTTCTTCACTATAAAATAAGAGGTTACAAGGTTCAAAAAAATGGATTACAAGTTTCACAAACTAACTACCCGTTGATCTACTTGTCTATAACACATCCTAACCTTATTTGCTAAATATCCCGCAATAAAACCTCAACCCGTGAAGAAGAATACCTACAAACCTTGAAGAACAAGCTCCTCAATCTGTAGATTCACTGCAAATCTGAGCCAAACACTAATAGATCTTTGCCAAAGAAAGCTGGTGATGTCATGAATCAAGTCAATCCAACCCAGCCGTTCATTCCTTTTGGTTTCTTTCTCAAAAGGTTAAGAGAAAGTGACGTTCTGTCCAAAAGGTTAAGGTTAAGAAGAGAACTTTTCTTTATATCAAAAAAGAGAGTTAAAAATGTCATTTGGACAAGTTTTTAAAAAAAATCTGGACGTCGTCACTGGCAGTTCATGGGCACAAGTTCCACATGAGCTGCTCACAAGGCAATCTTACACACTGGACAAAAATTTTCAAGTGTCACAAGTATCTCATGAGCAGGAATTTCTCACGAACTGCTTGTAAGACATCCCAACTTTCTGAACAGTAACATTTAAGTCAAAATGGGATGTTTGTGGGTACGAACTGATGCTAAACTAGTAATCACTTTTTTTCCAAGTCAAATTCTCTTCTCAACCATCACCAAGGATGCTTAAACACTCTTTGGCATATGTCTAAGCATCTAAAGACTTAATTTGTGACATTTTATGAAATCTAAAGTGAACAATTACAAGTAAAGTGTTGTCTCAAATATTGTCAACACAAAATCTAATCAAAATGACACAGATTTTTTCAATTATTTTACGAAACAATGGAAAATTGTTGAAAATTATTAAAATTTTTATCAAACACTTAAAAGTTATTATAAAGTTACATCAAGCAACTTTCACGTACCAATAAGTAGCCAAAATTTCCTAAAAATTTTGTTTCCAAACACGCTTGAAGAGAACACTTTTGGTGACGTGCATGGATTCCTTATTTTGAAGTATTTTTAGTTAATCGATTTATTATTATTATTATTATTATCGATGTGAATAAGGAGATTTTATTTTGCTCAAATATTAATACTATATATTTTTGAAAAATATTCTCAATGTAATACAATTTCTAAACTACTTCCCATCTAATACTTTTCCAACCGTATCATCTCCTCTTTTTGGAAAGGTGTTGGAATTATGTATTACTTTTCTTTTTTATTTAATTTTTTCTATTAAAATTTACAAATATCATTTTAAATTAAAGGATTTTATTTATCCATGCTTAACTTTGAGAGATGAAATCTAGTTGATAAATTTTTTTGTTTTATTTTCTTTAAGTACCAATTTAATCATTTAAAACAAATATATAGGATGTTTTTATATTTATGTTTATAATTTTAAAATATATATATATGTAATATTTCATTCCTTCCCAAGCATTTTTAAAGGCTCTTTTGTCTATTACTTTTTTTTTAGAAAATGTAAATTTTGAAAGAAAAAAGTAAAATAATAGAGCTATATCATTTGTTTTAAAAAAATTCAAAAAAAAATAATAATAAAGCTATGTCAATTGTTTCAAAAAAAAAATAGTAGATTTTGTTTGTCAAAGTAGAAAAAAAAAATATCATTTGTTTAAAAAGGATTGAACATTTTTTTTTTTTTTTTGTAAAACAATTAAAAGGATGATGCATACTTTGTTTGGGAAAAAAAGTACACAATGGAAAAGATAAGTTTACAATTAATTAAAACAATCACCTAAAATAAGAATAAATATGTTTATAAAATTTATTATTTTTATTTCTAGAAGTTAAACTTGAACATAAGGAAAACAAAATCTTCCACTAACTATTATATTCTATTTCCATAGCCATAGGGATGTAAAGTAACAACTAGGGGCAGAATTTAATTGACTATATTAAAGAAAAATAAAGAAAAAAAATATAAAGTAATTTACAATTTAAGCACCTGTCCAAATAATGAGAGATGATCCTGGAAGCAAATTAAATATTAAAATTAAGAATATTTGCACTCCTTTGTTAGTTTTTTTGCCACTCTACATTATTCTTTTTTCATTTATTAAATTAAAATTATTGTGGAGTGAGACAAACTAATGGAAGAGTATAAATATTATCAATCAAGTATTAAAACGACAATTAATTTTGAAAGAGCAGTAGTTTGAGAATATTTTTTAACGGTAGTATTACTTGGGACAAAATTTTGTGAATAATGTGCATAAAATTTGTCAAAAGTAATAAATAAATAAATTATATTTTAATGAAAAATGTAAAATATAAAATAAAGATAATTTGCTATCCTTAATTATCTTTTGTTTTTTTCTACTTTTCTTTTGCTCTGCGCCATGAAGGATAACTTGCAATGTGGTGATCGCAGGTTATTTTAGTAATGCTGAAGCAACTGCATCAACTCTAGACTCAGATGGGTGGTTGAGAACCGGAGATTTGTGCTACATTGACGACGATGGGTTCATTTTTGTAGTTGATAGGTTGAAAGAGCTGATCAAATACAAAGGATATCAGGTGAATCAAACCTCTGTTATATATATATGTGTGTGTGTGTGTGTGTGTGTGCATATTGTTCAATCCAAGCTGTCCATCTTGCTCATGATGGATATTTACATTACATGGTTGTCCACTTGTCCTAATATGTGAACAAGAGATACTAATGGAATTAACCACTTCATTGGGCTAGGTTCCCCCGGCGGAGTTAGAGGCTTTGTTGCTTACTCACCCAGAAATTGCTGATGCTGCTGTCATACCGTAAGTTTTCTTCTCCATGCATGTTTTGTGAGGAACTTGCAGACTCTCTCCATAAAATAGAAAATTGTTGGCTTTAATTAGTTTAGTTTATGTTTTCTTTTTTACTTTTTCTTCCCTTCATATATACTTCCAATATGTTTGGAACATTAATTTGTGGAGGTAAATTAAATAAAATTTCTAATTTGTATAACTCCTCTTTTTTGTTATCATTAACCATTTTCCCAATCATTTCCTTTTAATTTTCCTTAACTCAATCAACAAATAAAATTAATTTGATTTTTCCATTCTATCGTGCTTATTATTTTACCATTTTCCTTTACAATCTATAATCCAAACTAGACGTTGATATACATGCTATGCGTGTTTTTAATATTTTGATAGACATATATAAAGATAACGATAATTATTAAATAGAAAATATATCTTAATTGTTTTATAAAATTGAACATGATAATTAAATTTTTAAATTTGAAATTTTTGAATTTGAAAAGGTTGTAAAATAAATATTATATCTTTATCTTTTAAATTTAACAAATGTATATGTATTTAATTTTAAAGGTATTTTTGTCAAGTTAAAAAATAAGAGTTTCATCGAAACTGACGCTTCATAAAAATAAAAGTTTTACCAAATAATACTCGCTCTATAATACTGTAGATGTACGAGAACACCATTGAACATGATTTTTTTCTATTTATTTTTTTCTTTTTGTCGTGAGGTTTTACCTAATCATTAGTTGTTTAATTTGAGTTTATCTTCTAAACACTCAAAAATAACTAATGTACTGTAACTTTTTATCAAATACTGTTCGAACAAGTATCATTGACCACATTCAAATGAATTATGTTAGAAAATTTGCGTTTATATTCTAAACGAAAAATAACTAATCCATTACACTTTTTTTCAATTGTTGTCTTGTAAACGCACCTAAGCATAAGAGAGCCTGATAAAGTTTAGAATTTTGTTTTAACACAGGTTTCCGGACAAGGAGGTTGGGCAGTTTCCGATGGCGTATGTGGTAAGAAAAAGAGGAAGTGGTTTGTCAGAGAGGGCTGTCATGGACTTTGTTTCTAAACAGGTGAGTCCATTTTCCCAGCTCTCAGCTGCCCAAAACGTACTCATACATACCTTGAGAGAAAAATTCAAGAACTCGTAAGCTAATCTTAGATAGCGTTTGGAGAGGTAAAAAATAAAAAAATAAAAATTTGATTTGGGATAATTTTTGATGTTTGGTATTTCTAACTCAAGTCATATTTTTTTGAAGATAAATGGTGTAACTTCTAAATTTTTGCGGTAAAAAATTAGAGAAAGAAATTGTGGGAATAGTTTTTTGAGTTCGTTCGCACGCACAAATTTATGTCAGAATTTTTTTAAAAATTGTTAAATTTTTTGACTTCTACGTGAAAAAGTTAGAGAGAAATTTTGAAAACGATTTTTTCAGTCCGTTCTCACGGATTTTTGTCAAATTTGTTAAAATTTATTAAAAAGTTATTGGGGTTTGTGAAAGAGTTATTGGGAGTTGTAAAAAGTTATTAATGTTTATAAAAATTTATTGGAATTTATAGATATATATAGAAATTTATAAAAATTTTACGAAGTACGATATAGTCAAAATGTGTTAGAAAGTTTTAGAGATTTTTTTTTAGAAATTTTCAAAAATTTTTGCTAATTTTTAACAAACTAAACTATGCCTAACTTTTAAATTATTTTTGACATAATTCGGCACTTATTTTTTGCTTGGTTGAATAGAGGCTGATTTAACATATATATATATATATATATTAATGTGATAACAGGTGGCACCATATAAGAGAATTAGGCGAGTGGCGTTTGTAGCCTCCATCCCCAAGAATGCGTCGGGCAAGATACTTCGCAAGGACCTCATTGCACTCGCAACCTCCAAGCTGTAGCTGGGAAATTTTGATTTTGATTTTTGTTTTTGTAAGATGACGAAATTGATGTTGGTCTACTGTGTTAGAATAAAAAGAGGGGAAAAAAATTATGTATTAATATTGATTTTTGTGTGTAAGAATGTAAGATTACAAGGTCCCTTATATAAGAGGACAATAATCCTAATCCTGATAGGAGAAAGTAATCCTAATTATGATAGGATATACAAAATAAGGAATGGAATAATAATTTTAATTATGATATACGGAAAGACATAAAATAAGAAAAGGCATAAAATAAGGAATACTAATTATATACGTTACTAAATCTAACACCCCCTCAAACTCAAGGTGGTGAAGCAGAGACCAAGTTGAGTTTGGTGACGAGAGCATTAAACTGACCAAGCAGAAGAGACTTGGTGAAGATATCAGCTATTTGATCAGTTGAAGAAACAGGATCATCAGACGGGGATTCCACGGGATAGACTGTAGCAGGTGGCATAACTTCATTAAGGAGATCATCAGGAACATCAACAGTTTCAGGAACAGGAGATAAAACCACAACAGGAACATCTATATCCTCAGGAAACAGTTCAACAGAAGAATCAGTGAGATAAAGAGAGACAGGATTGCGAAAGGTTGAAGGAGCACAGAAACGCGTTGAAGGAGGCGCGGAGAAAAGCGTTGAGAGGTTGAAGATGCACAGAGACGGGTTAAAGGAGGCACAGAGAGACGTGTTGAAAGGTTGTAGGGGCACAGAGGCACGTTGAAGGAGGCGCAAAGAGACGCGTTGAAAACGCATGAAAGTGTGTTGAAGGAGGCGCAGAGAAACGCGTTGAGAGGTTGAAGACGCACAGAGACGCATTGAAGGAGGCACAGAGAGCACGTGTTGAGATGTTGCAGGGGCACAGAGGCGCATTGAAGAAGGCGCAAAGAGACGCGTTAAAGGCGTATAGAAGGGCGTTGAAGAACATCAACAGTTTCAGGAACAGGAGATAAAACCACAACAGGAACATCTATATCCTCAGGAAACAGTTCAACAGAAGAATCAGTGAGATAAAGAGAGACAGGATTGCGAAAGGTTGAAGGAGCACAGAAACGCGTTGAAGGAGGCGCGGAGAAAAGCGTTGAGAGGTTGAAGATGCACAGAGACGGGTTAAAGGAGGCACAGAGAGACGTGTTGAAAGGTTGTAGGGGCACAGAGGCACGTTGAAGGAGGCGCAAAGAGACGCGTTGAAAACGCATGAAAGTGTGTTGAAGGAGGCGCAGAGAAACGCGTTGAGAGGTTGAAGACGCACAGAGACGCATTGAAGGAGGCACAGAGAGCACGTGTTGAGATGTTGCAGGGGCACAGAGGCGCATTGAAGAAGGCGCAAAGAGACGCGTTAAAGGCGTATAGAAGGGCGTTGAAGAGGGCGCATGGAAGCGCGTTGAAGAGGGCGCAGAGAAACGCGTTGAAGGAAAATGGAGGCGCGTTGAAGAGGAGCGCATGGAAGCGCGTTGAAGGGGGCGCTAAGCAGCACGTTGAAGGTTGAAGGTGCATAGAAACGCATTAAAATGTTGAGGGCGCATAGAAGCGCATTAAAGGAGGTGCGAAAGCAAAGGTGACGCCAGGAAGGGCAACACTGGCGGCCAAAGATGTGATTGTTGGATGCCTAATCTACCCAGGATCAAAAACTTTAGGCTCTGATACCATGTTAGAATAAAAGAAGGAGAAAAAAATTATGTATTAATATTGATTTTTGTGTGTAAGAATGTAAGATTAGAAGGTCCCTTATATAAGAGGACAATAATCCTAATCCTGATAGGAGAAAGTAATCCTAATTATGATAGGATATACAAAATAAGGAATAGAATAATAATTCTAATTATGATATACAGAAAGACATAAAATAAGGAAAGGCATAAAATAAGCGATACTAATTATATACGTTACTAAATCTAACATACTGTTCGGCTCAATTACATTGGACTTTATGTCTCTTTAAGATTATTAATTTGCATAAATGAGCAAGGGCAAGTGGAAGTAAAAATGCAAGTGCAACCTTTGATGGAGATGAAGTTGTCTTTATACCGGTCTTCAAAAATCTTACTTATAATTTAACTTCTCAAATTATTATTTTTTTTAATAAAATAATTTGCCTTGCAATTCTAGTGCAAGGAAGGGGAAACGTTTGTGGGGCTCAATACCAAACCGGTATGGCAATAAAAGCATCTTCTTGTTTAGTCATCCTTCATTGGGTTCAAGGGGACTGCAGTGAAAAAATTTACTATAAAGACTGTAGTGAAAAATGAAAGGTTGAGATCTTCTACACTTTAATGATTTGTGATCTTTTATATTCTGTATTGATTGTGTTCCAATCAAATTTTTTAAACTTTTATTTTTTTAAAAAAATAATTTTAATTACATTAAATTAGAACCATTAGATTAAATGGCAAATGATCTCAACCCTTCATTTTTCACTGCAGCTCCTATAGTGAATTTTTTCACTGCAGCCCCCTTGAATTATTCATTTCCTTTGATGCATATTCATAACTATGAATAGGTACCAAGGCCCCTCACAAAAAAAATTAATCACGCTTATTAAAATGTTATTAACATTAATTCTTTTCAATAAAATTAACTATTAAAATTTAACAGGAAATGTTAAAATAACTTATTTTAGATATTTTTTTTATTTTATCTCTTTTTCTCTTACATTTTTATCAATTTTTTTTATAAAAATTTCTAATTTTTTAACTTATTTTTACTTATTTCTTAAAAAACAAAAAAAAAATCTCTAGAGACTAAAAAAATTCTTTTATGTTTAAATTATACGTACTAATATAATTAAATAGATGAATTTTTGTAGAGGTTCACGCATTAAACATCTTAAAAGTTAGTCAACATGAACATAAATTAGCCAAACACCATAAGTCAATATATATATATATATATAAGAACATTCTTTTTCATCTAGATTAAAGGTAACTAAGAGAAAATCAAAGTCAAAAGTTTGGTTTACGGTAGTTAGGAATAAAATGATAAAAAGAATCCCAATGACTTTTCTTATTAACTACAGAGTCAAAACACATTTATAATCATATATTGAAAAATTCAAATCCTTTACTCCCCAACCTGCCCCTTTCTTTCTCTTCCAGATTCAGAATATATATATATATATATATATATAATTAATACAATTCCAAATTCAATTTAGGATTTAAAAATTATTTTACAATTAAATGATAATAGTTAAGAACATTCTAAAATTTAATAATCAGACAGGTGAGCATTTAGGACACCAATGAACATTCTTATATTGTTAAGTGTTAAACACTCAATGTAGGAGATTTCTGTGAACATTGCTAAAAATGGTACATTCACATGTGCATAAGCATACCCTCTTTTTTTTTTTTTTTGAAACTGATGTGCATAAGCATACTAAGATATATAGATATATTTGTTGAAAAATAAAATAAAATTAATTATCGCATTTGATATTAATGAGTTCAATCTGTTGACACCCAATTCATTAAACAATTCAGTTCGTAAAGCATAAGATTAGAGATGACAATATAATTAAAGAATCAAATTACAATCTTCACCTCGTATTAAAGCATAAGATTAGAGATGACAATATAATTAAAGAATCAAATTACAAACTTCACCTCGATTTTAATACGAAATGTATGAGGCATAAATGATAACACCTAAAAGTACGTATGAAACAAGTTAGAATTTTGGTAATTCTAAGTTAATCTCGCCTCCATTACATAACAACAACAAAAAAAAAATTTAAGTATCGTTTTAAATATTATTACTATCTTTTTATGTTATGGTTTATTTTCGTTTAATTTGGTAAAAGTTGTGTTTTTGATAAAAACTTGTAAAAGTAAAAAAAAAATTACAAAATTTGAAAAAAATTAGAGACAGTTGAAAAAGAAAAGTTAATTAGTAGCTTTGTGTGTAGTAAGTTTTTTTATTTGTTTAGTTAATGTTGATTAAAAAAAAAGTTCAAAAAATTTAAATAAAATTGATGTTTTTTAACATGACAACTAAGGAGCCCCAAGTAAATATTCGAACAATTTAATTATGCTTGCACCGATATTATGACTTTATTTGGAGTAACAAAAAATTTTAAAAAATAGTAAAAAATACTAAAAAATTTTAAAAATTATTCATTTTTTATCTCATGACACAAATTACGAATACACTTATCTTATTTTTCTTACTTTATCTCATTTTTTATAACTCTAAACATTATTCATGTCATAATTACCGAAGATTCTAACAAATTTAAAGCCAACGAATCACCGTCCTTGCGTGCAATTTGTCTTATTCCCAGCAATAATGTGAAGCATCTTACTTTTCCCAAAAAAAAAAAAAGGTAACCCGCCAACTTGCCGATGCCATGGGCCATGTCGTACCAATTCGAAATGCCTTTCGTTACCTTATTTTAGTTTAAAATTATAATATTAAATTCTGATAAAAAAATATTTTTTTATTTTCTTAATAAAAATCCAAAGAGGCTGCCGTAATTGAAACGGTTGTAAGGAAAAATTAAAGTAAAATAAAAAAATAATAATAACACATATAAATTAACGTGGTTTAGTACTCTTGGCCTACATCTACAGGGAGAGAACTAAATCCACTATATAAGCACAATAGTGAATACAAAATTCTGCGTTTTCCTCTCTCTCTTTGGATTATCTGAACCAAAGTATATATCCAGCTCTCTCTCTCCCTTTTTATCAACAGTGATCAAAGAGAGATAGGTAAGATATTAATTTCGTAAACTGATAATAATACAAATTAATAAATGAGATAAGACTTCCTAGAAAAAAAGATAGTGAGGTCCAACAAGGGCAACCATAGTCAAACAAGCGTGCAAGTTTCAACTTACAAAAGTCAACCATGAAGAACCCAATTTCTCTCATAGGCAATTCACACTTGAGAAAAGTCCATCCGAGGCTAGGGATTAAATTTATGGCTTGCTTGGATGAAATGATAAAAAAAAAAGGACATAAAATAACGTAAGAATATATCTGTTGTAAGTTTTATGGCAGATGAAAATAAAACAGATGGAAAAAAACAAGATGTTCAAAATTTTCCCTTCTCCATTTTTTCATATTTAGCCAAAATGGATAGAGGAAGGAAACTCTTTAATGATAACATTCTTAATTAAGGTGTGTTTGGTAACTAAATTTATTGTAATTTTTGATAATTTTTGGTAACTTTTAAGAATTGAAACTTTCCGTATGTGTACTAAAAATTAGTAACTTTAAGTAATTTTTAGTTGTCTTGTAAAAAGTTAGTAACTTTTTAGTAAGGGTGTCCAAAAAAATTGAACAAATTGAAAAACGAACTAATCTAATCACTTTAGTTCGGTTTGATTCGGTTCTATATTAGAATCGGTTCAACTTTAGGTTAAAAAATAATAACCCAATATTTTTAGTTTAGTTCTCAAGTTAATAGATAAAAAACCAAACAAAAAATAATACAACCCAAACTAATCACAAACTAATCTGAAAAAATATAATATATAATTACATATAATATGGAGTGTCAAAAAATCAACAAGTCCTCCTGTTGATCCGTCGAACTGATTGTAAGAGTGTTTTTATCATGGTCAGACCGAGGTTCAACTATGCTGATGCCACGAATTCTCTAGTTCATGCCTCTAAAACAAAAATTGTCAGATGGATGGTGTTCGAACGAACACTCCTCCGATGCTCAAGTTAAAATGTGTGTGAAAAAGAGAAGATTTGGAAGAATATTATAGAATTTTTAAGTAAAATAATACTTGCTTCTCTTTCTTATTCCTTATGTATTTATATAGGTTCATTAACCCGTATCACCTATATCTAATTATCATGAGCAATGATGCGACAATTGTTGGAACCACGTCGTATAATCGTAACCAACTTGACCCAAGTAACAATCGACCGCGAATGCAGATATTCCCTTTGCACTCCTTCATTAATGCGATGAGAGAGGCAATCGACTTCTCAACTATCACCTTGCCTCTGCTGTTGGATATGAGCCATGTGTCAGGGATGTATGCATACCCCATAACCAGGACAGGCGTATGCCACATGTCCGAAGGCCCCTCTATAACATATATAATATTTTATATAAAGTAGTTTTTTTAACTAATATATAAAACAATTATTGTTTATCATATATAATATAAATATTATTATATAATATTATATATAAATCAATTTAAAAAAATTTGATATATAAAACAGTAACTACTACATATTGGTAACATATAAAATATATATGATTATATATAATATTATGTATATTATAATATTTATAGTACTATGTTAGTATATAATATATTATATATTTGAATGTTTATGCTTCAAAAATAAATAAATCGGGCCAACTCAAAACCAACCCAATTCAATTTGATTAAGGCTAACTTAAAAATCAAACTAACCCAATCGATATTTTCGATTTAGTTTAGTTCGATCCCAAGTTGAAATCGGTTAACTTTTGGGTCTAATTTAAAAAAAAAAAAAAAAATTGGTTTGGTTTCAGATTAGGTATGAATTTGAACTGAACCGAACCGACCCTTGCATACTTATACTTTTTAGTATGATTTTGTGTAAAACAATTAACTAAAATTGTTAAAATTTAAAAGTTATCAAACAAACAATTTTTGAAAGTTAATAAAAATTAATAACTCTTTTTTTAAATAATAACATACATTTTTTTTCCATTCATGTTTTTTCTAACCCTCTTATTAAAATATTATAATTTATCTTATTTTCTTACCTCATTATTATAATGAAGTGTAAATGTATAAATAAAAATTAATTAAAATTTGATTAGTTTATTTTTTTGAGTGAAACTTGAAAAAATTAATTATCAAACCTATATTAAGTGAAATTCAAATAAGTTAATATTAGTACTGTTTAGAGTTAAACAAAAAATACAAAACTCTACAAATCTTTACAAATACGAATTACGAGACTGTAAAATTTAAATTTTTTACTCACTGCACAAAATATAAGACACTAACTTTTATAAATTTATACAAATTTATACAATCTCAAACATACCTATTATATTTATTGAGTTCAAGATCCAATAAATTTTCACTCCGTTTGGAAACAATCTTTTCTTAGAATTGATCTAATTTTAAAATAAAAAAATAATTTAATTTGATTTGATTTATGATTTGATTTAATTTAATTTAATTTGGTAAATAAGAATTTATGTTTGAAACAAATTTTGAATTTAAAAATTAAATTAATTTGATTTAAGAGAAATACCGAGTTTAACCATATTAATAGAAATTAAAAAAATGTAGTAAATATAATATATGAGAACAAATTTATCCATTTATTTAAATGATTTAAAAAATATAATGATTTCTTGTTAATTTTTATTAATTTAAATTAAATTTTAAATAATATAAAAATCTCAAAATTAGAGTTATGAAATAAAATTAAATTCAACTTATTAAATTCTATTTTAATCCAAACATAACAATTAATTGTATGAAATCAAATCCTATCAAATCTCAAACATAAAAATTAGTGATCCTCATCCAATAAAATTAAAATCCCACATCAAATTCACGTTTTTGGTGGAGCGATCAAAGATAGTCGGTGAAATTCAATTAATCTAGGTTTCCAGTCAAACTCAAACAACACTCCGACCGAATCCAACCCTGAACAAACCTTATACGGCCATAGGTTGAACATATATATATATATATATATATATATATATATATATATATATCCAAGACGCATATAGAAGATAGAAGCCTCTATACCCATGGCGGACAGTGGCATCCAGACAATCGACCACAGAAGCGGCTTCTGCAAATCAGACTCCACCTTCTACAGCAAACGCAAGCCCATAGCCATTCCATCGAATGAGTGCCTAGATGTAACCACCTTCATCTCATCACAGGCACACCATGGAAAGATTGCCTTCATCGACGCTTCCACGGGCCGCCACCTCACCTACGTGGAGCTCTGGAGAGCCGTCGATTCGGTCTCCTCGTTCCTATCCGACATGGGAATCCGGAAAGGCCACGTCGTACTAATCCTATCTCCAAACTCCATCTTCTTCCCCATTGTATGTCTCTCCATCATGTCCCTCGGCGCTATCATCACCACCACCAACCCTCTCAACACCACCCGCGAAATCGCCAAACAAATCAACGATTCCAAACCCGTTCTCGCCTTCACCACCCCGCAACTCCTCGCCAAGCTCGCCGACACAAACCTCCCGACTGTAATAATCGGCGAGCACGCTGCCGGTACCAGTAATATTTCGGCCAAAGTCGCGACTACTTTTGGTGATATGATGAAGAAACAGCCGTCGGAGAGCCGTGTCCGGGAGAGAGTGACTCAGGACGACACGGCGACTCTCCTTTACTCGTCCGGAACAACCGGCGCGAGTAAAGGCGTAGTGTCGTCGCATGGAAACCTCATAGCGATGGTTGGGGCCTTTTCAAATCGGTTCCATGAAGTGGAAGAAGCAGCGGAAACTTTCATCTGCACCGTCCCGATGTTTCACATCTACGGCTTAGCGTCGTTTGCGACTGGGCTTTTGGCATCGGGAGCCACGATTGTGGTTCTTTCGAGATTCGAAATGGACGAGATGTTGTCGGCGATCGGGAAGTACCGTGCGACGTTCCTTCCGCTGGTGCCTCCGATTCTGGTAGCAATGATGAACAATTTCGACCAAATAAAGGGGAAGTACGATCTGGGGACGTTGCATACGGTTTTGTCCGGCGGGGCACCGCTGAGCAAGGAGGTGATAGAGGGGTTCGCGGAGAGGTATCCAACGGTGAGTGTTCTTCAGGGGTATGGACTGACGGAATCGACGGCAATCGGAGCGTCCACGATATCGCTGGAGGAGAGCAGGCGGTACGGAACGGCGGGGTTATTGTCGGCGAACATGGCAGCGAAGATTGTTGATCCAGAGACAGGAGAGGCGTTGCCTGTCAATCGGCCAGGCGAACTTTGGCTTAGAGGCCCCACTATTATGAAAGGTATTAATATTAAAAGCGATGCAAGTAAAAGGCTGCATTTGGGGAGTAACAAAAACTAACTAAAAGTTGATTAATTTGTGCAATAAAAAGTTTGTGGAAATTGATATATAAATGTTACAATTTTTTAACTCGTATAGAGGTGAAAATGAGTCGAGTCATTCGCGAGTTACTCGAGTTCAACTCCAAAAAACTTGCCTTAAACTCGGTTCGTGACTAAAATAAGTTCAGCTCGAATTTGATTTATAACTTATTTATATTCAAGTTCGAGCTTAAATTTAAAAAAGCTTATTTGGTTCGAAAACTTGCGAGTAGACTTGTTCAAATAATATATATTTTTTAATAATATTTTTATTATATATTTTAAAATATTTTATTTATTATATTTTAAATTAAAACCGCGTCGTTTTAGTTTAATCGAACTACTTGATTCAAACTCAAACCTATATAAAAGTTCGAATCAAGTTCAAGCACAGTACAAAAGGCTCGAGCCGAGTTGGAACAAGTTAAAACTCGGCTCGACTCGATTCCACCCTTTAGTCAGATAAAAAAATTAAATTTTTAAAAATATTTTTAATAAATTTTGGTGCTCCAAATCCTAAATTTGCCATACAACCTTAACAATTTTTCAAAATTTGAGAGTATCACGTTTGAAATAATTGTGCGGATAAATTTTTGACCTTCTGAATGATGTTTTTTTTTTTTTTGTTTTCTTCCCTCAACTTTGAAAATAAAATAATTTTAAAAATATATACATCGAAAATGATGAGAATATTATAAATTATATTTCACTTTCACCACTTCTTTAATTTTTACAATTAATCTCTTTCGTATAAATGGAACTGTTTCAATCGTTTTTTATTTCAGTTATTAAAAATAAGAAATACTTAATAATATGTAAAAATAATTTCTTATTATTTTTATTAATATTATTATAAATTATAAATATCAATAACAACTATACTTTTCAAGCATAAAAATTAAAATTTTGTTGTAACCAAATTGACTATTTTTGAAAATTGAAAATGATAATTAAATCGACCAAAAAATATACATTAATCAATTACTAACTGAATCGAATTATATCGATTTGGTTATGGTCAATTCGATTATTTACGCTTATAAATTTAAATATATTATTTATAATTTAATTATAGAGATAAAATCATAATTTTATATAAGTGTTACTTGATTTTTAGAATATAGAAGTAAAATTAAAAGTGACTAAGATCCTTAGAAAAAATAAATAAATAAAAGTTTAATCCGTATTTAATGTTATAATAATTTATTAATTTTTCAAAGTCTTTGGTTTCAAAAGATAAAATCACTAATAGGAGTGGATATTTAATTATACTATATATATTAAATATTAAGTAAATTTATTTAAGTTATATTGGTTTATTTAGTTTTAAAATTTTAAAATCATAACTAAAATTGATAACTGTTATTTTTACGAAAAATAGCCAAATCAGTTGTTGCTAGATAAATAACGAAACCAAACTTTTTAAGATTCCATTTGTTTGGTCTGTTATAAATCTCTGAAAATTTATAAAAATTATTTAATATTTATTTCACTATACAAATTACAAATTCATAATTTATCTCATTTTATTTTATTTTTTTATCACTTCAAACGCATCCTAAATATGAATAGTATAGTTCAAAGACCAAACTTCGACTAAGTTATGCACGTCCTTAATTTATTCAATATCAGTGCCAAGCACGGCCTTGATAATGTCTATCATTTTGGTTTGTGCAGGTTATTTCAATAACGTTGAAGCAACTGCATCAACTTTAGATTCAAATGGATGGCTGCGAACTGGAGATCTGTGCTACATTGACGACGATGGATACATTTTTGTGGTTGATAGGTTGAAAGAGCTGATCAAATACAAAGGATATCAGGTGAGAATCAGTCAAATTAACTTCTACCTAGTCCATGCTCATTCATTTCGATTAATTTTGGCTTTCTTAAAAGAATTTCAGCTGTATTTTAACTTCAAGCTGTGCCAACATTTTGTATTAGAGATACTGATATATATAGAAATATATTACCCAATGGGGATATGTTAGGTTGCACCCGCAGAGCTAGAGGCTGTGCTGCTTACCCACCCAGAAATCGTTGATGCTGCTGTTATACCGTAAGTTACTTAATTGTAGATCTTCTTTATTTTTATATCTGTAAAGATCGAACCAACAAATTCCTGAAATTAACAAAGGAAGCAGCTAGCTAGCCCATTAGTTGGTCTAAAATTTTATTTGTATCTTAATAAAATAGGTTTCCCGACAAGGAGGTTGGCCAGTTTCCCATGGCCTATGTGGTACGAAAGAGTGGGAGTCATTTGAAGGAGAGTGCTGTCATGGACTTCGTTGCTCAACAGGTGAAATGAATCTCTCTCTCTCTCTCTCTCTCTAGTTTATTAAACTGATCAGGGAATCTCTCTAATTTTGGTGTCCCTCCCTCCAGCTGGCTTGAGGGGGCCAGAGGGGCCGGTTTGAAATCTGATCTTTTAAAAAATGTATGGAGTGTACGTAATTTTAGTAAACTTTTTTTTTAATAAATTTAAGATATAAATCTGTCTGCCAAATTACATTACAGGTGGCACCGTATAAGAAAATCCGGCGAGTGGCATTCATCGCTTCCATTCCGAAGAATGCATCGGGAAAGATGCTTCGGAAAGACCTCATAAAACTTGCAACCGCCAAGCTGTAGTAAATTAATTTTTGTTGTTTATTTTTTTTTTTTCTGGAACATATATATATTTATATATATATCGGCGAGGTCCTGTGCAATTGATTGTCAATTTATCATAATTGAGGTTATGTCAAAAGCAAAACGCTGCCAGTGCACTTCACGAGCTGATATCTATAGAAAATATATAAAATTATTAAAGTTGTATTTATAGTAAAAAAAAAATAGTGAGAGAAAATAAAAATAGGACGCAACAAAAATTATTTTTTAATTTTATGTATTTTTTCTTTAGATTTTCTATCACAGTTAAAATAAGAGAAATTTTAAATTCATATCTTATTCATTTTTTCGTGAAAAATTATTGATCAAAATACAACTGAACATAAAATTAAACTTTCGACTTTGATTAAAAAAAATTCTTTGAAAATATTAAAATTATTTTCTGAAAAGAGAAACGCAAGAGAGCCAGAAAAGAAAAATTCACAAATATTGAATAAAATAATAAAAATAATATAGAGAAAAATAATTAAGAAAGAAATATTTTGTCATTATTTGAATGAATTAAAAATATAATAACAAAAACATTCATCAATATATTAATTTTTTAATCAAGTTAAAATAATTTCCTAACTTTCATTCATTTTCATTTTATTTCCCAACAAAACCTAAATACGGAATAAATTATGAATCAGTATCTCTTTCTATTTCTTTGATGGAGAGATGTAGAGACATGAGTGAGATAAAAAATAGATATTATAAAATTAAAATAATAATAAAAATAATTAATAAAAATATATATGAGCTTTTAAAAAATTCTAAAATTCTTAAAAAAAAAAATCTATTTGGACTAAGAATTTGGTGTAAAAAATTGAAGTGAAAATAAAAAGAAAATACGATATGAAAAATAAAAAAATATATAAAATCCTAAATATATAACCATATCTGAATGAATTTAAAAATAAATAGATAAAAGGCATTAATTATTATATTAAATATTTAAGTTAATTAGTTTTAATGTTTTAAATTTCACACATTTTTCTTTGTATTTTGTACCATCACCTAAATAAGAGAAGAAATTTTGAATTCTTACATTTATTTAAAAGCCTTATAATTACTCTAATAAAAAAAGTGAATAGAGATGGAAGGACAGAATAGTAATAAATTAAAATTAATAGGGGCAAAAGTGAAAAATTATACACATTACTCTATTTCAAAAAAAAAAGAAACAAACAAAGAGTAAAAAAGGCAATAAATTAAAACCAATGAGGACAAAAGTGGAAAATTAATGACAAAAGCGGACGTTGAATCGTTAAAATCGATTCTCAATTGGTATAAACCAAAAAGAAGAGCGAAATTGAAAAACATTAATAAACCAAAAACGTTATTAAAAACCTAAAGCAGCATTTTGAAAATACGTAAACGACAATTTTTATAGATTAAAAAAAATAAGGGCAAGATTAAAAAAATATTAGGACAAAAAACCTGTTAAAATTTTAAAGAAACATTGCCGCTTATTATATAGAATAGAAATAAAATATATATATATATATAATAAAAATAGAAAAATTTATAACTCTCAAAAAATGAAATAAAAATAAAAAACGTAACTCTTAGAAAAATTTAAAAAAAAAATACACAAAGAGGTAAAATGAAAATAAACCTTAAATAGGAAGACGGTCAAGATTGAGAAAATGTACCTTAAAAAGCTTTTATCATTATTCTAAAAAGAATGAAAAAAATAAAAGGATAAAATAGTAATAAATTAAAATTAAGAGGGGACAAAAGTGAAAAATTATACTCGTTACTCTATAAAAACAAAAACCAAAGACAAAACAACAAACAAAAAACCGAAAAGAAACAAAGAGACAAAAAGGCAATTAATTAAAACCAAGAAGGCCAAAAGTGAGAAAACAATGATAAAAGTGGCCGTTGAATTGTTAAAATAGATATAAACCAAAAAAAAAAAGGTGAAATTTAAAAATATTAATGGACCAAAAAAGCTATAAAAATCTTAGAGAAACATTTTGAAAATATGCAAAGGGTAATTTTTATAGATATAGATAAAAATAAAGGTAAAATTAAAAAATAATGGGACCAAAAAGACTCTCGAAATCTTAAAGTAACACTACTGCCTATTATATAGAATAGAAATAAATAAATAAATAAATAAATATATAAGATAAAATAGAAATAAAAAAATTATAATTCTGAAAAAAATGAAATAAAAATAAAAAATGTAACTCTTAGAAAAAAATTAAAAAAAAAAAGACATATAGAAAGGTTAAATGAAAATAAACCTTAAATAAGAAGAAAGAAAAAGGTCATAATCGAAAAAATGTATTAAAAAAGCATTCATCATTTCTCAAAAGAAAATGAAAAAAAAAATAGAAGGATAAAATAGTAATAGATTAAAATCAAGAGGGGCAAAAGTGAAAAATTATACTCATCACTCTGAAAAAAAAAAAAAAAAAAAAAAAAAAAAAAACACAAAAAAACACAAAAAAAGGGAAGAAACAAAGTGACAAAAAAGGCAATCAATTAAAATCAATAAGCACAAAAGTGAAAAAATAATGATAAAAGTGGTTGTCAAAATCGATTCTCAACTGATATAAACAAAAAAATAAGGATAAAATTAAAAAATATTAATGGATTAAAAAAATCACGAAATTTCTAGAGAAACATTTTGAAAATATGTAAAAAGTAATTTTTGTAGATGTAGATAAAAAATAAGGGTAAAATTAAAAAATAATGAGACAAAAAAAATGTTCAAATCTTAAAAAAATATTGCTATCTATTATACAGAATAGAAATATACATATATATATATATATATATAAGATAGAACAATAATAGAAAAAAATCATAACTCTGAAAAAATAAAATAAAAATAAAAAACGTTAAGAAAAATTAAAAAGAAAAGACACACAAAAAGACAAAATGAAAATAAACCACAAATAGGAAAAAGATCAAAATCAAAAAAAAAAAACCAAAAAGCATTTATCATTGCTCTAAAAAAAAAGTGAAAAAAATAGAAGGATAAAATAGTGATAAATTAAAACAAAGAGGGGCAAAAGTGAAAAATTATAGTCTTTACCCCTTAAAAAAAAAAAAAGAGAAAAAACAAAAAATCAGAAGAAACAAAGGAAGAAAAAGCCAATAAATTAAAGGGTAAGTTAAACACAGACCCCTTAAACTTTTAAGTAATTGTACATATTCCTTTAATATTTAAAAATTACATTAATTTTTTTATCTTAAAATATTTGTAACACAAATACCCTTTCGTTAATACGCTGTCAGGACTTTTGTTAAAATGACGGTCGGCAGTCAAAAAAATATTTTAGTATACAAGTTCATCCTTTAGCCCCCGCAAACGACAATCAAATTCTCTCTCCCCTCAGCCACCGACAACGACGATTAGGCCAAGACTGATTCTGCCGCACCGAAAAATTGTGAGTTGAACTAGACATGGTAGTAGTTCGTGATTGGATAATGGCGTAATCCTCATTGTGGCAGTCGCCTTCGCTTACCCAACCACTTCTTCTATTTGGCTCTATCTACCCTCAGAAAACAGCCTCTCCATTCTAGGATGTCAAATATACCCGTACCCGATGGGTACCCGTTTCACCCGTCCCGTTCAGAGAGGGTATGGGGATGTTAATAGCGGGGACGGGGACGGGTATGGAGATTTGAAATGTTACCCGCACGGGTATGGGGACGAGGACGGGTAGGATAGTCCTCACCCCGCCCCGTACCCGTTTAAATATTTTTTTGTTAATTTTGTTGGCGTGGTGACTCCTTTAGAAGTCCCACATCGGTTTCTCACAAAAAAGTGAAGGTCTTGTGAAATTATAAATAAAGACCACTTCTTATTTGGTTAAGTACATCCGTCAAAGTCAAATATTATATATATTTTTTTAATTTTTATTTAATATATATATGTAATATATTTTTTTATTTAATATATATAATATTTATAATAATTTTAAATATTTATTTTATACATATAATATATAATTTGTAATAATTAATATACTTGGCGGGTAAACGGGGATGGGGATGGGAAATTCATTATTTTGTGGGGACGGGTATGGGGAAAAATTTTTTCCCCGAAACGGGGATGGAGACGGGAACGGGTAAGAGTATTGCTAAATGGGGACGGGGACGGGGACGGGGACGGGGAAGGTCATACCTGCCCCATACCCGCCCCGTTGACATCCCTACTCCATTCCTATTGTTTCAAAACCCCAACACATATGTCACCTGCAATTACCCCCAGTCTCCCAAATCACCTTTGATTCTCAAAACCCTAAAACCCAATTCGCCAGCCGTCACCCCCTTCGATCCTCCACCCGTCTCATCAATTCTGACCTTTCTACACCCGCCTCCACCTCACAATCATTTGTTTCCTCTAACATGTAAGATGTTTTGGAATTTCTTATTTTTTTCTTTTTTTTGGAGCGTAGTTTTGGGGATTGAATTGGTGTGTGCGATGATTGGTAAATGATATTTTAGTTTCTTTAGAGTTGAAATCCATTGATATATTTTCAATTCTGAAATGGGTTTTGCGGGAATACTAATTAGATTCCATTTTCAGGCGTGGTTTGGGCTTGAAACTTTTTTCTTTATTTCTATCATATTTCGCTTATTTACATGAATTCTAATGCTCACTGATGGTGGTTCCTTATCAAATTTCGATTGGTTTTCTTAACGGTTATAATTTTTTGGACAATTTCATATTTGCAGATATTGTAATTTGTTGAGCTGGGCTTTTCTTTTACTAGTTCAATTGCTGATGGTATTGGTTACCTAGCTTGAAATTTTATGGGGTGTTTCTAATAATTTCATAAAGATTTTGATATTGTCACTGTTGTTGTTGCTGCCGCCGCCGTGGGCGTAGTCACCGAGGCAGGCGCTGGCATTTTTTAGGGACATGGCGTATGAGGAGTGGGCCGCTACGAAGGCGTTTCATGCCGACACAGCATCCTTCATGAACAGCTCTCGATCCTTGTATCAAGTCACTATTTTTTCGTTCTCAATCTTTGATTGCGTACATCCCGTTGGAGGTGATCGACGGAAGCAATGACAGCGGTAAGGCTGACCACAAGAATGCTTAATTTTTGGCAATTCAAGGTTCAATCAGCCCTCGGAGGTGGAGGCCGACGATACAGCGAGTTACCTTTTTAAGGTATATATATGTATATGTATGTATGTATATATAAATTTATAAAAAAATTATATTATTTGTAATTAATTTGATTAAATTTGAGAACAAAATTATTTTCCAGTAAATATTTTAACGGAGTTAGTCTCAGACTAACAGAAGGGGTCGGATGTTAAAAAAATTTCAAAATATGAGACTTGATTTAATTTTTAAATGATAAGGGAATACATGTACAATTATTCAAATATTTAAGGGATTTATATGTAATTTATCTTAAATTAAAACAAATAAGGACAAAAGTGGACGTTGAATGGCTATAATCGACGCATATGGAAGATAGAAGCACTCTATACCCATGGCGCATGATAGCATCCAGACGATCGACCCCAGAAGTGGCTTCTGCAAATCGGACTCCACCTTCTACAGCAAACGCAAGCCCATAGCTATTCCTTCGAATAAGCGCCTAGATGTAACCACCTTCATCTCCTCACAGGCACACCATGGAAAGATTGCCTTCATCGACGCTTCCACGGGCCGCCACCTCACCTACGTGGAGCTCTGGAGAGCCGTCGATTCGGTCTCCTCGTTCCTATCAGACATGGGAATCCGGAAAGGCCAGGTCGTACTAATCCTATCTCCAAACTCCATCTTCTTCCCCATTGTCTGCCTCTCCGTCTTGTCCCTTGGTGCTATCATCACCCCCACGAACCCTCTCGACACCATCCGCGAAATCGCCAAACAAATCAACGATTCCAAACCCGTTCTCGCCTTCACCACCCCGCAACTCCTAGCCAAACTCGCCGACACAAACCTCCCGATTGTAACAATCGGCGAGCACGCTACCGGTAGCAGTTATACTTCCGCTAAAATCGTGACTACTTTTGGTGATATGATGAAGAAACAACCGTCGGAGAGCCGTGTCCCAGAAAGAGTGACTCAGGACGACACGGCGACTCTCCTTTACTCGTCCGGAACAACCGGCGCGAGTAAAGGCGTAGTGTTGTCGCATCGAAACCTCATAGCGATGGTTGGGGTCTTTTCAAATCGGTTCAATGAAGCGGAAGCAGCGGAAACTTTCATCTGCACCGTCCCGATGTTTCACATCTACGGCTTAGCGTCGTTTGCGACTGGGCTTTTGGCATCCGGATCCACGATTGTGGTTCTTTCGAGATTCGAAATGGACGAGATGTTGTCGGCGATCGGGAAGTACCGCGTGACGTTCCTCCCGCTGGTGCCTCCGATTCTGGTAGCAATGATGAACAATGCCGACCAAATAAAGCGGAAGTACGATTTGGGGACGTTGCATACGGTTAGGTCCGGCGGGGCACCACTAAGCAAGGAGGTGATAGAGGTTTTCGCGGAGAGGTATCCGACGGTGAGTGTTTTTCAGGGGTATGGACTGACGGAATCGACGGCAATCGGAGCGTCCACGATATCGCTCGAGGAGAGCAGGCGCTACGGGACGGCCGGGTTATTGACGGCGAACATGGCAGCGAAGATTGTTGATCCAGAGACAGGAGAGGCGTTGCCTGTCAATAGGCCGGGCGAGCTTTGGCTTAAAGGCCCCACCATTATGAAAGGTTTTAATGTTAAGGGTCTGTTTGGTATCTGACGCCCAACTACTAAAAAAATATGATCTGAGAAATTTTTTTGGTATTTGACGTACAACTACTAAATTACATTTTTCAGATATGAATAGTAAAATTTTTTTGACTTTTACGTCAGTTTTTTAAAGAGAAAAATTGTATGTATAATTTTTTTAAGTTCCGTCAGAACAATTTTACTTTCAAATTTATTAAAAATGGTTCAAAAATTTTTGAAATTTGTAGAAAGTTATTGGAAATTATGAAATGCTATTAGGTGTGTAAAAAAAATTATTAGAATTTATAAAAATTTATTAGAATATATAGATATACACACATTTATAGAAATTTTATGAAATGTGAGAAGTGTAAAATGTGTTAGAAAATTTTAGATATTTTTATATGTTTTCAGTATTTTTCACCTTTTTTTTAAGAGCTAAACAGGCCCTAAAAGGGTTAATTTCACCTAGACTTTCTATAGTTTCGATTTTGTACACTTAGACCCTACATATTTCATAAATATGCTTTTAGATCCCCTGTAATTTTGATTTTGTATACTTAGATCCCATAAGTTTCACAAATGTGTACTTAGAGTTCTTCAGGTTTGCTTTACATTTACTTAAACCCATTGTATTAGATTTTTCATCTAAACATTAATTTTTAACTAATTCAATACTATAAAATTATCTTTATAACCTTAATATTAATAAAAATAATATTTATATTATGATATGGTGTATATTTTTTTAATATAAAAGTTACATTATAATTAATTTATTAACTTTTTATACGAATGGTTTAAAGGTAATTTTATAGTATTAAACTAGTTAACGGTTAATTTTTAAATAAAAAATCTAGCAAAATGGGTCTGAGTGAATGTAAAACAAAATTTAGGGGGTTTGGTGTATATTTATAAAATTTGTGGAGTCTAAGTGTCCAAAGCTAAAACCACAAGAGGTCTAGATCAACATTTATAGAACTTATAGAATCTAAATAATTCAAATACCTAAAAAAAATAAAAGTAAAATGTGTATTTAATACTATAATAATTTGTTTCTTTCCACAGTCTCTCTGATTTCAAAAGACAAAGTCAATAATAGGAGTGGATATTTAGATTTCATATATTAAATATTAAGTAAATTAATTTTGTTTATTTCAGTTTATTTAGTTTTAAAATTTTAAAATCATAACTAAAACTGATATCTATTATTTTTACAAAAAATAACTGAATCAACCGTTGTTAGATTAATAACTAAGCCAAACTTTTTAATGGTATGTTTGGAACATGAATTTGTTGAGAGAAACAAAAATTGAAGAGAAAATAAAATTATTAATTTGCACAATTTTTGTGTACTTAACAAAATAAAAATTAAATGTTTTTGACAAATATTTATTTATTTTAGTCTCATTTTTTAACCCAGTCAAAAAAAGGAAATGCATTTGACTTTTTTACTTCATTTTGAATTTTAATAATTTTTTTTTTGCTTTTCCTTTTCTTTTACAAATTCATATCCCAAACATAACACGTGGTTAGTGTAGTTCAGAAACCAAATTTTGACTAAGGGTGTGTTTAGAATAATAAAGGGCCCGTTTGGTTTGTAAATTTTTGTTGAAAATTTTCAAAAATCTCTATAAATCTCTATTAATTTTATATCACATCAACTTTTTTCTCTCACTGCATGCATTACAAACTCTCCCCAAACCACAATTTATCTCAATTTATCTCATTTTTTTCTTACTCCAAACAAACCCAAAATGTGAGATAAAATGTGGTTTGAAGAAATTTTTTATGTTTAGTGCACACATTTCAAATCGTATTTTTTAGAGAAAAATAGTAAGATCCAATTCTGATGAATTGAATTTTTGTTTGGATGGATTCAAAATTTTGTACCAGTCATGATTATTTTGCACGGTTTCTACAATCAATTTGGACGGAAGTTAGCTGTGCGAATCCGTCGGAACGGTTTTTACAATTCGTTAGAACGATTTTTACGACCCTACAAAAAATAGTCAAAGTAGGTGTCATTTGGTAGTTTGGGAGTTTATGGTAAAAATAGTGAAAAAATTTTGCTATTTGATTAATCGAATTTTAGTTATCGACTGTTTTTGAAAGGTACTGAACTTTTTTTGAACGTTGAAAAAGTAAGAATGTGTAAAAATGTATAGAAATTTTTGGAGGTTTTCAGATATTTTTACCAAAATTTGGTGCACCAAACACACCCTAAGTTATGCACACCCTTAATTTATTTAAGATCAGTACCAAACATGGCCTTAATAATGTCTATCATATTCGGTTGTGCAGGTTATCTCAATAACGTTGAAGCAACTGCATCAACTTTAGGTTCAAATGGATGGCTGCGAACTGGAGATTTGTGCTACATTGACGACGATGGATACATTTTTGTGGTTGACAGGTTGAAAGAGCTGATCAAATACAAAGGATATCAGGTGAGAATCAGTCAAATTAACTTCAACCTAGTCTATGCTCATTCATTTCGATTAATTTTGGCTTTCTTAAAAGAATTTCAGCTGTATTTTAACTTCAAGCTGTGTCCACATTTTGTATTAGAGATACTAACATATATAGAAATATATTACCCAATGGGGATATGTTAGGTTGCACCGGCAGAGCTAGAGGCTTTGCTGCTTACACACCCAGAAATCGTTGATGCTGCTGTTATACCGTAAGTTACTTGATTGTAGATCTTCTTTATTTTTATATCTGTAAAGATCGAACCGACAAATTCCTAAAATTAACAAAGGAAGCAGCTAGCTAGCCCATTAGTTGGTTTAAAATTTTATTTGTATCTTTATAAATTAGGTTTCCCGACAAGGAGGTTGGCCAGTTTCCCATGGCCTATGTGGTACGAAAGAGTGGGAGTCATTTGAAGGAGAGTGCTGTCATGGACTTCGTTGCTCAACAGGTGAAATGAATCTCTCTCTCTCTCTAGTTTATTAAACTGATCAGGGAATCTCTCTAATTTTGGCGTCCCTCCCTCCAGCTGGCTTGAGGGGGCAGAGGGGCCGGTTTGAAATCTAATCTTCTAAAAAATGTGTGGAGTGTAATTTTAGTAAACTTTTTTGAATAAACTTTAAGATATAAATCTGTCTGCCAAATTACATTACAGGTGGCACCGTATAAGAAAATCCGGCGAGTGGCATTTATCGCTTCCATTCCGAAGACTGCATCGGGAAAGATACTTCGGAAGGACCTCATAAAACTTGCAACCTCCAAACTGTAGTAATTAATTTTTGTTGTTTATTTTTTTTTCTGGAATATATATATATATATATATATATATATATATATATATATATATTAGTGATTACCCGAACGATGTACGAAATTATATAATATTTTTTATGAATAAAAAATAAATTTAAAATATATTTCAAATATTTGTGTAAAATTGTATAATTTTATAAAATAATTATTGAATTATTTTTTATATTTTTATTTTTTAATTGGGTCAATGTTAGTGAGTCGGTAGAGCTGATCAAAGTCAAGTTTGCATAAAAATACTAAAAATTTATATTTTATCAAATTTCGATCCAATCTAATTTGATATCTAGAATATGTATTAAGGTATCATTTGGAGTGATAAAAAATAAAAAAAAATAAGATAAAGTAAGATAAAATATAATTTTAGATAAATTTTAGCATTTTATGCTTTTTTTTAAACCGTGTTTTTAGAGATAAATAATGTTAAATCGTTAAAATGATTTTTCAAATCCATTAGAATGGATTCAAAAAATACCTCATTTGTTTTCTGTGCCGCAGTCTCAACACTCGAAAACATTTGTTGTTTTGTTAGAAGGAATGAGATCGGCTACACTATTTTTTGTTTATCATTTTTTTTATTCTGTTTCTTTCTTAGAAAAAAACAAAAGATCAGAGTTCCGAATCTTGTTCACATTTTATGAATCGTAAACCGTGAGAAATGTTTTGACTAATCTGTTCTAATGATTTGTGTGGGTCCACCCGCAATAATACTCGTTTAAAAGTTTTGAAGTTGGAAAACATAATTATCAAAAAAAAATTTCTACTCAGTTAGTCTCCTCCTGAGGTTCGATTTTTTTTAGTGAAATATTTAACTTTTTTGAAATTGGTAAATGTGGGAATAAGTAAACATATATAGTGATTTTTAAAGGTTGTTGGAGTTTTATTTTATTTTTCAGAACGATGCCTCAATTATAAACTTACCTACTCAATCTAATCTCTTTTTGTTTTAAACTATTTATTAGTGTCAATATACATTTTTATTTTTTTAATTCCTGAATTCTTTGCATTGAGTTAAAAATACCATTAATCTTAATTATATTAATTAGTTAAAAATTATTAACATAACAAATTTAAATTTAAAATTAGAAATTTTTCCAAAAACAAATTATTCTTCAGCTTAAATAATATTTTGAAATTTTTTTATGCTTTTAAATTTAAGATATAACAAATTTAAGATATATATTTTTTTGTTAAAATTAGTTTTATTTTTATTTTTGTTTTTAATTTGGTTACTAATGTATTTAAAATACATAAGTTTTATAACTATATTGAATTTATTTAAGGAACTCGTAAATTCACTTTACATTAATGAAGATTATATGTCGCAATTATAGTGATTTTATAGACAAAAAAATAAATAATTAGAACTATAGTCATCTAATGATGGGAGATAAAAGGAAATAAAAGTTCCGTGAATAAGAACAAAAAAGTATAAAAATAAAAAAAATATATATTTGACTTGAAGATTTGTAAGAATAGAAAATTAAAATGGTGAAAATGGAGAATGTGACACAAGATTTAGTAATAATTTTTTTACTAATTTTACAAAAATGACTTAAATTAAAATATTATTAATTATATGTTGCTTTATTAAAAAAAATATAGTCTAACCTTACCAATTTAAATTTAAAATTAGGATTTAAAAAAATACTCCCCCAAGACTAATTTATTTAAATATTTGGGAAAAAAAAAGAGCAAAATAATGAATATGAAGAATGCAACATAGGATTTGATAATAAATTTTAAATGGTTTTATAGAAACAACACAAGTAAAAAATATTATTATTAATCATATATGCTATATAAAATAAAACAAATATAATAAATTTGATTAATTTAAATTTAAAATTAAAATTTAGAGAAAAACTACTCCCAGACCTAATTAATATACTGTATTTTTTGTACTTTTAAATTTTAAAAATATTAAGAGTTGTTGTTATAAGACAAATAACCTAATTATTATTTGAGTTTTTTTTACTTTGTTTTTTATTCAACTCTATTTTTATCTGTATGTTTAATTTAATAATTAACTTAATTGAAATATATCGATTTAATAATTATAATAAAATTTTAAGTAAGTGAGTCCTCTTTTGGAACTATGAGCAAGTAAATTTCTTTTTCGAAATCTAAAATAGTGGGTCTCTTTTCAAAACCCTTAAATTTTTTTACATTTATTAAAATCACATGCCATAATTATAGTGTTTTTATAGGTAAAAGAAAATGTAAAGTTCTAATGTTTTGTCGATATGAGACAAACAAACAAATGTCTTGTGAATAAGAAAAAAGAACAGAAGACAAGGAAAGGAAGAAAAAAAATAATTTAAAATCTATAAAAAAAAAAGAAAAATTAAAATAGATATAAAAAAGGTATGTGACAAAAGATTAGAGTGAAGAAAAGGAGGAGAAAGAAATTATATTATTTTAGTATCATAAATAGATATATCTATTTCGGCGCGGTCCTGACAATTTATCATATTTGAGATTATGCCAAAAGGGATTAATAGGCATACTTGAAATACGCCTCAATTAATTTTCTCTATATCAGCTGTGTATTAATATTTTTGTGTAAAGCTACAGCCTTGTACACTTTTTACACCATTTTTTATTTTTGGTAACCTAGAATGTCCTGTTCCCCTTACGTGCACCTTGATTAATTTTTAAAATTTTGAAGTTAATAATCGGATAAGCTCTTTAGTGGCTTCGATGAGTAAGGATGTCAAAATTACCCGTACCCAACAGGTACCCGCTTCACTCACCCCATTTGGAGAGAATATGAGAATAATAATTACGGGTACAAGAACAAGTACAACGATTCCCAACCGCTCCGTATCCGTTTAAATAATTATTTATTAATATATATATATATTCAATATATATATTTTTAATTTAATATCTATAATAATTTTTTAATATTTATTATATATATAATATATAATTTATAATTTTATTATATTTAGTAGCTGAATGGGAACGAAAACGAGAAATCCGTTACTTAATGAGGACAGGTATAAAAAAATTTTTTATCCCCGAAATAGAAATGGGATAGGAACGAAGACAGGAAAAGGTATTGTTAAATGGAGATGTGAATGATCATACTCATCCCATACCCGTCCCATTAATATCTCTACTGATAAAACTCAAACTAGTAATTATTAATAATAAATCTAAAATCTTATTAGTAGAACTAATCCTCGGGTTATTGCCTGCCATCTCAAATGTATTTAACGCCCACACATTTTGCTCAGTGGACTATAAGACACTAGTTTTGTTTTATTTCTTTTTCCTTGTGTTGCATCAGCCCCCCGCTCAGAAACTTTAGGTCCATCCTTTTGGTGGATTTGTGATTGGTGTCTTTTGGGCTTAATATTCACGTGGCTTGTATGACCACTTGTAAGCTGTGTGGTTCTTCGACTTTGACATCTCTCATCAGCTGCTTGATTATCAGAGTTTGTGTGATCGACGTTTGAGACAAAATGAGGTTGAGGTTAGGGTCCGTTGGTCGTCATGTAAGAAAAATTTTTTATTTTTTTGAAAATTTTTCAAAATTATTTATTTTTAATGTCACTGTACAAATTACGAACTCACAAATTATTTCACTTTTTATTACTTCAAACACTTCCTACATGAGATGAAATAAATCAAATTACAAAAGTTAAGGGAGGGGATAGGGATAGAGCTCAAAGTTATGCAAAATGTCACAAATAACCCTAATCCCAAACGTTAACCTCTCATATATTAGAGATTAAATATATAATTTTATAAATATATAACATATTATGATTGCGTTTGACTTGTTAAAAAATTCTAAAATTCTCTGAAACTTCTAAATGGTATTCACCTTTTATCTCACTATATAAATTATAAATCCACAACTTATCTTATTTTATCTTACTCCAAACACATCCTATATTATATTAAACTAAAATCCTATAAGTATAAATAAGTATAAAATACCTTACAAATGTATTCTAAGTACATTTCAACTGATTTGCATATTAAAATTCAATCCCATTAAAATATCTCTCATTTAATTTTTAATATATTGGAACGGATTGAATACTCTCATGCAACTATTCCATTGGCATTTTTGGTTGAAGGATTGATTTAAACTTGCGTATATCTTACAATTCCGTGGCAAACTTTCTTTAAAGATTATTTTTGCTTCAAAATGTCAATATATTTTTTGTTACATTTTATTAATCGAAATTTGATCTTCTTTTTATTGTTGGTTGCTTTTAAGGAAAAGGGGAGGTTGACATCGCTAACATCAACCTCTATGACCGTTAGATTAAAATTCAACGATTCAGATTCATTCAAGTGTTTTTTAATTAAAAATATGTGAATAAATCTGGATAATTGATTTTTAATCCAATGGTCCAGATTTGATATTTGGGTGATATCAAGAGGAGCGACATCAACTCTCCCGAGTTTACTTTTAAATATGCTATTTATAATTATAAAAAATAATAAATTACTATAGACATTCCTATATTTAAAAATTAGCAATTGCCTGTGCCTGAAGGCACAAAAATATAATTTGGTGTGTAAATAACTCAAATTTAAATTTATAAAGCAAAATTACATTACAAAGTGTAAAAATAACTTATAAAAATAAAAATTATTAATCAAAAGAAATTAAAGTATAAAATTTTATTATTTATTATAAACATTATCATATTTTTTAAAATATTAATTTAAAATCTTTTATATAAAAATATTAAAAAATATGAGAAGAGGGAGAGAAAAACATAATTCTAACCATTTAACAAATTCAACAGTTGAAAATACCTCAAATTCAAAATTTTAAACTTTTTTAATATATAAATGACATTTTTTTCTATAAAAAGTATTAAAAAATATGGAAAGAGTGAGAGAAAAAGAAAAAATAATTTTGACCATTTAGCAAATTCAATAGCAGAAAATATCTCAAATTGAAAATTTTAAACTTTCTTATTATTTAAATAACACATAATGTAAAAGTGTATGTATTTAAAATTTAAATTTTAAGAGCATTTGGATGTGATGTTTATGTGTGTGTCGAACGGGTATGTTACAGTTTTGAAGTATATATAAATCACATTCAAAAAAATTTAAAGCACGAACCGCCTATCTCTTAATTTCATTTTAAGATTTTTTTAGCTTTTTTCATCTTATTTTTATTAAAAATTAAAATTTTCAAAAGCTACAGTTTTGTAGTATATTAATCACATTCAAAAAAATTTAAAAATTCAAGTTTATTTAAAATTTTTAAAAAAGTAATATAAAATATACAAAATTAAAAAATTAAAATAATTTTGCAATTACATTTTAAAAAATTTTCATATAAAGTGATCAAAAAACAATTAAAGTGAAAAAAAAAAGAAAAATAATTCAAACCTTTAAATAAATTCGTTGATTAAAAACGCCAAATCCCAAATCTTTTGCCTGTGCTTAAATGTACAGAAATATAATTTAATGTGTAAATAATTAAATTTAGATTTATAAAGAAAAATAAAATAAAAAATTTGGCATTTAAAAGATACTAAAATAATGATAGAAAACACAACTAACGTGAAAAGAAAAATAAAAATAATCCTGATTATTGAGCGAATTCAAATGTTGAAAATATCTTAAATTTAAAATTTTCAGTAAATTTAAGAGTGTAAAAGTGTATGTATTTAAAATTTAAGTATTAAATTTTAAAAAGATACAGAAATATAACTTGGCGTGTAAGGAGGTGTTTATAGTTTAAAAAAACTCAAAAACTCCAAAAAATCTAGAAATTTTCACTTTTTTTTTTAAACTAAGTTAAACGTTTTAAAAAATGTCAAAATTCGTTTTTTCCAAAATTATTTTTTAAGTATTAAAATTTTCATTTTCTTTTGTAAAATGTGATTAAAATTATTTTTATTTTTTTTAATTTTTCCAAAAGCTACAGTTTTTAAGTATATTAATCACATTCAAAAAGATTTTAAAATTTAAAAAAACTCCAAAACTCCAAAAATCCAAAAATTTTCACCTTTTTTTTAAAGTCTAAGAAAGTTAAACTTTTTAAAAAAATTGTCAAAATTCCTTTTTTCAAAATTGTTTTTAAGTATTAAAATTTTCACTTTTTTGTAAAATGTGATTACAAATTATTTTTATTTTTTAAATTTTTTCAAAAGTTACAGTTTTTAAGTATATTAATCACATTTAAAAAAAATTTTAAATTCAAAAAAATTTTTAAACACTCCAAAACTCCAAAAAATTCAGAAATTTTCACTTTTTTAAACTCTAATAAAGTTAAATTTTGTAAAAAATTTGTCAAAATTCTTTCCAAAAAATACATCAACTAAAAAACTCTTTTTGCCTAAAAAATAAAAAAGCCATCCGCCCAACACCTATTTTTTGCCTTGGAAAAAAAAAAGGCCATTCTTCCAGCAACCATTCTCCTTTGTTTGTCACGTACACAACAATGAAATAAAACACATTTAAAATACAAAAAAAATTAAAAAGTGTTCTTCTTCTTTTCAATTTAATTTTTTTTCCTTACCCCTACATCTCTTTACACCTAACCCCCCAACACTTCTCCTCTCCCTTCTCTCTCCCCCCTCGGTTTCCGCCCCTGACTCCCCTCTCTCTCTCTCTCTCTTCTCCTCTCTATCCCTTTTCAATCACCCCTGACACTCCCCCCTCCCCGCCTCTCTCTCTCTCTCTCTCTCCCCTCTCCCCTCTCCCCTCTCTCCATTCCTTCACTGATTCAATGTACAGTGCCAACGGCCCTTCATCAAGCTTCCTGTTTATCAAAGACACCGCAAAACCCGCCTCCGACCGCAAATCGCCGTGCCTTCCCCGAAATCTTGCAATTGATTTCCAGGAACGGTTCCAAACATCAACAATTGGAAATCAAACTCTAATTAGTTTTGATTATGGATCAAAATAGAAGATCCGATCCCCCCATTCCGAGAATTGAAAGGAATCATTTCAAAAATCGAAGTGAATCCATCGGGTAATATGCAAAAATGATTTCTGCTTCGCCCATTTCTGCTTCGCCTAAAGGAATCTTCTACGAGCCGAATTCGTAGAAGCCCATCAGGTAAAAACAATTTTTTTCCCTTCTTTGTTTCGCCGATTCTAGATTGATTTGATTTTTTTTTTTTTGGTAGATTGCTGTTTCTCGGCGCTCTTGTGATTTTAACCATTACTAACAGATATATCATATACCATCATCGTCAAAAATGAAAGAGAAAGGAAGATCACTGATCGGAGAGGTTCGAGAAGTCGGAAGCAAGCCTCGCCACTACTTCCTTGCAGTACACATGCCAACTCAAGCAGTCGCCAAGGATGTTATCTCCTTCTTTTTCATATGAAGAATTTTTTTTTTTTTTTTCAAATTTTAGCGTTGGTGTTCGCCTACCTTTGGCTAAATGTAAATCCACCTCTGTGTGGAGATAGAGAAAGCCTGGATACATACATAGATATATTTCTATATTTTCATTTCCTGAAGTGGGTTTGATCGGATCAAGCCTATTTCTTTTTCCTCATTTTCTTTGTTGAAGGAAACTAATTAGCTTTGTTGAGAGAGAGAGATGGCCGGTTGAAGGAAACAAACCCATAAATTAGAGAAAAATTAGACTCAACATGACAGACCGAGACCAAAATGGGTTGATTCCCCATGAGACCAAAAACAAATATTCAATTGAAAAGAAGAGATTTTACCATTCAAATGGGTTGATTCCCCAGTTAGTTTTGTTGATTTTGCAGAAATGAGTATTCGGTGATTGCAATAGAGGTGAGGGAGAAAGAGAGAGAGGGGAGAGGTTAGGTTCGAGCAGAAAGTGAAAGTGAAAGACAGGTTTCAGGTTCAATTACAAATTGGACGGTGCAAATGGGCGGGATCTTGTTGGAGAAGGTTTGATGTGTATAAATCTAAACCATTCATCGAAAGTTAAAATTTAACCTTAGCCGTTGGATACATTATGTGAGAGGGATATTTTTGAAATGTGATGTGTTTTATTATATAGATATGATAGTGTTTGGATAGTAAAAAAATACAATAATAGTATAAAAAATTGATATAAAAGTGATATGTGAAAAAATTTAATAAAACACAAGTTGAAATGTGACGTGTTTTATCAAAACTACCGCTTCTGTAAAGAGTGCACACTTAATTTTGAGTATCATTTCCAAGTCAAAAGTCAAACCTCCCCCAATTTCCACCATTAATCTTTCGAGGAAAAGATTGATGTCGACTTTTTTGCCATTGAGAGAACTTTAAATGTTTGATTACATACAAATAAATTTTGTATCATTTGAATATTAGATAACGTTTCTAATTTTACGAATGATATTAAAACTGAACCTAATTGATAATATTTTGCCTAATACTTGAATAGGAATAGTGGTATCGTTAAATATAATTTATTTATCAATTTTGAATTACATATGAAATGCTCAAAATAGATTTAATACCCTATTTTCAATAATTTGTTAAAATTTATAATTTTAATATTATGATACTGTCAAAATGTTTCTAGATCATCTTAAACATTTTGAACATTTATGAAAAGGTAAATGAGATATATATATTATATAAATATTATAATAAAAACTCATATTTCAACTTGGATGGATTTCAGTGTTAAATAATAATATTTCAAAGCTATGGAGTGTTACTGTAAAATGATATAAAACCTACTTTTATTCCACGATTGCAAATATTGTTGAGGCAATTAGTTCAACTAAAAAACAATTTTAATATCCAAAAACATATATATATATATATATATATATAAGGCTATAAGAGTAAAGGGTTTGCCCCGCAGGGTGGACCGATGAAAATTAAGAGAGAGAGAGAGAGAGAGATGTAAATATTTGAAGTGGTCGCTGCAATGGCCTACCTGCAGGTCTAGGAAATTGCTTCTCCGTTGACATCAAAAGTAATTTCTATTTTTCCAACCTACGCGGAAGCTTTGGTACATTTTTCCATGGCTGTGTTTTTTTTTTCAAACATTCTAGAACTGCGGTGTCTGACAAATAGTAATCCAAAATGGACCATCGATTACAAGCAACAAGGTCCGTTAAACCAGACCGTTAACGTGTCTCGCCTGCAGAGATATTTAATATGATGGGCTTGATTGATTGAGATTTCATGGAGATGACCACTTATCCCAACCAACCTCCGTTGAAATTAGGATTCTTATTATTAGGTCCGCGGGCGTAGCACGGTTGGTACTCAGGCAGTAGATTACACTTAAAGATATAGGTTCGAGTCCTGATAGTCACAGTGTGGGAGTTTTACCCTCTTGTGGGGGTGACTCCTTGTGAGCACCAGGCACTGATCCTTCTATTTAGGAGGCCGTCGTGTATCGCGATTTACCTCCTTCACCATTCCCTTGGAGCCAGGAGTGGAGGCCCTGGAGATGAGGGTATCGCCTTCTACACCCAAAGATTCCTATTATTAATGTGATTCTCACCTGTGATAATGGGACGTTTGGTGCCCTTTGTATTTCTACAAAATTTTATAAAGATTAAATTTTTTTACTCAGCATACAGATTATGAAATTATAATTTTAATAAATTTATACTAATTTATACAATTCCAAACAACTCGAATGCTTAATGAAATAATTTATTATAACTCCATTTGGAGCTATTTATTAGATACACTTAATTTTTTAAAAAATCACTATTCACTGATTACACGAATTACAAAATAATAATTTTTATTAAATTATATTAATTTTTTTACCACTCTAAATAAACACGATATTTGCGGGGCAAATACTATCCATGATGCTAATAATATAAAAGTGTATTAAAGTTAATTATTTCTTTTGAAATGCAAAGTTTGTAATAAAATAATATCATTTTTGTATAAAATTCTAAAAAAAAATATATTAAGATGGAATAATTATAATTGTCTGAGTCTAACGTTTCTCAACTTAGTATAGTGAATTGGATTGAACCTGGCTACACCATGCTATATTATTGGAGCCAATTATTATTTCTATATGCCTATTTCCAAGTCGATTCTGACGGCTAATGACTTCTACCATTATCATTTTTTTTTCACAAAAGTTCAAAAAAAAAAAAAAAAGGTCTTATTCACTGTGAGGTAGTGAATTTCTACTGGAGCCCCGCTTTAGTAAATCTCAAAAAAAAATTTTTTTTTTTGAACTTTCAATTTTATTATTATTATTATTATTATTATTATTTTTTACTTTCTTCATAACCACACAAAATTATCAATTTTTTTCTAATTTTTTTAACTCTTATAAGTTTTTACCAAATAAATAAAAGCACCGTGCATCAATTTTCGACAAAAATTATTAAAAATTAAAAAAATTAGTACCCCAAATGCACGCTGATTTTCCAACAAGCGTGATACTAAATTTCAAATTTAGTAACAACAAGAATTTGAATTTATGCTCAAAATTTTGTTACACTTAAAACAAAAAATAAAAAGATCCGTCTTACTACTTTAAAGTAAATTTAAATTAAATTTATTAAAATGATGTCTGATTTATCAAAAAAAATAACAATAAAAATTTTATCTTTTTAATTTTCTCTAATTAAATTCCATCATACATCATTTTTATACCAACCTCTGCAAAAATTGATCATCCAAACACTACCTAACTTTGTGACTAAAGAATTTTTAACCATATTAGAGGAGGAGAGCAAAGAAGTCAGACCAGGAGTTAATTTTTGTTGATGAAAAATAAATAAAAAATGGATAAAAAAACGCGTCCTTGGTTGAAAATTGATCGCATTGACTTCTAGGTCACTTAATTAATATATAAAATATATATATGGTATTTATTATTTTTAACTTCTAGAATGAACTTTGGTCCAAGTCAAGTAGTGATAACAAGTCCATCTAACGTTACAAGACCAACAACCCCCCCCCCCCAAAAAAAAAACAAAAATAAATAAATAATGCGACATAAAAAAAATAAAGCAAAAGCTCAGAACTTCCAAGAAGCGCCGGTCGGCAGAAGTTGTCTAGCCACTCACCTATCTCTCATGTAATTCGTTTCCTTTTAAACTTTTACTTTCACGTGTGTAACTATAAATATCTTACACTGGGGCGTGGGCATAAATTGTGTGAAGAAACAAAGGAGGGAGAGAGAGACACAGGGGAAGGAAAGAGAGAGGGAGAGATAGAGGAGATCATATGGGTGAAGTAGTTGACGACAGAGCCACCGCCCCACCGGAGGTGATCACGGAGGTGCCGGTGCCTACGGCCCCTCCAGCGCAGACGCAGTACAATTCACCATCTTTGTCAAAGAAACCATTACTCACAATAGAGAACCCAAATGCTGCAAAAAATAAGACTCCAAGGTCATCTCTAACTCCCAACTTCATCACACCCTTGGGTAGCCCCATAAGGAGGGCACTCAAACTCACAAAGCTCGACCCTCAAGATGCTTGGCTTCCCATCACTGAGTCCAGAAATGGAAACGCATACTATGCCGCCTTCCACACCCTTTGTGCCGGAATTGGAAGTCAAGCCCTTGTTCTCCCTGTTGCCTTCACTGTTTTAGGCTGGTAAGTGTTAAATTTATCCGTCCTCTTAGAGAAAAATTTGGACTAATAATATATATATATATATATATATATATATGTATATAACTAGAACATGTGATTAGTTAGTAACCACTTACCTTTTTTTCTTACCTACTTGACAAGGTAGTTAAATGTCTTCTTATATATCTTGTGTAAAGAAGCAGATGTGGGTAGCAAAGTAACCTCTTTTAATTTCCTGGAACGGGACTCCCGTGATTTTTGCATGCGAATTAGCAAACAATGGAAAAGTGCTGAGTTCTTTTATGTAATGCAATATTTTCAGGGCGTGGGGAGTCATAAGTGTGACGGTGGCATTCGTTTGGCAGCTTTACACTCTCTGGCTCTTGGTTAAGCTTCATGAATCCACTGAAACTGGAATGCGTTATAGCAGATTCATCCAATTGTTCAGTGCTACTTTCGGTGCGCATGCATCTGTGTTCTTTACGTTACTATAAAATTTTATCAGAAAGATGTGTTGTACATACAGGGCCTCTAATCTTAAAAACATAACTCACTGAAGAGTTTTTTCTTTTTTTTCTTTTTTAAATTATAGAAATGTTATTATCATATTATTTTAATGAGTTTTTTTATAAAAATATTTCTCAAAATATCATTTTTCTTTTTTTTTTTTATTTCGTCTCCAAACTATCCAATACACTTATTAAGAGTTATTCAATTTTATTGTGCTTAGTCTGAAAATTAATTTTATCCATTAAAATTAACGAAAAAAATTGTCATTTATGGGTCATGTGACCCTTTTCATCTCACCTCAAGAGTATAATAGTCAATTCATATCTATTACTCCAATTTTACGCTAAAAAGTGTATTTTTTTAAATATAAATTATTAAAAATATATTTTATTAAATATAATTTTATGAATCTATTTTAAATTTTAAATATATGTTTTAGATAGAATGCTTTTTTTAAAAATATATTTTTTAAATGTAATTTTATGAATTTAAAATTCTAATTTATATTCATAATTTATATTTAATAAAAATATATTTTCATAATTTATATTTAAAAACATATACTTTTTGGTGCCAAATCGAAAGAATAGACATGAATTAACCATTATGCCCCCGAGGTAGGGTGAAAAAGATCAAATGACAATTTTTCTGTTAAATTTTGATAGATGAAATTACTGTTTGGACCAAATAGAACATAATTAGATAGTTCAAAAATATAATAGATGCATTTGATTATTTAAGGATAAAATAGAAAAAAAAAAAGGAGGATAGTTTGAGGGGTAGTTTATAAAAAAAATAACCTCTATTTTAGTCTTATATTCTCGTATAATTTTCTAAGCAAATAACTTTTCTCTTTCTCTGCTACTATAATTTTTATTTTTAATGAAAAATAAGTTTTTTGTTTGTTAATTTTTTTACTTAACTGGATAGTTTTAGTTGGATTTTTTTTAACCTTTTTAGTTTTTATCCAGATAAATTTTTTTAATTTTTTTTTTTTTTACATATACGGTTAAAACGTCTCAAAGTGCGATGACTTCTTAAAAAATTTAAATTTTGGTTAAAAAAATCATATAAAAGGAAAAAAGTGACCAAAACAAAAAAATAAAAAAACTAAAAATCTTTTTTTTTTTTTAAATCAAATAAAGCCTCCGCAACAATTTGTGGATAGAAAACCAGGGAAAATGGATGGGTTGATGTCAAAATTACAATTTTGTCCTTACTCTAGAACTCTCTTTGCGAAATAAAAAATTGCAATGTAAGGTTATAATGGTAATATAAATAACTATATATGCATAATTCATCTTTTCTATTTTTCCATCTAAACCTTGAAAAATTGTTTACAGGTGAAAAAATGGCAAATATTTTTGCGGCCTTCCCGATCATGTATCTATCAGGTGGAACCTGTGTAGCGCTCATCATCATCGGAGGTGGAACCATGAAGACCTTCTACCTTATTGTGTGCGGGGAAGGTTGCACTTCTAAGCCATTAACGACCGTTGAATGGTACCTGGTGTTCACTTGTGCCGCCGTTCTTCTTTCTCAGCTCCCCAACTTGAACTCCATCGCCGGCGTCTCTCTGGTCGGTGCCATCACTGCCATAGGTTACTGCACCATCATGTGGCTTGTGTCAGTCACGGAGGGAAGGCTTGACGGTGTGTCCTATGATCCAGTGAGACCCGTCTCCAACGTTGTTTGGTTCTTCGGCGTTCTGAATTCCATTGGCATTATTGGTTTTGCTTTCAGAGGCCACAATCTTACTCTTGAAATTCAGGTATATTTATATATGTATGTATGAACCTCCTTCTATATATACGTACACAATTAAGCATTTTAATTTAGTTGAATACCCAATTGATATTAACATGGGATTCCTTTCTATTTTGATCCCTTTGTAATTTTTAATATATATATATATCTTTTTAAATTTACGAAAAAATTACGTATCGCAAAGAAAAATTGATGTAAATGGATAAAAATTATAATTTTGTAATTTATACAGTGTATAAAAAATTAGAGTTTTATAAACATTTATAAAAAATTATGATAAAATATTGAACTCCAAATTAAACTAAAATTAATACGATGATACTTACAAAGTCTCATTTAGTGTATATACAAATCTTTAGTACCTTTTAATAATTTTTTGGTGCAGGCAACAATGCCTTCCAGTGAAAAGCATCCATCCCACGTGCCAATGTGGAGAGGGGTCCAAGTTGCATATCTGATAGTTGCAATGTGCTTATTTCCCCTTGCCATAGCAGGATATTGGGCATATGGCCAAAAGGTATATATATATATATATATATGCCTTTAAATATTACTTTTTTTTTTAATAGAAAAAAATTTCTATTTCCCATTAATCATATTAAAATGGTTCCTTCATTTTCTTAAAATATTCATTTCAGATACCTGAAAATGGTGGAATGCTAGCAGCAATTTACACATTCCACGGGCGAGACACTTCGCGCTCGGTTCTGGGAGTAATCAGCTTATTTATCATAATTAACGCGGTGAGCTCCTTCCAAATTTACGGCATGCAAATGTTCGACGACATGGAGTCCAAATACACCACCAGGATGAACAAGCCCTGCCCCTGGTGGCTCAGGGCGGTGTTTCGTGCCATGTTTGGATACGGGTGTTTCTTCGTCGCGGTCGCTATTCCTTTCCTGGGCAGCTTCGCTGGGCTCATTGGTGGGATTGCGTTGCCGGTGACCTTCGCTTATCCGTGCTTTATGTGGCTTAAGATTAAGAAACCAAAGAAACATAGCATAATGTGGTGGCTGAACTGGGGACTGGGAATCTCGGGCTCCATCGTCAGCATTTTGGCGATTGCTGCTGGGGTTTATGTTGTGATCGACACTGGTATAAAAGTCAGCTTCTTCAAGCCCCAGTAGAACTCAAATAAGTCTGCTCTAATTACCAAAAAAAAAAACTAGTCTGCTCTGGTGGACGTTATTTTCCAGACTCTGATCTAAGATTTGTTTGTGTGATGCGTTCGTGATCATTGATAGATCTAATCATTATTGTTGCCTTTAATCTTCTTTGTAGTTTGTCTATAATTTACTTCTAAATTATAAAAAATAATAGCATTTCTATTTTTATCTACTTGCCATGTAAAAAATTATCAGGATGACGTGATAATTTTAAAAATTTGTCATTTTAAAAAAAAATTATTATACATGTCATTATTACATCATTTTAGTAGTATTTTCTTTTTTTAAAAAAAAAAAGTCACCTTCGTTTTTTAGATGCAGCTTGCCGAATATCAAAGGGGTTTTAGTATTGTTTCTCAAGCCAAAAGCAGAAAAAAAAAATTAAAATAAAAATAATCTCTTAGTCTTCAGTGGCAGCTACAATTTAAGATGCATGCCAATTACTTGAGAACCTTAATAGAGAATTATGCAAACCGGGCCCTGCATTGTTGCCTCTGCAGACAATAGAAATCCTCAACTTGAATAATTCTGGTCTACTTTAGTGGTGGGAGAGACAGAGGCACCAAACATCTTAACTTTTGGTTCCTTACTTTTTCCATATACAGAAGCCGCAGCTAGGGATGGGTACCGGATGGGGTGGAAATGAGTCAAGTCAAGTCAAGTCGAGTTTTAACGTGCTCGAGCTCGTCTTGAGCTTTTTATACTGAGCTCGAGTTCGAGCTCGAGCTCGATTTGAGCTTTTATATAGACTCGAGCTCGGTTCGATAAAAAAAAATTTAAGCTCGATTAAGTTCGCGAATAGCTCGATTAAACCAAAACGACGTCGTTTTAATTTAAAATATAATATATTTGAAAAATATAATAAAATTATTATTAAAAATATATATATTATTTTAACCGAGCCTGCTCCTGAGATTTCGAGCCGAGTTTTTCTAGGCTCGAGCTCGAGCTTGAAGCCAAAACGAACCAAAAATCAAGCTTGGTTCGAGCTCGTTTAACTTATGAATCGAGCTCGAGCCGAGCTCGAATAGCTCGCGAACGGTTCGGTTCGTTTCCACCCCTAGTACGGGATGGATATGTCTATTTATGTATCCAATTTTCAAACTCAAATTCATTTCCATACTCTATTTGATATTTACTAGAAATTTATTTTTACCGCACATCCTCATCTCAAATAGGAAACAGAAATCCTCATAGAAAATTAGGTACCCAAAATAGAAAAAACAAAAAACAAAAATTTCAATTTTTTGGCTATCCAATTTTTACACGACTGCCGTTGCACTTAATTTTAAGACATCGTTTCCGATCGGTCATCCAATTTTTCGACACTGTTTTGGTCGCGCAACGACAGTATACCATTTTTGGCAGCCTACACCTTGGCCATGGCTCCGATTGATAGCCTTGATGATCAATCCCCACTGCCCAGTGCTAGTGTGGGCGTCCAACTGCCAGTGGCTTCTCTTACTGCTCCGGCCGAACCTTCCCAAGCACGCGCTAGTCATCCCGCCCAAGTCGAAGCTTCTATGGATGCCGACACTCATGTTCAGTCTATGCAATTTCCAAATTCGAATGTTAAGGTTGGTCCCATTCGTGATGATTTTCACTTTCAATCATCTCCCAATATTGATTCAACATCAAGTCGCGGGTTCGTCTGCTATTATTCAAATTGGTACGTTTTTATCTAATCTTCATCCCCAAATCAGTGACAAATCAATTCTGGTGGCCACCCAATTATAAGTATAACATAACCTTAAAAAATAAAGTATATATATACACGAGGTATCGGTAAGGATAGAAATAGGTTGAGGAATAAGATGAGATGAAAATAAATTTATATTTGTACCCTATCCAATCTTTGAAATTTTTTAAAAAATATTTTCATACTCTACTCGATCCCTAAAAAATCTTCGAATTCCCTATCTATTCAAAATAGGAATTTAGTAAAATACGGACAAATTGACCAAGATAGCTATTTCTCCCGCAGCAGCCAACACTCCTCCTGCACCTTGGTTTGTTGAAAATTATTTCGACAGCACTTGTCAAAAGACCATTTATACTTCAGCAGCCTACGGAACATCTCAATAGGGTGGTAATGACATTAATTTCCTACGTAAATTCATAATCTATTTATGTTTTACATTTAAATATTTTGAATGTAACATATTAAGGGTGCGTTCAAGGTTACAAAAAATAAAATAAAGTGAGATAAAAACACAATTTGAAGTTAAACAAATAAATATAAAATTTTACAAATCGCTACAAATGCAAGTTACGAGACTGTAAAATTTAAATTTTTTTCTACTACACAAAACACGAGACATTAACTTTTACAAATTTATACAACTCAAAACACAGTTAAATTGTGAGTTCGTAATTTATACAGTGAAATAAAAAGTGAATAACTTATAAAATTTTTAATATTTTTCACTCTTTTTCAAAGTTTTTTATAACTCCAAGCGAAACATAAATAATTAATGTAAGTTAACTAAAAACAGATTCAATCACATAAAATTTTAATTAATATATTTATGTCGTGTTGTAAAATTGATGTTTTCTTTAATTCTTCTTGTTCCGTATCACTGGCCCCATAGCCCTAACCATATTAAGCTGTCACTGTTCAACCCAAAACATTCCAAGACATCAATCTTTATGATGAGAAATGCATCTTTAGCATAATCAAGAAATTATATCATTTTGAGTTAAATTAACAACACCACCTATTACAATCTCAAATCGGCTTGCTTTAACTGCAACTACCCGTATCAATAAACAAAAAAGAGAGAATAGACCGAAAGTAATGGTCAAGAATTTCTGTGATCTACGCAAGAATGCTGGGATGACTTGAATAGAAGTATGTAACTTCATAGAGCTCTACATTGATAGTGGAAGAAGCATTCTTCGTTTCTTTTTCCGGGCCATTCTCACTTGCTTTGCAATTTTCATGCATAAAAGCAGGAGCAATGTGATGCAAGCTAAGCTGAAGGCAAGTTTCATATGCCTGAAATATAACGAAATAGCCGAGGAAACCAGGAAAGCTAAAATGACGAATTCCCATATTACAAAGATCACAACGTCCACCCTGCATTCATGGAAAGCAAATGGCAAGACTATCAGAGGTGCTGTGCTTCCCTTCCCAAGGAATAAGAAATTAAGGATTAAAAAACAGCAGCAACAGCAATAAAACACTCCGCTACTCATAAGTAACAAATTTTAAGTAGCGGGCAGGTAATTCATAGAATGAACAAGAAATTATTCCAATCAAGTGGACCAAATTCATCACCATAAAATAAATCAATGTCTACTCAGACATTTCTTTTGATAAGAAATTATTATCAACAATATTCTCCAAAATGCAGGTAACCAGCATAAAATACTTTTCAAAGTATATCCAAAATGAAGGATAGCATGGTTTTCCATTTCTCTCTCTTTTTTTTTTGTTTTTTAATTTGGCAGAGTGGGCATGGTTGTGCCATTGAAATAGGAGAAGATGATCAAAAAGGCTTTAAAGTGTACGTGTTTCTCAATATGCTAGATGCGGGTAAATATGGTAGCCGGGGGCCTGGGAGATAGGGTAATCAACAAAGTAGTCCAAACTTGGCAAAGGTTGTTAGAGCACATGTTGGGAAGGACCAACCAAAATTGGTCTGACCTCACTTTAGCCTCCTTTTCCCACAATTATTTGACTCTCTAATTGCAGTTCTTAAGCAACACAGATCAATCAGTCTTTGATTTTAAATACATTGGACCACAAGTAAATTAAGATACAGCATCTATTTATGTGTGGAAACAAGCAAACCACAAAAGAAAGCAATTTTTTTTTTCAGCAGGAACATGTTTGGGGGGAGGAGGAGATGGAGTAATCAAATATAGATAAACAGAAGGCCATGCAAACATCCTCAAACTAAAAACAGGCTATCATCTATCGGTAAGAAAAAAAGACGAGGGGGCAAGCTGAGCATGATCCTGCACCCTCCCATGATGCAACAAAACAAGAATGCTAGTGAAACTCTGTTACAATACTACAACAAGGGAAATGAAAAGGGGAGTGAAGAACACAAACAGAGAAGACGAGGAGAAGTAAAGATTGACTGGAGAAGGGTTTGCGGATTCTGGTGGAGGAGAGGAAGAGAAGCGAGTCTAATGAGAGGGAGGCCACATGGAGAGAAAAGAAGGCAATATAGAGAGAGGGGGAAAAGATGTATAGACAGAGAGAGGGAGAAAAGAGCACGTATGTAAAGTGAATCCCTGGGATGGGCGGGACCGTTCAATCTGGTTAAAGATGAACAGTTCAAATGTCTTTAAAAAGGGCCATCAGATTGCTTGGGGGGTTCAAGACGTGGACAGTCCAAATCAAGCTACATACCCTCTCAATCACAACCAACATACCCTCTCAATCACAACCATCCATCAGGGGACACGCCAACAACTGAGAACAATTGAAATTACCAATGCAGTCAGGGGATTGGCCAGTCCGAGCAGAGGAGTTCAGCTACCAAAGAGACAGATACATGAATGAGCTGGAAACCAATATACAGTAATAGTGTTCATATATAATATAGCAACATCTAGAAGTAATGAATAAGCAATAGGCTTGGTTGTATCCAATGTTAAGGCCTAACTGGGACATTAGGCTAATCGGGTCATTGGACTTGATTTAAGGATAGATCATGTGAGTAGCTTAAGCCTAATCCAGATCCAGGTCCAGTCTTATGTAGTATAGCTAGTAATATGGTTAGATATAGTATTTCTTTTTATTGGGTCCATCACTTAAATTAAAAGACACATATTGAGGAAAGAGAACCTCTTATCTAGCCCAACAGAACGATGACCAAGCAATGTGGGATCGTAACAAACTACCACGCTTTTGAGCAAATGCCCACAACGGCCCACTCTATGGAAGTACTTTCACTAGATTAGGGCCTCTCACCATACCACAAGAATCCGATAGATAGCTCCCTTTGCGACCGAGCCTGTCAGATGGAGCATATAGATCCAAATAACTTAGTCAAGCTTGACTCTGATACCAATTGTTAACAAATTCTTTTTATTGGGCCCTCGCTTACATTAAAAGGTACCTATTAAGGAGAAAGAACTTCTTACATAACCTATTATGAACCACAACCAAACAATGTGGGCCTGTAACGTACAGTTAGGGGATCTGGCATATAACAGATCTGTACACATTTGAGAGGTAACAAAATGAAATTTACAGAGAAGAGTTCTCTTTCTAGGAGGGCCAACTACTCTTAATTTTTGCCTTTTCTTTCTCCCATTTTCTCAACTTCCAAACGGAGACAATAGGGTGATCTAAGTCCAAAACCAGCGCGCTTTGCAACAAACTTGTGCCTTTTCTACCGTAAATAAACAACATTGATGAACATTATTTGTCAGATGGCTAGTGACAGCCCACTGAGAAAAAAAATAACATCAAAAGAAATTCTTATTTATGTTATAAGTACATGATTTGAATTCTACTAAAAGCCAAAACAGCAAGATTTATATGCTTATCCTTGAGGAAGTGCTAGGAAGTTAGCAGAATTTATTATGTAGAACAAGGCTGCAGATAATTAGAAATGTACACATGTACACAAGAAAATAGGTGCTAAACTCTCAAACAAAACTCTTCTTTTGTTAATCTCAAGTCAACATGGCTTTTGTCATAATTAAGAAATAAAATATCTTTTTTTCCACATAACTATTGAAAAGTTTGTGTTTCCTAATAAACTGAAACAACATACCAGTACAATAACAATTCTAATGTTTCCATCAAAATATAATGGATAATGGAACACGCAAAAAATACATTTAATTTAATAAAATAATAAGTTTTTGAATTAATTTACTTTTACATTTTCATGCATTAAATAGATTTCAATTTATTGTATAGATTTTAATATGTTTTACACCACTTATGAAACGTTTCCAAAATGTTTCTGGTTTTATGCTAACAAAACAACCTACTTACCCTACCGAAATGAAAATTTGATCCTTGGTCCCAATTGTATGTATCCATTTCCTCCAATTGGCTCAATTAGAAGTCATTTCCTTGGCTTAGGACAATCAATCATGTCCTTACCAGTTCAAACTACCCTCTCCTTAAATTTTCACAATTTCCTTTACCACTAGTGGAGATTACATCACTCCTTACAATAACTTTTACTGGTTGACATAGCATATGGCCTGACCATCTAAAATGGATTCCCTCTTCTTCATGATTAATAAGGAAAAAAAATCATTTGTAAAATATTTTTCTAGTCAGACCAAAAAAATCCTTGAATATAATGTCATGCATATCCATATTAGAATCCTGAATATTTAAGCCTTTTACACTGCCAAGGTTTGCTAAGAAATTATCTAGTCAGACCCTCACGAAGGTTTGTTTGTCAAGGAGGAGGTCCTGACTCTCAATTCATCAGGCAAGGCCTTTTTTGGTCTTCACTTTTTGTGATCCATATATATTGCTTTTCCCTTTTTTTTTTTTTTTGGTCATATGTGCAGTTTTGGTCTTTTTCTCCATAGTTTATCGATCACCATAAAACCCAACTTCAGCAAACTAAGTTTATGAGTGGGACAATTAAAATCAATGAAAGTCATCACGGAAATATGTCAACAATCCATAAAAGTTATGTCCATGATCCCTTGCATCACCAAGAACTAAGACTTCTTAACTCTTTTTTTTTTTGGGAGGGGGGGTGTTGAATAAGTTGGATCTACAACCATAAAACCAGTAGAATATTTATTCGACAGAATCACTTTTTCCAACACTTGAATTATGGTATGGTAGTTTCAGTTCTTTATTTCTTGATTCATGCCTTCGCAGTTCTGACAGGCCACGAAGGTTTTGACAACCCAACTCAAGATATTTCGGAGAGCATAATGTTAGCAACGGTGAGATACGGAAAAAGAAGGGGAAAGGCAGAGCAGTTACAGAAGTGGCATAAAGAACATGGAGAATGTGGAGATTAGATCATGTTAATATTAATAGTGGTGTCCATTAGAATAGGAAGTTAGTTATTTTATATGTTGCAGTTGTTTATTTAAAGTAGAAGTTTGTAGTAGGAAAGAGGTTCAGAAAACTTGATTGTAATTGACGTGTTTGCTCCTTCCCTGATTGGAGCTATTTATTTCATTTGTAGTTTCATGTGCCGGGACCTATCAGTGGCATCAGAGCAAGGTTATGGCAACTAACAAAGAGAGGTTGGACAAGCTAGAGGCTGACTTACAGGGCGAGCATGAAGGATTACAGCGGTTGGAGTCATCATCCACCAAAGGGATGCAGCACTCGAACGATGCGCTCAAGGAGATTTGAGACCTAGTGTTGGGCCCATCACAGTCACTGAGGGAAGCGTTGTCACAGCACATCAACGGCAGCAAGGATCGAGAAGAATCCTCCAACTCTATGAGGCATCGAGGTGGTTGTGGTGGAGCCAAAATGGATTTTCCCCGTTATTCAGGAGATGATCCAACTAAATGGCTTAATCGAGCAGGACAATATTTCAATTACCAGGGAATAGCACACGACCAGAAGATGGCTACAGCTGCCTACTATTTGGAAGGCGAGGCTAATTAGTGGCTTCAATGGCTATATAAGGCGTACGAAGGTGAGGAGAGTCTGCTCACGTGGTAAGTTTTTGAGCAAGAACTCCGTGCTCGTTTTGGACCAACCAATTACCAAAATGACAATGAGGCTTTGTCGCACATCAAACAACAAGGGGCCCTGAGTGACTATCAAAGGCAGTTTGAGCAGCTAGCCAATCGAGTACAAAAAAGGCCTCAAAATGCAATTATAGGGGCATTCTCGGGTGGCTTGAAGGAAGAAATTTCAGAGGAAGTACGTATGTTTTGGCCAAAGACACTAAGGGAGACTATACTGTTGGCACGTATGAGTGACGAGAAGCTAAATCGGAAGAAGAATAACGTCAAGGCTGAAATTGGGAGAACTACTACGCTCACCAAGAATGTAATGTCACCACCATCCATTAACAAAACAACCACTGTATCACCAGCAAGAAAGATATCCTAGGAAGAGATACAGAGACGAAGAGATAAAGGCTTGTGCTTTAATTGCAACAAAAAATACACGACAGGTCACCGCTGCAAAGCACCTCAGGCGTGCTATATTGAAGGACCAGTTATGGAAAAAATGAAGGAAAGTATAGAAGAAATAGAAGAATGTCAACAAGATGTGATGGTTCAAGTGCCAAAAATTTCCATCCATGTGGTGTCAGGATGGTCCAACCCGAAAGCCATGCGAATGGTGACAAAAATTGGACAGCAAAGCGTGATGGTCTTGGTGGACAGTGGGTCAACCCATAACTTTATTAGCAAAAAAATAGCCAAACTTCTTCATCTCCCAATCACCGCAACCGAAGAATTTGAAGTGACAGTGGCGAACAGCAAGAGACTTGGATGCAAAGAAAAATACAAAGAAGTCAAAATCAGAATGCAGGGTCAAGAATTTTTGGTGACCCTTTTTGCACTACCAATTACCAGCACAAATGTGGTATTGGGAATCCAATGGTTAGAGCAGCTTGGGCCAATGCAATGAGAATAGAAGAAACTCACCATGAAGTTCATATGGGAAGGAAAAGAATGTTTGTTAAATGGGCAACAACTTTCCTCTACTCAACCTGCGGGCCTACAATTAATTGCCAGATAATTCGAAAGAGGCGGCCAACTATTTGCTGTGAGTATCAAATCTTTGGACCAAGATGATGTTAAGACAGAAACTATGAAGTTCATGGAAGTGCCTGTCGACCTAGCCCCGGTACTTAAAAAATTCCATAGAATTTTTTAGGAACCCAAAGCATTGCCACCAAAAAGAGAATATGTTCATCGAATTCCATTAAAAGAAGGAGCAACTCCGGTGAATGTGAGACCCTACACCTATGCAAACTTTCAAAAGAATGAGATTGAAAGACAAGTTTCGGAGATGTTGGAGTCCGGGATAATACGTCCAAGCTAAAGTCCATTCTCATCACCGGTACTCTTAGTTAAAAAAAAAAAAAGGATGAGACATGGCGATTTTGCACTGACTACCAAGCTCTCAATGAGGTAACGGTTAAAGATAGACTTCCTTTCCCTACAGTTGATGATATAATAGATGAGTTACATGGTGCAATTTATTTTTCTAAATTAAACTTGTGGGCAGGTTACCACCAAATGAGGGTGCATGAGAATGATGTGCATAAAACTGCTTTTAGAACCCACAATGGCCATTTTGAGTACTTGGTTATGCCATTTGGCTTATGCAATGCACCATCTACTTTTCAAGCTGCCATGAACACCATTTTCCAGCCACACATATGAAAGTTCATACTTCTTTTTTTTTTTTTTTATGATATTCTAATATATAGTGGGTCATGGAAAGCTCATTTAGTCCATCTTACCGCTACTTTAAATATTTTGGCCAAGCATCACTTTTATCTCAAGCCTTCTAAATGCACATTTGGGAAGTTAGGAGTCGAATATTTAGGGCAAATTATTTCCGGACAAGGAGTGCAGGTGGACAATTCAAAAATAGAAGCAATGATCAAATGGCCCACGCCAAGAACCATTATCGAATTGAGAGGCTTCCTTGGGCTAACTGGGTACTACCGTAAGTTCGTGAAGAACTATGGTTTATTAGCTGCACCGTTAACAGCCTTGTTAAAGAAGGGGCAATTTAACTGGGGACCTCAAGCTAACCAAGCTTTTCAGCAGTTGAAGAAGGCAATGACCAGCACACCCATTTTAGCGATACCAAACTTTGTAGAAACTTTTGTAGTAGAAACGGATGCATCAGACCTGAGGATAGGAACAGTGCTCAGTCAAAAAGGAAAGCCATTAGCATTTATGAGCAAGGCAATTTCCTCAAATAAAAAGGGATGGTCAACATACGCAAAAGAAATGCTGGCCATTACTGAGGTGATACAATTGTGGAGGCCATATTTATTGGGTTGGCGCTTTCAAATTATCACGGACCAAAGGAGTCTTCGGTTCTTGTTGGGGCAGCGGATCACAACCTTAGAACAGCAAAAGTGGTTGACGAATCTCATGGGTTATGAGTATGAAATCATCTACAGGCCTGGCAAGCAAAATTTGACAGCAGATGCATTAAGTCACGCAAGAGAAATGCTGGCCATTACTGAGGTGATACAATTGTGGAGGCCATATTTATTGGGTTGGCGCTTTCAAATCATCACGGACCAAAGGAGTCTTCGGTTCTTGTTGGGGCAGCGGATCACAACCTTAGAACAGCAAAAGTGGTTGACGAATCTCATGGGTTATGAGTATGAAATCATCTACAGGCCTGGCAAGCAAAATTTGACAGCAGATGCATTAAGTCACGCAAGAGAAATGCTGGCCATTACTGAGGTGATACAATTGTGGAGGCCATATTTATTGGGTTGGCGCTTTCAAATTATCACGGACCAGAGGGGTCTTCGGTTCTTGTTGGGGCAGCGGATCACAACCTTAGAACAGCAAAAGTGGTTGACGAATCTCATGGGTTATGAGTATGAAATCATCTACAGGCCTGGCAAGCAAAATTTGACAGCAGACGCATTAAGTCGCAGTCCAAATCTAAATGCTATTGAGTCCATTACTAGACCAAAATTAACTATATGGGCTGCTGTGAGAAATGAACAAGCTTGTGAACCGCTCGGCCAGCAAAAATTGGCCCAACTTGGCAACAAATTAGAAGATGATTCCGAATTTCAACTCAAAAATGGCATTCTTTTTCACCAAGGTCGGATCTGGCTTCCACCGAATAATTCTTTGAAGCAATTATTATTGGAGGAGTTCCATGGAAGTAAAATTGGTGGACATTCTAGTGTTTTCGAACATTCAAGAGATTGAATCAGACTTTCTACCGGGTGGGTATGAAGAAAGATGTGCAGGACTTTGTAGTGAAATGTCTAGTTTGTCAAAGAAATAAAAGTGAAGCATGGACATCAACGGGGCTGTTACAACCGTTTCCAATTCCGATGCAAGTTTGGGAGGATATCACAATGGATTTTGTGGAGGGACTTCCAAGTTCGGAGAGTAAGAACACCATTCTAGTAGTGGTTGATTGGCTTACGAAATATGCACATTTTCTATCATTGCGTCATCCCTTCACTGCCAAGAGAGTGGCTGAATTGTTGGTGGGGCACATAGCCAAACTACATGGCATGCTCACAACTATTGTAAGTGATCGAGACTTTATTTATGAGTACTTTTTGGCAAGAATTTTTTAAGTTGCAGGGCTCCAAGCTTAACAGAAGCATGGCACATCACCCACAATCCGATGGGCAAACAAAGGTGGTTAACCAATGTGTCAAACAATACCTGCGATGTTTTTCTAGCCAATATCCGAAAAAATGGAGTAAGTTTCTCGCATGAGCTGAGGATTGGCATAACACTACATTCCATCATTCAGCAGGAATGACACCATTTCAGACGCTCTATGGGCGAGCTCCTCCACAATCATCAACTATTTAACAGGCACATCACCAGTAGCAGAGGTAGTTCGAGAGTTGCAGCAACGAGATGAGCTGCTGAACCAGCTAAAGAGCAACTTGGAGAAGGTACGAAATCAGATGAAGCAACAAGCAAATAAACGGAGAAGAAAGGTCAAGTTCAATGTGGGAGACTGGGTGTTTTTAAAGTTTACCCCCCATGTCGTCAGCACACATTGTTCAAGAGAGTGCACCAGAAGTTAGCAAATAAGTTCTTTGGCCCATATAAAATTATACAGCAAGTAGGGACCATTGCCTAAAGGTTGGAACTTCCTGCCCATGCAAAAATACACCCTGTATTTCATGTGGCATTGCTCAAGAAAGTCATTGGCGAGGATAACCAACTGTGTGAAGCTCCACTGCCCATTGAAGAAGACAGAGATCAGATATGAACCCCAAGAGATCGTGGATTATCGGTGGGTTAAACATGGAGCAAAATATTTTGCTGAAGCTATGGTCCGATGGAAGTATTTGCCAGCCGAAGACGCAACTTGGGAAAATATTGATCAACTGAAGGAGCAGCATCCAGAACTGAACCTTGAGGACAAGGTTCCTGTCAAGGGGGGAGGAATTGATAGGCCACGAAGGTTTCGACAACCCAACTCAAGATATTTCGGAGACCACATGGTTAGCAACAGTGAGATACGGAGAAAGAAGGGGAAAGGCAGAGCAGTTACGGAAGTGGCATACAGAACATGGGGAACGTGGAGATTAGATCATGTTAATATTTATAGTGATGTCCATTAGAAGAGGAAGTTAGTTATTTTATATGTTGCAGTTGTTTATTTAAAGTAGAAGTCTATAGTAGGAAAGAGGATCAGAACACTTGATTGTAATTAAGGTGTTTGCTCCTTCCCTGATTGGAAATATTTAATTTATTTGTAGTTTCTTGCGCTGGGACCTATCAAGTTCGCACTTCAAATATCTATAATCAGAAATCAAAATACAATTTCTTTCTAGGTACACCAACAACCTAACTGATCCAATTGAATCCCCTAATTGTCCCAAAGAATCTCGAATGATAAGAAGATCTAAACAGAACTTAGATCGCGCAAGCATAAAACCATTAGGGAAAAAAAAAACGAAACCAAAAACAGACAACTAAATAGAAATTAGGAAAATTAGCGCTCATTCATGACGCAAATAAAGATTGATTTAAGTGATACCTTGAAGGGGTGAAATTAGAAGTGGCGGAGAAGAAAGAGATGGAAGCCCAATCGTGCTTCGATCGAATCTGATACTCCCTAAGCTGTTCCGCTAGATTCGACCGTGTTATCATCGCTACGTCTCCTCCCCCCTCTCTCTCTCTAAAATCTCTCTGTAGATATTATGTGTATATCCGGAGCTCACCCGTCATTTACGGTTCAGGACTTCGCGGTGAGCCGAACAAGACGAATTTGAACTCAGACGGAGAAAAAGAAGAGAGGAGGAGGCGGGGGGGGGGGTTGGGGTTTTGTTAGAGAGACGAACGATAGCAGGAAAGCATCGACTTTCTCCTTTGCTTTCTTTTTCTTTTTTTTTAACCATTTTAGGGGATAATTTCGTATTCCAAACAAAGTTGAGTTAAAAACCTTATAGTTAGTTAGTTATTCTTACCTAAAAAGAACCTTATAACTACCTATTTCAATTGATCAAACATTAACCAAAATCATAGTGTTTTTTTATCTCTTAATAATAAAAGATTTATAATTAATAAATTTAAGAATAAATTATATTAAACTATAATTGAAAAAATTAATCTATTTAATAATTTTACAAGTCTTTTAATAATTACCACTAGTACTATTACTTTTTAAATGGTAGAACCATTGTTTTAAATAATTAATTAATTTTTTACAGTAATTTTAAATTTATCGTAATTGACCATATCAAACAATTTAAATATAAAATTTATATCTAAATTAATAAAATTATATTATAGCAATTATATTTAAATAATAAATGCCAAATCTATTAATTTTAAATTCGTAAATAAAAAAATCAAATATTTTTGTCATATATTTCTCAAAAATTACCAAAATTATATTAAACTATAATATTTTATGTACCTCTGAATTTTGAATTCTAAACCTATTCCCTCTTGTGGGTAGGTAGTTGGTTCAGTTTCATTAACTAAACAAATAAAATTTTACTAACTAATTAAAATCACTAACCAGTTAAAATCAAATACCGAATAATAAATACTAATACTGAATATTGAATTTTTATTTTCTAAATAATCAAAACTAAAATCGAATAAAAAGTCACATATCGAAATCAAATCGAGAGAGTCAATATCATTAGTTAACCGATTAAATATTAAATACTTTATATTTAGGATAAAAATCTACTAATTGATACTGATGTTGAATATTAAATTTTTACTTTTCAAATAATCAAAATCGAAATTAAACAAAAAAATCTTATGTTAAAATTTAACTAAAATAATCAAGTATTTTAATTAATCGGTTATTAACCATTTGCTTACACCCATAAATAAGATTAATTATATGTAATGATCTTTACGAGGAAACAAATATTAGTAGAAAAATACTTTTCTTCAATAATGAAGTAGAATAGGTAAAAAATTGTAAAAGTAAGAAGTTAATAATTATTTAATATTTACTCATTTAATTTTTAGTCTATAGTAGGAAGGTTCGTGTATATATATATATATATATTGAGAGAGAGAGAGAGAGATTGATCTTAGATGTGCGTTCAAACGTCATCACTCACTAAAAAATTATTCCAGGATGAAAGGAAGGCGTTTGTATTTTTGCTCATTCTGCCTCCATAGATACTCATCGGCAAAAAAGATATCCTGTCCACAAACTAGACAACCATCAATTTTATTAAAAACTCCGATATCCCGGAACAACCTAAGAAAGAGATATGATCTTGTGCCGCCAACACAAACACTAATATGCACGCATGGTGAAAAAACAAAACAAACCAGTACTGATCCATGTAATAATTCTCTAGGAAAGTCAGAAAGTCACAAGATTAATTAACTACTAATTCCACAAGAAATTCCAACCCAACTCTATGTATATATATCACACTCAAACCCAAAGATCCTCAATTAATCTGGGCAGGAAATTGATCATCCCGATCAGCACAATGCTGTCACAGTACCCACGTCGAGCTTGGCTGTTTGCAGGACTAGCTGTTGTTGTTTGTGGTTTGATCAGAGCCGTTGATGGTGAGTACTTGATCGGAGTCGGGAGCTATGATATGACTGGTCCAGCGGCGGATGTGAACATGATGGGTTACGCTAATCTGTACCAGAACACAGCCGGCGTACATTTCCGGCTAAGAGCACGGACTTTCATCGTTGCTGAGAGCCCCCAAGAAGGTGGTGCGAGGTTTGCCTTTGTCAACCTTGATGCAGGAATGGCTTCCCAGCTTGTCACTATCAGAGTGCTTGAAAGGCTTAAATCAAGGTAATCCAAATAAGAAGTCCAAACTAATTAACCAACTTTTTATTTAATCAAAAACAAAAAATGTACAATCAAAAGATATCCCCATGTATGGAACTATAATTGCATGACAACATATAGAGTTAATTATTTCAATCATTGTGATTGGTTGAATTTTTTTATGAAAAAATCTTATTTTACCATAAAATTATATCAAAAAATTCAATCACAACGAGTTGTTAATACTATTGTTGTAATAAAAATATACTTCGATGGATTTATGACTTTTAAATAATAAATTTATAAATATTATTACACATCATTTTGATAATTTTTTTTAAAAAAAATTTTTAGTTACGCAATATTAATTTTTTTAAAATATTTTTAGGTAGGATAGCATTTGAGAGAGAGAGAAGTATGTTATACTGCTGTAATTTTCTTTTGGAAAAATACTTAAAATGAATTTAAAAACCTTGTAACCCTATAATTTTAAAAGAAAAAAAAAAGAGTAAAGGTATTTTATTACATAAATACTACTATATTATGTAAAGAATTGTTGGCAAAGTAGCATTTTTTTCACAAAGATGGAGTAAGTGTTTCGATGAAATAACAATGGGTGTGGAATTATTTGTTAATGAATGGATAGGTACGGGAGTTTGTATAACGAAGAGAATGTAGCAATCAGCGGCACCCACACTCATGCTGGCCCAGGAGGCTATTTGCAGTACCTTATTTACTCCGTCACTTCTCTTGGCTTTGTCCCAGAATCATTTGAAGCTGTCGTCACTGCAATTGAGATGAGCATCGCTCAGGCTCATAATAATCTGAAGCCAGGTTCCATTTTCATCAGCAGAGGTGAGCACATCCCGGGCAGATCCAGGGAATTTGTTGATTAGGGTTAAAATTAAACAAATAAATATTACAAATTTTTAAATGACAAACTTTAAATACCGTTGAAAGTTTAAATTTTAGTAATTTTTAGTAATTTTACCTAATAATTTTTGTACATTTAGTAAAATAAATAACAATTTTTAATAATTTTTTGTAATTTTTGAATGTTTATTAAAATTTTTTATAACTTCTGATAATTTTTGATAACCATTAGATTAAGCAAGCCACTATAACTGAGTAAAAGAATAATAAATTTTAATTGATTTGATAAGATAAAAAATTATCAAATGTATTTAAAAAAGTAAGTTTTAAATTTAGTGGGACAATTTATATAATATGTATTAAAAAAAACAAAAAAGTTATACCAAATATATATATATATATATATATATATATAATTCAATCAGTGGGCCAAACTGCCTCCTGGGCTCGTACTAAATCTCCCCCTGAGCACATTTGAACTCAAAGCTTAGATTCGAGCTTACTTTTGTTTATTTTTTTTAAACTCATTTGAAAGAGAGTTCTAATTGATTCTGTGACAGTAGCGATGGAAAATAGGTTGGGTCAGGCTGACTCATCCCTGACCTGGCCACGGATCGACTCACCTCCCTGTCGATTCAAAAAAAAATTAGATTTGACCCATTCCAACTTATTTTTTAATTTTTTTTAATATTTTAATGAACGAGTTGGTTGGACTGAGTTATTTGCTGAGAGAGAATGGCTCAAACTCTAACTCGAATCAACCGAGCTAAGCTAAATCAAGGCTACACAAATACTATGGATGAGGCGGGCTGAGTCGGATCGTGGACCAACCCGTCTCATTTATATCACTATGTGACAATTTCATTTATTCTATATACGTATATATATATGTCGAAGTTTGTTAAACTAATTAAATTGAACCGAGCAATCAAGGGCTACATATGTCAAGCATTGAGGAAAAGTTCTCTTGCAGGGGATGTGGAGAACGCAGGAGTAAATAGAAGCCCGAGTGCATATTTGTTTAACCCTCCAGAGGAAAGGGCAAGATATCCACGGGACGTTGATGCAGAAATGACCCTCTTGAAGTTTGTAGATGGAGAGAGTGGGAGGAGTATTGGAGCCTTCAATTGGTTCGCGACGCATGGAACTTCCATGAGCAGAGAAAACAAGCTCATCAGCGGAGACAACAAGGGCGCTGCTGCTAGGTTCTTTGAGGACTGGTTTGCTTCTCTCAGCAAAAATTCCACGTCACCACCCTCAACCTCCTCTAAAACATCAAGTCTGTTATCTTCCTCGTTACTTCATTTTCCTTGGTATTATTTCAATAATAATGTCTTTTACAAAAAGAACATCAAATTACCTTATTCGAGAAATAAGATTAGGATACATGTTATATGATTCTATGGCTCAAAACTCGTTACCTTAATTTGGTCATAAGTGTTGCCCTTTTTAAAGCTAAATTTGTGAAAAACAAACATATATAAGGTTCTGTCCAGCATTTATTAGTTTATGTTAAATTAGTAACAAATCAAATATATATATTCATTATGTATTTTTTATCAAAATTTATTATTACTATTATTATTAATTTTTTTTGCTTGATAAAATCACATTATTCATATTTTTAAATAAAAATTCTTTAAAAAGAAAAATTGGTGTGCAAGTACAAAAGAAAAAAAAAAGACAATTTATTTGAAATAAGTCAATTTTTTCACCCATACTTGAATTTTTCTGTTTTTAATATTTTTTAAAATGTTAATAAAATATCTAAAAGCTACCAAATAAAAATAATAAAATTTGGTTAAAAATGTTATATAAGATGAAAATTTTGTCAGAAAAAAAAGCTATAAAAATCAGTTGACGGCATACGGATAATACTTAAATCTATACTAAACTTGGGTCTCTCTCTCTCTCTCCCTCTCTCTCTCTCTCTCTCTCTCTCTCTCTCTCTCTCTCTCTCCGTTATCTGTTTTACAGGCTATGGATTGTTAGCAAGAGCACCGAGAATAAAGGCCACTGGAGGACAACCTTGCAGTAACACAACTAGCCAAGGATTCAAGGTGAGGAAGGACAATGGCACAGCATTTGTTGGTGCTTTTTGCCAATCAAATGTTGGAGATGTGAGTCCCAATGTTCTCGGAGCTTTTTGCATTGATAGTGGATCACCTTGTGACTTCAATCACTCCTCGTGTCATGGAGACGAGACTCTTTGTTTGGGTCGTGGGCCTGGGTATGAAAAACTTCTCCCAAATTTTAAATTTTCTTTATCGAAAAAAAAAAACAAAAAACAACAACAACAACAAAATGAATTTTTGGACTCAAATTTTTATATTAATATAACATAATTATGCATTACCCTCTCAAGACTTGGCTTAAAAAAACATGACTTCATTCGAATTTAAAAGTCAACACATAATTCCCTCATGTGTTTGAACTAAAGTGACAAACTAATTGACTATGTTAAATTTAACTAAATTTGTGCCTGGTTAGTCAAAATATGTTGAGAGAAAAAAAAAATTCCCAAAAATAAATAAATAAAAGTACATTTTTATCGATTTTATATTTGATGAAACATTGTTTTAATTTTTAAGTAGACTCAATTTGTCATTATTTTTTAATGATTGTATATGAGCCTATATGGCACGTGCGACACAAATGTGATTAGATTTAATATTTTTTTATAATTTTACATTTTAATCAAAATTACAAGAGGTTATGTATTATTTTTAAAATAGGGAAAAGTAATGTATTTTTTTGTCCAAATTAGAAGAGAGTATAGCATAATTACCCTTGAAAAACTTAAAATTTCAAATATATGAAATTTTACAATAGATATAACTGAGTTCTATATAAGGTACCATTGATTTTTGCACCAGATGCAACCAAAGTGCAATAAAAATACATATGCTTTCAATTTCAAATTTTTACTTCTTTGAAATGTACTATCAGTAAAAAAAGTTTATTTTTCGAATAAATTTCTCCTTATTAAAAAATAACTAAAAGGAAAAAAAAAATTACTAACATGGGGTTGTGATATTTGTTGGAATAGGTATCCAGACGAAATTCTAAGTACAAAAATCATAGGAGAGAGACAATTCAAAAAAGCCATTGATCTATTTACTTCTGCTCAAGAACAATTAACAGGAAAAATAGATCACCGTCATATTTATCTGAATTTTACAAATTTGGACGTGGAAGTAGAGGGAAACGTTGTCAAGACTTGTCCAGCAGCCCTCGGCCCAGGTTTCGCTGCTGGAACCACCGATGGTCCCGGTGTGTTTGGGTTCCGACAAGGTGACACCGAGGTTATGTATATTATTCTTTTGGTAATAGTAATTGTCTAGTCACAATCATCGAATTAACTGTTGATTTACGTGAAACTTACATGAAATTCACATAAATATCACATAAATATGTAGTATTTATGTAGACACAAATGTTAAATCTCAACTGTTGATTTATGTGATGCTTACATAAGCCGCGCATACATTAATAATCAAGATTGTCACCTTGGCAATTTTCATCCCTTTTGCCTTACTTTTGCCCAAATTTTTACACAATCCCACATCTGAAGTTTTAACCAAGCCCGCGAGCTTCTCAGGGGCCTTGTTTATGGGCCTTAATATCCATAACTTGTCACAACATTTTTTGAATCGGTTGTGTGGGCAGATTAACGAACTGTGGAAACGGCTAAGAGATCTCCTGAAGGAACCAAGTCAGTATCAGGTGGACTGTCAAAAGCCTAAGACTGTTTTGCTTAGCAGTGGCGAAATGTTCATACCCTATGCATGGGCGGTAAGGCCGCCTTTGTTAGATGCAAATCTTTGTTTAAGTGGATTAGAAAATAAAAAGTTATTTTTTAATAAGCTAATTTTCTACTTTAGTTATTTTTAAGGTCAACTAAAATATACCTCTTTTATCTGAGATTGAAGCTATGTTTCTAAATTTATTATACGGATCTAAATGCAGCCGGCAATTCTCCCAATTCAAATGCTCAGGTTGGGCAAACTGGTCATTCTATCAGTTCCCGGAGGTTTGTTTTCCTTCACATCAAACTTACCCCCAATTAATAGTTCATTTGCCCAATTCAAATGACTTGCATTTGTTTTAAAGGATTTGTTTGGTACGTGAGCTAAGTTGAGATCACGAACCATCCCTCCCACGTTAACTCACCCACCAATTAAAGCCTAATAGAATTGCAATAGCAACGCAGTGTATAATTAAACTCTAAAAGTGTTCAAGGTTTACAGAGTTCACAACAATGGCTGGCCGTCGACTAAGGGAGGCGGTTAAAGCGACGCTAATAACTGAGGGAAACAGAGAATTTGACAACGAAACCCACGTTGTAATAGCAGGCCTTACCAATACTTACTCACAGTACATTGCAACTTTTGAGGAGTACAAGCAACAAAGATACGAGGTAAAACACAAACAGGACTCTATTTGAACAGATGGCTACTGCAGGGTGCTGTTGATTTCTAATTCCACTGGTAATATATTATATATACTAGGCTGCTTCAACACTCTACGGTCCACACACGTTATCAGCATACATACAAGAATTCAAGAAATTAGCAAAATCCATGGCCAGAGGAGAAAACGTTACTAAAAGCCCACTGCTACCTCCCGATCTCACCTCTGTTCAGCTCCAACTCTTACCTAACCTCACCGGGGACTCACTTCCCCCCGGAAAAAACTTTGGGGACATGAAAAAAGACATAGTTTTACCCAAAAAGGGCACGTTCAGAAAGGGAGATAGACCAAGTGCCACATTTTGGAGCGGCAACCCCAGAAATGATTTGCTCACAGAAGGCACATTCGCAGTGGTAGAGATGCTTCAGGGAGAAAAATGGATTCCAGCTTATGATGACGACGATTTCTGCTTATACTTCAAGTGGACGGTAGATAATAGTACCTTTTATGGCTCGGCAACCATCGAATGGGAAGTGCCAGAGGAGGCCAGCTCTGGGGTTTATCGCTTAAGGCATTTTGGATCATCGAAGAAAACAGATAAATCCCCCATCAATTACTTTACTGGGGCTTCTAGTTCATTTCCAGTGGCTTAAGATGACAAGCCAGCAGGCAAGACCACATTTTCTTGTTCAAACACAGAATAAAAGCAACTCAACTCAAAAAACTTTAATAAAGAGACAGGAGACGTGTGTATTTGAATAAATTTATTTTAATCAAACAACATGCTTCGTGTTCATGTATTTTGGAGTTACAATGAAGTACACAATAAGATAAGAGATGTCATTAGGGAAGACTAGCACACTAAAAGGAACTTATTTATTCATCCAAATCACACATCGGAGAGACTTCCCTTGTTTGAGTAAATCAAAAGCCTTGTTGATGTCTTCAAGTTTCACCTCATGTGTGATGAATTCATCCAGCTGCAGCTCCTGAAATCACAAAAAAAGGTAAGATTGGATAATGAGGCAAAACTATAAAACCACCGGTGGTCGTCCCCTGGGTATTCCTAGCTCTTTTTCTCATAACTGTTTATGGTTTATTATGCTGCTTGGTAGGCTCTAAAAGCATATAGGACTTCTCAATAAGCTTGAATGCAAATTTCTTAATCAAGCCAGCTTTCCCCTGAGGCTTAATTATCCAAGGAAAAATTTAAAGAAACTTTGCTGAAATTAAATTACCTTATCCATGTAACGTTTAGCAAGGATGGGAATATCAGTTTTAGGTTTGAGACCTCCAAAGAGGGATCCTGTGAGTGTCTTCCCACTGTGAAGGATGTCATATGTAGTGAGGCTAAACTTTGCCCCTGGCTCTACTCCCAATACAACTGTCTTTCCCCAACCCTGAAGTTAGAATAGCAAAGAAATTAATTCAAAATTTTCATCTCGTGAACCAAAATTCTAAAACAAAAAGGCCCTGGATTCTTTCACTTTGTATCCTTTTCATAGTGGAATATATCTTGCAGAAATAGATAAGGTATGATTTAGAACCAACAGATTTCTCTCGAGGAGGGAAGTACATTAAAGGCGAAAGATATGAGACAAACCCGTTGCTTCCCCAAGCAAGTGCTTAACGTGTTATTTCTGAAGTAACATCAGAAATGCTCCCATACCACAAACTTAGCTGGCGAGAGAAGGTCTTGAAATCAAGTGTCTATTTTCCTCAAAATTTGCGTAGTTTCAGTCAATCAGCTTTGTATACAGGTCTAGAACTATGTTAAGTACATATAGGACCAAAGTTCTGACTAGCAAAAGCAGAGCCACTTCATCCATTTTGGCCTGAGTTTATCAAATTTCTTTTTTGAGATGCATTATGACAATTTCAACCAACATTGCTCAACCACATCCAGCAAGATCTTTGATGTTTAACACTGTAAAAACTATAAATGTGCATGTAGAGAGAGGTTTAAATTAATTATTTATTCCTTAGACCCCCATTGCATGTGCCAGGCTCCCCTCTATGAACGGCCCAAACATGTGGAATTATGAATGATCAACCAATTAGATTTGAACATAGGATCTTGCCTGCTTGGATATTATATTAAATTGTCAAGCATCAACTCACCTTTAAGCTGGTAGAGAGGTGTAACTTAACTAATTATATGTTAACGAACACTTAGAAACACATATTTTTACCTTTTGAAATGCAAAAGATAGATGTGTTAAACAGTGACTGGTTAAACATGTGTGCAGGCTGACCGTATTGTGGAGGCGGGGTGTGTGTGTCAGAGAGAGAGAGAGAGAGAGAGAGAGAGAGAGACCTGTCGGCAGCAAGCATATGCTTCCAGCACCAAGGATGACATGCCAACACATTCAAAGCAATAGTCTGCACCTCCACCAGTCATCTCTTTTATCACCTGCTTAATGTGAAATTAAAAAGAGAGAACAATACTAAAACCTAGTCTTTAATCCCTTATCACAAGCTTAAAATGAAAGAAAAATAATACTAAAAAAATTTAATGATTTAGAGCAAGCTATATATCATTTATTTTTTACCCGAATCCCTTCCAAGTAAGATAGTGGTAGTTATCTGATTTCCCTCACCCCTAATCGCTTACATGAAACTATCAAAATGAGTTGTCACAGCATTACAACTAAATTTGTTATTTTTTCTACCAAAAAACAATTTTGTTTAGCCAGCATATGTGCCAAGACACTAAGCTCTCAGAACATGAAAAGGGGGTTTCCTCTCAACAATTAGTAATCTATCGCAATGGTCGAGATCGAGAGGATATAAAAATATTAAAGCTCTCATCACAAGTATTTGGGGTAATAAGTGTACCTCACTCAGCGATTTGTCTATGCACTTTGCTGAGTTAACAAAATCAGTCACTCCAAATTTTTTCCCTGAATGAAAAAATAGAAGGGCAAAATTATTCAAATCCATGCCAAGCAAACTCAATGCTACAAAATAGGATTGTTAAACACCCCCCTCTTCTTGGTCCTTTGTTCTTTCAGGTGATTGTTCAAACTTAAACATCCACAAACACTTGTTGATGATTTGTTTAAATTCTTCTGCAAATGCCTCCAAGGATGCAAAATCAATGTGCAATATCACATGAAGTATGTTTCCTTAGAATAGCTAAAAATGATACTTCTTTTACATTAGAATGACTCCAAGGTCGTAATTATACAAAATAACCAAATACAGATGCATACATTCACAGGCACAACCAAAAAAAAAATGCATTTACCTATTTCAAATTTGTCAGGGTTCACATCCACACCAATAATTCTAGTTGCTCCACAGAGTCTTGCTCCCTCTGCAACCTACAAAACCAAATCATAAGCATGATGGTCTCTTAACAACATTAGATTCCTGATGCGGAAGCCAAAAAAAGAAAAAAATTAAATAATTATTATTAGGATTTTATTTAATTAAGAATAGATATTATATTAGGATTCTAATTTATTAAAGATTTATTTTATTTTAGTGAAGATTTTATTTAGATTTATTTTAAGTAGGATTTGTAAGAATATTTGATTTTTACTTTATTTTTAGTAATCATAAGGATGTATTAGCATATTTAAAGGCTTAAGATTATTAGGATTAGACAGATTGATGAATATGAAAAATTAAGTTATTGAAGCCTCTGTGGCTTATTCTCCCTCCCCCTCTTCTTCTTTCTTTCTTCTCTTCTAAACTTCTTCTTCTCTCTCTATTTCTCTCTCTTTTCGTTACTTTCTATCGTCTTATATCAACTCCTTTTTTCACCTCACGGGATATCTATACCAGGGAAAGAAACAAAAAAGTAAAAAAATAAAAACCACGACCATCTCAGCTTCCCCGTGATACTTTGTTCATCCAGAAGTGAGGGTTTCAGGATAAAAGAGGAAGAATAAATAGTCTTTTGCTAATTGCTGTCAAATCATACCGCCAATCCAATTGCTCCCAGCCCAAATATAGCAACGGTGGATCCTGCTTCCACTTTTGCTGCTCTCCAAGCAGCACCTACTCCTAAAAACCCAAGTGCAAATATTGTATTTTACTTCTTTAGGGCTGCAGACCAACAATTTAATCGAAGTACAAATGCTTTCAAAAGAAACAGCATGCAAACTTGATGCAAAGTAAAAAAATTGGCTGAAATAAATCATATCAATACATGAAAGTCATCCTAAATCTTTGCAGTTGAATGAGAATATATATATATATATATATATAAAGCAATAGGACAAAAAGTTAGGCATATATATCATGAGTTTTAAGTCTTCAAACCTGTGGGTGGCATTGCAAACTTCCAACAAAAAATAGGAGAATAGGAAGGGAGCTAAAATAGTGGCCTTTACCAGATTCATTTCATTGCATTTCTAATACCTACGTTTTTCTTTTTAACATGTTCGAATCATCCATTAAAATTACTCCTGCCTCTTAACACAAATAGGGGTACAAATTACCTTCTACCTTTTGCATGAAATAGAGAGAGAACCAATGTCAACAAAAAATTAATTAATTAATTAATTAAATTATCAATAAATTTGACTTATGTTGCTGTTATGTCTTGCTTTGCATGTAAAATGTTTAAGATCAGAATTTTATCAGTCAAACAAAAATAACAAGTATGCTGTTGAAAATACAGATTCAGAACAGGGTCAAATATACACAAAGGGAGAAGACAAGAAGGGTGCATCAACCCGCACCGCAATGAGAGAGCGTGGGGGTATAGAGACAGACGGCAGCAACATGACTTTGACCGATATATGCCACCAAGACTAAAATCCTGGTTCCATAAATGGAGACTTTCCCGATTATGTCCAGTCAGTGAAAAAAAAGAGTGTGATGAATTTCGCCACAGTAACACTGACTAAATAGGAAATGGGGTTTAAGGTTGGTTAGCTAGTGAAACAAGATTGGCTATAAATTTAAACTGTACGAGTAACACAATCCGAATATTACAAAATCCAAACCCATTACCTGTTGACACTCCACAGCTGAGCAGGCAAGCTTTGCTTGGCGGGATTGCAGGGTCAATTTTTGTGGCATTAGCAACGTCTACCACTGTGTACTCACTGAAACTTGACACATATAAGAAATGATACAAAGTTTCCCCTTTAAGATCTGTGAACCTGCTTGTCTCTTCCCTACGCATCCAAGGAGAGACACTGAAGGGGAGTTTTGTGCATAGGTTGCTTTTCTTGGATCTGCAATCAGTACATTCTCCACAATCTGACATGAATGTTGGGATGACAACGTCTCCTTCCTTCACCTCATTTACATCCTCCCCAGTGCTCTCCACAACCCTGACAGCACATAACTGGAAATTGTTAAAAAACACTAGCTAACTAGAATAGCAGGCAGACGACCCAATATGCTGAAAACCTGAAACTTGAAACAAAATATGTGGAGAAGAATGGCTGCTCCATTGCTCCAGAGTAACAAAAATTGTCATGCACAAGATAGATTAATTAATTCGGGACCACAATTCAATTCTTGCTGCAATCCCAAAACAAACCCCTACTTTCTTCTAGCTTTACTTCTAATTCATTATAAATTATTCCTCTTCCTTTGTGTATTAATTTTTATAGGTTGCATTTGATTTGGTAAAAAACCGCTAAAATACTCTAAAAAATTTCTGAAAACTTTTAAAATTTATTCAGTTTTTATCTCACCGCACGAATTATGAACCCATAAATTACCTCACTTTTTTTCACTCCAAACGTAAGAATACTGCAAAAGTTGTAAGAAAGAAACCTAAGGCGTGTTTGCAACAAAGCTTTGCAGAGGGGGGAAAATGTGAAGGGAAAGTGTAGGAAAAGTAAAAATGAAATGAAAATTGTTAAATTTATTTTCTTTTTCTCAACACAATCAAAAGTCAGACTTCCTTGATTTCCAGACTAAGATATCCTCGTCCGATTTCCGAGTCAACTTCCAAAAAAAAAAAGAAAAAATCATCAGATGGTAAGGTAACGATGTAAATATTGTTACCCAACGGCTTCGTGGCCAAAGATTCTTGGAAAAATACCGGGAAGATTCTGCCAAAAATAAAAATAAATAAATAAATAAATAATAAAAATGGTAAATAAATAAACCATTGATAACTTTATTTTCCTATTGAATCAGATCTTTGGTGAATTCAAATTATACTTTGAGTTTCCAGAAAATGATATCGCTGTGACAGAGGGAGGTGCAGATAATTTGAATACGAATCTCGTGACCCTTGGGAGGGGCCACAATCACCTCCTCTATCACCAACGGCTCTCCTGCTTCCCGAGCAACCGCCGCTACATTTTTCAGTGCCATGTCAGTGAGAAAGAGAGAGCTGTATGTAAAGAAAAACAAAAAACCAAATCGTATGTTAAAAAAAAAAAAAATTTGGAAACCTCTGCATCGAATGGGCTTTCCGGCTGTCTTAGGAGAGTCTTTCGCCTCCATCGCAGTCGCAGAACCAGCTCCCGCTTTCTTTAGCTGTGAAAAATAATTCCCTCTTCTGTGTTTTATATAAAATACATACGATAGACATATAGACATCAAAGTCAGGGGTTCGGTGGTTTGTGACTTGTGAGGTGCGTACACCCCCTGTCACTCTAGCGCGGATGCTCCCGCCAAATCCGACTGAGAGTGACGGAGCAGCGGCCGAGACCTGGCACCACCTGCTGACTTCACTATCAATATAGAATTTATTTACCTTTACCTTTACAAATTTTAACTTTATGAAATTTTAATGATGCCCCCATGTGATAACGCCAATAAGTAAATCCACCGTTGAATTTAAAAAATAAAAATAACTAGCAATCCGCTTTTAATTACTAAAAAATTAGTTTATTTTTTATGTTGGAAAAAAAATTAAATTTGTTAGTAACAACTTTTTTTTAACTTTTCATTAATTTAAAGATAAATTTATTATCTGTTTAGTTTGTAAAAAAACTACAAAAAAAAATTTTATAAACCTCTGTTAACTTTATATCACATTAATTTTTTTCTTTCACTGCACGTATTACGAACTCTCAATTTATCTTACTTTTTTTTCACTCCAAACACACAGTTAGAATGAGTTTGAAGTGAAATAAAGTGAGATAAATTGAAAGTTCGTAATATATGCAGTGAAAGAAAAAAATTGATATGATATAAAGTTAACAGAAATTTATAAAATTTTTTAAAATTTATTTGTAAATCAAACGGAACCTTAATTATTTTTAAAAAAAAATAAAAAACTGAATTGCTACCTACAGTTGTGGTTCCTAAATGCGGTGAATTAATTTACTTTCCAATTATGCGACTGTTTTTACATCAGCAAATAAAAGTCAAAATAAAAGCATATGCAATAGGACGGGGATGGAAGGGGGGGCTAACATCGATAAACGTTGTTGGCCCGCGGACAGGCCGCGCGTCTCACTTTTTTTTTCTTTTTTTTTCTAATTTGCTTCAAACCGGGGAATAATGTTGAGTCTAGAAAGAAAAAAAAAATTAATTTTTTTTAGTTAGTTACTAATTATTTATTAAAAAATTAATTTTTTTAGTGTTTAAAAAAAAATTAACTTTTTAGTATCTATTTTTTTAATTTTTTTGTTACTTTAATATTTTTGCTCTTTAATATTTAAAACAAATTTATAATGTAAGAAGGTATATTTAATTATTTTTAAAAAAATCAAGAAAAAGTAGCTAGTAGCAGAACTACTAACATTTTTTGGGGATTGTGTTTAGGAAAAAAGTTTGTAGTTCGGCTACCAGCTACTAATTTTTTTGCTTTTTTGAGATAACTAAATTTACCATTTTACATTTTAAATTTCTTTTAAATATTAAAGGATAAAAATATCAAATTAACAAAAAAGCTAAAAGGATAGATACTAAAAAGTTATTTTTTTTTTTTTCAAAACACAAAAAATTTAATTTTTTAATAAATAGTTAGCAGCTAACTACCAAAAAAATATTTAACTTTTTTTCTTCCCAAATTCAACCTTATTCCTGATTTGAAGCAAACTAAAAAAAAAAACCTTGCTTCACCTATTTGAAGAGAAGAGAAAAAAAAAAAAATTAAAACATGCGGCCAGCATTTGCTGTCCGCAGGCTAATATAGTTTATTGCCCGTGGACAATGAATACTGGCTGCACGTTTTGATTTTCTTTCTCTCTCTTCTCTTCAAACAGGCGAAGCAAATTTTTTTTTTTTTTTTTTCATTTTGCTTCAAATTGGGAATAAGGTTAAATTTGGGAAGAAAACAAAAAGCTAAATATTTTTTTTTTTTGTAGTTAGCTACTAACTATCTATTAAAAATTAATTTTTTTTGTGTTTGAAAAAATTAAAACTAACTTTTTAGTATCTAACTTTTTAATTTTTTTAGTTAATTTGCTATTTTTGTCATTTAATATTTAAAAGAAGTTTAAAATATAAAATGATAAATTTAATTATTTCAAACAAAGCCAAAAAATTAATAACTGGTGGTCGAACTATCAACTTTTTTTTCCAAACACGATCTCTAAAAAAAAGTTGGTAGTTTGACTACCAGCTACTAATTTTTTTTAAATAATTAAATTTACTCACTTATATTTTAATTTTTTTTTTTACAAATATAAAAAAATAATTAATTTTTTAATAAATAATTGATAACTAACTGCAAAAAAAAAAATAATTTTTTTTTTCTTTCCAAAATCAACCTTATTTCCGGTTTGAAGCAAACTGAAAAAAAAAAAAAAAATTATTGAGACGTGCGGCCAGCATTCGCCGTCCGCGTAGCCCCCCCGCTTCCGACGGGGATTGGGTCCACGTTAGATTTTAAAACGGTTTCCCTGATTTGACTAAACCTTTTAACTTGCAATCAAATGGTTCAAATCTATTATTTTATAAAATTCAACAAAGGCCGGCGGCCGCCAGTTTTTTAAAAATAATTTTTAACAATTTTTTAACAAAAAAAATATTAAAATTTATTAAAATTTTCGGAACCGAACGGGCGGCAACTCAGTTATGATCATTCCTATTCGTAATATAATATTTTACTTTCATTTGAGGATAAATATATAAATTTGAGTTAGAGGAGGGTGGGAAGTAAAAAGAATGTTAACAACGAAAGTAAATAATAAGAAATTAAATGGAATCAGGAAAAATGAAAGGATTATTTATTTATTTATTTATTATTATTAATTTTTTTTTTTGGGTGAGAGATTGGAAGAGAAAGAAGAATATAGTCAAAAAAATTATTGCATTTTTTAAAATATATTTATTTTTAATAAATATTTATAAAAATAATGAAAAATACCTATGACGTAATAAATAAAACGTAATTTAAAATACTTTTAGACCTACTATACACCAAACTAGAGGTAAAAATAATTTAAATTATGGGCTCGTTTGGCATGCAAGAATTTGCTGAAAATCTCTGAAAATCTCTATAAATCTCTGTTAACTTTATATCACATCAACTTTTTTCTCTCACTGCACGCATTACGAACTCTCCCCAAACCACAATTTATCTCAATTTATCTCATTTTTTCTTACTCCAAACAAACCCTATATAGGTAAAAGAAGGTCAATTAATCACCTCTGTCCATTTGCATTCACCTCCCAATTAAAGTAAATTTTTACTCATTCATTTTTCTCTCCACCATTCACCTCATTTGAAACAAGAAGTGCCCCGCCGAGATTACAAAAAATGGCATGTCAGGTTAACGTTGGATGATCGGCGGGTCGGGTTGGGTTTTGATCAATTGTTTTTTTTAATATTAATTTTGTTGCTACTAAGTTGGGCTTAAAAAAAATTTCAAACATAAATTTAATTTCTAAGTCCGATTATATATGTAAATTTATTTTTTAAAATAAATCATATTTTTAAATGAAAATTAAACTTAAAAAGTCATAAAAATTAATAGTTTAGTACTAATTATAAACTACTATTTTTTAAAAATTTTGATATAAAAACTTAAAATAATATATTTTTAAAATTTTGAATCGGGATAGCGTGTTCAATCTCAAACCCGACATGAATGACTTTTTTTTTTTTTTTTTGGTGGTAATTTACCGGACATGGATAACTAAATGTGCTCAGCAAAAATTTCAAGATAAAAAATAAATAAATAAAAGTAGGGTGGGCACAGTGGCGTATTCAGAAAATTTGGTCAGCGTAGGCGCAAATTAGGTAGCCCAAGTCAGCGTAACCTATATCTCTACGCTCCGACACATCGCAATGACGGATGTGAAGGTGGATAATGATGAATTCAAAAAAAATAATAAAATATAATTATATTTTATTATAATATAATAAATATTATTATTATATTATAATGCTAGGTCGGGTCAAGTCTAGAAGCGGATGGGCGTCCGCCAGTGGGTGGGCGTCACATTACCCCTAATGGACTAGAAGTGGACCCACGGTGTGTGAGTGGTTTTTTGTTAAAATTTTATTTTAACTAAATTAAAATTATAAAAATATTAACAAAAACGCTTCAAATAATAAAAATAAGTAATTAAGAATATTTAAATATATAATAACTAAGAGACATTTAAAGAAAATAAAAAACTTACAAAAATAATAAGTAGTTAAAAGGTATATAAAGAAGACAAACGTATCAATAAATAAAATTACATAATTGTCTAGCAGTTATAAAAATTTTATTTTTAATATCATTAAAATTATAAGTAGTTATATGAAATTTAGGTGTATTACAAGGAAAAGAGATAAATATTTTACCAAAATAAAATTTCATCCATTTTAAAGCTCCACCATTATTCCTACTGTTTATAAAATATAGTATATAGTATATATAAGACTTTCATATTGATGTAAACAAAAAGAGCCATAATTAATTTCTTATTTTATTAAGAGGGAATTGTTGCTTCTTTTTTACTTTATTCTTTATGATTATTTTGTTATTATTTTGATATTAGGTTGGTGATTTGGCTTTGGCTTTTCGTTTTTATGTTAATGTATAATTTATATAACTTTGAGAAAATTAGAACCAAATTTAAATATTATTATTGTCTTGTTTAATTTGTTTTTTAATAGGTGAGGTAGAGTAAAAAAAATGACAAATTCATTTAGAAGGAAATTAATATGGCATGAAAAAATAATAAACATATAATTAATAAATTAAAATTTGAGTTTTATTTCACACGTGCTGCTGCTGCTGCTGCAACATGATTTGGCCTTGAAACTTAAACGGTAATCAGTTAGTTTTTGGCCAATTTATGATACCGAGCGTCTAAAGTGATAAAAAAATAAGAAAAAATAAAAGAATTTGTGATTTGGGTAACTTTTAGCAATTGGTATTTGTAACTCAAATCAAGTTTTTTAGAAAATAAATAGTGTAATTTTTAAACTTTTGCAGTAAAAAGTTAAAAAAAGAAATCAAGGGAACGGCTTTTCCATGGAAACGACTTTTTGGGTCTGTTCTAACAAATTTATGTTAATTTTTTTTTTTAAGTTGTTGAACTTTTTGACTTTTGCTTCTTTAGAGAAAGAAACTGTAGGAACGATTTTTTAAATTAGTTCCCACGGATTATGTCAAATTTATTGAAATTTGTTAAAAATTTATTGGGATTTGTGAAAAAATTATTAGGATTTGTAAAAATTTATAAAAAATTATTGAGATTTGTAAAAATTTGTTAAGATATATAGTTATATATAGAAATTTATAAAACTTTTACAAATTACAAGGTGAATAAAATGTGTTTGAGAGTTTTATAAATTTTCTAGTGTTTGAAGAGATTTTTGTTAGTTTTTAACAAACCAAACGCTGTCATAGGCATAAATAATAATGGCTTTTGTAGAGACCCGAGACAAGAAATGCCATTTTCGTGAAAAAATTAATATTCGACGCCCACGATCATATACATACATACATGCATACGTACCTATATATGTTGTGGTTTATAATTAATTTGTTTAATATACAACGCAAGCACGATGATCTAATATCATTATTGTATCATTAAATATATAAATATTTTAGAATGGTTTGGTGAAATATCAATTGGAGACTGTTAGAATTGAAAATTTTAAACTTACACAATCACACACACAGTGAAAGTAATCACACAAGAGAATAACGAGGAAATTCTATCATAGGGAGAAAAACCTCTATTTACAATCTCACTATCAACAGGTTACAAAACTCTACTTAGACTCTTTACGAATCACTTGCACGAATCCTTTCGTCACTCTTACTCGAATCATTCGATAAACTCTACAAGTAGACTTTTTGCCTCACACAGAAAGTGAAAAGAGTATACAAGAAAAATCTAGAGAAAGAACGTGAAAGCTCTCAATCATCAAATACTCTCTCTCTAGGTCCCTATAATATGTTATCCCCACCCTTATTAACAGAGTTAGTTTCACATATATAGGATTACACAAAGTTGCCCTAATTTGGCAAAATAGGAAATTAAATCCGAGCAGAATATTCGTAGCTCGCACCCGCGCACACTCATCCTCCAGCCTGCGGTCCTCACTGGAATTTCTGGGACGTGTCATAACAGCCTAGCACACCCGCGCGCTCCTCGTGCCGTGCCTGCGAGGTGCACTGAAATTTCGTCCACGTTTTAGAGAGATGCGTCCGAGTCCAATTAGATTTTGTAATCTTTCACAACAATTAGAATTCTTCAAAATATTGGTTAACTTGCTTTCTGTTTTTATTTCCTTAATGGTTCAGAATTCTTCAAATCTTCAATTTACATCACTTTTAGGAAACTTTTACTTCTTTCCTACTTTAATTGAAATTTTGTTTAGATTTGCCATAAAACCTTTACCAGAACTCTATTGTTCAATGAGAGTGCTGCACTGATCTTTGTCCTTATTGGGTATTCAATTTGATTTCGAAATCGTGCATATGCTAAAGAGCTAATCATAAATATAATAATGTACCTAGCTGTAATGCATTTGGACTTTTAATTTATTTAACTGCATTATTTTTTTCACCTCTCTTTCAACAGAAAATATGACGTGCACTGCTAAACTGCCTTCTCAAGTTTCGAACCCTACATGTCTTAAGGAGGCATATTACAAATAGATTTAATGGATTTACTTTTAGTTTAGCTAATTTATCAAATTGCATTGCTTTTTATTTTTCAGCGAACTAATAATTTGGACTTAAATATAGAACCCAACCTAGAGTTTTCACCTCTTCGTCTCTTAAGCAACTTTGTACCTCCAACTTTTTCTCAAATCTTGTATGATATATTTGCTTAGTTCATTTCTTTTAATTGTTAATTAATAGCCTCTTCCAAAATCTGAAGGACATTTTTGCTTTTATGCGCATGCATTAATTGCTGGAGCAGTGGCTCCCCACTCCCCCAGCAAAATAGAATTACTTACTTGAAATACACCGGATGGACGATTGCTAGTGTTGTTTATTCTTTGAAGGGCAGTGGCAATTTTTTTATTATTTTTTTTGGGTATTTTGTGGCAGGGATAACTGCTATTAAGAGGATGTTTAAAACCTTATATTTTTTAAAAAAATTTTAAAAAATTTCAAAAATTTTCAAATCTCTCAAATTAAATTTTACTACGTATCTCTTTTTATATCACTTTAATATTTATTTTTTATTTTTTTTTAACTTTTTTAAAACTCCAAACGCCTCCTATCTTCTTTTAAGCTCTTTTTACTCTAGTGAATGGTAGTCCTTTAGGCAATGTTTTTTTGAAGGATATTATTGGGAGATTGGATAAATAATCTACTATTTTTTATCAAGTTAACTTTAGTCTTGTGTTTGGTTTGTAATATTATAACTCTCGACTGGACTCCATATTCCTCGAAAATGAAGGATAAGTAATACTATGGGAGTGAGGTATTACTTATATCTCACCTCTAAATTTACTTCCCATCAAAATCTAAAAATTCAAAATTGTTTCCTATCATATCTCATATCAAATCAAATCTTTTATCCTATTTTATATTCCACCGATCAAACACCAGAAAAATAATGTTACATAAAAAATTAATCTAATGTTATATCTAATCTCATATATTATTTCATGATATCACTTATACCCCATCATCTAATCTATCTAATTAAACATCGCCTTAGCTCTTATGAAAAATTTTCTACAACGTGTCTTTGTGACTTACAAGATCATCAATTTATTGATGGATGTAAAGAAAAAAAAAATTTCGTAGAAATGTAGCATGGGGTTTAATATGATAAATTGTGTAAGAAATAAATAACAAAAATAAGAAGTGTCTCTTATTACCTAAATAATATGATATTATATATTCTTTTTGCTACAATACCCTGATTGAGATTTTGCTCAAGAATAAAAAACAAACACACATGCATAAACTCCCAATGGTACACAGCCTAACCATTAAAAATATATAACCTACAATCCAAGTGGGTAGGATAAAGATATATCAATGTATTAAGGCTCTGATTGGCACAATGTAAATACTGAAAGATTCTAAAAATTTTTTAAAGTTATTCACTTTTTTATTTTATTACATTAATTATAAATTTATAAATTATTTTAAATTACTTCACTTTCATCATTTTTTTTTTGTCATCCTAAACATCCACTAAATCTAAAATATGGCGTCAAATCCTATGGTTGGATACCAACTTGCTGCACGTGGGCATGACCTGCTCGTGACCTGCCAGTACGCTGGCTGGCAGATTGCAGATGCAATCTGCTCGCGACCTACCCGCGTAGTAAACTGGACAGCATAGTTTTGTGTGATAAAAATTATTAAAAAAGTATAAAAATCTTTAAACTTTTATAATACAATTTGTACTCTTCATATTTTATAAATTTTTTATAAATTTATATATATTTACATATCTCCATAATTTTTTACAAATTTTAATAAATTTTTTACAAACTCCCGTAAAATGCTACAAACTCCAAATAGGTGTTCTACATATCTCAAAAATTTTTCAATTACTTTTAATAAATTTAGATATAAAACAATTCCGATGAATCTAAAAATAACTACTCTGACAGTTTTTCTATTTAAAAAACTAATGTAAAAGTCAAAAAATTTCACTATTTATCTCTAAAAAATATAATTTGATAGCTGCACACCAAATATAAAAAAATTATTCAAACCATATTTTTTTATTATTTTTCGTCCCTTCAAATACAACCTCGGGTTGGAAGAGTTTGAGCAACACATGACCGCACCAATGGATGGTGGTTCACTGCCGATCCTTATTCGATTATTAATAGGCTCAATGGATATGACTTTTATTTATTACGATGGCAAGCTTTTAATTTGAAATTAACACCCATGCTAGGTAGAGTTGGTAAATAGTAGGTTTGAGTAAATTTTGATCGGTTCATAAATGAATTGTGATTAAATGGACAGAACCTAATTATATTTATTTAATAACAGGTTCTTATTGACACATCGAATACGAGTTATATTAAATTTATAAATTTAAATTCAAAATTTAAATATTTTATTTTAAAAATTTAAGTATATTTTTTAAGCATGTGTATTTTTCAATGCTTAATTGTAAAGTTATAATTAAAGACAAATTTTTTTCCACTCCACTTGATTCCCCCCCAAGGAAATGACGAAACCTCCGCTATTTTTTTTTACTGATTTATTAGTATTTTTTTCTTTCACTTTGTTCGTAAATATATAAATATGATGGAAATATTTGTTTATTTATTATAATACATTTGGTTAATTAATATAATTTAATACTCAAGCATGAGTAGACCATGAAAACGAATTGACCGGTTTAGGTGGTATTTGGATAGAAAAAAAAATAAAAAAAAGTGATGTAAAAGTGATATATAACAAAATTTAGTAAAAAATTAAAAAATTAATTTTTTTAATAACTTCTAGTGAGATTTAATTACCCAAACACCACATTAGAGAAATCGCCTGCAAACGTCGTCCCCTTCCCTCGAAGTGTCTTGAGCATCAATGTGGCATTGAAACTGTCTAATTTTTGACAAGGACATTAATTATTAGAATATTATGTAAAATTTTTGTACGCTCCAATTAACAAAGAATATGAGATATTTATAATATATAAGGATCAAGACAACCATTTGGTACAATAGAAAAGAAAATAATAGTCAATATTATATTTTAGTAAATATTTATATGATTGATCGTGTTTTAGACTTCATTTTTATCGATGTTCATTTGTACATGAAATTTTTTTATATGTAAATTGGATATTTTTTTTGACTGATGAATTAAATAATTTTAACACACGCGCGCGCACGCGCGCACACACATTAAGGGTGTGAATGGATCATTCGGGTCGGATTTAAACTTAATCTAAAATTCAGCTAATTTTTTCTACTCTTAAAATTTGAATTCAGAATTGAATCGAATTCATAACTAAAACTAAATCAAACTGAATCAAAAATATTGAGTTGGGTCAGTTTAGTTTTCGAATTAACCTAGATCAGATTGAGTTGGTTCAATTTTTGAGTTGGTGCACACAGTGAGGGTGTTTAAAAGTTAAAAAAAAATTTAAGTTTTGGTAGTTTTTTAGTTGTTTTTTTTTTTTGCACTTTTTTGTGTGTTTGGTTGAACCAAGTGAAATTTTTAGTATTTTTTAGTAACTTTTGGGTGTTTGATAAATTTTTTAATGTAGCAAAGCAAAAAAGTGGTAACTTTTGGGTGTTTGATATATTTTTTACTGTAGCAAATCAAAAAAGTGAAAAAATTTGTGATTTTACCAAACACACAAAAATCAACTTTTAGTATTTTTTTACTAATTTTTGAGTTGCCAAACACCCTCAGTTTGCTTGTTTTCGCTTTTTGGACATCTAAATAAGTAATATTAAAATTTCAATTAAGTTTAAAATTCAAGTGTACTAGTTTATATCTAAAATATTATATATTATATTTTTTAAGTTAGGTTATGTATTGTATATCATATATTATATTTTTTAGTTGATTTATGTTAGGTTATTTTTAGTTCAAGTATGGTTCCTTTATCTACTAACTCAAAAATTAAATAAAAAATTTCGAGTTGTTAATTTTTTTTCTTTAAACTGAACCAATTTTAGTACAAGCCCAAATTAACTCAACTAAAGAGCGATCGAATTAATTTAGTTTTCGGTATTCAGATTTTTTTTTTCTTTTTTTCTTTTCTTTTTGTGTATTTTTTGGGTGAACCCCTATAACACACACACACACACAAAGTGAACATTCATCCCATGATAATTGGATGCATTATTCTTTATAGTCTGTTTGTTTGTTTCAGCACTTGTTTAATTTCTGAGTCCAATAAGATCTACATAGTGAAGTCATCAACGCCCATGTTTCCAGCTCCAAGTTAAAATTGCTTGCAGAGATAACACGTGTGAACATACGAAAGTATTCCCACCCCCCTTCTTATATTTCATTATTATTCGTTTTAAATGTGAATGAAATAAAAAAAACTGTAAGTCATAATATAACTTAGTTATGCCTATTAAAACAAATTATTGCTACTTATTATTATTTTTTAATGCATAATTGGCTAAGATTGTTACAATCTGATTGCACATGCTGACTAAAATTTTCCATGATAAAAGTAGGTTTTGAATATTTCCAATATGATTGTCAAATTCACATTGCCAAAAAAAAAAAAAATAAATAAATAAAAATTTGCAGTTTTCAAGTTGTTCTTTATTTATTTGTCAATCTAATTATCACGGGATCGAATGTTCACTATGGATGATTGTATACATGCTAACTCAAATTTTCCAAGAAAAATCCATTTAAAAAAACCAGTAAAAACACATAATAAAAAAGACGCTTTTCTAAAAACTACAGTTAAGACTCGACCTAGCGTGGGAGTTAATTTCAAATTAAAGGCTTGTTATCACAATTAATATAATCATAAACACTGAGCCCCCCAGCAAAAGAAGAAGGATCAACCACGGTGGCCGTGGCGGAGGCGGAGGCGGCGCAATCCAAGAAAGTCGACGGTAAACCATCATCCGCTGCCACCGTCATCTCATCGACTCTAGCCATTATATTATCCTTAAGCAATTCCAGTGCAGCCACGTGTTGCTCAAGCTCTTCTAACCCCAAACCATCCACCGGCTTATCCCACCAGAACCCATCTCCAGCCGCCCCATCCGCCGCCTTCTCTCTCACTTTCTCCACCTCCAAATGGCCGACAGCCGTCATGTGCTTCCCAACGTGCAGCTGCCGCGGCTCCACCCGGTGGTCCTCGCCGGTGTTCGAGAGAGAAGAGTTTCGTGCAAGAAAGCGATCGATGACGGCGTCCGGAGATGGGTTTCCGAAGGTGAAGATTTTGCCGCCCGGCGAGGTAACGATGACTGCGACGTCGACGCCGCACAACAGGCTGAGTTCGCCAGCTTTCTTGAAGATACCCTTCCGGCGCTTTGAGAAGGTGACTTGGAGTTGGCTGCTCTTCTCTATCTTCTTGATTTCGATCTTTTGGCGGCCCATGCTTGTTTTCTTCTCCCTGTTGTCCATGGATTCAACAGCCGAGTTTTGATAGACAACGAAAGGGTATAATAACAAGCTAGTTGGTTCTTTTTTCTAGTTACAGGGATGGTTAAGAGAGGGAATTAGAAGAAAGATTGTTTTGGACATACATATAGATACATATCTAGCAAGAACGTATTGTGAATGTATATATACACGCACAATACGTACACATATACATATTGTTGAGATATTATTCTATGCCTCTATTATTTTCTTAGATTTGTTACCGTTTTCATTAATTACAGCATAAGGAAAGTTTCTTAAATCTATTCTGAAGTTTCCACTCTACAAGACCGGTATATTTGTGTAATACAAAGTTTTGAGAATAATTATATTTAAAAAACTGGTTTAACTACGTGATCGATCACTTCTTGAACATAGATATTTAGCTGCATTTGTGTGTTTCAAATGGGAAATTAAACATAGATAATGGTCTGTAGGGTTTTCTTTGGACAGTTCGTAAATTTAGTATTCTGAGTCTGATGGTTTCCTATGTTTATTTATTTATAATGATGTTAGTACTATTAAAAGAGCGCGCTGCGACTCTTTTCTTGTTTTTTTTTTTTTAATTATTATTATTTTTTTGACCGTTATTTGATAATTACACAGCTGGCAGTTAAGCAAAGGTGATTTAGGCAATTAAAAGCCACTACGCATGATGATGGTTTTAACCCCCGCAAAGCGGAAGCCTTATGCAATGAACCGCCTTTTCTAGATTTTGCAAAGATGCAATCAGTTTAAAAATTAACTAGCAAAATTTTCCAGCTTTGCTGTGGATATTTATAATATAATTAAATATTTTACAGTTAAAAGTTGAGCATATGTATAGCTAATTATTGTAAATTTAAAATTTAATTATTAAATAAATTTGAACATCATCAAATTAGTATAATATTTTTAACAAGTCATTAAAACTCAAGTATAAAATGAGAAATTAGTAATTTGTGTCAATTGAATGTAAACACTCGTCAATAATATATTTTAATCAATAATAAATTAATTTAACAAAAAAAATATTACCCAAAAAATGTCAATAATTAAAGTTCATACAAATTTTGAACATGTAAAAAAATTTAAATTTATTTTTTTGGTAATTAAAAAATTTAAAATTGTTGAATACATTATTTCAATTGACGATTTCAACGATAAGAAATTAACTTTTTATTTCATAAGTTTGTAATTACAAAAAATAATTTGATATCGGACATACTCTTTCAATTGACGATCTCAATTTTTATTACTTGAATATACAATTACAAAAGATGATTTTGTTTTAAATACATTATTTCAATTATCCACTTTAACAATGATTTATTTAAAAAAAATTATTTATTGATTGATTTAGATTTCGCTTGGAGCAATAAAAAATTTTAAAAAATGATAATTATTTACTTTTATCTCATTATATAAATTACGAATTCATAACTTCTCTCATTTTATTTTTAATTTTTTATCAATTTAAATGCACCGTAAATGGAAAAATTGTCGAACGTTTTAAAGAAGCGCAAAAGGGCAAATCCCCCTGTAAGGGTGGATTATAATTTATTTATCTATTTATTTATATATTATTATTATTATTATTATTATTTTTAGGTAAAGCTGCCTAAAAATAAAAATAAAAGTCAGCTAAGAAAACGACGTCGTTGATCTAGTTGCATTGACGCAAGAATTTTCTGCCATAGCGCAATCCAGATTCTTCTGGAACCGGACGGCCGACTAACAGAGAGATGTTTGAAGAGAATCACAAAGCTGAGTAACGTTTGTAGTGGCGGATCTTCTTCACGTCCCAGTCACGAAAAGAACCCCACCGAGAAGGTGCGAGCATTTGCTTCTGCTCGATCGAAGCCGATCACTGGACCCCGAACTTAGGGTTTTATATTTCTTACTCTAAGCTATCAGTACGCTTCTCTTCCGATTTCGACGATCAGATACATTATCTCAGCTTATTCGACTTCACTCTATCCGATTCAAGTCCCATAGGTTCGATTTCATTACTTTGACTAAATATATAGTACATACAAATATCTATGAAATGCATGTCGACTTTCTTTATCTCTCTCTCTCTTGTAAACCCTAGGTAAGGTGGACTGTTTACTTTATTGGTTTTGCATAAATTGAGATTCCAATTAGGATTTTTAATTTTTTTTTTTTTTGGTTTCTCAACAGATGAACTGGTGCAAGCAATAATCTCTGTTTGTATGCTGCCTTTAATCTAAGTCCACGCTTCGTTCATAAACTCTTTTTCTTTCAGTTCTTGACGTATCAATGTGTGTGTTCTTCAGAAATGGGTTGATTTGACGGTGTTCAGTGAATTTCTGTTGGGTGTTTTACAAACCTTGAGTTAGGCTCCACCACGGATCAGGCATTCCCTACGAGATCCACTGAATTATATTTTCTTTTTGCCTTGATTATTGTAAATATATTTATCTTACTGGAAATGTGGACAAGTTGTCCTGTTTGATTTTAGGTGAATAATGTATTAGAGAATGCAAATTGGTAGGTGTTCTGATCTAACTTAAAAGAAAATTTGAATTTTATGGTTCTTGGAATATTGCATCAGGAAGCATAATCTGGGTCTTACATGCCACAAATTGCAGGAACACCTCCTAAAAGAGTTGTTATTTTTCAATTACCAAGGTTTATCTTTTATTGCCACAATGCAATCTAGAATGTTTACAAATTTTGGTCTCGATGAAGTGTTTTGTCACATAAATTGTCTGTTTGACGTAAGATAATGGAATGTATTTGCATGATTAGTTGGCCGTAAGGCCCTAGGAGGAAGTTTAATTTTGTGTATCTGCGATTTATAAGCTATGTTATTTGCTAGTGAGATGGGCAGCCAACAGAGAAGATAAAGTGATTATCAGCCTCTTCAATGGTTAATTACTTAATTGCACCTTTAAACACTTGCTCCCTCCCCCCCCCCCCCCAAAAAAAAAAAGAAAAAGAAAGAAAAGAAAAAAATCAACGACAATGAAAGGATAAAGAAAAGGGGGGGGGGAGGGACAATAATGTTAGATTTTTTTACTGCATATTCGAACACATAATATTCTTGGGTGAATCCAGACTTTTGGTCTCTGCTTTAGGTTATTGGTTGTGTAGATTATTGCTTGTGGTGATGTGAAATGTCATTTGACGTCTTACAGGGTTTGGCAATTTTTTTGATGTTATCATGCATGACATTGTTGCTGTTTATCCGTAAGGCATTTGAATATCTAACAGATGAATGCACTGTTATAGCGTGTGGGTTCTGCAAACGTATCTTTTCGTGACATGTTTTTTATTTACATTTATTGAAATTGGTCACAGATTTTATTGATACTGACAATTACATCCTTTGTTGTTTAGCAGTCAGCTTCTTTTCAAAATTCAAATTACATGGCAGATCAACATTCAATTGAGGGTTCCAATATGAATGATAGCAGTGGTGAAAGATCTGAATCAATAGTGGAGCTGAATGTAAAGACTCTAGAATCGCAGATCTATAGCTTTCAAGTGGATAAAAATGTAATTTATTCAGTTTTATATTTTTGTTTGGATTTTTAAGCCATAGCGATAACTTTCTGCATGTTCATGTGAATAATTTCCTTATAATGATAATTTTCAATGTTAATAACTAGACATTTAAATTTGTAATTGAGTTGCTTCAAGTTATGAAAATATACATTATAGAGGCTGCAACATTGTTGAAACTTCTTTAGTACATGTAATTGAACTTTTCAATAACTTTTATTTCCTGGCATGTATTCTTAATCTTCAACAATTTCAGATGGCAGTGTCATTGTTGAAGGAGAAAATAGCTAGTCAAATTGGTCTGCCAGTTGGACAGCAGCGGCTTATATTTAGGGGAAAAGTGTTGAAGGATGATCACCTGCTGTCAGAATATCGTATCCTACCATTTGACTTTTATGATATGTTATTTTCAGAGATCTTTAAATTGAATAGAGGCATTGTCCGGTAGATTGGCATGTTAATTTTTTTTTCAAGTATGCTAATCAATTTGCCCCCTTACCAACCACCGACAGGGGTGTCATTCTTAATTCCTGAAGTTACTTTCTCCAAGGAAGTGCAGTAATCTCGACCCTGAAGGTCTATTCCATGTGAAGGCTTCATTTTATTGTCTTTTTTGCACCAGAAAACCTTGACTAGGAACAGATGTTGAAAATGGGCACACATTGCATTTAGTTGCCAGGCAGCCTTCTGAATCACCACCTCCTTCTAGTATGAATTCTGGGGAGACAAGTTCAAATACTGGTAATAGAGTGATAGCATCATTAGTTAAGTTGTTTTTGCCAGGTTGTGACCCTTATTTTTATTCAAGATTCTGTAAGATCAAACTAATATTAATTTTTTATACAATTTGGCAGGGCTTGATTCTAATGCTGCTGGCCCACGTAGTCGGATCGGTCAAATATCACATAGTGTTGTTCTTGGGACACTTAATGTTGGGGACCAGGGTGAAGGTGTTGTACCAGATATAACACGGGTGTGTCTGTAGGCCCCTTGGCTTTTAATTGTTTACCCATCAGAGTTATCATGTTGGATGTTATCCATTTATTATGGATGTAATATTTTATGCTTTGTTGCTTGGTTTTCAGGTTATTGGGGCAGTTCTGAATTCTATTGGAATTGGGGGTCTTAACCCAGCTAATGTTACAGGGGGTGTGCAACCTAACCTGCAGGTTTGGTTTTTCTTATTTGTTCTTGTACTTGTGTTATCTTTCTTTTATGATTTCAATTGACAGTTGATTGATGTGAATGTGAAATTGTGAAATGACTGTCTGATTGATATGATATTGTTTTCAATGAATAAACAAAATTTTATTGGAAGGCATTAAAAAATTTCCAACCATCTATACAAAAAATGTGATATTGTTAAGCTGGTATTTTGTATGGATTGTTTACCCTAGAGTTAAAATGTTTTGACAGTGTATTCTGTTTACGTGTTCTGTCTGTGATTTTTCGTGCACCAGTTACCTGATTCAAATAGTTGGTTTTTCTTTACAGCTCAATACTTCAGTTCAGGCTCCTCAGGGTAATGAAATGAATGGAACACGAAATAATGCTGGTGCTCAGAGCCATGCAGGGGCTCACGCACAGCCTGGACAGGCATCGCCAAATCAATCCTTACCCCAGGTTTTGCAGATCCCAACGGGAGCAACAATACCTGTCCCCTCTCTTAATGCGGTAGACAAATTCAGCCTTTTCTGTCGATTTCCTACATGAGTTGCATCTGTTTGTTTCTTATTGGTGTATTTTTTTCCTCTCAGCCAATTCCCGATTCTTTGCATACACTATCTGAGTTCATGAATCGCATGGAGCTGGCACTTTCACAGAATGGTGATAATTTAAGAAGTGCAGTCCCTTTATTTTGTTATTGTATCTCTTGCAGAATAATGTTTCTATACTTAATATTTTATCATTAGGTTATCTGCGAAATCGATCACCAACTGATAATGGAGATCTACCAACAATGGAACTGCCTTCCAATTCTCGTGGATTGTCAACACTTGAAGCATTGATAATTGTTCTGCAACATGCGCAACGTCTTTTGAGTGGTCTTGCTGTTGCTGCATTATCTGTACGTACTATGTGGAGAACTGTATTTTGAATTCCAGACTGTTCTGTTTATTTTATTTTGTGAAGGGTGAGAAACCTTCTGTTTTTTATTTGCATATTATCTAATTTGACTTGTGTTTTTGCTTCTTCAATTAAACATGCTTATAGATTGAACTTCCTAATTTATTGGAATTAGACTTTGCATTGGAGGCAAATTTGGCATTTGATTTTAATTGGCATTCCCAAACCAATCACAAGTGCTCATGTGGTAACTTATTTAAATTCATATGGAAAATATTAAGAACGAGCGATGGGCTTACACCCAAGTGAATGGAATGCTATGTCAAATACTAATATTAATCATTTGAAGACAATAATTTTCAAATAATAACAGCATAATCATAAGAATATTTTTACAAAGACATTCCCATTAATAACTAATAATTGAGTAATTTTCTTTCAACAATCTGAACATCTTGTTGCTAACAAAATTTTCATATTTAAATCACAAGCAACAGCTCATTGTAGCAATAATAATTCACCAATAGGTGGATTATGACAATTGAAACTAAATGTCATATGTGCCAAAAATTTTATCTCATGGACAAAATAGGTCTGTTGGATCAATATCACACCTAAGAGTCAATCCCACAGAGGACTTATTCGTACGCTGTTTAAGTTGTTGCTAGAACCATTGAGCTAGAGTCACCCCATAGTTATTAGAAATCTTTGCTATTCCTGCGATAGATATTTGAAAATTGTGAATTGATAACCAATTGTGAGATAATAGCCAATAAGTTTACACAAATAGAAAGTGCACTTAGTTTTATCAATATCTGCGCTGTTTTATTTTTTGGATTACTAAAGTGCCTCAGTTTTATCAATATCTGCGCTGTTTTATTTTTTGGATTACTAACTTTTTTTTTTTTTGGGTGTGTTTTTTAAACTTATATATGCTAAACATCTTAATAATATAACGACTCTATGAGATCCCTATCTCCTATTGTATCGTATTTTAGAGTACAAGTGTATCTCGTTTCCTTTTTCATGTCATGTACTGAAATGATCCATATTCTAAGTAACTATTATCCGACGTAGAGACTTATTTTCTAGTTACAAGGGTCGCCTACAAGAAGCACTTATTCCCTACACTGCTATTCTAGTCTCAATATCAACAACCGACTAGTTAATCAAATATTAGTTTTTCAAATAATTTGATATGAACGTTCAAATAAGTATTTCCATGCTCAATAGCGTAAATCGCATGGTTTTTTACCAATATATATATATTATTGAACCAATCATCACATAATTCGTAATTCCAACCCTGAAAATAATAATGTATGGGATATTTTGCAAATTGAATAGGCAAACCACGTACTTTAGGACAAGAAACATAATCCCTAAGGTATGTGAAATTTAGTCCTGGACGCTTATAAAGGTCTAACTTAAAATAATAATTAGCTCAAAATAACCCCAAATGGATTCTATGCATTTAAAAACTTAAGATAGATTGCTTGCCACAATAAAAGGCTCACACAATTTCACTAGGGTGCAACATGGAAACGAAACCCACTTAAATCTTTTCTTGCCCTATTCTTGGCAGTAGGCACAGTGTAACCGGTCTGTCTGTTGTTCCTCATTTTTCTTTTTCCTTTATCTTCTTTATGATCCTCACCCCTGGAATTGAGCCCCACGACTTTGCATAATTATCCTTTTTTTTTGGGGGGGGGGTCTTCTGTCTCAGGGCGGCCTCCACTTATACACCATTACTTTACTTCATACTCATCTTTCTTCACCAAACTTGTATCTGTATATGTATCTACTATTGATCTATTTATACCTCATGCATCAAAATGCCAATTGTCATCCCATGCATCAAAAGGTTAATTGTCATTATTTAACCTTGTGGGCAGAGATAATGTCTTCTATACAAAAAAACCCAAGCCTCTTGCTCCATGTAAGGTCATTCACAATCTCAATTAGTATAATTGATCATATCCACAAATAGATGCCTCTTTAATAATTATTCTGTGTGTGTTATTCTAATGAAGAGGAAATGGTTACAATGTAGGGTGGCTTGTGCAATTGTGAGTAACTTGTGATTTTGGGCTGTTAGCAAAGGAAACCCTGTAAATAATATGTGCATTTGCACAAATGGTTCCTGTTTTTGTGCCATTTCAATGCGTTGTTTGATTAACCTAGTATTTAATTGTAAAAAAATAATAAGAATATAGTGTTTTGGAATCAGATTGTAGTACTCAGCTGCCTTCCTGGCAGAAACTGCACTTGGAGAACAGGTGCTGGTTTCGGGTGTACAAGAGTATAATTTCTAATATTATTTGGGTTCACATAGAAGTAATGCTTATGTTTTGATTGAAATCATCCTTTCATTTTGTAGCTCCTTTCCTTTTTATCTGATAGATATTTATTTATAATCTGCTGCAAATCTGTAGCATATTGCAGGACGTCTCGAGCAGGATGGGGGATCAACTGATCCTACAGTGAGGGGTCAAATTCAGACGGAATCAGTGCAAGTAGGGCTTGCAATGCAACATTTCGGTGCTCTTCTTCTGGAGCTTGGGCGGACAATTTTGACACTACGCATGGGACAATCTCCTGTAAGCTCTTGTCCAAACTCTGTACTTCAATTCAGGTTTTGCAAGAATTTCACTTTCAACTGTTTCTATGAGTATTGCAGGAAGAATCTTGGGTGAATGCGGGGCCTGCAGTTTATATATCTCCATCTGGACCGAATCCCATAATGGTTCAGGTTGGTTAATGATGTTAGTCATTCCACCTTCCATTCTTAGCTTAACTGATTTAGCTAGTTTCGAAGCTGAAATTATTCTGTGGAGCATCAAACAATGGTACAAAAGTACAAGTTGCCTGGAGACCTAATTGTGACCAGATTTGTATTACAGTACTGAAGTTTCAGTTAGAAAAACTAAGTCATGTCTGCACCTGCTTATGATGTGAATAGAGACATTGCCTCTAGTGTCGGACAAAGACTAGTAAGTACGTCTGCACATGTGTATGATGTGAATAGAGATTGCTTGTGGGCTTATGGGTGGCAGAGAGCGCTTATCAGTTTTTTTTTTTTTTTTGATTTGTCAGTAAATTTTTCTATGTTGCTAAGTCTCCCTACGACTTGGAGTTTGTTGTCTGAATGGTTAGTGATGCCTATATTCTTGGTGATAGACTGATGGTATTTTTTAGAATAATCCTACCTCACTCTTGGCAATGGATAAGGGAGAGGAGGGTTTTTCTTTCTAGTGATGCTTTACTACCTGAGCCATGCTTAGTCTGGGGAAAAAGTTCAATACCATTGCTTTGCCAATGACTGCTCTGGACTTGTGCAATTTGTCTGAGCAATTTGTCTCAGTGATGTTTGGGCAACTTGTGTCCTATAAAGTGCCAAACACTTGTTTTCATGCTTTTGTATATTTCCTGCTTAAGATTTGGGAATTATTGAACAGTTTAGGACTTACTCTCTTCCAACATCTCACCCGAAAAAAGAAAAAATAAAAAAAGAATGAGGTGCCTTAGTGCTTTCTTAGTGAATATAGGCTCAAGAAACGCCATTTGTGACTTTTTTATATGCTTATTGCAAGTGTTTGCTACTTGTGAAAGTTATGCTTCATGCGTCTGAATTTTACATGTATATGTTGTTTGCAGCCTTTTCCTCTTCAAACCAACTCACTGTTTGGTGGTTCTGTTGCTGGTCCATCGAATGCTGGGACCTACGGTCCTGTTGGTATGGGGACCATTCCAAGAAACGTGAACATTCATATACATGCTGGTAAGGATAGACCAGTTCTATGCACTTTATGTGCCTTTGTATGACTTGATATAATACTTTTTATACCAGGATCCTTACTTGAAACTATTGTTCCAACAGTTGGTCCTAGGGCATCTAATGCAGACGGGGTGCAGGGAGAACGAGCAAATCAAACTATTTCTGGTGATGCAGGTCAAACACGGGTACTGCCTGTGAGAAATGTTATTGCAGCAGCTTTCCCATCTCGACAATCTGCTACTGTTTACAGTTCTTCTCAAACTGGTGTTTCTGTTTCACAGCCGCCACCGGATGCTTCACAACTATCTACAGTTATATCTGAAGTTAATTCACGAATTAGGAACTTCGTTGATAACATGCGGAGTGAAAACCAGGCACCATCAGGTGGCAAACAATAAAATGTTCTTGGGCCCCCCACCATAAAATTGCTCTGATTTACTGAAATGCTATTTGACATTTATGTAGGTCACTCAGGGAGCTCAACCGTTCAGAATCCATCCGATGGACCTGCTGTTAGAAATATGGAAGGGAATAATCAGCTGAGAAGTTTGGCTGACAATGATGAGGTCACAAGAACTGGTGTGAATTCAAAAGATGTATCTTGTAGTAGTTCAGTTGGAGGCTCTCATAGCCATTCAAATAGCGAAACCAGGTCAAAGTTGATAGATGATTCGGAATCTGCTCCACAGTCTGGTCAGGGAAACAATAATCCAGATGGTGCCACAGCTATTCCTCTTGGATTAGGGCTGGGAGGTTTGCAACCTAAGGTGGGTTGGTTGTTTCTTGTTTAAATATATTTTGTTGTGATCATTGTCACGAGTTTATTTGGGTGGGGTTTGGCTTTTCTATGTGGGTGAACTTTGTTATCTGGTTAGACATGTTAGAACAATATTTATGAGTTACCAACTTACCACTATAGAAGAATATCTATTTAAAAACATACATATATGTCCCACAGATAAATTGAATTATTCAGTAGTTAAGGGGAACTTCAGTAGTTATGTTTGCCCTTATCAAAAAATGGATATTTTAATAACAGTAGGAGATTATATCTCATAGAGTTCAATTCCCATTCTCAACCCACGACCAATATGAGCTCAAAGCTTCCCTCGTAGCTCCCAAAATTTCTTTTTAGTGGCTCCCCAATTTGCGCACTAGTGATTAATTTATATAATATATATCGTAGAAATAAAACCTTCGATATGTCAAGAAACCATATTTATTGGGAGCTAAAGAGATTTCTTTTCTTTTTGTTGTCCTCATCAATTACCACCAGGAGCATCCATTGGCACACGCACATTGAAATGATATTGAATGTGGAGGAATTTGAAGCAGATGGTGATCTGCATTGTTTTCTTATTGGCAGTTGTAGCAGTGCCCTTTTATCTGGCATTTGATTGTAAAAGTTTGGCTAGTGGGTTTTGTTGTCTCTTACCCTTGGCATGCAATAACTAAGGTTGTCAAAATTGGGAATTATGGATTGTGAGAGGGTTTTCCAAGGTTGTATCAAGGATAGAAAGCTCCCACCAAAAGAAAGAACAAAAAAAGTTAAAATAAGATCTATATGAATTAAACTTGTTATAGATAGACAAAAAAATGAGCTTAAATAATGCTAGATAGTTTTCGTACACTTTAAATTAAATGAAAAAGAAAAGCCAAGTATTGCAAAAAGGATGCATTTTTGGGGGGGGGGGGATGGCGTTTGGATAAGAGCTTTGTATAATGGATGATGGTGATTTACAAAGGGGGAGAATTAGAAGAATTAAAAAAAATAAATAAATAAGAGTACTTTAAGGGAGAATTAGAGGAAATAAAAAAAAATAAGAGTACTTCAATAAACACAAAGGAGAGTAGAAATGTATTGGAGACTGGAATGGGCTGGAGGGGGATGGAGCTGCTTGAATTAATTACATCTATGTTTCTTCGGGTTACTGGTTCTCACCAAATGCTCTAATGAATGAATGTTAGTTGCCCTAAATTTGTTTAGGTTGCACATTTAAATCAATATGACTTGTTTTTAATTATCAAAAGAAAATTGATGACTCACTTTTATTTGATTTCGATCTAGGATCAGGATCCTGTGATCCTCCTCCTGATTCAATAAATTTTACACCAATATTGCAAGATCCTGTTTTCAAAAGGATTTTTGCTAGATTTGAATGATTTTACCCAAACATATCTTAAAATTAGCAATCCAGATTGGGATTTAACAACAAGGGATAACTTTACAATCTGTACTTTTTGCGATAAATTTATCAGAAACTTCGTGGTTGTTTTGTAGAGAGAACAACTAAGAAAAAAAAGTTTCACTTAACGAAGAACTGTCATAAGTCCATCTTAAGAAAAAGTTCCCTGGCCTGTGTTACTAAAATTTCTTTTCTTATTCTGGCTGGATAGTGGTCTTTTTATTGATTATATTTTGGATTTTAAGCTAGCTTGGATTTAGGGCATGATTTTGAAAATAATTTGGTCTAATTTTTCCTTCTTTTTGTTGCTGAGGAACCTAAAGTGGGGAGTTATTAAAATATTTTTCTTATTCATATGCCAATGGCTACTTTCCATATTTGTCAATATGTTTGACCAAAGAGATGTGATGGTGTACTTCTGGAACAGTTAGGAGACAGTTGAGGTGGACAGTTAGTAAAGCTGTTCACTTTGATTTTGTTGACTGATAGAGAGTTATTGATTGCACGTTTAATACCTTACTTGTCTAGAATAATAGCAGTCACAATAATCATAGAACTGTGTGAACTTGAATTATTGCTCACAATCACAAACATAACTAGTTCACTCGTTAGCAAACCCAGGCTCGATCTCATGGGCTGGTTGTATGGGTTTGGCCTCTGTTATCTTGCCCTTCACTTTTCGGTATCTCAATGCATTGCTGACAAATATATGTTCAAACTGTTGTTGATTGATTTTTTAGGGTGGTGCCTGTTATATGAAGGCTTCTGGTGATTTGAGTTCTGAAAGGAAACTTGTTGGTGTTCAGCATGGGCAGGATGTGGATTAAAAAAATGGAGGCTAGAAACGGGAATTAAATATGTATGAGGGGAAGACAATGACTTCTGTTTCTATTAGGAGTAATCAGATGTGTTGAAAACAAGAATAAAAGTGGTCATTTGGATGACCTGATGATTGTTTGGATGTTTTCCAAAAGGAAGTCAACATCCCATTTTGAGTTGCTGCTTGGATTCCAACTCCAAGATGTTTTATCCCTTGATAAACGGGATTTTTCACTTAGCATTATAGTGCTTTGTTACCTCAATGATCTGATTGGTGCTTTGGTGGTTGCCCACGAACATGGTTTTTTTCATCATTAATGAACACACTCCAAATTCCAAATTACTTAGTAATATCGGTTTATATGGAGGAGCCTTTGGCGCTGTGGAGCTCCTTTAAAGCTATCCTTCTTCATTTGGTGCATGATGCATGGTGAGATCCTCACAGTGGATAATCTGACTAAGCATGGAATAATTCTGGTCAATTGGTGTTGCCTGTGTAAAAGGAAAGAGGTGAACGTTAACCACATGTTCCTTCACTGCCCTCGGACGAAAGAGATGTTGGAGTTAGTTTTATCAGCTTTTGGGATGGATCGGATGCTTTTCTCAAATGCTAAGCAAGAGGTTGAGGCTTGGTGGGCTTGGTGCATAAGAGGAGGAGGAGAGCGTGGAGATTAGTTCCTTTTTGTATAGGGTAGATGGTTTCGTGGGAGCGGAATAGAAGAACTTTTTGCAACATAGATTTTTTGATGCATAGAGCATTCCTTTGAACACTTTATATGGTTGGTTATTTGGGGGTAAAAATCTGGATTTACATGATTTTTTCATTTTGTTAAGACTAGACTAGAGCTTTGAGTTGTTGGGTGGCATCCCCTTGATGATGTTTCCTTCTGAATTAAATATTTACATATCTCAAAAAAATACGGGTGCTATAGAGGACTAAAAAATAGGAGTTACATTAATCTCTGGTACTTGTTACTTTTTTAGTTACATTTAACTCTCTGGTATTTGTTACCTTTTTACCTACATTTTATTCGACACTGTAATTTATTCGTACATTTAACTTACCCTGCTATCTTATCACCCACTGGTTGGTACTAAAATTGTGTAATAATTTTGTGATCAGAGGCTAAGTAGACAATCAAGATCACAAGGCAAGGTTAGTGATGGGGCTACTTCTGGTGCTCCCAGTAAAAACCAACAGACAAGAACAAATGGCCAACAGGTTTTGCACTCTCTTGCATCTCTTGCAGCAAGGAGGAGCACGAATGCCCCATCTTCAGGACAGGTGCCTCCTGCCCTTGGGCATATGACGGAAAGCATCCAAATGGGAGGGGAAGGTGCTGATGGCCAGTTCAGTCCAGCAAGTGTTATGTCTCAGGTTCTTCATAGTCCTGCTTTTAATGGTCTGTTGACCGGGGTTTCGGAGCAGGCTGGTGTTGGTTCTCCTGATGTCTTAAGGAATATGTTACAACAGTTTATGCAGAGCCCTGCTATGATGAATACGGTAAATCAGATTGCACAACAGTTTGATGGACAAGATCTTGGAAACATGTTATCAGGCTTTGGAAGAGGCCAAGGTGGGGGGGTTGATCTGACAAGTATGGTTCAACAGATGATGCCTTTGGTCTCTCAAGCTCTCAGTAGTGGGTCCACAATCCCTCAACCAATACCTGCTGCCAGATCTGAACCCCGGACACATTACCATGAGAGAAGTTTAAGCAGAGATGAGAGAGCAAATGATCAAGACATTCAGGTTTGTTTCTTGGACATTGAAAATTAGACACACATGCATGAAGTCCAAAGCTTTTTATATCATATGTGATCCCACATCTTTAGAATATTAATTGATCGATGAACATATTACTTGAAAAGGAACCAGCAACTGTTTTTCCTGTGTATTGTGTTGACGGCCAATTGTGGTATGCATACTTTTTGGGTCATCCATTTACTGGAATTCTTTTGTTGGCCCATTTGTTTTAAAGCAACCAGATTACAGTAAAATCAGTTCTCCTGTTGGACCATAAGGCAGCAATCAGTTTAGGTTTGATTTAAAATTGACTACCATAGTTATTCCGAAAGCCAAGCATGCTATTTGTTTGCATATTGCATTTTGACCGGAACCTTAATATGTACAAAGTCATGCTTCGGAGTTGCTTGTTGAGGGACAATGGTCCATCTGGTTTACTCGAATTTAAACCTTCTAAAGTGAAATTTTAAGTATCCTTTCATATGTGTTTTTCATTTCTTCATGTGTTAGTACCGTTTCATTTTGCATATAACACTGTTTTGAGGTGGATATGCAATCCCTAGATATTTTTATTTATCATCATTTATTTATCACATCATTTACAAGGAAGACTGTAAGGTGCTCTGATTACAGAAAATTTATAATTCGACAGTACACTTTTTGTTCTTTTCTGTGCCCTTCTTAAATTATGGTAACATCTCTTCACTTTACTAGAAGTCCTGGATATGGCGATAGGCATTGTGTCAGCAGCACCAAAAATAACCTGTGAGCCTTGCATGTTCTGACTTGCTTGTGATTAATTGCCTTGGTGTCAAAACTTAAGAATTTTTTGAACTAATCCAGCGGTTTTCTTCCCCCAGAATAGGATTATTATCTTTGGTGGCTACCTTGGTCTCTAGTAAATGCATTATTGCACCGTCTATAACCACTGAGTGAGATGTAATGCTGTTGAAAGGATGATAACAAGATCTAGTACTTTTGGACATTTTTTTTTTCCCTGATCGAAAGTCTCCTGATATACCTCATTTTTACTCTTCATGTATCATGGACTTCACACTTTTATTTTATTTTTTGGCCATGTATGATTCTGTATGATGTCCGGTAGATGCTGCTCCTATTTTGTTCTGAGGTTAAAGCTGTTTCACTTATACTTGTGCACATGCATGGGCATCTGGCAAATATGCGCCCAAATATCAAATATCATTGAGTTCACAGTTACTATATTTAATTATTTACCATTTGTCTTTGGGACTGCTTCTCTGCAGATTGACCTCCAGGAAGTGGTTCAGGGAATTGAACAGCAGAGCTCGTCTGAAGAAATTTTCCGTTCTGTTGTTGATAGTGCAGCCCCTTTTTACGGCAGTGGCAGCAATGTAGATCTCGCGAATGAACTGAGCAACGAAGGTGGTCTTGCCCGTGTAAGTATTTAGTTTTATGCTACCGCTACCTGCTATTTTTTCAGTTTCAACATCGTATTTCATAATTGATTGCACTGTTGTGTACTTTTCTCTTCCCGTTGTATTTGCAGTTTATAACTGCTAATATTTCTCTATATTTACCTTTCATGCTCCTGCAGGAATTTCTTGAGGTTCTGCGTCATGATCTTCGTCAACGTCTTGAGGCTGAAGAGGAGTCCGAGGAGAAGTCATAGTTCTCTTGTATTATTGTTGCTTACTTTGGGGTGGAAAATGGTCTAGGAGAAGTCGGTAATTATCTTGTATTGCTATGGATGGGTTCTGATTTTACTTGTAATTGCTATGGATGGTGGAGTTGGTGGTGGTCGTTTATTGCCTTCTATTGGTGACCTCGGAACTTTTTCTGCAATTATTCAGAATCCTTGTATAAGTAGTCTCTCTTTTTTTTTTTTTTTAAATTTTGTGGTTTAAATTATAGCCGATTTGTTTGTTTCAGATAGATATTGGGAAACAAATATATGGCGACACAAGTCCAACTGTGAAAGTTTCAGTTTCAAGTACTTTTGCAGACAACTATCGATGTTGGATTTTTACTTGGATTGTTAAGAGGGGATTATTGAAGGAAAAATAATTTGCAGGTCATTTATGTAATGAAAATACATTGACATATGGTTCTTTTATCCAATTTGTTACATTTTCTACCTTCGGGTGAAGCCTGGTTTCGTGCTGGACTGCCTCGCCTGATGATGCAGTTTCCTATATTGAGGAATGAATAAATTGAATGGTTGTAAAATATGAAGAGCAAAAATCTCAACTGAACATCAATTTAAAAGTCGAGAGCGAAAATGTCAAATGAACATCAAGTTGAAAGTCGAGAGCAAAAATGTCAAATGATCATCAAGTTCAAAGTCAGCTATTGTGAGGGTCTTTTTATTTTTATTTTTTTAATTTAAAGAAAATTTTTTAGTAGTTGATGCAAAATAAAATGTAATTTTTTTTGTGGTTCAAACTAGGCCAATATGTGTTATATCACGGACAACTACTATACATAATTTGAATCTAAACCAACAACAGTATTAAGTCCAAAAACACTTATTTGTATATAAAAAAAAATAAAATTAATGAGAATTAGTTTTTAAAAAATATAATAATAACATTTTAAAAATTGAAAATATTTTAGTAAATATTTTTATTTAAAATGATTAACACAAAACATTCACCATCATTTTACTAATTTATTCATAGAGATCCTTACATCACCAATCTAAGTATATATAAGTGCAACACATAGAGGATGTTTGGTAAACATTAAACAAAGAAAACTGCAACTTTTTATCTTTTAAAAAAAATTTTAATTATTTTTTAATTTTAAAAAATTTACGAAACACATTTTCCATCTTTTTCCAATATTTTCAAATTTTTACTAATTTTTTTAACTTTTATTAACTTATTTTAACTTTATCTAATTTTTATAAGTTTTACTAAATACTAATTTTTAAAAAAATAAAGTTACATAATATCAAAATAAATGACTGTTGAGAACTTTATAAAATTTAACAAGATTTTATGAATTGAAATAAAATAAAATTTAAATTTTTACTCAAACTGTAATTTTTGCAAAGTTATAACTTTTATAACTCTACACACCCCAAAATTTAATAAAAATTTGACAATCTAAACTCCCTCATGGTAGTGATAGGACGAACTGAGGGTTTATGTTGTAGTGTATGAACCAAACAGGCCGCAGGATGAGGCGCGCTTGGTTTTGTGGCGAATCCAATAGCTTCCCGTTCTTTAACTGACGATCGTCTCTGTTCTTTGATTGCCAGTCATAAAGTTCGCTGCAATGGAAGTGGCGGAGGCGTTAAAGCCGCGGAAAAAACGGCGGTGGGGCCCGACTTTGCTTCATCTGCAACCAAAGAAGGCCCGCACTCAAGAGACCCAAAACCCTAGAGCAGGTAGTAACTCACTCTCTTCTCTTGCCCTCCTCAATTTCTACGTTCATTTGGGGGTTTAAAATCTCTGTTCATAAAAGATTTGTAGAGAGTGTTTCTACGCGGTGTTTGAGGAGGAGATTCACAGGGTAATTGTAGATAATCATTTGTTCAAGCCTGGGGAACGCATTGCTATTGGTGCTTCTGGTGGGAAAGGTGATTGCTTTCATCTTGCTGATTCTGAGTTCTTAAATTCTAACCTCAAATTTCAGTTTGTTTGGAATTCACATGCTTGCATTGTATATTACAATCACGTAGATTAGTTTGTGGAATTGACAACTGAACTTGGTACAGAAAATGATGTTAATAGTTCGCATAGAACACGGCGATATAGAAGCTGAAGTAATTTAATAGCTTACAGAGGGAAGCAAACGTAGTTGGAGTTGTTTCACTACCTGTTTGATGCATGAGAGTAGTGTTTCTTGTTGGGTATTCTTCTGAGTGATTGATTTGGAAATTGGAGCATAGATTGCAAGGAATGTTCACTTTTCAGAGGCTAAACATTTGTGTGTTTTGTACTGTGTGCATCTAAGCACCTCAAAAACAATTTGTAATTCTATTACGTATGTTGTTCTGTGTGATTGTTGTTTGCTATACCAATTTCCAGAAATATGAATCCACTTGCTCTCCCACCATGTTTGCGTGTGAATGTAACTACAATTGGAGCAAAATTTACTGAAAACTGCTCTGTGTTTATTTTTCTATCAGTAATTGAGTAGATTTATTATAGGGATTAGTTATTTAAACCCAAGCCTTCTGAAATACATTGCAGGAACCAATTTGTCGTGTGTGAATATTCTTTAGTTCTTCCCTTTTGTCAGAATAAAGACACGAGGGTTTAAGTTGAAAAATTGTGCTGCCATTATTGTTGGCAGTCGGATTTGTCATACATGAATGGAATACTAGGAATGGTGGTAGAGTTCATGGGTCAAGTCCTTGGAAACGCATTTGGAGCAAATGGGATAATTTTTAGAAATACCTGTCATATGAGGTTAGATGAGGTGATCAAGTAAGTTTTTAGAGTCATCGATGGTTGGATGGTAGAAGATTGATGGATGTTTTTCCTAGATAATTTTTGAGTCAGCAATAGAAAAGGAAGCCTCCATTAGTGAGAATTGTTCTTTGGTGCATGGGACTTGTGTTTGGCATTTTAACCTTTGTAGAAAGTTTCATGATTGATAATTGGACAATTTTGAAAATCTTATAATTTTGTTGTATGCTTCAAAAGTGGGTGATGGATGGGATGATTTATGTTGGAATGGGTCTAAATCGGTGTTTTCTTTTTTCCTTTACTGTTGATTAGTAGTAAGGAAAAAGATTTCCCATGGAAGTATATTTGGTGTTTTGGTCTCCTCCATGGTAGCCTCCTTTGTTTAGTGTTGGGTTTTCAGTAAGATTCTCACCATTGACAATCTCATTATGAGATAAAAGACTATTGTTAATTGGTTTTGGTTATGTAAGAATGATGGAGGGGTAATTGGGTGGCATTCCCTTGATGCCTTTTAATAAAATAATTTTTTTATTTATAAAAAAAAATGTAAGAATGATGGAGAATCCATTGATCATCTTTTTATATATTTCTCTTGGCTTAGAAGATTTTGATATTTAATTTTTTAAAATTTTAGCATGTATTGGAATTTTCTGAAGGAGATGGAGCAATTTTTTGGATCCTGGTGGTGTACTTTGTTGCCGAAAACAAGAAGAAAGCTTGGAGGGTTATTACTTTCTCTTTGGTTTTGTTGATCTGGGGGGAACATAATAAAAGAACTTTTCAAGGTGGGGAATTTCCTTTATAGGGTAAGAGTTTTGCTTTGTCTTATACTTTTTTTAAAGTTGGATTTCAGTTGGGAGGAAACCGGATTTACAAAACCTTTTATGTTTCATTGAGCATGTGGAGGTTTAGAGAGATGGGAGTTTGGAATTTGCAATTATGTGTGGCATCCCCTTGATGGTGTCCTAATAATATATTTTTTATTTATATAAAAAATGAAATTGAAAAAGGGGAGGGTAGAATTTGTGGATAGAAGTGCCCTCCTGTTGGTTCTCCCGCAGGAACAGTGGCTGTCCACTAGCTATCTATATGGTTATGGTCATTAAGGTCAGCACGTTGGAGATTGTTTAACCGGATGACTTCTACACCTTATTCAACTTCATCCTGGGAAAAATTATCTTATTTTTCTCCCTGCACGAGTTTATTTTCAGTCACGCTGTGCATTTTTGCTCATCCCTATCTGATTGATTGCACGTGAAAGTTATGAACCTGATTTGTTTTTCCCCCTTTCATGTCCTACTTCCCCTGTTCTCTGCAGATTCCACAGTGCTTGCTTATGTGTTGTCTGAGCTGAATCGTCGGCACAATTATGGTCTAGATCTCTTTCTTCTGTCAGTTGATGAAGGAATCACAGGCTATAGGGATGACTCACTTGAAACTGTCAAAAGAAATGAAATTCAGGTTAGCCAAGTCTCTTACTATTTCAATTAGTTTTAAGTCCATACGATTTATTCATGAATCTAATGCATGGTTTTGTTTTCCTGTTTTGGTTTAGTACCATTCTGCTTCTGTACTAGCTAATAATATGCCTTTTTTTTTTTGCTGTCTTTTAAATCATCGATTACCTTGCTTATATGCTTTTTTCAGTATGGATTGCCACTAAAAGTGGTGTCATATAAGGAACTGTATGGATGGACAATGGATGAAATAGTGAAGATTATTGGGTTAAAGAACAATTGCACATTTTGTGGTGTTTTCCGTCGTCAGGTAGGGCATGCATTTTAAATTTGATGAGTTCAATTTCCTTTTTGTCTTGCTTTCATTGCTGCATGAAGACTTATTTAATCTTTGTTGTGTTCAGGGCTCGGAAATGAATTGTTGACTAAGCTTTCCCTTTTTTTGTTTTTTTTTTTTAAATCCTTCTTTCTGTGCTTGTGCAGTCAAGCATTTAGGTTTTCTGTTATCAGCAGTGAATCTGACTTGGACTTCTTAAAAGAAAAATTTAGCTTGCTTGGTTTTTCAATTTGCCATGCTCTGCTTCTGTCTGATTATGGCAATCTTCTCTGAGTAGTTCTTTTCTTTTTTTTTTTTGGTTCTCTTGTTTCATGCTTCTATTTAATGATTTCAGTGTGGACAAAGAATTTACGAAATTTTCTGATGATTTTATTCCGAAAAAATTCACGTTTACATAAATAAACAATAGGGGACTGCAGCTTCCTTTTGTTCTTGGATTGTTCTGAGAAAGGCTTGATTATGTATGTTTGTTTTGAATACAAATCTGGTTAGGGACCTTGTTCCACACTTTTTCCACCCATTATCGTACGAACTTTCATACCTTGTTAGTTGCAATTGAGGAAGTATATTGATTTTGGTTGTAATGATGGAATGCTTAATTTACAAGGCCCTTGATCGTGGTGCTGCATTGCTAAAAGTAGACAAACTAGCTACTGGGCATAATGCTGATGATATCGCTGAAACAATCCTTTTAAACATATTACGAGGTGATATTGCTAGGTAATTCTCATCTAACTCAACTCATTAATTTAGAATTTTTCCCAACTAAATGGAGCCAGGCTTAATTCTCACCTGTGGTTTTTTCTTTTCCCACTTATTTATTATTACGGGGTGAACTGAGATTATGCTTTTCATGTTGCAGGTTAAGTCGATGTACATCTATAACTACTGGCGAAGATGGACCAATTCCAAGATGCAAGCCGTTTAAGTACACCTATGAAAAGGAGATTGTTATATATCCTTGTAATCGGTTGCTGATTTCAGCCTAAAGTCAGCATGTGTTTATGATTATTTACTGATTCTTGTTAGTTGCCAAGCCTTAACCAGCTGTTCACGTATGCATATTTTAAGAAGCTGGACTACTTCTCCACTGAATGTAATTTTTCATTCCCATTATTCTTTAATATATTCTTTATTCATTTTCAAGGGTTCGTATTTGATGCATCCTAGGTAGTTTTCATCTCTCTTATTGCATTTGGAGATTTGATTTTGGGCCTCTTGTTGTATACGAAGAAACCTACATTAATAAAAGTGGGCATTGATATGTAAACTTTTATTGCTGATGTTGCTTACAACTTGGACTTTTGTCTTTGGGCAAGTGCTTAGGTGGTCTTTTAACTAATTGAATTGAGTTTTGAAAGCATGGATTCCACATTTTATTGGCTTTTCTTAATTGAGCTTCTTTATGTGTTCTATTGTTCATTTTATTTGACTATTTACTTGGGGAAAAAAAAAAAAAACATTGGACAGGTTTTTGTATGATGCTGCATTTATTGGTAGCTTCCTTACCCAAGTTCTTCCTAACAAATGGAGTTTCTAGAGTTTACCGTGCCTTTTATTGTCAACTTTCACTCTTATCATGTTTTTTTTCCTTTGTGCCTAGTTATATGACTTCTCATGGTGGTGTGTCTCAGAATATCTCAGAAATTTTATTATTTTCTTTTCCATTTTATACCTTTTTCCTTAATTGGTTCGCTGATGAGTGGATGCATTTTTTTTTTTGCTTTGAATATTTCCCCATTGCGATGATGATTGTACATTTTACATTTTCTAGAATGTTCTCCTTTTTGTAGTCCTATATTTGATATTTGTCTACTTTTGAAACCACAGGCATTTATTCCCCAAATGCTTATCGTGGCTTTGCACGCGAGTTCATTAAAGATTTGGAAAGGATCAGGTTATTATAAAGTTACTGATTTTTAGAGCCAGTGGCATTCTTGCTGCTCTAATGCTATCCTACTTTTGTTATATTAGTTTAACATCTTGATGATTCATTGTTGCAGACCTAGAGCAGTACTTGATATCATTAAATCGGGTGAGGATTTCAGGATCTCCACTTCTACAAAAATGCCAGATCAGGGAACCTGTGAGCGTTGTGGTTATATTTCTAGCCAGGTAAGGTTGTTGATTTTGGTGCATTTAAGATTTCACTGCAGAACTCGTCCATGTTTTGGGCTTACCATACCATAATAGAACTGCATTTTAAACTTAAGGTTTGAACTCCTAGGGCCATGCTTGGTGGATCTTGTATGTGGTATTATTCTCAAAGGAAAAAAAATAAATAAATAAATAAAGTAATAAAAAGAGCAGCTCAGTGCCCGCACTGCAGGTTCTAAGGAGCGTCAGAATACTCATAATATATGCTGCTTTAATGCATACTCATAATGGGTTTGTTTGGAGTAAGAAAAAATGAGATAAATTAAGATAAATTGTGATTTGGGGAGGATTCGTAATGCGTGCAATGAGAGAAAAAAATTGATGTGATATAAAATTAACAGAGATTTATAGAGATTTTCAGAGATTTTCAGTAAATTTTTGCACGCCAAACGCAGCCAATATGGGTTGTCTTGTGCACTAGGTTGCCCTTTTTTCTTATGTGTTGCTTTAACATGCAGAAATGGTGTAAAGCCTGCGTCTTGTTGGAGGGTCTGAATCGTGGTTTACCAAAGCTAGGCATTGGGCGAAGTAGGGGTCAAGATATTGATCGTAGGAAGGGTATGAAACAAAGTAATGGAACGCAAAATATCCAGAGCAAACCATGCGCAACATTAGATTTCTGATGATGCACATATGGACAGTAGTAGCTTGTTGAACTATAGGAATGTGTGCTTATTCAAGGACTATCAAGAGATGAAAGAGCTCAGTCATTGGTGACTTCAAATTCTTGTTCATAGATCGTCTACTATATGTTGTCATCATAGTTGTGAGAACTGATTCAAGATGTGTATTTGTCGCCCATCTGTCAAGGATGCTGGTGATGTTGAAGAATGTAATTACAGCAGCAGCTACTATGGTTTTGCTAGGAGGTGAACTTTTTACCCTAGCAACATTGTTAGTTGTACTACTATTCTTATTTTCCCCCTTTACTAGTTGTATTTTGCCTCGCCAGAAAACGAATTAATTAATATAACTAATTATTATGAGTTTGTAACAACATTACATTTTGTTTTGCAATATAGATGCATACCGTTTCTTACGAATGAAGGTGTTTTCTCTCTCTCTGATTTCTAAAATTATAGCAAGCGTTAAGAAAGTTAGAAGCCACCCGTGGATTTTGACCTGGGATTGGGATGCAAATCGATTCGATCAGTTTTGATTGTTACGTAATATGCATGTTGAGCTGTGCTATGACATTGGTGTGCTGATTGATATTGGCCTCTTTAGGATGGTCAAACGTAAAGAGGCTCTAATGTGATTTAGAAGCTTATTGATCAACTTTATTCAAATTAAGGCTCTAACCTCTTTTTTGAGGGGGTGAAACGGTGACAAGGAAAGTTGCAGTGATCTCTGCAAAGACCGTCAGACCAGCTTCAAATAATTTCCCATCACTTGAGAACAATTGTAAGCTCTCCTTTCTAGATCAACTCCATTCTTGTTTCTTGAATGAAAGCAAGACATCCATGCCAGCAGACTTTGTTTTGAAATATTTTGCACTTTTTCAGCACTTGAAACAAAAATTCGAGGCTAGTTTGCTTGAGGCCTTCCTAGGAGTTGGCTCAACTTGAATTTATCCAATCTTGATGTGTTCATTCGAACGACTTGAGGCTTGAGCTCAATGAGCTGTAAATGTGTTTCTTATTAATCAATTGAAAGCTGTTTTCTTTCTCCTATTTATTTTATTTTATTAATTTTTTTGTCTAAGTACATAGAAACATTGTATATTGTTGAATTTCTTTTCCCCTCCTTTTGGTTGTAATGATTGTTTTGGCTTCTTTACATGAGTAACCTTTGCATTCTTTTATAGTTTTAGGAATGAGTTTTACCCAGTTCAGTTAGCTGACACACAGCTGTTGTAATTACATTTTTCTCTACCCAATTGGAAGCGACATTTCCTGGCTGTGAGGGGCATACTTCTTATGGAACTTTAAATAAAAATTTTATTTCCTTTTTGTATTGAAGAAATGCTCTCCTTTTGTATTAGGCATCCTTTGTGTTGTTGCCGTGGCTATTGCCGAGTTCTTGAACAACAGAATTGTGGAAGTTCCAAAGAGTAGCAATATCACCACCGCCTAACGTTATTCTTTTGAAGCAAAGGAATGTAATGTATACCTCTTGCTTGAACAAATAACACTCAAAATAAATTTCAAGCATGTTGAAGTCTCATCGCAAGATTGTTTACCAAAAAAACTAGACAGAGACATCATTTTCTTTACTAGAAGGTAAGAGTTAATTAAGGACCTAAAAGCCCCGATGGGCCTGGCCTACCGGACTTGTAATTTAATTTAATTAATTAATATGAAATATTTTATTAAATTCAATTAATTCTTTTAAAAGATAATTAAATTAAACTTTTTTTTGGAATAAAAATTAATTACTGTATATAAAATTATATTTTTAAACGTGATTTTAATTTTAATTTCAAGAAAAAAAATAATAACAGAAGATCAAAATTAAAAAAAAAAAAACAGTTAAATATAAATAGGGAAAGCAAAACGTTATTAGGTCCCGTTTGATATCAAGATAAATCTCTAAAAATCTCTATAAATTTTCAACAAGCCTTTTACATTTAATTTTTCCGTCATCATTAATTTCGAAAAAATTCAATATTTTGCTTAAAAAATAAAAATTTAGAAATAGGTTAACCGAATTTGTAAATTTTTTATATAATCATATTCTTCGTATGGAGAACTTTCAAACGAATACTATTGTCATTATTTTTTGTGAATTTTTTTGAATTCGTGAGAACAGATTTAAAAAATTATTCCCAAAATTTATAATTTTTTTTAAAAAAAATAACACCTAAATTAATTTCAAATCACATTTTATCTTAATTAATCTTATTTTCTCCTACTCCTTTAAACGGGTTCACACAGTTTGGCTGTCCATTTTGCCTTGGATTTGGAATACGGATGTCAGATTGAACCCCTTTTTTTGGGGGGGGGGGGAGCTGGAAATTGATTTTTGGGGTCAGGGGGTAAATAGATTAAAAAACATATCAATTATTAAAAAAAAAACATATCTTAAGGATAGGGGAGGGGAATGGGGGGATGCATCATCTAGGGGCTCCAACCCCAAGATTATGAGCTGGAGCTCGAGATACAGCTATCTCTATCATTTGGTCTAACCTTTTTTCTCATAGATGAGTTGACTTTGCTGTCTCAGATCTTTTTTTTTTGTAAGTTTTTTTTTTTTTTTGGTAAGTTATCTCAGATCTTATTTTCATGAAGAGAGAGAGAGAGAGAGACAGCTGTGAGCCCTTGCTCTCCTTTGGGGGCTCAAAGGAATTCCTTATCCCTTCGGTAAGTTTGGTTTTTTTTTTTTTTGTTTTTTTTTTAAGATCCTATTTATCCTATAACCCTATAAATTATATATATGCCAGAAAGTAGTTTAAAAATTATAGAATGAAAAATGGGAATGTCAGATGTGTATAAGAAATTCTGGTTCACGTGCTTGATGTGGCTTCGCGTAAGGTGAACCAAACACTATATTATTATTTTGACGGCTTACTTTCATTCACACAATTTTGCCTCTGTGCATCTAGGCTCGTCTTATATATTTATATATATATTTTTACATTGGACCTTTCAGGCATGTTAATTGTATGGGTAAAAAAAATTTATTACACAAATCAGTTTAGTGTTTGAATTAGACATTTATATACATGTTAACGCGAGAGAGAGAGAGAGAGAGAGGAGGGGGCGTCCTGGGGGCGAGGGAAAGGGGTGGAGCCGGGGAGAGAGAGGGAGATGGGTGAGGGAGAGGGGGTTGGCGTGGGGCCCGGGGTGCAGGGGAAGGACAGGGGGTGGGGGTGGGGCCCGGGCGTGAGAGAGAGTAGGAGTTGGGTTGGGTTTAGTTGGGTTTGGTGAGGTTTCAAAGCACACAAAAATGAGATGTTTTTAATATAAAAAATAATATTTTAATTTTAATTTGAAAATTTAAAATAATTTTAAATTTTATATAAAGGTATAAAAATATCTATTTATATAAAGGTACTCAAATGTAAATTTGTTTTTAAATTTATATAAAAAATTATAAAAATAACAAATATTAAATATTTTTCAAAACTAATAAAAAAACGTAAAATTTTATTATTTATTACAAATATTATTACATTAATATTAAAAATGTGATAAAATTTTTTTAAAAAAATTTGTAATTTAATATTTTTCAAAATGTGATATCTTTTGATTAATAATTTTAATTTTTACAGGTTATTTATACAGTTTTTTATATACGTTTACTTTATAGATTTACTAGCAATTATCCGTGCCTAAAGACACAGAAATATAATTTAGTGTGTAAATAAATCAAATTTAAATTTATAAAGTAAACTTACATTAAATAAAGTGTAAAAATAACCTATAAAATTTTATTATTTATTACAAACATTATCACATTTTTTAAAATATTAATTTAAAATCTTTTATATAAAAAATATTAAAAAAACATGAGAAGAGGAAGAAAACATTTTGTCTATTTTAATACTTTGTCTATTTTTTAATGTATCATATTACAGTGAATTATTTATTTTTATTGCATCATATTACAGTTAATTTGTATCATATTCATTAATAATTAATTTATTTTTACTAAATAATTAAATTAAATAGTTTTTAAATTAAATAAATAATTTACCGATCAGAGGCATCCGAGTGACTGAATGAACCTTGACCAACCAAGGGATCCTTCCCCAATCGGGGTCCCCCCAAAGTGACGTCATACATGAGACGTATAACGGTTTTCTGACATATCCCTTGATACCCGCCTATTGGAGTGCGATCAACCCTAATAGAACGAATAATCAACCAAGAGATATTGGGATCTACTGACACAACTGGCTTAATCTTATTGGAGGAAAATATGAATCGGTATAATGTCGGCGTACCATACTGAAGCCTGATACGTCCCCAAACATATAAAAGCCACACTTCTCTCCAGGTATGAGAATGAAACACTATTTTTTACTTACTATCACTCCGCCGAAATACTCACTGAAAAACTTACTTTGCTAATTTTATCATCGGAGGTTCTTTAGCAGGTATTACACCGGTGTGAAGATAAGATTCCAGGTTCGACTATTCTTCAGCACTCTTGATTCACATCACTATCATAAAACTTTAAAAATAATTTACTTTTTATTTCACTGCACAAATTACGAATTTATAAATTACATTACTTTTTATTATTCAAACCGTTCCTACAGTGATCTGAACTTTATCAGCCAAGTAAGAGAAAAAAACATTTTGCGCTGTTAAAATTTCAAAACCAGCAGTTTATTAGCTTGTTGATTCATTTAAACCCTCGTAAACGTCAGACCTGAGACTTGCTCTTTCAGTATGTAACACTAAAAATTTGTTCATTGTGGTATAAGACCATGTATAATCTGTTAAGATTAAACTTTTAAATGTTAATATTAAAATTTGTAAAATTTGGAGAATTCTTATTTTTTATATAAATATTAGATAGTAAGTATTTTTTTATACATTGAGAGCATGCCTTCTGAATCATATAATTTATTTTCTATTTAATTCAAATTATTTTAATTACCAAAAAAAAAACTCTTCCCCCCTCCCCCCCGGGGGGCTCTCTATTGACACTTCCGCGGAAGCGGAGATGAAACGACAAGTGGCAAAACCAGACAATCTATAAGCATAGACTCTTATTCGGGTTGTACCGGGGGCTTCATGGGTCATGCCCGGTTTGCAGGTACCTGATGTCTAGGGAGGAAGATGACAAGGAGAACAAGAGAGTAGGCCATAACAATGAGGAAAATGACTACCTAAGAAGAGCTTGAGGGGGAATTTAGGTTAGGTTCTTCTTTGGATCCAAGAGATTCGAATTCGAGTTCTGCAAATATAGTTCTCCTGATAATTCTTTGAATGCTACTGATAATTATTTATTTATTATTATCATTATTATGCTAACGCAAATTGAAGGCGTATTTCAAATTAATAAAAAACTGTCACAATTGGTAGAATTATTTGATTTTGCATTGGGACTTTGCCATAAATTGATGCCGCTCTTTTCTAGCTCCCAATATCCAAATAAAAAAAAAATATTCATATTTTTGGAAGAATGCTATTTTCAATTGAATTTTCAGCAGCCTAGAATTTAAATTGATAATAGCAAACTCAGAGTTAACTGAGTTATTTTAAAGATTTAAATAGATTTTTTTATTTTAAATTTAAGTGAACATGGTTATATTATAAATATTAGGGATGAAAATATCTATTTTTAAATGTGTGTGGGCTAGGTGTATAATTGCCATACCCCCATTGAAATTAAGATGACTTTATTGGTTTGCTTTCAGTCAGGATTGAGCTGGAGTTCAGCACTTCAATCTCACGAGTCAGCTTCAACCCGTGGGTGCGATTAAAATTTTCAGTCAATGCTCTATTGGTCCAATCACGCGGCTTCGTAAAACAAATTTGTCCACCAGTTGTGGACAATAGGTCCTACAACCCAGCAAAGGGTCCTGGCCATGTTACTTGCTCCCGCCACCACATCTCTCTCTCTCTCTAAATTTGTCTGAACATTTTAAAATTTGGGGAAACTATTCAGGTGGCCGCGTGATTAAGACTTGTGGTTGTGGCTCCAAATTATTCAGATTTTGAATTAACATAAAGATGGGATTAGTACCGCCCATATCAATCAGATGGCAAGCTCTGCAATGATTTGCACATGCGACCGTGGGAGCCCCATTTGGCTTCTTCCTCCGCCCAACAGTATTATTGTACATCATTCATGTTTGAATGCAATTACTTATTCAGTAAATTTCACTTACCTCCTCTTATATTTTTGACACCAACAGAAAACTCTTTTGAGGTTTCTGAAATGACACTGCCCTCCCTTCCTTTACTAGATAAATTTCACTATCCTCCACTGATCTATTTTTTTCCATAAAGGTCCCGTTTGGAGTAAGAAAAAATAAGATAAATTGAGAAAAATATAGTTTAAGGTTGATTTTGGCGTCTTTTTTTCTGAAAAGTAGCAAACTGTGAGATAAATTGAGATAAAATGTAATTTTGGGTTGATTTTGGCATCTTTTTTTTTAGAAAGTAGCAAACTGTAAGAACGATTTTTCAAATCCGTTCCCACGGATTCAAAAAAATTCACAAAAAATAGCGACAATAATACTCATTTGAAAGCTTTCGATACAAAGAATATGATTGTATAAAAAATTTACACATTCAAAAACCTCAAGGAAGGTTAGTGAAATTTATCCGGTAAAGGAAGGGAGAGCAGTGTCATTTCAGAAACCTCAGGGGAGGTTTCTGTTGGTGTCAGAAACTTCAGGGGAGGTCAGTGAAATTTACCCTTACTTATTCTAACATCATTTCGATGACTAAAAAATGCTAAATATTATTTTTTTAAATTACTAAAAAATATTAAATCATACTAAGATCTGCAATTTAATAAAACCTAGTCAACTGTGAAGTTACAAGAAATATTTTATATAAAAATAGATATTTTATAAATTTATTAAAATGGAAATAACACCTGTATAGAGAGAGCTGCAAGGCCATTTTATTTTCAATTAATCTTTTAAGATATTTTTGTCAATTAAAATTTTATGTTATGATTTTTTGTTTATAAAATTTTTTGTAAAGGTATTTTAGCCCTTAATAATTTTCTCTTCTATCTTATTTTCATACTATTTGAATAAATTTTGTTAGAATCAAAACTTTTAATTTAAGAAGAGTTTTTTATGAAAATATCCTTCAAGCTATCCCTCTTCTTTTTTATTTGGTCCTCAAACTATCAAATCTATCTATTACATTCTTGAACTATCAAATTTTATTCTATTTGGTTCAAACAATAACTCCATTCGTTGAAATTAACGGAAAATTGTTATCCATGGGTCACATGACTTTTTTGACCTCATCTTAAGACATAGTGGTCAAATCATATCTATTTATTTTTATGAAATGATAATTTATAAATTATTTTGATTATATTATTAAAAATAATTTAATTTAGTAACAATAAAATATATTAAATATAATTTAATTATATTATTTATTAAATATAATTTAATGAAATATATTTTATATTAAATTATTTAACTAAATAAGTTTTTAAATTATTTAATTATTTTATTCATTAAAAATAATTTAATAAATATATTCCATGTTAAATTAATTAATTAAATCAATTATTAATTAATTTAATTATACTATTTATTAAAAGTAATTTATTAAAATATATTTTAGTTAGATTGTATTATTTATTACATAAAATAGTTTTAGTTTAGCAAAATATTTGAACAAAATATTTTTATTTTAATATGATGCAACAAAAATGAACAAAATGTTAAAATTGATGAATGGTTAAAATAGAAAAAAATAAGAGTGAAAACACTTTTTTTTGGTTTATGTTTTTTGTTTAAGTTTTCATTTTTGTTAAATTTGTTTTGATTTTTTAAAATTGATCAATTATTGATTTATTTAATTAATTTAATATTGAATTTTTTATTAAATTACTTTTATTAAATAATGTAATTAAATTGATTAAATTAGTCAATAATTGATTTAATTAATTAATATAATATTGAATATATTTTATTAAATAAAAGATTAAATTACTTTTATTAAATAATGTAATTAAATTGATTAAATTAATCAATAATTGATTTAATTAATTAACTTAACATGGAATATATCTTATTAAATTATCTTTAATAAATAATATAATTAGATCAATTAAATTAATCAATTATTGATTTAATTAATTAATTTGATACGGAGTATATTTCATTAAATTATTTTTAATCAATAATATAATTAAATAATTTATTAAATTATATTCAATAAATTAAATTAATAATATAACTGATTTTGTTAAATAATTTAATATAAAATATACTTTATTAAATTATATTTAAAAAATAATATAATTAAATTATGTTTAATATATTTTATTTTTATTGAATTAAAATATTTTTAATAATTAAAATAATTTATAAATTATTATTTCATAAAAATAAATAAATATGATTTGACCATTATGTTTTGGATAGGGTCAAAAAAGTTAAGTGACCCACACATGGCAATTTTCCATTAACTTTAACAGATGAAGTTAGTGTTCGGATCAAATAAAATAAAATTTGATAGTTCGAGAATATAATAGATGCATTTGATAGTTTGAGGACTAAATAAAAAAAATGATAGTTTGAGGGATATTTTCATAAAAAAAACTCATTTAAGAAAGGAGTGTATTGTTACAAATTAATAATTAAAGAGATTAACGCGCAATATTTTTAGTTGAGTTGGGTAAAATGATACATAATCATAATCTAGAGTGTGATGTTGCATGTACCTTACAGCAAAAAATATGTCATCTTACTTTATTTTTTTATTTTACTAGGAGGGACACTGTGAATTAAATAAATGAATAAATGTTGTTATATTCTTAAAATTTTGAAAAAGGCAAAATTTTTGGCAAGAAAAATGTTTTTGTTTTCTACTTTTAACTTTTCAATTTTTCCTTTGTAGTTATGTTTTTTCCTCCCTCTCTTCTCCTTCTTTTCTTTTATTTTTATACAATATATTTATCACACACTAATTTTTCCAATTGGATGAATTTTTCTTGAAAATAAAAATCAAAGAACCAAGTGGATTATGGAAGCCATTACAAAAAAATATTTAACATAAAGTGGAATTATCAAGTGAATGGTGTGGAGACTTTAGACAGGCGGGATTACAACCTGTGAGTTTTGATTTATTTGAACTCAGTTCAAGTTATTAATACTAAGTTCGAGTTTAAGTTTGAAACTTTGTATTGGTTTGAGTTTAATTCGACAAAGAAAAATTTGAAATTGAGACAGATTAAGTAGTAGTTCAATTCAACTAAAATGATGTCATTTTTTATTAAAATATAAATTAGTATTACAAAAAATATTTTAAGTATATTAAAAATTATATATTATTTTATTGAGTCAACTCATAAATTTTTTAGTGAAATTCTTCTAAGTTTAAATTCAAACTCTATTTTAAATAAATTACTAATTAAGCTCAATTTAAATTCATTAGAGGTGTTTTAGAATTATAAAAGTTAGTATAAATTTGTAAATGTTGTGATTTTGTAATTCATATAATAAATAAAAAAATTTAAGTTTTATAAAAATTTTTAAAATTTTATTAATCTTCAAATACAACCTAAATGTCTTGAGCTAAGCTCAAGCTGTCTTGAGTTAAGCTCAACCCGCACTTTTTGAGGGCCAACTTGAACAGCTTGCTAACAAATTTTAAATCCTTTGCCTACAAACATTTGGAGGGGTAATTTTTTTTTTCTTGTTTGTAACTCAGAGTGTTGGAGTTAATTTATACATATTTTGATTAATTTTTGAATTTTTAAAATTAATAATTAAATAAACCTGTGTTCAATCCAAAAAAAATTCTAATTAATAATTTATAGGGAATAAATTTTTACCGATTAAACTAATCCACAACGGAGAGGTTCCCTTGTTAACCAAACCAGCGGAACCGCTAGCAAAATGCCATGGAAGTCCTTGTCATGTGCTTGTCAATTCATTCAGATAGAGAATGACGAAAGAGCCACCAACGTTGCCTCCGTTTGGACTTACACAAAATAAAATAAAATCTTATAAATTTTTATAAATATAAATTACGAGATAGTAAAATTTAAATTCTTCATTCACGGTATAAATTACGAGATATTTACTTTTACAATTTTATTTTATTTCATACATTTTATACAACTTCAAACACACTCATTTCCAATACTTAAGAGTTGCGGCACGTGAAAGGAATTGCTGCCAGCCAAATTTGTGCATAATACAGAATAACTCTTTTTAACTTGTAAGCGTGCTACTCGAAGTCACCCCATTTGTGCTGAACCTCTGGTCAAATGAGGAATCTGGGATTATAATTTTATAATATCTTAAAATTATCAAGATATACTTCATTTGAATTGTTTTCCGGAAAACAATAATTTTAAGTGAGACTATAACTCCATGTCCAAACCCATAAAATGACAATATTATTGAAAAATACTATTCTACTATTATTGATACATAACAGTCAGGTATGTAATGATAATAGTTTCATAATTAAAATAATTAAATATTTTGGGGGTGATTGGAAAAATAAGATAAAACCTTTTTTAATTTTTGTTCTAATCCTGTCACATGACAATTTTTTAAAAAGAATCGTGTGTTTGGTAAAAATTATTAAAGTTGGACAAATAGCTCGTTTAAAGGCTCAAAAATTAGTAAAAAAGTATCAAAAATTGTATTTTATAACTTTTGTTGCGTTGGGTAAAACTAAAATTTTTTTTACTTTTTTATTTTGTTACAGTAAAAAATAAAACAAAAATTTTTACCAAACACCTAAAAATTATTATTTTTTTACTCTGCTACAGTAAAAAAACTGACCAAACGTACAAAAAGTTACCACTTTTTTTCTTTACTATAACAAAAAATTTACCAAACACTTAAAAGTTACAAAAAAAATATTAAAAATTACACTTTATTCTACCAAATACACAAAACATGTAACTAAAAAACACACAAAAAACTACCAAAAATTTTACTTTTTTTGTTAGTTTTTAATCCTTGAAATGGGCTCAAAATCAAAGAAAATTAAAGAATTTTTTTCATGGAAAAAGTTGAAAAAAAATTTAAAAATAATAAATTTGTTAAAAAAAATTAGAGTTCCAAACGGAATCTTTGTGTTAAATTTTCATTATATTTATGTCAAAAAATATTAGAAGACTTTTTTAGTTGCTTATAAATTTGGGATTAATAAATAAAAATAAAAATCTCTCAATTACTACAGCATTTTAGTTGAATTTTGCGTAAAACTTTTTTAAGTAAAATTGCATTTACCAATAAGTAAATCACGGATTTGGATTGCGTTTGGGGAAAGAGAGTGGGGAGAGTAAGGACAAGTAGTGGAGGGGACGTGGGGGCCTTGTCGAATGTCACTGAGCACATGGAGTATCCGCGTGTGGTGTCAAAACTCCTCGAAGCTCCGACCCGACCTAACTATAGAATTATAAAAAGGTTAAAGAAGGCACTGCATGTGAGCCAAAGGAAGGACCTCGCTGCTTCAGCATTGCTGCGCCGTGGACCCCGCCACCGACACCGCCGTATTCTTTTTTCCCCTCCCCCCACCTCTCTCTCTCTCTCTCTTTCTCTCTCCCTGTAGCTCTTACTATTTTCTTTTATATATATTCTAATTTTTTTCCCTCGCTTTTCTTTTACGGCTTCATCCATCTATCAACCGCAGATTTGATTGACTCTCTCTCTCTCTCTCTCTCTCTCTCTCTCCAGAGTGGTCTTTTTAACTCCCTGTACCGCACTTAAGTCCGTTTGGTCAGAAAAAAAAAAAAAAAAAAAACTTAGGCAAACGCGGAAAATTTTTTAAAATACTAAAAATTTTTTAACATATTTTATACTTTTTATAATTCATAAAATTTTCATAAATTTATATATATTTACATATTTTAATAATTTTAATAAATTTTTTATAAATCTTAATAACATTCTGTAATATAAATTTAATCTTATAAATTAAAAAAATTCTTTAAACGATTTTTTTCTTTAAAATATATTTATTAAAATCAAAAAATTTTATTATTTATTCTTAAAAAAACGTAATATAAGCTTGTGCCTCAAACAATAAAAATTTCTTAAATTATATTTTTTAATATTTTCTGTTATTTTTCACCATCTCAAATAAAGCTTAAATAAACCCTCCCTCCTCCTTCACTTTCCTCCTATTCCTTCACACCAAGTACTACCTCCCTCCTTTCCCCTTTTAAATTCTTCCTTTGTTTCCCACTTCTTCTCTTCTAAACATAGCGATCTTTATCTATTCGGAAGTCGCAGAAGGGCTCTTCGAATCATTCCCCTCCCTCTGTACTGCTGAAAATGCAGCTATATTTGGCAGCAGTAGGGTTATGTCTCGTCCTCTCTCTTTTCGCCATTGTTGGAGCTGAGGATCCGTACAGGTTCTTCAACTGGAATGTTACTTACGGGGACATCTATCCCTTAGGTGTTCGCCAGAGGGTTCGTCTAACATCTCTCACAGATCTCTAGATAGCTAAGCTGATTGACTGATTGATCTGTTGTTAATCTGATCTAACGACGGACGGCAACAATCCTTTGTTGTTTGCAGGGAATTCTCATCAATGGCCAATTTCCAGGTCCAGACATTCACTCCGTCACCAATGACAATCTCATTATCAACGTCTTTAACAGCTTGGATGAGCCTTTTCTTCTATCCTGGTATGAACTTAAAACTTAAAAGAACAACGCTCTGTTCTTTGGCAGAATTCAAAAGAACAATGCTCTGCCTTTTTTTTTTTTTTTTTTTCCGACAATCACGGTCAATTGATCTAGACCATAACGATCGACGAAATTACAGAACTGCCCTTGGAAAAATATTTGGGTTAATGCGATTTCTGGAATGCTGTGTGAGGACAATCTTGTCTTTTAAATATGTGTGATTGATCCGACTTTTGATTGAGATCATATGTTTGCCTCTCTAATTTTTTTTTTTGTCAAATACGTTTATTCCATTTTGAAGTGGTAGTTTAGCATCCACGTGCACGGTTCAGAAGTAGATAAGGCAGTGCAGAATAACACATGAATGAACCGATGAGGGTTGGATTGACAAATGGTTTTTTCAAGTACTTAAATCATGTACTTACTTGGGCTACTAGCTCCAACGGGGATTAGAATCATGAGATCATAGGTCAGTTTGAGGGCATAGGTTTAGATCTGGCATGCCTTCTAAGCTCTTAAATTCGATTGTTAATGCTTGTTTGGCTTGCTTATTTAAAATAAAGTTTTTACTTTTTTTATTTGTTTTTCTTTAATTGTACTTGGGAAAAATTTTTGAGATGGAAAAAAAAATAAATTTTGGTTTAAAAAAGATTGAAAAAAAAAAAAAAAAACTTAAATAAGCCAATCAGCTGGTCCAAACTGTTAAAGGTCTGGGAGTCTGCATGAACCTAGCATGGGCTTATGATGGGGACTTGCTGGTTATTCTAGGGACACTATTAAGAAGGTGTAATGTAGTTAACAGGTGATGAAACATTAAAATTTGTTTTGCAAAACGGGGAAGAAAAAAAAAATCAGTTGTAGTAATAAACGGGGAAGTCCAATAAAGGTACTTCTAAAGAAAATCTCATTAGGAATGTATTGAAGTAAGTGGTTAAAATGTTCTACATTCATTGGTTAAACAAGGTTGGTTGTCTCTAGTTCTACGGCATAAATTTATGATTCACGGGTCGGTTAAAAACGAAAAAAAGCGCCTGTGAAGAGTGTCGGTCATGAGCTAATTAACCTCATGTGTGAATTTAATTTCTGGATATTTCAGAGAGAAAACACATCATAAGAAGTTAGAATGGTTAATTGGTGGGTCCATGTTTTGTTAAGTTTTGTGACCTCACCTGATTTAACAAAGGGGCAATCTAGTCCCCCCCTCGAACATTGTGCTTTGCTTTTGCCATTGAATCTGGACAAATGGCGTGTAAGAGCTGAAAATCTATATTCTCATGTCGGATTTAAATTTTAACAGATTTAATTGTGCCAAATGGCCTCCAAAAGTGAATAAAAAAAGTCCAATGCTTGCTTTCATTTAGCTGGATTTCCTGAGAATCTGGACAGCTTTCCTTATATACATTTTCTGGTTTTCACTTCATGTGAAACTGAGACTGTCCAAAAATCTGAAATGATATTTTTACCTTTTTGTTGGCGCTGTCATTGGCTTAACAATAATGGAACAAGCAGATCGTGAATGACTGAGATATTTGCACTCTTCTATTAACTTTCTCGACTTCACATTACTCTTTTTTTATTTGCTAAATCTATTGTTTAGTGCGGAGAGTTAATGAAGGAGTGCAACAAATATCACCAGCCATGGTAAATTTGTGATTAGCTTTTCTTAGATAGAGGATGACCATTTCCCGAGAAAGTAAATTGAAAATGATGAAATATAGTATTGATTTTAATCTTGTTTATTTGGAATTGCAGGAATGGGATTCAGAACAGACGGAATTCTTTTGAAGATGGAGTATACGGAACAACATGCCCCATACCTCCTGGGAAGAACTTCACTTACATCCTCCAAGTGAAGGATCAAATTGGAAGCTTTTACTACTTCCCTTCTCTTGCATTCCACAAAGCTGCTGGTGGTTTTGGTGGTATCAGGATCCTCAGTCGGCCGAGAATCCCAGTCCCCTTCCCTGATCCTGCTGGTGATCATACCGTCCTAATTGGAGACTGGTACAAGGCTAATCACACGGTAGTTATCTCTTATACTCTCCCATTTCTTGTTTCTATGCTTCACAGTCCCTTGGAAATGAATTGGCTTCTATGTTAATCAGTTTGTTTCTTGGCTGTTGCTTGTTTCGACGTAGAATTTTTTTTTTGGAAAATATTTTGACTCATTTTTATTTTAAATATTTTCTCAAAACATGTGTAAATGTATTTTTTAAAAAATATTTTTTATCAAAAAAAAAAAAAACAGAAGTTAAAAAGTACACTATTTTATTACAATAATTTACAACAAATGTGTCAAAAATAATATGGAGTATTGTATGTCTATGAACTTTAATTGCAAACATAAGAAGCATTATAATTGCAAATTAAGTCATCAGTCTGATAACTTTTTTTCCTAGTAAATTCTATTCCCAAAGTAGTACTTCTCATATAGTAATAGGCTTATAATGTGACAAATATGATTTTGGTGCCATATGCCTATGTGAGGTGCACCTGTTTTTTGAACTATAAAGGTGGGCTGGTCAGTTAGGTGGGAGGTTGCTGCTCATACTAATTTGGGCTCATGTTGTGCTTTATGCTTGTGTCGGTAACTAGAATAAATGACTTTTTTGTTGGAAGTTTTCTCTGTATTGACAGCTGGATAAATTTAACCTACTTTTAAATGGGTCCGAAATTAGAAAAGAGAAACAAATGCGTAAATGATGATCATGTGCTTGACGGTGGAATCCAGCAAGAAGAGTAATAGTGTAAACAGCTCATCCAAATTTATGCCTTTCACATCCCATGTTTAAGCAAGATTTAGTACCAGTTGTCACTAACAAAGATGACAAAGTCCTAAGAAACTTAATCTTGATTTTTTTTTTTTTTTTTTTTGAAGCATGATAAGGATAGATCTATCAAAGATCCAATAATGTAAACCGCAGTGCTCTAAGTTTAAGAGAGATGCTATTTATCACAACAAATTTTATTGCATTTGTTTACCAGTTAATTTGATATAGTAGAAACGTTTTATTAGCGAATCTTTACTTTTCAAATTCAAAGAACCCTTTTTCTATAAAAATAATAACAATTTTTTTTTTTTATTTTAAACTTTGCCTATCTTTTTGTAAATTTATTAAGATTTTTCTTCATAGAAGTAACTACCCTGTAAAAATGGCTCGTCTAAAAAAATACAATGCAAATCGGCTTTGATATGAGGCATTTCTTGAGTTTTATGGTCAACGCAGAAGTTTGAGGGTAGTAATAATTGGACAAAGTTGGGTGCGTTAGTCCGCTGGAGCTCAATTATTGAAACTTCTTCATTTGTGATCCCAGTGGCACGCGTACCAACTTGGCAACCACCCGCATTCATAGGCCGCCTCCCCCATCCTCCCTTTTGCATCTGCAAACTGGTAGCTGCAGAAGATGCAGTGCCTTTATTTCATCCATAGGGAAACAGCTAAGACATAATTGAACTTATGTTATCTCTTTGTCGCTTCCTTAAATCTGCACCTAAGCAATAACTGTTCCAAGTTTCATTTCTCTCTCTCTTTTTACAAAAAATAATTCTCTAAATGTCATCTCTCTCCCCTGGCTCTAAATATATCCTTCACCCCAACAGCCCAGTCCCACTAGACCAAAACAAGACAGCCCAAGACAGTACAAAGATTTTGGAATAATTAAGGATTACTTGTGTGCTGTTTGCTGAATCATTTATGGGTTTTTCCTTAAAAATATTGTTATCATGGAGTGCCTTATTTACTAGACTGATGTGACGCAGCGTGAAGTAAGGATAAATTAGCTTATTCAACGACAAAGCCAAATCTTAGAATCTACTAAGAGAATTGAGAGAAAAAAAACTCAAGATATAAATCTAACGAATGAATAATAATTAACTTGTTAATTGATTTGTATCAAAAGCGTTTACAAAGGTCTCTATTTATAGGAAAAAATTAGTCCTAAACCGAATCTTAATTAAAATAGGAATAACACAAATAAACTAGGAATACTAATCCTAATTAAAGTAGAAATAAAACAAATTCAAAAGGAGCTAGGAAACCCAATTTGAATTAGGAAATATTTCTTAAGAGTCTTCCTCTACAATCCAAAAATTATTTAGATTAGAAATAGCTTTTGCCTTGATGACAACTATTAAAATCCAATACTAATTAAAATTAAAAAAAATAAATTAATTAAATTCCGTCCGCGTCACGATGACAAATAAGTTCTATTGTGTAGGCGTTGAAGGCAAAGCTAGATAGAGGCAAGAAGCTACCTTTAGCTGATGGAATCCTTATTAATGGCCGTGGCAGTGGGGCTGCTTTCACTGTTGAACAAGGTAGACTGATTACAGCCTTTCTTTTGTCTTGGTGAATTAATTTCTTGTCAAATTTGTCCCAATGAACCCTTTTTTTTTTTTTTTTTTGCCTGCTGACTGTGTTTTATGCTATTTGATAACAGGAAAAACCTACAGGTTTAGAATATCCAACGTTGGATTGCAAAACTCACTCAACTTCAGGATTCAGGGCCATAAGATGAAACTGGTGGAGGTGGAGGGAACACACACACTCCAAACTACCTACTCTTCCTTGGACGTTCATCTCGGCCAGTCCTACTCTGTTCTAGTGACTGCTGATCAACCTGGTCAGGACTACTACATTGTGGTGTCTTCCCGTTTTAACTCTAAGGTCCTCACCACCACCGGCATTTTGCACTACAGCAACTCCGCTGGCCCAGTCTCCGGCCCACCCCCAGGTGGCCCCACCATCCAAGTCGACTGGTCTCTAAACCAGGCCCGCTCGATCAGGTACTTTTTTGAGTCCCACTCATCAAAGTTCAATGCTAGACAATGTCAATAAGCAAATTTTACCAGTGGTTTTTGTGGGATATTATTTTAAAATAAAATGTTCACAAATGGGCAATTTATTTGTAAAACTACCATTGACACATTCTAATGTTAGTATTTTCTAGTGCACTACAACACACGTATAAGTCCAAGGCCAATGCTATAAAATAAGCAAATTTTGCAAATGATTTTTGTGGAATATCATTTTACGATAAATGTTCATAGAAAGGGCAATTTATCTCTAAAAATATCACTAACACATTATCCTATTAGTATTTTTCAGTAGAATAACATTTTCTTATTCCTATTTAAGTTATTTTTGACAATTCTGTTATATTATCATAAAAATTACCCGCATTTTAACTTTAAAGGTTTTATCATCTTAAATAAAAAAAAAAAAAACTATTAAAAAAATCTTTTATTATATAAATATTATTACCACATTATTCTGGTAATAAATTTTGGTAAAAAGTTATTCTAGAGAACTCTGTTGTGAAATTATCAATTTTTTTACACAAATATCTATCAAAATAATTTTGAAAAAAAAAATTAAAATTTTTCTTATTACACAACCAAATCATTCTGGTTTAAAATTACGAGAGAAAGTGTAGTAAAATAGTACTTTTCTTATATTTTGTATTTGCATCTAATGATACAACGATTGGTCTCAATTTATGTATTTTAGGACTAATCTTACAGCGAGTGGACCAAGGCCGAACCCACAGGGGTCATACCACTATGGTCTCATAAACACTACCAAAACTATAAGGCTTGCTAGTTCTGCTGGTCAAATCAATGGCAAACAAAGATATGCAGTCAACAGTGTGTCTTTTATCCCAGCAGACACCCCTCTAAAACTTGCGGACTACTTCAATATCGGTGGAGTTTTTCGCGTCGGAAGCATATCCGATAGGCCTACTGGTGGAGGGATGTACCTTGACACAGCAGTTTTGGGTGCTGATTACAGAGCATTCGTCGAAATTGTGTTTGAAAATAGTGAGGATATTGTGCAAAGCTGGCACCTAAATGGTTACTCTTTCTTTGTAGTTGGGTAAGCACAAACTCTGCATGTACACGATGTGTATTTTTTGTGTGGTATTTCCGAATAACAATATTGTATCATAAATTCCAAAATGTTGCAGAATGGATGGAGGGACATGGTCAGAAGCTAGTAGGAAAGAATATAATCTCCATGATGCGGTTTCACGCAGCACGGTTCAGGTATGATAATATTAAACAATCCCAAATTTTCTTGCTTTGCTAAAATGGAATCTAATAATGTTAGTTTTAATCGTCGATGGAGGTAAGAAGAAAGAAGAGGGCCTTTATTAATTTAATTTTGTTTACCAAATATAATTTACGGTGTTAGTTGGAATTTTTTTTTTTTTTTCCCTGGACTACTTGGCCTTTCAAAATAAAATCCAAACTTAATCCACGAGTTTAAAGAGAAATGCTTCATTGAATACTAAAGTACACAACTCATTTAAGTCTCTCTTCTTGTTGTTGAAAATGCAGGTTTATCCCAAATCATGGACTGCGGTTTACGTAGCACTCGATAACGTTGGAATGTGGAATATAAGATCGGAGTTCTGGGCAAGACAGTACCTTGGGCAGCAGCTTTACCTACGTGTTTATACAGTATCTACTTCATTGAGAGACGAATTCCCAATTCCAAAAAATGCACTTCTCTGTGGCAGGGCCAAGGGCCATCATACTCGACCACTCTAAGCGTTAAAAGACTTAAAACTTAGTTAGAGACTCCTTGTCTCTCTAATGAGATGGATCAAAACCAGAGTTTTATTTTATTCTTTTTACTTATTTAATGTTATCCTTGGGTGCTACTATATAAGCACTCATGAAATATGAGGAATGTGTATCATTAGGACATAATCAATGACCTTAGCTCGAGGTCATATTCTTTCAGTTTCAATTGGATATTGTGCCCCACTTGTTATAATTGAAGTTTCCCTACTACTACTACTAGAAAGGATGTGGTTTTCATAGTTGGCTAAGGTATTCTTTTAATAAATAGAATTTTCTCCATGTTAATTAGTACTTTATGCCATTTCTTGAGTTGATAATAAAAAAAAACCCCACTGGGGTGTCTCATCCTCAAATGGATAGCAATTGTCACATTCAGGTCTTATTCTAAGGTGAAAGAGATGAGTTTGTAGGATTAATTAATATTTGAAATACTAAAACACTAAACTAAGATTCAATATTTTCACTATATATGTTTTTATTGAATTTAGAGAAAGATCCAACATTTTGGACAACTAATCCGGCAAAATAACTCATCAATGTCAAACATGTGTATTATAATATAAAATATCTTAATACTAAAATTTGTCATACATCCAATAAAATAAATAATATGAAATTTAAAATGTAACGATAACATATAAATCAAAATGTAAATTCAACAACAAAATAAAATCGAATATAATTTATAATCTGAAGATAGCCAAGTCTTAAGAAAGTTTGTCAGTATTCACTTTTCACCCTGAAATGCTACTAGGCAAGTGAGCAAGTTCCTACACTCAATAGTCAGAACTTTTGGGAGCATATATGAAATAAGTATTATAACGAAAAAGTATTAAGGGCTTAGATTCAAATAGAAGAAAAAAAATTTAAAAGCTCCGATTCAATCTAAGTTATTCTTTAACTCTCTTACTAAAACTAGTTGAAAGGCACGTGCATTAAACGTGTAAATAATGTTAAGCATTTAATTGGTATATTTATAGTTAACACATTTTTAAGGGACAATATTTAATAATATTATAAACTAGAGAATAAATGAATTTGTAAAATAATTACATATAAGCTTCTTGATAATAGGATCCATTAGTAATTTAGATTGATTATTATTTTAAAACACAAAATTACCTACTCTAAATAGATAAGTAATTGAGGCATAACTGATTTTTCTATATAATGTTTTTAATGAAGGAGAAAAAGAAATTAAAAAATTTTTAAAAAAGATTTTCCATTAGTAGTAAACATAAATTTCTTTCCGTTTCTTTCTACCATTAATATCCGATTCATCTTCACAGAACTATCTCCTTGATGGAAATAATTCAAGGAATCAAGCTCTTTCTAGTTCATTTATTCAGGAAATTTAGATTCATCAAATCCATAAAAAAATCTAAATTCCATACACATCACTACATGATTAAATGAGAAAGTTGAGATTACATAATTGCATCAATTATGATCGTGCCTAGAAATTTTTTTGTATTCATATTTAAAAAATCTCATTAAAGTATTTTGATTTTATAAAATGACATTATTATATACTTCAATTATGTTAGCAAATTTTGATAAAGTAAAGTAATATAATTAATATATATATATATATATATTTGACCAGCTAAATTTTATCATATATTACTGTTGTATTAATTTTAAACACCTAAAAAATAGAATGTACCCTATTTCAAGTAAGGTTTTTTTTCACCTAAACTTACATTTTATTTTAATCTATCGTAATAAAAAATGATAGAGAAAATTTATTTCAAAAATTAAATAATTATTTTTTGTTTTATTTTGATTCTTATATTCGAGAGTATAATAATCTAAATAAAATTTTACACTCGTTTATATATTTAATAGATTTTTAATTTTAACTAATTGATTAATAATTTTAATTTAATATGGGATGAAAGAATATATTTAGGTTTATTTGAAAAATGTTTTCGTATACTTTTAATTTTAATTTAATACGCGATAAGAATATACATTTAAATTTATTTAAAAAAATAGTATTATAGTACTCTACATAGAATGTTAAAAACTTATTCATATTTTTAATAATAGTGTGTGTGTATATAGATTCATTATCACCGTATAAATTATTAAATTATAGCAGAAAGGGTCGAAGTTACTCAAAATCGAAGATTTAAATTAATTATTTTTGGCACTAACTGTTACCTTATCTCGATGCATGGATGCATGCATGATTTGACATGCACTACAACCCATTCACTACTTAAAAAATATCAAATTTACAAAAAATTAACTACTAAAAAATTAACATTCTTCTTTTCTTTTTCCCAAACTCAACCTCAGCATGCTCTAGTCATATTTAACTTATTTAATAAAGTAAATTTTATGTTATTTGAATATTATAATAACATTCATTATTTTTCAAATGTCATTAATATTAAATCCAGTCATTAATATTTTAAAATGATTGGACTTTCTCATATTTATGGAAGGATAAATAAGATATATTATTTAAACATTTTAATGATATATTTATTTAAACTGACATTTTGGTGTTAATGACATTTATAAAATGAAGATCTAATGATCTATCGCTGTAATATTACAATGATTTGGAATTTAGCTGCTGGTATTTACTTAAATGTTTAAGATAAGTTTATGTAATTTGTCCTAGTATATTTATAATGCAATAGCATTATATTTGAGTACTTTTACGTAAAATGTTATTCTTAAAGAGTAATGTTATAAGGAAAAAAAATAGTAATGTTATCTATCAAGGAAATTTTCACAGTGCGCATTTGTTTGTTTGTTGATTTAGGTAAAAAAAAATGTGGTTCAGAATAACTTTTGTCGTTTGGTTTTTTTAACCAAATCACATTTTTTAGAGATGAATAGTGTAACTTTTAAACTTTTACGGTAAAAAGTTGGAGAGAGTAATAATGGGAATGGTTTTTTTAGGTCCATTCATAGTTTTTTTTTTGAAAATTGTTAATTTTTTTGATTTCTACGTGAAAAGGTTAGGAAAAGAAATCGCGGGAATAGTTTTTTTGGTCCATTCTCACGAATTTATGTCAGATTTGTTAAAAATCCATTGGAGTTTGTAAAAAAGTTATTAGGGTTTGTAAAAAAAAGTATTAGAATTTGTAAAAATTTGTTAGGATACATAGATATATATAGAAATTATAGAGATTTTACGAAATACAAGACGGTTAAAATGTGTTAGAGAGTTTTAGAGATTTTCAGATATTTTTGTTGGTTTTTAGCAAACCAAACGGTGCCTTAATATGGTTAATTTTTCATAAGAATATAATGACTATGTCTTTTTATTTGTCTTAAATTATCTTAATTGTGATTTTTTTTATATTTATTATTAAAAAAACGTTAAGAGTTAATTCAATTGATAACATTTTAGATTTATTTTCCAGTAGTCACTAGTTCGAATCTTTTCAGAACCATTAGAGGGTTTACTTATTTATTAATTTCAGAATTTCAGGAATTAGTCGAGATACGCATAAGTTAGTTTGGACACCCTCGATTACAAATATATATATATATATATATATATATATATATATTATTAAAACTCTTTCTTCCTCAAGGAAATAATAATTATCACTAAAATGACCAAATCACTAAGTAAAAAAATGCGTGAAATTGATTTGACTGCTCTACTTTTAATGTTCATGAAACCGTGTAAAGTTGGTTGAAGCTTCCCAAATGTGAAAGCCAGGGACGTGATGAACCTCATGAAAATGGTTGCCAGAGAATCAAAGAGTTAGAAGACCTGATGAATACATCAAAGTCTACATCTAGCCTTAATTTTTAGGCGAATGAAGGGGATATGCCATACGTAATCAGCTTGCATAATTGTTGATCTAATATTAATCTTGGGACCTAATCCTAATCCTGACAATTGAGTTCTAATATTGATTGATAATCATGTCATTATCCCATTCAATTCTTGTGCTGTCCATGGAACGAAGCTCGGTAATAGCTGGGAAGTCAGCAGGCCGCCTAGACTAAGCTTATTTATGTACTTGAATTTTGGGAGTTGATATAGTTTTTTTTGTCAGCTCGGAGACATAAGATTAGGACCATTGGACCGAGATATAAAAGGACGTGAATACGTTTAGACCGTTAAATTTTAATCTAATGGTCTTGATCTCATGTTCCTGAACTGACATTAAAGGCAATATCAGCTTTCTATTTTCTAAGTATTTTAGGGTTTAAGTTGATTTTTAAACTATTTCAAGATAAATTTAAAAAAAAAATAGGCACCATATATATGATTCGAAGTATACTTTGAAGATAAATTTTAATTATAAAAATTAAAAAAAATATGCTAGCAATATTAGAATTTAGATGTACAACGTACATATGTCAAATAATAAATATTTTATTGTTTGTTAAATTAAAACTTAGATATTACAAATTTAATTAATTATTTTTAATTGTGTAAATTTTTAAAAAATAATTATTGATAAATTATCTAAAATATAATATATAGATCAAGTAAAGTTAATTAAACGAGCTTAAGATTCAAAATTTTACATACATAGTACCGAAGTTGATATTTAGATATGAGTGATATTCGGGAACGAAGTCATAACTTTTGGTTTGAGGAACCAAATTTAGACTAAAAATATATGCTCTATAATTGTAGTAGCAATTGAGATTTTTCATTTTCCATAAAATAACATTATGTATTTTAACTTCATTATTTTATTTTTTGCCTAGTTCTTAAATATTATTTAACATTAGATTGTATATATGTTTAAAATTTTAAAATATTTATACTAGGAGTAGTTTTATGTGATTATATTCTGGGACTATTTAAATTTTAAACTATTTTTTTTTAATTTTTTGTATCATTAGCCGTAATCGAAGAGTTGAATTATATATAGATGGTAAATTAGTTGAATTTCTAAATTTTGGACTATATATGCTAATTAGGAAAATATTTAAATTTTAGGTAAGTCAATAATGATCTATAGCCTACAATTTTTTTGACTCAAAATTTTATATATATTAATGGTGTTTTCTTTGGGTAACTTATAACATTAAAAGTTTTTGTTTAAAAATTTATCTATATATATATTAATGATATTTTTTTAAATAAATTATAGCATTAAAAGTTTAGCAGAAAATTTATATCTACTAATGCTGTTCTCCTAAACTTAAGTCTATCATATTTTAAATTTTAGGAGATCAAAACCATAGAATAAAATAATTTTTAATCCAAAAAATTAAATATGCGTGTGGCATTTTTCCAAACTCAAGCACTAGGTTAGCTTCGTCCGTGGTGATGCTACACAACCAAAAAAAGGGGCCAAAATAAATAAATAATAAGAATAAGGTGAAATATTTATGTGTTTATCACTTAAAAAAAATAAATTTCTTATTCCACTTTCCAACATATTTTTGTAATTTAATTGAACTTTAATTCCTACAAATTTTAGATTGCGGGCCAACCTGCCACGACTAATCAGCTAGTGTAATTAATCATGCCTTCGAATTCCCATTGTTCCAACTATAGTAGGTGGAATGATGAATAAATGCCTATACCCATACATAAAAATTGGCTTTCCGCTGCTGGCACTTCATCATGGCGATCGGTAGTCCAACGCTCTCAGTCGTAACTCAGAGAATGCGAGCGCCATGGATACGGAGAGCGGAGTACAGATACCAAAGAGGGAACGTGATCTCCGTTGCACTAATCATGACGATGAAGCTTCATCGTGGGAATTAGATTACTTGTGGAGATTTCTTTGGCTACCATTTCACAACGGTTTCTTAATTGCTTTGGGAGCACTACTAATCGCCAAATATGTGTCTGTAGATGCCTGGTATGTATATCTCCCCTCGTTTTTCTTCCGGTTGCAATCTACCGCAAAAAGTTTCTCCTCAAATTATACTCGTGGACCGCAAAACTCCTCCAAGTGCTTCATAGAAGCAAATATGCTCTCAATCTTGTCGCCGCAAGACACACGAGCTTGTAGATAAAAGTGCTGAGCGCAATCAACTTCTGCAACTGGTTATTATCCTCCAGGCATGTTCCTATATCGTTCACCTGAAAGCCGTGGCCGGTGGTGATCGATCCGGCCTAATAAGACTCCTCTCCATCGAGTTCTTGAGGACCACTTCTGGCTTCCTTTTCAACGGAGACATATGTTGTAGCATCCGTTTCGCCATTCCTGCCTGCATAGCTATTTTTTATTTAATTTTTCTTTTTATTTTTTTAGAAATTTAACAAATATGTTTTTATTATTAATTTTTTAAAAATTTATAAACACAGCTAAAAAATAATAAACATAACTTTTCATTCATTTTGGGCAGTTATCGTTTACGGTAACTCCGTAATAAATTTCTTATCTTTCTTAATTTTATCTAATCATCAAATAGGTAGAGACCAATTAATCAAATATCGGCCGTCTAATCAAGCATGGATGCAGTATGCAACTCTGCATATCTATGTATGGGCCGATCTCAATGGATAATGGCGAAAGTTTGAGGCGGATAACTTCCATAGCAATGGAACATTTGCTTGGCCCATTTTGAGTCCAAACCACAGTCATTCAAATATAGTGGAAAGGGTAAAAGAGTCCATAATAATTCATGAGCGTACTCCAACGAAAAAAAAAATGCTATTAGTCATCCATTATTGTATACCAAAAATTATCCGTGTCTGAAACTAGAAGAGTATAATTTAGCTTATAAAAAATCCAAATGTAAATTTGTAAAATAAATTAATATAAAAAATTATAAAAATAACACGTAAAAATAAAAGATAGTTCGATCATGTTAGAAAACGTCTAACGGAGGCACTGTTAGAAGATGTGAAAGTATGGAGATTGCTAGAAATAGGAGAGGAAGAGGAAGACTCAAGAGAAGTTGAAAAGAAACTATTAGACATGACTTTGCTTACCTGGATTTAACGAAAGACATGACCCTAAATAGATTTGATTGGCGTCATCAAATCCATATAGTTAACCCCACCTAGTGGGAAAATGTTTAGTTTGGTTTGATTTGGTTTTAACATGTAAAAATAAAAATTATTGATCAACAGTGATCAAGATATTCATATAATATTTAATAACTGTGTAGAATTTTATTATTTATTATAAATATTATCACATTTTAAATATTAATTTTAAAGGTTTTTATAAAAAAATATTAAAAAATATAAGAAGAATGAGAATGTGTTTGCATATTATGTAACCGAAAAATAATAAAAGTGGATTAAAAAAATAATCATAACTATTAAATAAATATAACAATTAAAAATATTTTAAATTTGAAAATTTTAAACTTTTTATTATATAAATATTATTTTCCAGATGCTTCCCTGTATATTTATTTTTTAAAATTTAATGAAAGGGTTTGAAAAAGGGAACTCATCAGCACTCGATAACTCGAATGCTCTAGTTTCTTAGCAAATAAAATAAAATAAAATCTTACAAATCTCTATAATCACGAATTACGAGATAATAAGATTTAAATTCTTCACTTATTATACAAATTACGAGACATTTACTTTTACAAGTTTATTTTATTTTATAAACTTTTATATAACTCCAAACACACCTAGTATCATCTACAGGAGACTTCAACCCAATTGCCAGTTTGAGTGGTGGGAGTGAGGGTATATTTACAATTGTAAAATCACGTAAGGTGGGCCTGTTTACACTTTATGAATCGATACGTTCATTGTATTTTATTTTTTTTATTAAATAAAATTACATAATTACAATTATTCTTATGTAAAATATTTATGATTTTAAAATTTTACAATATCTTATTAGAAGAATGAAAGTAATTGTGTAATTTTGGGTGCGTTTGATTTATTAAAAATTGTTAAAAAATTTTAAAAATTTCTAAAAAATTTTAAAAATCTCTGAAAATCTTTAAAAGTTATTAACTTTTTATTTTACTGCAAGAATTACAAACTTACAAGTTACTTTCTTTTATTTCCTTCTATCTTATTTTTTATCATTCCAAACGCATCATTTGTTAGATGCATTTAGAATAATAAAAATTGAGATAAAATATAGTTTGAAGAAATTTTTTACGTTTGGTGCACACATCTCAAACCGCATTTTTTTGAAAATGAACAGTAAGATTCTCGTTCTGACGAATTAAATTTTTGTTTGAATGGATTCAAAATTTTATATCAATCATGACCTCTTTACAGTCCAAACCTGACTCGAAACAGTTTTTATAATCTGTTTAGATCAGATGGTTTCTACAAAATGTTGAAACGGTTTCTGTAACTTAAAAAAAAATGGTCATAGTGGGTGTTATTTGTTAGTTTAAAAATCTTGGTGAGAATGATAAAAAAATTTTTATTATTTGATTAACCGAACTCTAGTTATCCATTTTTTAAAAAAATATTGAATTTTTTTAAATTTTAAAAAAATAAGAATGTGTGAAAATATAATAAAAACTTTTAAAAATTTTTACTAAAATTTAGTGCACCAATTACTAATAGAAAAGTAAAGGGAAAAAATTTATTTATAAACTACAAATATACCTCCTCAATCACATATATATATATATCCTTAGATATGAAAAATTAACCTAAAGCTTCGTTTAGTGTATTAAAAAAAATTTAAAATACGGTTAAAAATATTAAAAAATTTTAAAAATTATTTTTTTATTTCATAATTAGATTTACGAATTTATAGTTTACCATATTTTATTTTATTTTTTTTTTATCGTTCCAAACGTACTCGAATAACATTTCCGGACCTGTTCAGAATTCTTGGTCTGTAGAATCTTGGAATTAACTTTCCAAACCCTAGCTCGAGCAGCTTCACGCCTTCTTCTATTTCAGAGCCTTCTAGTACTGAGTGTTGTGCTCTTTTGACGTCTCTTTTAGTTTCTTCCTCGCTGCAAGAGCAAGTCCATCCCCTCTCGGCCTTGTTCTATTCTCTCTCGCTTCTGTTCCCGCTAACCGCGTTGTTCGGCGAAGACACTCTCACCTTCTTCTCGCATTCACGTCGATCCTCCCGAAGGTAATATATCGTCAAACCTACATTGTGTTTCTGATTCTTTCTAAAAAGTAACAAAAATTCAAAAAAAAGAAAAAGAAAAAAAATCCAAATAAACAAAAATTCTCCTCATTCAATCCGGGTTTTTTGCAGTTGATTTTTATTTGTTTCAGAGTTTTCGTTTTTTTTTTTTTTGTATTAAACTGTTGATAGGGTTTCAGATTTCTGTATTTGCCTTGCTCGTTTTAGATCCGTACTTTTTTGTGGATTTGCTCTATCTTGCATATAGCTTCATTTTTAATTTGTTTGGGCAGATTTGTTATTACTTCGTTTCATTTTGTTGTACGTTTGCACGTATCTGTATATCTATGAATGTATTTTAACTATTCGTATCTTTTTTTATCTAAGTAAAAATAGTGTTGATCTACTGGTATTGATTGTGATTTATGCTTATGATATTTCATTTCCTCTATTTTGATTTTTTTTTTTTATAAGAAAACTCTCGAATTGGTTATTTACCTGGCTGGGATGGGTTTGTCAAGTGAAATGCCTAAGTGTAAAAGTTTGGGATTCTCAACTGAAAAATAAACAAATTTGGAATGGGAATGGTAATAGGTTGGAATAGGTGCCTAACCAGTTCGGGAAAGTATATTCAATTTTCAGTATCCCACCTGCTTTCATTCATATATCTGGTTGAATAGCTCAATTATTTCATTTATTTTTCTTTTAAATTGGTATAAACGCCAATGGGAGAAGCGGTTATTAAGGCTTTCTGAAGCACTTGGAGGACTGATTTATTTGCTGTGATCGTCATACACAGAAATAACATAATTACAATTTTCCTTTTTCCCTTTATATTCTCTTTTACTTACTAGGATTCTTACAAAAATAAATACATTCTGAACTCTGTTTTATTTTATATTTATTGTACTTAAATTTCATGAAGGAAAGCATCTTAAGGAAGTGCATAAAATTTGCATCTATGACATGATCTTTTGACGTTTGATATGTGATGTCCTCTCACCTTATGATCATCGTCCCTTTTTTCCTTTCCTTTCCCCCACTTAAGGAAGTGCATAAAAATTTGCATATATGATATGATCTTTCGACATCTGATATGTGATGTCCTCTCGCCTTATGATCATTATCCCTTTTCTCCTTTCCTTCCCCCACTTTCTTTTCCCTCTTTTTTTTTTTTGTCCCCAGGTATTGATTGTTTCGGCGCTTGGGTTCCAGCTCTAACTGTTTAGTTTCTAATGGCGGTACGTTAGTTGCTGAAGACGCATGCATGAAGTTATGATATTTGTTCCCTTGCATTTTCCTTGTCCTTATGATTGAGGCTTGATGATTATTTAGGTTGAGAAGCTTTTCAAAGATGATGCTACTGAAGAAAAAGGCGAGCGAGCCAGAATGGTGAGTCTCAGCTTAGTGATGGATATTTTTGCCTTTTAAGCGGATTTATGGTAGTTATCCTTGCTGTTGTGTCTATTTTGGATACTTCATTAAGCATTGTCTGGAATGACCAGCATGCAGGGAAGCTAGTTTATTCAACGGGATTATAATTGTTGGACTATGTTGTAGCCCTTGTATTTTTTTATACTTTTTGGATGAGTTTTGTTGAATATGGTTACACTAGTTCAGTTGGCAGAATCACAATAAGATTACATTGTTCCTCATCTGTTTGATAGTGGCATTTCCAGGTGTCAGGTGCTTCTCTTATGGAACATCAAATCAAATTCTTCTTTGCCTTTTGTATTAATGAATTACTCTCCTTTTTGTTTCAGGCATCATTTGTTGGTGCCATGGCTATTGCTGACTTGGTGAAGACAACCCTAGGGCCTAAGGGAATGGTAACCCTGTTTTGCCTCAATTTATTGCCAAATTAGAAGTAACTTCTCTTTAGGTATTTGGTGCGCATCCTCAGCTGCTCATGCATGAATCCTTTACAGGATAAAATTTTACAATCAACAGGCAGGGGACACAATGTGACTGTCACAAATGATGGTGCCACAATCTTGAAGTCCCTTCATATTGATAACCCAGCAGCTAAAGTCCTTATTGGTATCCTCGCTTTCCTGTATTTTGGTTTGAGTAGATTGATGTTTATTAGTTGTGCGGAAATTCTGTTGCTGCTCACGAAACTTGTTTGTGCAATGGTTTAGACATTTCAAAAGTTCAAGATGATGAAGTTGGAGATGGGACAACTTCAGTGGTTGTTTTGGCTGGAGAGCTTTTGAGGGAGGCAGAAAAGCTGATAGCTACAAAAATTCATCCAATGACAATAATCTCGGGTCTGTTTTAAGCTTGACTTAGCAAATTCTACCCATGGTTTGTTCTTTGTTGAGAAGGAAACAATCCATACCTGTCAGTTTGTGCCCCATTATTCTGTTAACCATGAATTTTTAGTGGTTCAGAGTAGTCTTTTACATAAATGCTCAATTATTCATGGCAAGTGTGTGCATTTTGTGCATTCGTGGTAGATGTAGTTTTTAGCTTATGTAATGGTTCAAAGAACCCCTTTTTGTATATATGCACCATTATTCATAACTGGTGTTTGTATTTTGTGCATTGGTGTTAGATTTGGTAGTAACTTGTGCAAGCTAAGAATTTCTGGCTTTTTGTTTTGTTTGTGTTAATATTCTCTTCTTGTGCCTGATTGTCTTTCATTTGTCGCTGTGTAATTTGTTTTATTTAAGAGCTTATTGTGATGCTTGTCCCTTTTCTTCAGGTTATCGGATGGCTGCTGAGTGTGCCCGCAATGCTTTGCTGCAGAGGGTGATGGACAATAAGGAGGATCCGGGTATCTTCTGTTGACTATCAAATACAATTCTTTGTTGATTTCTTCTCAGTCTAGCTTCTACATGGTCGATAAATTTCTATCATGAGACTATTTTAGACACTGATGGCAACATATGGAGTGGATTAATTTGATCCGAGCGTTATTTAAAATGGGGATGCCAGTTTCTTGGGACCAAGTCCCTACTTTCATATTGTGCATATTCTCTCTCTATCTCTCTGTTTTTTTTTTTCTTCTCGCCCGTGCGTGTGCCCCCGTGTGTGTGTGTGGTTTTGATAGGTAATTTTCCCTCAACTGCAGTTTTCACATCTAATGAGTATTTTTCTGTTAAGTTCTTTCATTTTCTGTAATTATGGAGATAATTTATATGGTTTGTATTATTGACTAATGCAGAGAAATTCAAGGAAGACTTGATGAAGATTGCAATGACTACTTTGAGTTCCAAAATACTCTCCCAGGACAAGGAACATTTTGCAAAATTAGCTGTTGATGCTGTTTTGAGGCTAAAGGTGAGTACTTGATACTCATTTAATTATTTTAGGTGGAAGATGATGTTGTAAGTTGCATTTATGACAACGTTGGACAGCATGTCCTGGTTTAAAACCTCTAATTGGTCACAATAAGAAGAATTCTGGGTCTGCCCATGCGTTAGCTTTTAGAAAATATATATTTGCAGCACAGATCCATTTGTTTAGTACTTGTGGTTTTTGGTGTAGGATGTTCATTAACACTGAAATCCTGCGCAGCACTCATTTTTATTTGAGCGTCTGCCCCCTTTTTAATTTATTTTTTTATTTTTTTGTGCATCTGTCGTGTACTCCAAAATTTCTCATTTATATCAAGCATATGCTTAGTTTGTTTCTATACTGTTCTTTAATAGACAGCTCTTGTAGTTCTAGGATGTGGCTCACATGTTCTTGACATTTTCCATTATTTCTTTTACTGATCATTTTCCTGAAAATGGCAGGGCAGCACAAACTTGGAGGCCATTCAGATTATTAAGAAGCCTGGGGGATCGCTGAAGGATTCATTTCTAGATGAGGGGTGGGCATCTGAATTTATGAACTGCATTTGATGTGATTAGCTATCATTGCTTTCTTTGCATAACATGTGGCCCTGTACTTCTGTCAGGCCCTTGGCTCACGCATTTCCTTCCTTAATGCATGCTTTGGCATTACTTGGTCCATATATTTCCATGGGAGCTTTGTTTGTTTATTTCTAATTTTCTTCTGCATGTTATAACTGCTTAGACAACTTAGTTTAGAATTTCCTTTTGGTTTTAAGCTTGAATTGTTCTGAATCTCGAAATTTGTACAATTTTTAAGGTTTCTGCATGCACAATATCTGCTCAACTCAGTCCAACTTGCTTGGACTTTATTGAGTCAGTTATCTTAGGGGTAATTAGTATGACTTCCATTTACAAAAAAATGAGAAACAATATGTTCTGTGCCGCCTTTATTACTGTTACATTACCATTTGAAGCAAGCGTTGACCTATGAAGTATTCACATTAGGTGGAAACCCCCATCCCCCCCCCCCTTTATGTGTGCATATGCATGGAAAATTATTATCTTTATTTCAATGTAAAGAGAAAGCAATATGTGTTTGTGGTGAGATTAACAAAAATATCCATCATCCTTTCAAGCTTTGTTTTACTTAAGTTATTTTTCTTGGTGCATATTCGAAAAAAGAAAAGGAATGGTACTAGGGTAAAAATTGTTGTTTCCTTCCATTTTTCTTCCTATTGGCAGCCAAACAATGGTCCAATTATTCTTTTTTTCATTGTCTTCTCTTGTATACGATATTGTGGGTTTGTTTTGCTAATTGTTTTCTTGGACGATTGCTATTTTATTCTTTGGCAGATTCATTCTAGACAAGAAAATAGGTATTGGCCAACCCAAACGGATTGAAAATGCAAAGATCTTGGTGGCAAATACTGCAATGGACACAGATAAAGTAAAAATTTATGGTGCCCGTGTTCGTGTTGATTCAATGTCTAGGGTCGCCGAGATTGAAGGGGCTGAGAAGGAAAAAATGAGAGAGAAAGTGCAAAAGATTATATCCCATGGGATTAACTGCTTTGTTAACCGGCAATTGATTTATAATTTTCCGGAGGAACTCTTTGCTGACGCAGGAATACTTGCAATTGAGCATGCTGATTTTGATGGTATTGAACGCTTGGCGCTCGTTACAGGTGGGGAGATTGCATCAACGTTTGACAATCCAGAATCAGTTAAGCTTGGGCATTGTCAGCTCATTGAGGAAATTATGATTGGTGAGGATAAGTTGATTCACTTTTCTGGCGTTGAAATGGGTCAAGCATGCACGATAGTGTTGAGAGGTGCAAGGTACATTATTTGGAAGTTTTATTTAGTTCTCTTTGGTTTTGCACTTGTTCTTGCAATTCCTTCCACACTTTCTCATCTGATTGATTTTCATTTGTTAAATGATTTAACAAGCCCGTTGATTGAATTTGAAATATTATTCATTTTTGGAGCTTGCTCATGTTTTGTTGCTTCAGTTTGCAGTTTGAACTTCAGGAACATATTTAAATATCAACTAAACTAATTTCTCGAGCCTATTTTCTGTATATTGATTTGTCAAATTTCTCTGCATGCATAAAGTAATATTGATTGGTGATTTGTTGTCTTGGGTTAAATGAACTCAGGATGGCTCGTGACTGACTTAAAACTGTCTATATTCAGTAGAAATGTAAACACATTGGAGTCGAGTGTAGTTGGGAATCTCACATTTTTCCGTCTACTTTACATTGTGTGCTTTGGGGTGGAAGCCAACTGGAAGTTATACTTCATAATTTGTCATGTTTTTTGTATGTGCTTGACTCTGATATTAACCTATTCAACGACTTTGAAGATTAAGTGTGATAATCTGGTAATTTGGATTGTATCATCTTGTTTTAAATGGTAAGCCGGTATAATTGCATTGGAACATGTTTCTATAGGAATCTTGTTTGTTAATTAATTATCAACTCTGATGGGTTGGACACACAATCACACCTCTCAAGGGTAACCATATTATCATCATCTCAATGATTAGCCAATATTGGTGTCATGTGTTTAGATGATTTCATGATTTTCTTTCTTGCTTTTTAGGAATTCAGAATACCCTCGCTTCATCTGTGGTGCGGGTGATAGATTTTGATGTTTTTCTTTTTCTTTTTTATTTTTTTTCCCTTGGCAGCCACCATGTGCTTGATGAAGCTGAAAGATCTCTACATGATGCCTTGTGTGTGTTGTCTCAGACAGTAAATGACAGCAGGGTTTTGCTAGGTGGTGGATGGCCTGAGATGGTCATGGCAAAGGCAGTGGATGAGCTGGCCCGGAAGACACCTGGGAAGAAATCTCATGCTATTGAAGCTTTCTCACGGGCACTCCTAGCCATTCCAACAATCATTGCTGACAATGCTGGTTTGGACAGTGCTGAGTTGGTTGCCCAGCTCCGAGCAGAACACCACAAAGAAGGAAGCACTGCTGGGATTGATGTCCTTTCTGGATCTGTAAGTTTGTCCACTTTAAATTAGAAATTGAACGATTGTTCTTGAAGCCATTGAAGCAGTAAATGCATAATTTCTCATGCTTTTGCTTTCTGCAAACCCTTCTAATCTGAAAGTTGAGGGAGGATTAAGAGGGATTTTGAGAAAGGGGGGGGGAGTGGGTTTGGGTGTTGTAACTAGGTGAGCTATTGGTGGGAGAATTCCAGTGTGGCCCACAATTTATCAGTTTCAGCATTGCACCTCGCCCTTGTACAATGTCTGGCAGAGTTATTTTTATGATTCGCAATTGTGTCTTTCAGATGTCTCTCATCAATTCTTGATTGCAAGTTCGTGATGTTGCTTGTTTACTTTGATTGTTGGGGTCCTTAACAGGTAGGAGATATGGCTGAGCTTGGGATCTCTGAAGCATTCAAAGTCAAACAGGCTGTATTGCTCTCTGCCACAGAAGCAGCTGAGATGATTCTGAGGGTTGATGAAATTATCACTTGTGCCCCTCGAAAAAGAGAAGATAGAATGTAAACTTGAAGGCAGATCATTAGGGCCCATGTAAGAACACGGTAATGCATGCCTGGGTATCCCCGGTGATTAGGGTTGGATCAGTAAAAGAACTCTGTGCAACTGAGTTATGAAGCAAAGAGGCTGCAAAATTATGATGTATGCAGTTTAGTTTAATTTTTGTTGATGTTTAAGTGGTCTTGCTTATTTTGTTTGTTGGAGATTTTGGCTTTGGAATACTCATCGGCCTTCATGAAAAACCAAGTATCAATTTTGCATCATTGCTGGCTTTATTATTTGGAATCAATTTCATGGAGCTGTTGAGCTTTCCTGGTGTTATTTCCCATCCTTTGAAACTGAGGGTCTTGAAGGGGAAAAGAATATGATTTGGGATGGCGATTTTTTTAATTATTAACGGCGTGGGAATGGATATTCAAAATTATACTCTGATGGGAATGGTTAGGGCTTGAGTAAGAGATTCTTATCTATTCATTTATTAAATTTTTAAATTTTTTCAATTTATATAATCCGTATTTTATGGACGTTCAGAATAATAAAAATAAATCAACATAACACAATCATCAAGAAAGTTTAGTGATAACGTAGATAGAAAATATCGTAACAAGTATAGTGAGGTGTGAATATGAATATTATAAATAGGAATAGTTGAATGTAAGGTAGATTTAACATATGGTATTGGAAATCATGGAATAGTTCAATTGGCAAGTGTTTATTCACTCACATGGTGGGACAGGGTTTCGGGTTATGTTTTTGGTTATGTGGTATAATGTTGAATGTTTTTTCAACCAGAAAAAAAGAAAACATATAAATATGAACCCTTTTTCTAGTCCGCATCAAGTGATATATTTTGCCTGATGCCTGATGGTCTCTGCTGCAAGCCCTACACTGGGAAAGTGGTGGCCATCGTCTTTGTGTCAAATTGAGCTCTTTTGCCCGTGTTTGCTTTGATTATGTGAAATGACAGATGGTTTTTAAAGTTGCAAACATTAACCTCATTTGCCTGTGCCTGTGCCCGTGTTTGCTCTGATTGTATGATATTACGTGGTTCATGAAGTCGCCAAAAAGCTGGTTTACATTTGTTTAATAAGTTAAAATGAATAAGTTTGAATACAGTTTTAATCTTGATAAATAAATGAGTTGAATTCAAGTAAGGGAAAACTCAGCCCAGTAAAATTAGTAAACAAGATTGTTTATAATTTGTAAATAATCTAATTAACTTATAATTTATTTGTTAAATTAAAATATATAATTTATTTATTAGACTTATACATTACTAGGCTCGGAAGTAGGCTCAACTTGTGAATGAGTAAAAACTCGCAAGTAGGTTTTGACAAAATTTTGTTTATAAGACTGATAAAAATTTATGAATATGCTCATTTGTTGTAACAGAGTCGAGTTCAAACTTATGTTTGGTCCAATGAACTGAGTTCGAATATAAGATTTTGAACTTGATAATAATTTGGCATGAGCTCACGAAAAAATTTAACAAACAAATTTAAACATTCTAATATTTAGCTTATTTGTATTTAGGCACCGTTTGATGTGTCAAAAAACAAAACAAAACTCTAACAATTTCTTAAAATCACTAAAATTCTCTATTACACTTTTACACATTTCCACCATTGCTAATTTCAAAAAAAAAGTTTAATATTTTTGCTAAAAAAATAAAAAAACCTGGAAGGAGGTTCACTGAGTGTGAAAATTTTTTTTGGCAATCATATTTCCCGAGTCAAAAACTTTCGAACGAGTAACATTATGGTCTGAGTCCACAAAATTTTTTGAATCTATTTGAACGGATTTGAAAAAACCGTTCTAACGAATTACCACTGTTTATCTCTAAAAAAACATAATTTGGAGAGAGAGGAAAAATGACTATTAGGTGTGCAGAGATTTTTTTGAATCCGTTAGAATAGATTTGAAAAAAATGTTCTAATGAATTACAGCTGTTCATCTCCACAAAACATGATTTGGGAAGAAAGAGAGAGAGAGAGAGAGAAGAACTATTAGGTGTTTAGAAATTTTTTGAATCCGTTAGAACTGATTTGAAAATATCGTTCCAATGGATTACCACTGTTTATGTTCAAAAAACGTGATTTGGAGAGAGAGAGAGAGAGAGAGAGAAGAACCATTAAGTGTGCAGAGATTTTTTAAATCCATTAGATTGTATTTGGGAAAATCGTTCTAACAGTTTACTACTGTTCATCTCAAAAAACGTAGTTTGAAAAAAATACCAAAATTTATCCAGAATTACATTTTATCTTATTTTTTTTTGTTTTTTACCGCTCCAAACGGGCCCTTAGTGGGTGACCTTCTCATAATTCAACCACGACCATTGATGTATTACATTTATAAGGCTAAGATCAATAGAGTTTAGGATTGAATTCCTACCATCCATCAAGCTAAGAACTAATTTAATTTGAGGGTCAATATTAAAAAACTATTTAATAATAAGAAAAAAATACATGTTCCTTTACCTTACATCTCACTTTACTCCTTCAAACATCAATATTTTTATATTGCACATTATTTTATTAAATTATCCTAAATAATTTATGTTACTTAAATTGTTGATAGAAAACTGTTATGTGACAAGCATGTGACTTTCTATGAGATACAAATTAGGTAAAACAACCAAAAATGAAAATATATACATATATATATATATATATATATCCCATTAAATTATGATCCACATTTCACTTTGGCCTCTCAATTATTAACTGTCCAATGTCACACTTAAACTATAATTTTATAAATTAAATTGTTTTAAATTGTTTACACTACTTAAATTATTGATGAAAAATAGTAGAATGGCTTTTAAGTAGTGGACGAATGTGATCATATACAAGTTATCATATTTACAACAAGTTTATTTTTATCCAATATTTCAAAATATTATTTTCCTTTCGGTCTTTATATGTTCAGATTTCAATTTGAATTAATAGGAACATTGATTAATAGTCTCGACGAGTGATTATAATTTTTTTCATCTCTCTTGTAATCTTGAGCTTTAAGTGCCAGTAACTTCATTTTTCAATAACATTAATTTTCTTTCCCTCATCACATGGGTTAGAATTGCAGGATTCTTATAATCTTCCAAAATGTTAAGATTGTGTCTAGTTCGTCAATTTTCATAAAAGAAAAAATAAACAAATTAATTTTTATCAAATTTCTCTAACTTTCTTCATCAAATATAAAATTAATTTTTACTAATTTTGTCCAACTCTCTCTAACTTCTATCAATTTTTTTAATTTTTACCAAACATTCAACGCACAATTAAAGTAATACATAGTAAAATTCTATACAAAGTTGGTAAAACGGCCTCTAAAGAACAAATCTGATTTTTGAATTATCTCTTTAAGCGATTATTATTAGTTATTTATTAGGCTTTTTTTCTCCGAAAAGGGTCAAAGTGAAATTTCTTTTTAACAAAATCATAAAACCTTTTCTATCATCGCCTTCAAACTGATGGTGGGTCCGCCAGGCAAACAGAGTCGTCTCGGTCTTTGTATCTTCGTCATCCTGAAGTCTCAAAGAAGATAGCGTTATATAAATATGCAAAAGTCAGCAACCGGAAACTTACGGCGACCTGCCAATATTATAATTAAGTGAGGTAAAACAGCATCACATTCTGTCCATACATTATCTCTGTTCCTTGCATATCTCCTCCTTCCCTACTAGGGTTTCACGGAAATCTTAACCGATCTTTGTCGAGTGCATTATCAAATTGCTTGCTATTCTCGCAGAACTCTGAGAGAGATTCCCGTAATTTATAATAGCATTCATGGCCGACGCTGCGGTGATCGATCCTGAGCTTATCCTCTCTTACAAGTTCCCTGAGGTACACGAAAGGCAGTGACTTGAAATTCGAAATATCTTTCATTGTCTCCTGTTATTTGGTTTTATGTTGTCTGGAATATTCTCTTTGCATATTCTGTTTGGGATTTTGAATATGAACTTTGCAATATTAATTTGAAGTATATTATCATTTTTTTTGATAGATATATATGTCAGTTTTACTCAAAACAACGAAGCTAAGGTTTGGGCTCCTTTTTGGCATTTTCAACATATATTTGAATTATTTTGGCAACACTTTAGTCTTATGGCAATTTCAAAAGCACCCGGATTTGTAGTTTTGTTTGGCAAAGGTTGTGTTCTGTTCAAAGCATCAACCAAATTAACTAATTATTAAACAATTTCATACTCACAAACACAACCCTTGCTGCTACTGTACTCCCAATGCAATAAACTCTTTGCAGTTAGTAAAGCATGGAACTGGTTCTCAATCTTGTCATGACTCAATTTTTGAGTTTCGTTAGTTGTGTTTGTTTACTCAAACGTTTGTTCTTTGCCCCTTTTTTTGGATCTTTCATGTTATGAATATTTCTCTTTATTTTTGTATACCTGCTGTTTCATAAGAAACTGGGTTATGCAGAACTGATCCTGCTTATTATTTTCAACTTTGTATTGCATTTTTTTTTTTTGAAGCCGGTTGTAATTTATTTCCTTCTGTGGTGTTGCATATCTTGGACGAAGAGCAGACCACATACACATATACTGAAAGGTAGTGCCTTTAATTTATCCACCTTTTGCAACATAACTTTGTACCTTGAACTGCTTATAATGAACATTGTATCCTTTTCAGCTCATTATGGTTTTCTTTTTTGTATGGTAGTTGATTTTGTTCCAAACAAACTGATGATTTTTTTTTTTTTATATGTATATATATAACAAATAGAGATGCAGCACTTTATGCTATTGGTATTGGAGCATGTGCAAGGGATGCCTTGGATGACAATGAGCTAAAATATGTTTACCATCAAGATGGTCAGCAATCCATACAGGTACTAAAGAATGGAATCAGTTCAGTTTACATGGAATTGTAACATATATCTAACAGATCTCTCTCTCTCTCTTATGTTGTTTTATTCATTGTCTTAAAAATGCAAATAAAATCTGCTTGAAAGATCTTGTTGATACCAAACCACATGCGATTTCACTTTGCTTTTTATGATATTTGGATTTTTGTTAAAATTCATCATTTTCTTATGATCCATATATTCTTATGGTCCATATATTCTTATGGTAGAAAGATCTTATTGATCCAAAAGTAAAAACACACTTTCTCATGACAATTTTTTCAAGTTGTAGGTTCTGCCAACTTTTGGTGCTCTATTTTCTCTTGGAATCAGTACACGCCTTTCTGAACTGCCAGGGTTGCAGTAAGTGTTTATGCATCTGAGAACTTGGAGAAATATTCGTTTCATCTTTTATCTGTAAAAGCAAGTTTTCTAGACCTTTTCATACTCTTTATGCAGTAAATACCGTATCCTAAATTATTAAACTCCTTGTTGAATACAGTTGGCTTTTCAGACAGAAAACTAACTGAAATTCTGTTTGTTACTCTCTCCAGATTTGATCCACGTCTTCTTTTGCATGGGCAACAATACATAGAAATATACAAGCCATTACCTTCCAGTGGTTGTGTAAGGATCTTGACCAGAAGCTTTAGTTGGTAGTCTCATAAATGCGCAAAATCCTTCTGGCTTTAGCATATGCCTTGTGTTCTGTACTTGTGTCAATAAGTCTAATTGGAAGCAGGTATAATTTTGGTGTACCGACCTTAGAAGTTACAAATCGTGGAAGCTTTGACCTGATTATCAACTAGTTAAGGTGACATGTGTCCAAATGTAATTAATGGTGGGCTGGTATGGTAGCTGTATGTCATTGAAACAAAATAGAGAATCTCCTATCTTTTTTACAGTATCATAATGAAGTGGAGAGTTTATTCCTTTAAACTGTTACATGCTATGCAAAGCTTTCTGTGAAGAAGAATAAAGTGTATAGACTTGACTATCTAGAGAGAGTTTTATACTTTCAGTATCTGATGATGATCATCTGAAGCTGATCCCAAATTTGTAAGAGACGAAATTGCATTCATAGATGCTTTGACTTGTCCTTATATCTGTTGCTACAAGTAGAGAAGCTGGAGTACCTTTATTTCTGGGCATTTGTCACCACTGGCTAATTATTTGTTGCAAGATGCTTCAGCTACTGCACCTGACTTTATGCATGTATAAAAATGAATTGAATTTAGAGGTTAGACAAAGGAAAAGAAATAAGAGACTCGAGTGCATATTTGTTTAGCAAGATTATCCATACCAGACATCATTGGATGCAATCTCTAGAACATTTTTCTTTTTTATTTTTTTAAAATTACTCTCTTCCCGCGGTATATGTGCTGAATACATTGCCCCCCCCCCCCCAACCTTCTTTAAGTTTGTTTGACTCAATCTTGTTGTTGCAGATGAAAAATAAAGCAAGTATCTCTGGATTGCATGATAAAGGTTTGTTTAGAAAGTGAAATAGCAACATTTATCAAGAACTATAATACTGCATATGTATTTGCTGGAACTCTTCCAACCTAAAGTGGGTAATTTTAAAACTAAAAATAAAGATGAAAAAAGAATGAAAAATCTAGTACAGGGTCTCATCCATGTTGCATGCTACAGCAACTAAGAGTGGGTGGCTTTTTTTCTGTTTGTTGTCCTCAGAACAGGAAACTCATTAAGCCATAATACTTCCACAACTTGTGTTATAGATGTTAATCGGAGCAAATTTGCTTACCACATTTTTCCAGAAGTTAAAAACAATTTTGGAGCATGATTGTGTGTCTTTTGGTCTTCTTGGTAGCCAATCAACTAAAAAGTATTGATTTAGGTTTTTGTCGTTTATGTTAATTTTATTTTTTTCATTATTATTGTTTTGAACTTTTTCTTGCTCCCCTCCATGCGTAGGTAAAGCAACTATCATTGAGATAGAAACCACAACTTATGAGAGTGAGTCTGGTGAACCACTCTGCATGAACCGGTAAGTTCTGTTTATGTGGCATAAACAAACAAAATTTTCTTATGTAATTAATATGACAAGGACAACATTGCAGGGCAACCATCTATCTGCGGGGTACTGGTGGCTTCTCCAAATCATCTTACCCATATTCTTACAGTAAAAATCCAGCCAGCCAGAATTTTGCTGCTAAAATTCCAAAAAGTCAACCATTTGCAGTTTATGAGGAATGCACCCAACCAGCTCAGGCATGTATAATTTATATTGTGCTGAAATTGATATATGAAAATTACACTCTCTCTCTACCATATATGATTTACTATAACTTATCCGTTTATATGGGTGTCATATGTGATGTTCATGGTGCAATGCATGCCCTATGATTAGATCCCAAATAAGGACGTGAAAGACAGACATGGGAACATGAGGTAGTTATAGTGTCATGAAACTTGTGATACATTCAAAATTGCATGAAATTACTAGTAAGGCTTCTTTCTCTTATATCCATAATATACATTAAGGTCATGTTGAACAAAAAAATCCATTAACCACCCCCCAGACGTAAGATGGTTCTTTAATGTCTGTGATAGCACAGAGATCATGACACTTGATGCAAGAGAGGGTCGGAGAGGAGGGGGAAGAGTGGATGGAGAGGTGGATGAGATTCTTGAGATGGATTACCGATATGATATTGTCACCTTTCTACCAATTTCTCCATCTATGGCATCAGCCCGCGTGCTGGAACAAGTTTTCTATGTATAGGTTGGTTCTAATATTACTGAATAAAAGATTTTAAAAACAAGGTGATGTAATCTAGAGATCATTATTTCTTTACATGCAACATTTCCAACAGCTTCTTTCTGTAGGCTTTAGTTTCTCTCATTTTTTGGGCGCCTAGAAAATATAGGACTTCATGGGTAAATAATTAGTTTGGGTTCAACGTTTTTTTTGACCTTTAAAGTAGATTTCTTTATCAATTCCCCAACCACCCCCCCCCCCCCCCGGCGGAAAAAAAAAAAAAAGTAATTCCTGATGTATGGTAAATGTTGCTATCTGTTCTGTCATTACTCATTAGTGCCCTTCCACACTCCCTGGCTTTCCTGGCTAAATGACAATCCATATGGGGAGCTATATAAGCGTTGAAATTTCAGCAAATCTATTAGGTCATACAATTGATTATTTGGGTTAATAATAAATTGCGCCAAAGGAAGATGTAGGGGGGGGGGGGGCTGGGGATGCCCTCCCTTCTCAGGGCACAACTTTTGGATTTTTTTTTATTATAATATTAGTATTTACAAAATTATCCCCTTATTAATATTAACTTGCCCCCCTTCATAATTTTTGGTTTGCCACCTTGCTCCCCCAAATTATTTTTAAATTCTTTATAAAGTCCCATCTATACATTAGTCTCTCTTCAGCCATGAAAATAGTCAAGACTAGATTGTGGAACGAGATGGAAGATAACTTTTTGCAAACTATTTGATTACATATATTGAAAAAGATATTGCTCGAGAGTTTGATAATGATTCAATCATGCATGAGTTCTCTATAATGAAGGAATACTGAGCATAAGTTGAGATGCCCAAATTTAGCAAACAGGGTTGATGGATGTAGTTTTCATTTTTCTTCTCTTTTTAGTATTGGCATTTATCATATGCTTTTGAGAGAGACATTATTATTTTGGTTGTATTTTGGTCACTGAATGACACTTTTTTAGTAATTATATCCATTTAAATAAATATTTTTATTTTTACATTGATACGTTATTTATTGAGAAGGTGTGTACTTTCGCCCCCAGACCAAAATCCTAGATCCATCTCTAACGCGAAATTAGCTTTTTCAAAGAGTCATTCGAAACAGGACTGCTCTTCATATTTCTGTTAGGTATACTAGTCTATGAAGGATACCGACCCCTTCCCCCCCTCTTCTCTCTCTCTCTCTCTATCTGCGTGTGTATTTTTGAAAGACAGGATGCCGAACCTTTTCTTGCTTGTTTTGCAGGCGTTGCTGTATAGGTTATCTGGGGACTATAACCCACTGCATTCAGATCCTATGCTTGCGAAAGTTGCAGGGTTAGTGCATCCATTAACTGAAATACTGAACACTCTTCTTGTGTTTTCCGTGTACCATATCTATTGATGTGCTATTGACTCTTCTTTCATGGATCAAGTAATTCCATTTTTGAGAGATATTCCTTTTTTCTTGTGACTATGCTTCATTTATATTCAGGTAGTTTGTGCTTTGCCTGCCAACATAGTATATAATTAAATGATCAACGATGAATTCTTGACTGTTTTATCTTATTTAATATTTATAACTATCTAAATAATGTGTGCGCATGTACATAAAGATGGTACTTATCATCTAAGTGGTGCCCACTGACCCAGGTGTTTAATTTCCACAAAAAAAAAAAAAAAAAGGAATAAGTTGGTATGGAAAAAGTAGGTTTTGGAATTAAAAGTAGCCAATGAGTTTTGTCTGACTGACTGCATATGAGTTAAGGTGTGTAAATCTCCTTGAAAACGATTGCAGTTCACATTAAAAGGACCCCGTTTCCATCAGTAGGTGTTTTTATTTTCCTTTTTCTGTTCAAATCTTGAGTTCCTAGGATGATGTAATTATGCAATTTTTCTTTACATTTCACAAGTCCATTTTCTGTTTGCCCTCTCATTTAAAAGTAGTTATTATCCCTTGCATATTAAGATCATCTATAGAATTTCATGAGATGGCATTGCATGTTCTTTATATATAAAGGGCAGGCTAGTGCACTAGGCTTCTGAGTCCCGATTATGCAGGGTCCGGGGAGGGACAATGTACGCTGTCTTACCCCTAGTAAAAGAAGAGACTATTACCCCCCATGATGTGTTCTTTATATGTATGCATACATTAAAATTTTAAAACTATGACTCATGGTTTTGGCTATATCATCTCTAATGGGTAATACATCGGATGGATCTGAACCTTTCAAATGGTACTGTTTAAATAAAAAATTGAGTTTTATATGCTCTCGTACTTATTTTGATCTATTTTTGTATTACTGCTTGAAAGATTCTCTCGCCCCATCCTGCATGGGTTGTGCACACTTGGCTTTGCCGTTAGGGCTATCATCAGATGTGTCTGCAGAGGAGACCCGAACGTGATTAAAAGCATATCAGGACGATTTCTTTTACATGTCTACCCCGGTGAAACCTTGATCACAGAGATGTGGCTAGAAAGCTTGAGGTAGTTTTTATTTTTTATTTTTTTCTGGTTTTTTTTCACCATTTCTCCTTGTGATTTGGGAATAGAAGTTAGGAAACTATTTGTTCCTGTTTAAATATTAAATGGAACTTAGAAGATTCTTACTATGCAGGGTTGTATATCAGGTAAAGGTGAAAGAACGAAATAGAGCAGTGCTTTCTGGCTTTGTTGGTCTCCATCATTTGACTTCATCCTTGTGAATGCCCGGCAAAGAAGAATATAATTATTTTATGCACCAGAAGAATTGTTTTACGGTTTATGGTTGAGAGAAATTGCCCATTTGGTAAGCTCTATTATGTTTCAATAAATTAGAGTAAGCACATGCTGTATTTATGCGATTATGTTCTACAATTTCATAGTATCACTGGTAGTGGATGGAGCTCAATAATGGCAGAAAGTGTTTGTGCTTTGTCAATTGTCATTTTTGACAAAGACTGAGCAAGCTTGAATCTTCCGTGGCAAGTCATAAGATGTTTTTGTGGCTACATTGGGAAAGTATCGGAGAAGTGCTCGGAGCTGGGTTAGTTCTTAAATATGAGCTTGGCCATCTGTTTTTGACAAAGAATGAGCAAGCTTACTCGGCCTCTGATTAATCAGATTGGTGTATCTCTTAAGTGGGGACAATAAATTTAAGCGATAGGGGGTTAAGCTATAATTTTTCATATTTTAAGCTCTATTATGTTTCAATAAATTAGGTTTAGCATTAAGTCCGTATTTGTTTGCTCTAGTTATGGATGAAATTACAACACAAATTCAGGATGAGTTGCCGTGGTGTATGCTATTTGCAGATGATATTATTTTAGCAGATAAGACCAGAAAAGGAGTGAATGTTAAGCTAGAATTGTGACGGGAAACATTAGAGACAAAATGGTTTAGGCTAAGTTGATACAAAACAGAATATATGGAATGCAAGTTTAGTCAAAGTAGAGTAACTGGTAGCATAGAATTAAGTTTAGGCACACAAAAGATTGTAGAAAAAGAAAACTTTAGGTACCTTGGATCTATGGTGTAACAAAATGGAAGGATTGATACTGATGTAAGTAAGAGGATTCAGGCCGGGTGGACCAAATGGAGGAGTGTTTCGGGGGTCTTGTGCGATTGAAAAGTCCCCCTCAAGGTGAAAGAAAAGTATTATAAGGTGGCGGTAAGACCAGCGTTGCTATATGGATCAGAGTGTTGGGCAGTAAAGTATAATCATGTTCAGAAAATGGTAGTTGTGGAGATGAAAATGTTAAGATAGATGTGTGGGATTACAAGAAGAGATAGGATTAGGAACCAGTAGATTAGGGACAAAGTAGGAATATCATCGATTGAAGATAAAATGAGAGAAAATTGATTAAGATGGCTTGGTCATTTTAGAAAGCGTCTAACGGAGGCACCTGTTAGAAGGTGTGAAAGTATAAAGATTGCCAAGAGTAGGAGAGGAAGAGGAAGACCTAAGAGAAGTTGGAAAGAAACTATTAAACATGATTTTGTCTACCTGAATTTAACGAGAGTATGGCCCTAATCAGATTTGATTGGCGTCGTCAAATCTATATAGTCGACTCCACCTAGTAGGAAAATGCTTGGTTTGGTTATAATTTGGGGGAGTCAATAAACTATTTACTAATGTAAACATTTAAAGAATAGAACGCAGAGAAGAATTTTAAATCTTTTTTTTTTTTTGGTTTTTTGAGAAGGCAAATTAACATTTTTTTTTTTTTTAATTTGGGGGGAGTCAATAAACTATTTACTAATGTAAATATTTAAAAAAAAGTACATAGGGAAGAATTTTAAAATATATATATATATATATATATATATTTTGGTTTTGGGGTTCAGTGTGTATATTTCTTGCTCTCATTGCAGTTTGCAGGTAACGTACTAAAATTAATGGAACTCGGCTCGAAACTTGTTCTGATTTCGTTCGTTATGGAACCTAGCGAAGTCTGAGTACTGTTTATTTTTTTAGCTTAATTTTTGACAAGCTTAAAATACGAATAAAATAATTAAGTTAATCGAATGTGATTCAATTAAAAGATGGCTCTAATGGGTTGAAAACATGAAACGCCAACTTTGAACGCCTTTCAAAGCTCGATAAAAGTTGTACGGTCCTTTTTTTTTTTTTTTTGGTAATTTGCAAGTTGAAGTTTAAATTACCAACTACTCAAGTTGGCTTATTTATAAGCGTGTGAAAAATGAACTTTATTTATAAGCATGTGAAAAATGAACTTACAATTTTAGAACGTATAACTTTATCCCCATTATTATGAGATTACAAAGTTTGCTATGACACCAAAAGGGTGTGTTTGTTATGGGTTGAAATAAATAAATGACATTCCTGTAACTTTTAACTTCTTTTTAATTAAGTATGATGCACTTAAATTTAAAGGATTAAAAATTTTCTCTGGGGGTTAAATATTAAATTTAGAGTGTGTTGTATAAAAATGGTAAAAAATTTTTGAAGTAAGAAGAGTTAAAAGATATTTAGTTCTTTTTTAATTAAGTTTGATACACTTAAGGGATTAAAATTTTTCTCTTGGGGTTAAGTATTAACTTTGGAGTGTCTTCGATAAAAATGGTAAAAATTTATTGAAGTAAGAGGAGTTAAAAGATATTTACTTCTTTTATCTCACTCCCTCTCTCTCTCTGCTAGAATACAATAAACTATTTTTCAAATTGGTGAAAATTTTAGTAATTATATCTTGAGAAATTAATATTTTACCTCGGGCCTATTTCTATACTATATGGGCATTATATTATATGTTTCTCAAAAAACTAAAAAATATTCATAGACAAGCTTTTTATCAACTAAACAAATTTTAGATTGATGAAACTTGACTCGTTAAATTACTAGATATTATTTTTATTAGTTAAGAAAATTTCACCTTGATTTAAACTTGGAGCCAAAAATTAACTAATTTACGTTTAGTGCTATTTTTTACCAAAATTTGTATTATGAGCTTTCAATAAGAATAAAAAATATTTATTGACATATTTTATATTTGTTGATAAAATTTCAATCCAATGGGAACTCATGTAAAAGATTTACAATTTTAAACCTATGCTTGTTTTTCAGTCCATAATCACATTTTAAGGCTCTAAAAATTATTAAAAATTTTATTTGACATATTTCTTATAAATCAAGAAAATTCTAGCTCAATAAAAAAGGATTTGTTTTATCTCTTAACATGTTTTTGGACTAAATTTGCATTATAGTTTCAAGCCTTTATCACCATAATTCTTATAGACTAAGTAAAAATTGGCTCGATAAGGATTACAGCAAAAAAATGCTTGTTTTATTTTTGGGTCTTTTTTTTTTTGTGTTGGATTCACACTTTTAGTTTTTTATACTGCAAAAAAATATTTCTCACAATATTTCTTATTAGTTACGTAAATTTTAGATTAAATTAAACTCAAGCCAAAAGGATAATTTTGTCCATATATATATTTTGCTTAGATTCACATTTTAAGCTTTCCAAAAAGAATTAAAAAATATATAATGAAATATTAACTAACCAAAATTTAGTCCAATATATAATGAAATATTAACTAACCAAAATTTAGTCCAATAAAAACTTACGCGAAAAAATGATAGCTTTACACTTGCGATTGCCCTCATTCTAGCATTTTAGGTTCCGTTTGTTTTAAGATAAAATATTTAAAAAAAATAAGTAAATATGCTTTTTTTTTTTGAAAATTTTTTGTATTAAAACAAACCGGATTTTAATAATAATCGTACGGAGATAGAAGTATCGCATTTTATATATGGGGAGGTAAAAGTGAAATAATCCAATGACCAAAGTGTAATTACCCACAAAAAAGGGCGTATTACAAAACCACTGCCAAGTGCTAAGTTTCACATTACTCTCTAACCACTCGATTCTTGGAATTCCCTGGAGAAACGAGGATTTGCCGCCAAAGGACTCAGTTTGAGATGGCTAACGAGAACGAAGCTGTTGTGCAGGTGATCGACGGCCAGGGGGAAGCGCCCGTTAACTCCACCGCCGGCGACGAGGTGAAGGTTGTCGACGATCTAATCAGCACATTGCCTCCGCATGCTGTGAGGGAATTGTCATCCATTGGGGTTCGTTCCGTCCTCCAATCTTTCCTAGGGTTTTGTATTTTATATTAGTAGTAGACAAGGATATTTTCACACCTATCAAAAAAAAGGTTAAGGTTACGCATTGATTTTGATACTGATATTTCCGTTTGTTCGCCGAGAAAACGAGTGGGAAAGAAACCCTAAGTTCTAATCTTCTTGATTTTTACTCTTTCCACTTCTTAATCGTCTTCTAAAAATCAAATTTCTGTAATTTCGCAAGTCCTCCCTTAGATCACGTTGATTGTGTGTCCTCTATCAAACAGAGCGCCTTATTGGCATGGCTCGAAAATTACCTAGGGCTCTTTTGGAATGTCCTAGAATGGTCCAAACAATTGATTAGTCAGTGTGTAAAACATTTCTCATTGGTTATCAGTGTTTGTAACAGCTTTATCCTGATTTAATATTTTTCTAGTGTCATCGATGATTTACAGAGAGCACTTTGAATGTTTAATGCGCGATGTAGGTGTGCATTCGGTGCATCTTTCGAATTCTTGGTGTTTCAGACTCTTGCACCTTGCTTTCGACATCAGTCCTGTCTGTTGCTCTTGAAAAAGTAATGGGTTTGGAGGGTGTTACGCTGGATAATGGTTTCATAGGACAGAAAAATCCAAATTGTCAGCATTCTTCTGACGAATCAAAATTGGAGCCAAATATCTGTAGAATTTGTTTAGGTATCCTGCAGTTTGCTTATCTTGATGACAAACAGATGCTAGTGAAAAGGGATTGCGTCAATGATTTTGCTGTATCAATTGCCAAAGTGGTAAAGCAAGAGGGCCACCAGATTAATGACTTTTCTCTTGAAGTCTCCATACCATCCAGCGTCATGGAAAAAGAACAATCAGTTTGGTGAGGGTCTTTTTCTTTTCTTTTCTTTTTTTTTTTGGGGGGGGGGTGCATGGGTGATAATATTCCTGGATTATTAACTCTCCCTTTTGGTATAAAAATAAAGTTATGCCAAGCCTTTTGGAACTTTTAGAAAAAATAGAATATATTCTATTTTGAATTCTTTAAACATATGTGGAGTCTGTTTCATACAAAACTTATGACTCGTTCTTGCGTGCACTCCTTGCTTTTTATAAGAAAATTTTGGATCTTAATGTAAGTATATTGGTGCTCTTAGTATTGATAATCTTCAAATTTTCTGTCTATAAGGCTTTTATTTGGTCATTAGTCTTTACATTGACGATGCATAACCGGCAAAAAGGTAATTTTCAGTTTCATATTTTTTTCCAGGTTACACATAAAAAAGAAGTATCAATCTGAATCTTGGTTTCAAGAAAAGTATGTTTCTGAACGCATTTCTGCAAAAGATGCATTGAAATTGTTTATCATGAATCCTCTCGAAACTTTATTGGTAATTTGAGATTTAATTTGCTATTCTGCTGATCTTTTATTTTAGTGTATCATAGTGTTTAACATTTCAGCTAATTGTTGTTCATCAAATAAAGAACATTTGAAATAATTGTGGGAAAAAAATCAAGTTTTGATTTGCAGTGTGTGTGTGTGTGTGTGCATGTATGATGGAAAGAGAAAAGGCCTGCTAACTAATGGCTGAAGTAATGGGGACCAATAGTACAGGTCTTTGGAATGAATATAGGAGGATTTTGTTTTTATTTTATAAATCCTGGTAGCGTGATGCTGTTTCTTATATATATATATATTTATAAGTAATGCTGTTTCCTATATTTTAGAAAAGAGCAAGGAACAAATTTAAGTCTCCAATGCCCAATTCATTTGTTATGAATATTTGAAGTTTTGCAGGATGTGAAATCTAGTCTAAGCAGCTCTTTTCGCATTCGGTTGACATATTACCATACTGGAAACTTCGCAGAGGAGAGAGAATGTAATAAGAGAAGGAAAACAGGCATGTTTGTTTTGTTTTTTTAACCCTATCCACTGCCTCCTTGTTTATCTTAATTGCCATCGTTGTCTTTCACCATGTTCACCCTCGTGATTCATTTGTTGAAGTTTTGAACTCTTTGAACACAAATACTTGTAAATCAAGGGACCAACTTTTGAGTTTAGATCATATTGGGAACTTTAAAGAGGTATATGTAACTACTTCTTGTCTCTTTTCTCTGTCTCCATGTTGGTGCTCCATGTCTTAGAGAAATTGAGGATAAATTTCATTGGGGAGTCATGGGAGATGAGTTTAACATGCTTAAGTACTGCTTGGTAGATTGCAATTATGTGTATTTGCCACTATGAGGCGGGGACTTGATGTCTTCAACGAGGTTCTCTTAGGGAAATGGCAGATAGAGGTTTGCCTTGTAATGTGACAAGTTTTGAAAAAGATTGTTTCAAATGAAGCTAGAGGTTATTGTGGAAGAGCATTATGAGCTTAAATAGAGGTTCGCTTTGTGTTGCGTATTCTCTCAGTATTTGATTTTTGCGTCAATATAAACACTACACAATTAATTAATTATATCAAGGCACCTAACATTATATGATCTGCTTATTACATGAATAACACAACACAACGCGTTTAATATGTCAGCTCAAAAATTACACTTTTGGAACGTGCTTAACATTTCTAATGTGTCAGCTAAAAAAAAAATACACTTATGGAACACTTATGGAACACATTTAACATTTTAACTTGAAGCTGGATTATCTTTTGAATTCCAGTGGTGCTGGTTCGAGTCCAGCTCATGAATTTTTGTTTACATGGGATCGATGCCCAGAAGAAAGAAAGGATTGTAGAAAAGATTGGACAGCAAGCAAGGTCCTTTATCAGCCTTTCCAACTAACTTGAAAAATAAATTTACCCAGGTAACCTCGCATGTTTAATTGTGTTGAACGGGTGACCTGTTTTGACACAAACTCGACTTGTTTTTAATTGTGTAAACAATGGTTGACCTATTAATGACCCGAATCTGTTTAGACTCGAACCTATTCTGCTAAGTATGTGTTGGGTTCAAGTCTTGTTGAAAAGTACCCCTAAGTTTAAAGGAAAATGTTGTGAGTAGGTACAACTTCCTAGTGGGGAAAGCAAGAGAGATTACAGGAGGATCATAGGTACGGCCATGGTACTCTAAAGAAGCATTCCAGCTTTTTTTAGTTACGGGACCCAATCAGATTGTATGGTTACTACCTGCAAATATGCCTCCTCCACTGGGTTAGCGTGGAATAATATTTTCCGCATAGCCGCATAAGATTAGGAGATACCTATATTGGAGCATTTGTTTAGAATGCTCATTAGAATGGGATTGTGGTCAGAACCTATCATTTGCTAAAATGGCGATTATCTAGTAATGGAAAGTTTCCGGTGTCCTCTTTGAGTGGCTGTTTCCTTCCATGGAAGGGATACGACTCTTTAAATCCCCTCTAAAAGTGGCTTTCTTTGTGCGGACAACAATTTGGGAAGCTATTTTGAGTCTTTTACAATGGATAAATGTCAGGAAGCAGTGGAAAAGCATTCTTTGATTGTTGTTGCATGTATAAAGTGATAGGAGAGTGTTAATCTTCCTTTAAACTGCTCAATTCCCAGGTAGTTGTGACGCCTTCTCTATTCGTGGTGGAATGGATTATGTCACATTCCGCGAAGGCGCATTTTTTGGATGGGGGAAGGGCTGCCTTAGGTGGAGAAAGAAGAAAGCTTGAGAAGAGTCACCACTATCTGATGTCGTGTTTTTGTAGGGAGATAAATTGTCGTTCTCTTGAAGATAGTGAATGCACATTGTATGGCTTGAAAGGATGGGTGTTAGTCTTTTCTTTTTTTTTGGGAGGGGGGGGGGGTGGGTTTTTATCTTGTTGGACTTCTCTGTTATTTTCTTAGGGGATTTGTATATTTCTGTTCATGCATTGGTTTTTTGTTTCCTGTCTTTTTTTCTTTTTGTTTTTTTTTTTGGGGGGGGGGGGTCTTTGGTTGTATAGCATACATGCCTTTAATCTTTTTAAGCTATTAATATAATTTTATTTATGTATTAAAAAAATCTCAAATTTTATATTTGTTGACCTTGCCTTTAACCTTTTTAAGCTATTAATATAATTTTATTTACTTATTAAAAAAATCTCAAATTTTATATTTGTTGACTTTTTTTGGAAGTTTTACATGTCTTCTTGGTGGTATGCTTGTTAATGAATGGGAGGGTAAAAGGCCCTCCTTCTTTGTTATGCTGGTATATATTTTATTGAAGGGCTTGATATCCTTGACCCCCATCCGGCTTTGGAAATTTCATAAACCAAGGATCAAATAATATGATGGTTATGCCATGAAAAGTTAATCTATTAAATTTGTGGAGACATCCATCTAAGATCTTGTGTAAGATTCTTAACGTAATTTTTTACAATCTCATGTGTGGCGATGTGATTGTGTACATTATGCATTCTTGATAAGTATTTGGCTGAACCAGACCCACATGCGTAATGTAATCGGTGGCATGCATTTGACGTTATCATGTTCCCTGCGACACAAAAAATAAATAAATAAATAAAAATAAAAAAGGGATTGTTTTGTACAGTGCCATGCAAGAGATATTACTTTTCATTCCCTCTAGACTTAATGATCATAATTTATGTTGTCATATTGTGATAATTATTTTATTCTTTGGTTTATGAAATATTTTGGTAAACGACAGTGCAGAAATATTTTCAATTTGTAGGTGGTCTGCCCCTTGGAATGAATCAAGAACTAAGGCATTCCACCCTCCTATTTTTTGTATCAAGAACTGAGGCAGTCCACAACCACCCCCCCGGGCGCAGGGCGCATTTTTTTCTTAAAGACTCTCAACTGAATATTTATTATTGGAACAGGTGTCAGTGACATGGATGCCATTGGTGGTTATGTGGCTGGTGATGCAGAGCATTCTGATTTTGCCACCAGTGAAGAATGCATCAATAAAAGGTCTTGTAATGGGTTGCATAATCATGAATTTCCTGGTCTTTCTCAATTCCAGTTGGAAAAGGTATATATCCAAAATTTTTGAATTGAATGTTTTGACTAATATTGCTATTATGCCATTAATTTTTATTATACATGGTTTTGAACTCCCAATTCTCCGTTTTCATTTTCAAAGTTATCTAGTGGCTGAAATTGGTCAATTTACAATTGTTATTGACTTGGTATGGGCTTCTAATATTTTTAGGTCAGTCAACCCTGCCACTTGACATTTCTTTGCTATAGAAGTCCTGTTTACATTGGTGGGAGATACCTGAAGGTAAGCTAATTGTCATTAAGTATATGTGCTTGTATTAGATTTGCTTGAGCATGATTTATAGGGCTTCAAAATACCCTTTATTTGGTTTTTTTTTTTTGTTTTGTTCTTAACTTTGCTTTCACTTCATGTCTAATTATAAGGAGAAAAGATCTAGTCTGAAGGCCATCTAAGAAACACCAACCTTCTTAGGAAAGTGCCATGCAAGTGTTGTGTCCATACCAGAAAGTGACACTCGTCCAACATTCGTACAAACAAGTTTTATTTATTTTTTAGAACCAGTCAGACACATTGGAAACATACGTGTCCATCACTTCAATAAACATGAAGCACATTGAAATTTTGGGATATAATTAGAATTGAATAATAAGATGAAAACAACATGAATTACTATTTATTTATCCTTTAACTAAACAGCATGAATTACTATTTATTTATCCTTTAACCTTTCTCCTTTATTTCTAGCATTCTAAAAATTTTAAAACTAAAATTTTCAATTGATTTATGAATTCTATCTTTTAAAATAGATATAAACAAAACATAAATGTATGTAAGAAAGGGGGCAGGCTAGCTACAATCAAACTAAAGCTCTATTGCAAAAGCCAGTGATAGGCCCCTTTCTTACTTGTTAGTGCTTTACTAAGATGATATAAAGGGCTTTTTTAGCTTGAACGGAATCGATTCTATGATTGAAGAGCAGAGAATGCAGTTTACAGAGGGAGATTGTTCTAGGAAGCAATGCAATTCAATTTTAGAAAGGGGTCACTAAGGTAAAAATGTGAATCATAGTGTATAGAGCACCTGCTTGCTCCCTTCTCTTATTTTTTCATTTCCAATCGAATCATCAGTCCATCTTGATAAATTTTGCATTCGATTAGGGTGGACCTTCTAGTCCTCAAATGACTTTCTTAAATAGGCAGCTAGCTATCTTAGTAGTTATATTGGATGCCTCATACATTATCTCCAGCCGCTGGACATTGAGCTTACCTTGTCTAAGAAGGTATCAGGATAGTATTTTTTTGTGCATTTGTTATTTGAAGTTCCCTTCTGTGACATCTTTATATTCTTGAAATTGGCATGTCGATTTGTCCATGTTTCTTAATAAACCATGATTCTTAGTCTTAATCTCACTATTCTAACCGTGCAAGATGTGAGGAAGGTACAACATTAGAGGTTTATGGCTCAAGATGTTGCTAATCTGAAAGGCATATGGTTTTAAGGCGTTTTTGAAACCCTACAATAAACGAAATGTTCCTTAAGCGAATGAGAAATGAGAGCAATGCAAATTTTTTGTTTGTTTCAAACTTTCAGTTTTGGTAATGGCATGAATTCTTGCTGCCAAAGCTTGATCTGAGCCGCCTTCATATTTGAAGGGCTCAGTCTTGTGGCATCTAATTTTGGATTGGTATTTTATCACTTTTATTTTTGTGAATGTTTTTAGAGGTAAGAGAGTTTTGGCTGTGATGGGGCAAGGCAGCCTTAATGTGTCATTCAATATTTTAAAAAGCGGTCGTAACCGTTACACAATAGTTTTGGCCCATTCTGATTTTGTTGCACCCCCACTCTATCGATGGGATTAAAATTTGTAGGTGTAAGGGGCGTTGTGGTAACTAACTATTGTAGCAGGTGCATGATGCCTATGTCGGGGGCTTAATGGCCTTAGCTGCTGTCAACAACAAAGTGTTTTTTTTTTTTTGGTTTCTCACATTAGTTAAATTTCATATTTTTTTTCCGACGTTCTTCATTATAATCAAAGTTGCTTAACATAATTTTATGCTTGTTGCCCTTTTTTTTTAATCATGTCTTCTTTTCAATTAATTTAAATTCAAAAGAATGACCCCCCCTTTTTTTAAAATTAATAACCGTAACATGTTGCAAGTAATGCCAAACAAAACTGTAGCTGGCAGCTTAGCACGTAAATCCTTTTCCCTACTATTGTCAACAAACTTTATTTTGCAACCCATTGATATCACAATTTAATGCATTGTATTCACTTTTGGATTACAATTCACAGGTTTTAAGGTATTCAACAATAGTAAAGTGTCATGTGTATGCATAATAATAATGCTTGATAGATTTTTTTGAGATTCAATTAGTAATGCTAAGTACAATATGAAATTGTTAGTCATTGATAAAAAAATTTTTAGAACTCTGGTTCAAAACAGCAGTCGATTTAGTTGTACACGTATTAGTTATATTTATAGATCAAACGAAACTCATGGAAAGTTACTTTTTATCTTTAAACATAATATTTTGGGAAAAAAACCCTTGCATTCCAGTTAGTTTTGTGAGAGTTGTACCCAAAAAAATAATAATAATAATAAATAAATAAAAAGAATCATGAGGTCGATTTTTGCTACCATTTTGCTATATCTATTACGACCCAAGACCTAGTTACTGCTGCTGCTACCGTTATGACGAATGTTACTATTACTTAAACCTTGAAGTCATCTCAAACATGACCTATATATTAGGCCTTTCTTTTACTTATTACTCAATTCAACTTAGCCTTTTTCCCAACTAAATTGGGTCGGCTATATAGATGTTTTTCTACTCTTTGCTCGGTTAAGTATCATATCCTCTGTTTAACCACATTTACCCATGCAATTCTTTATTAATTCTACCCATGCAAGTTTTGGTTTATCCTGAATCCTTTTTGCATTACCCATTATTTGAATGCTATCACTCCTTCTAATTGGTGCACCTACCTATCTCCATTTTATGTGGCCAAATCACCTTAACCAATTTTTCCTTAATTTACCTTCAATTTATGGCCCCCTCACCATATCTAGGCATTCCTGGTTTAATTTATTTTTTGTTTTATCACACGTTCGCCTTAACATTTAATCTCAGTTACAATCATTTTATTAACATGATATTTTCTTGTTTCCCAACACAACTATATAACGTAACAGTGTAACTGTTGTCCCATAAAACTTCATTGAAAACTTAAAGTATATAATGTTCATATAAAATATCCGATGCATTCCTCCACTTAACCTAACCCATCTTAAGTCTAGGGTAGTAAAGAAAAAGCCCAAGTATTTCTTGATCTCCAATCCTAACTAACTATTCCTTCATTTTTAGTTTGGTCACCACTAAATTTACATTTGATATATTCAATTTGCCCTACTTATAATAATTTTAGTGATTCTAACACCTCTCTCCATAATTCTTAATTGGCACTTGCTCCATTTTTTGTTTCGTCTATTAAAACTATATATCAACAAGGAGTATACACCATGACACCCCCTTTTTTTATATGCCTAGTCAATTCATCTAAAACTAAAGCAAAAAAAAAAAAAAAAAAGAAAAGAAAAGATAATGACTTAAATAGAACCTTGCTGTACCAGAGGTTTGGTCAGCAGAAGTTTGGTTATGATAAATTTAGTCCTCTCTTTTGATTATTACTTCAACTTAAATTATATACTCATATCTCCATGTTAATCTCTGAAATTGCCACTGATTTGTTTTGCCTCTTTTTGTTGTTTCTAAATGCCTTGAACAAAAATGGCAAGTTGTTAGGGTTGAATTAGTAAAAAACAAAAGCGTCAATCTTAGTGGTTCAAGTGGAACAAAAAATATATTGCAAGATTGGATCCTTCTTTATGTTTCTTCTTTTAGGTGCTTTCCCAATTATTTTTTTTTTTTGGGGGGGGGGGGGGGGGGAATCCATCATAGCTCATCAGACTTCCACTGAAGATTTTTAACTGTATGCCCCATGGTATTCCAACATGTCTCCTTTCCCCTGCTTCCTATTCCGCATATCCTTACATGTCCAAGATGATGTTACGAGGCAGCAGGGAAAAAAGAAAGGAACGATTTTTGGAGAGTTGATATTTGTTGAATGAAAATATTTTCTTTATTTTGTTACTTTTATCATATTTTCGTTAACGGGAGAGGGGAGGTTATGAGGCTCCACAAAACAAGAGTTTCCTCGTCTAGCACTGCAGTTAAAACAACATAAGAAAAGAAGATCCTCTATATGTTGTAATGAGATGAGGGCTTCTTTCGCATAGTACCTTTATGTCTTTTAGCTTGGTCCATATGCTTTGACAACCAGTGTCTAAAACTAAAAACTTGATTGCTTGAATCTAAATCCCCATTCTAGCATAAAATCTGTCTCCGGATGTTTCTTTCAAGGTAGATGTATAATGCTTATTTCTGTTACTTAAATTAGTGGGAAGTCCTACAACATTTGTTTTTCCATTTTATATATACCTAAATCTCTCTCTCTCTCTCTCTCTCTCTCTCTCTCTCTCTCTCTCTCTCTCTCGTTGAACGTGTCTCATGTTGTTATAGAATCTAATTGCAAATAACTGACGGTTTGTGTTTGAAGTTGATAGTGTGTCAATTTGCAATTCATGGCATTGCTCTCTGTACTGCAGTATTCACGAAATGTGAGTCAGACTCGTTGGATTATTGATGATGAAAGGATGGGAGAAGCATCTGTTGAGGTAATACCATGTTTCTGCTATGCTAGTTATTCTATATGAGAGTCTTGCAATGAAATAACTATTGAACACTTGTTCTACAGGAGATAATCGGTCGTAACATCCTTCCTATGTGTCAGGCTGATAATTACAAATTCCATGCTGCTGGTAGAGAGGATATTGATGTAATGAGAATATGATCCCTAAATACAAGTTATATTATTGGGTGAATGCTATTCTGATTGCTGAAATTGCTCTTAACAGGTCCGGATGTTGGGTTCTGGACGGCCATTCCTGGTTGAGATACAAAATGCACGCCATGTTCCTTCTGAGATGTCTATAAGAGAAATAGGAAGGAAAATAAACAGCCTGGAAAATAAGCTGGTAATTATAATTTCAAATACATCTGTATTGCTTTGTTTAACATGGAATGTCAATGTTTTGGCTGCACTAAAAAATTCTGCAATCAGGTTAGGGTGAAAAATGTCAAGTTGTTGGGTAGCCAGGGGTGGAGCTTGATGCGTGAAGGAGAAGCAGAAAAGCAGGTTTAAGTTTTACTTTGTTGTTAAATCTTTATTGTTCATGGTTAAATATAGGCCTGGAACTTCCCATTTATGTCATGTATATCATACAGAAGCAATATTCAGCATTAGTGTGGATTTCTCGTTCACTCGAGGACGATGACATGAAGACTCTATCTTCACTTACGGATATGGTTAGTTGTAACTTGTTATACAAGCTCCCCCCCCCCCCCCCCCCCCCCAAAAAAAAAATCCCCCTCTGGATTCCCAGTCTCTAAATAGGGTGATAGTTCTCACTAAGTGATGGGTTTACCGGTAAATATTAGATTTTGATATTTTGTTTATTCCTTCAACTGCCCTTAGAGCCAGTTTTGACCCCATTGAAGCCATTTCAGATACATCTCCGGAAAAAAATTGCAACCTTCAAAAAGTCTCTTTCCAGCGGGTTTACTTACATTGTGTGATGGTTTACGTAATAAGTAATGATGTCTTCTCAACTGGGATTCATATGAGTTTACATTGGATACATTGTAATATTTGGCAAGTACAGTTAAATACTGAAGCGTTGGATCTTGTAAAAGGATGGGTCATGGGTGTATCAAAATTGTCTCTTGAATCCTTGAAGCATCCTCTACCATTTTCTCAATGAATGAGGAAAAACTTACAATCTATTGCTAAAGTTTTCCTGTGTGACAGATAAAGGCTTTTTGGGCACTATTTCTTTCTTCTGTTTTTCAGTTAATTTGGCTTCTATTTGTCCATATTTGTTTCAGTCATATGCTTATTGTTGCTTGCAGCCAATTTTGCAGAGAACGCCTATTAGGGTACTTCATCGCCGGAGTCCGTTAGAGCGTGAAAAGATCATTCATTGGTGGGATAATTTTCAATTAAGTTGGAGAAAGGATGTGTTATGATTCACTAATCAGACTTGTTTTCTCATATCAGGATGAGAATTGAGAGGATTGCTGGAAGTTCTGAATATTTTCTCCTGCATTTATGCACCCAGGTTCTTGATCAATTTTTTTTATGCTGATATGCTTCATTTTACCCGGGTGGTAACTATTCCCATTTTGGTGGTTTATGCTATTTATTTTCTCTATATGATAATATTCTTAACTGCGATCCAATTAGAGAAACGTAGAATGATGAATTTTTTTTTTTTTTTTTTTTGGTTGGGGTGATGCCAAAGAATGACGTTCCATGAAGTAACTAACAAGAACTGTGCTGGAAGTTGGATGTATGATATGAATATGGGATTTTTTAGATGTTAAACTTGATAATTTATTTAGTAACATGATAAGCTTAGCTGGCTAAAGGGCGAGGAAAAGACCTTGCCGCCTCCTTGAATTATATGGAAGACAGGAAGAGTAATTCTCATATTTTATCAGTTATGGAATTTAGAAAGGGGATGCTTCTATGTGAAATGCAGGCTGGGACATACATAAAGGAGTTTGTTCACGGGGATCTTGGTCGCACACATCCTAGGTATGTAACAGTTTTTAACAATTGTTGCATTAATTTTGTGGATCTGGACTCTGGAGAGCGGCTGATCATACAACAATTTCATGTATCCTGACTTAATAAAATGACGTGCATTCTTTATTAAGATAAGACTAGCGCTAATATAAAACAAAGGAAATTACGTGCACTGTGGCAATTCCTGATCACTTTCGTCACACAAATTTACATTAAAAAAAAAAAAGAGATAGTGTAGAAACCTGGAATAAACCCCATATCTAATCAATCTGCAAACTGTTTACAGCTTGTGAAAATGACTCATACATGTCCACAATAACATAATTTCCCACACGTGCCTATTGTACTCGTTAACTCTTTTATTGATGCAATGTATTTTTCTTTTGTCTTGCAGCATTGGTTCAATTCTTGGATGCAGAGCAGAGATACTACAACTTGATGTCACAGATGTGAAAATGGATTGCTTCCTACCCGAATGAAGCTATCTGGTATTCTGATGGCTGTGCCTTGCGTTTGACGCTGAGGTTCCAAGATTTCAAGCATGCCCATCAGGGTATGATGTGAATTTCCATTTCGTTGAGAGCCCTTGTTCTCTCTCTCTCTCTCTCACTCTCTCACACACACACACACACACATTCTTAACTTGATTCAAATCTGAAGCATGGTAATAAGGGATTAATCAGTATTTCTTCATGTTATTCTATCTAACTTTGTAGTATAAAAAAAATAATTTGGTCATGATTTCTTTACATACGGAGCATGTATTTCTTCATATTAGATGTAAAAATCCCAAGATGTTTGGACAATGGTCCTCTTGTCACCTTTGCTGGGTGCTTTAGTGCTTGACCCCAGCTGCACTATGCTTGAATTGGTTTATGCTTTATCAAGCTCAAGTTTAAATGAGCTGAATGATGACATATTGGCTCGTTAACAATGAAGAATCTGGACTTACGTTAGCAGCCCGCGTTACTGGGTTATTATTTTTGGGGGGACTCTAATTTGGTTTACTTGGTTTTGGCAGTTTCTGAAGATGGTGGGCGGTGGAAAAAGTGGGGATCAGTAGATTCTTAAGACTGCAATAGCTATTGTTGAAAGTTGGGAACTTGAGTTAAACAAAGCTTTGGTACTGGGCCCATGTATGTACTCGTTTGGTCCAGCTCTTAATACGCTGGCCGTTGTTTTTTTGTAATTTTTCTCTACAATTGAATATTTGTCCTGTAATTGAACTGTACTTTTGCTATTGTGGGCAGGCATTTCTTAGTTGGGCCCATTAATGGACCGAGCTTGGGCCTAAAACTATTTTTTGGGTTTAGGATTGGCCAAGCGTGGAAGGATTCTTCGAACTAGATAAATTTATTATTTTGCCTAAATGACGCTTTGTAAATGCTCCAGCTCAATGGTCCCATTAATGGGCCGGACTTGGGGCTATCAATGGTTGGGCCCATCGTAGGTCTTGAAGGATGGTTGGGGCTGGAAATAAATTAATATTTTAGGCTTAATTGGACCCGTGGAAATAAAGTAGCTCAATTTGGAAATAAACTAACCCGTGGAAGTAAACTAGCCCGTGGAAATATTTTAGTTCACCAACAGCTTGTAATTCGGCCATCGTGGACCCTGAAGGATGATTTGGACGGGAATATTTAATCTTCTGGGCCTTGGAAATATTTTAGCTCAATCTGGGTCCGTTGATGGCCGACATTGGGCTTAACATTTTGTATTTGGGCCCATTGTGGGCCTTTAAGGCTGATTTAGGCCGGAATATTTAATCTTCTGGGCTTTGAATGGGCCTTGGAAATATTTTAGTTTAATTTGGGCCCGTTGATAGCCCCGAAGTGGGCCCATCGTGGGCCTTGAAGGATGATTTGGGCCGGAATAATTAATCCTTTGGACTTTAATTCGGCCCGTGGAAATATTTTAGTTCAGTTCGTGCCCGTTGATGGGCTCAACCTGGGCCTAAAAATTTTTTATTAGGTCATTGTGGGCCTTCAAAGATGATTTGGGCTGGAATAATCAATCTTTTGGGCTTTAATAGGGCCAGGGGAAATATTTTAGTTAAGTTTGATGGGCCGAGCTTGGGCCTAACAATTTGCAATTGGGCCCGTTGTGGGCTTTGGAGGATGATCTGGACCGAATAAATTGATCTTTTTGCCTTTGATTGGGCCCTTGTAAAATTTTAGTCCACTTGGGGCCCATTTGCGAGCCGAACTTGGGCTTTTAAATATTTTTAACTTTGCAATTGGGCGCATCATGATGAATTGGGCCGTTATAAATTAATCTTTTGGGTTTATTTGGGCCCGTGTAAATATTTCAGTCCAATTTGGGCCTATAAATATTTTGCAATTTGGAATTGGGCCAATCATTGGTCTTTACATATGGGCTCTAGGCCAGAATAAATAATTCTTGGGCTTATTTGCGCCTGTGAAAACATGTTAGCTGATTATCGGCCTACTAATGGACTGAACTTGACCCAAACAAATGATCATTTAGGCTTCATTGGGCCTGCGGAAATATTTCAGCACAGCACGGGCCACAACTCCTGGTCTGAAAGCCTTTGTTCACAACTGGGGCCTACTTTAAAAAATATTGATTTGGGCCTACAGGCCATTCTGATTTGGCCTTGCGAATAATCAGTGGGAATTAATTGGACCTAGTTACATGTCTGAGCAAAATAGGACAGTACTTGGGCCGTGAATTATACTGATTTGGGCTTAATTCATATCAGCCTCAATGTTCGTGCTCATGAAATTAGAAACCACATCAAAGGAAATTGCAAAAGGATTGGCTCGGCCACAAAAGAGGGTCAAATTAAATAAACATAAAATTATTATTTTTAAGCAAGATGTGGTATTTCTCTTGGCATGAGATTTAATCAGCCCAAGTTGCTCCGAGCATTTTAGCCATGAAGCTATAACGGTCTGCAGCTTCATCAATCTGCAAGGGAGTAGAAGGGGCAACTGTGAAAAAGGTTCCATGCTGCTAATAGAAATAGCGTGATTTTTTTTTTTTTCATAAGTAGAAATAGTGTTGGATTATTTAGTTATCAATTAAGTCAAATACTTACTAGTTTCTGAGTTGGACGTCCAGCTCCATGTCCAGCCTTGCATTCAATGCGGCCAATAATTGGGTTGGTCTGTGGGCTTTTCTCCAAGCTTGTGCATAGTACATATTGCATGGTCTGCAAAAACAGAACACGGGCTGTTAAGTAAATTGGCTCTCATCCCATGGTCGAGCACAAAGCTAACAAAATCTGAGCAATATTGTCTTCTTTGCTTGTCAGATTATTATTATTAACTTGATAAAACTATTGCTCAAAATTTTTAACTTTCGCTGGATTCAACTGCAGTGATTCCTAGTATTTCCTGCTCTCTGTTTTCATATTTTTCAAGCGTAAAGCATAATATATGCAAACCAATGCCCATATATAGCATCCATTCATAAAGTAACATTTAGGGGCCAACTTTGAACATAAAGTTGACACGTGTCACTGCTGGTTGAGTGTTTAGTGTTTGATAAAAATTGCTAAAAATGGAATATAATTAGTAAAATTGGAGAAAGTTAAATTCAAGAAGGTCGGTAAAAGTTTAATTTTTATTTTATTTTATTCTTTTTAAACCAAATACCACCTTAGTACCTAACTTCATCATCTTTCTATCAACATCCAATGTAATCCACAAATGAGATATCTTATCAACGAGAAGTGACGCAAGCACAGTGGGTTTGATCATTACTCCTATGTATAAAAAGAGTAGCAAAAAATGAGAGTTAAAGATGTGACTAGAAAACGTAGATGGGAATCCAACTGGAATGTAGTCGGGGGTTAAATTATAAAATACCATAGAACCCAAGTCGTTTGAATACAAAATTTTCAGTCCCAGTCAAATCAGAGACTGCCTTCACTTAATACCTAGCACAAACTAAATAGATAACGTGTTTATGCCATCAGCCAATCATTTCCCAAGAGAATTGGATCCTTGTATAGATGGTCCCAGTGCTTTCAGTAAAAGATCGAAAGCAATTTTTTGGTCAACTTTTCTTTCCCAATATTCTAAACACTATGCCTCCCCTTTGGTTTTTAAACTAGATGGTCCTGATTATGCTCATAGTCAAGTGTAACATCCAGGAGATCCATATTTAACTGACAGATATGATAATATGCAAGAGATGAACCTCCATACGAAAACTTGAGCAACAAAGACTATTTAAACTTCAGGAGCAAGACATGTCAGAGCAAAAAAACACAGGAAGCAAAATATGAACGCAATAATTAGGAACTCACAGCCAATAACTTTAACGAGTGTAATGGTACAACTCGATCATCATGATCAGCTGTCAGCAGCATGGTAGATGGGTACTGAGAAGACTCATCAGGAGATAGTTCCCATGGTCTCCTAACGTTATGTAGTGGTGAGTACCTGAAGAGAAAATTTTAACAATGAAATAAAATGGGTAAGAATTACCAAACTAATAGCATGCCAAGAAGAATTTCAGTTGATTAAAAGCCCAAGAAAACCATGTTCTACAAACCAACACACACAAAAGACTAAGCACTATTTCCTGTATTAAGGATAGACAATCCCCTTACGCCTTCCAAGGCCAAAAGGAGCGGCCCATGAAAAGGAAAATAGATGATAAATAAAGTTCATTGACAGTCATGCCAAAATATGCTTTCAACTGGTCAGAGCAAATCACTGGTAAGGAAATACTTCAAATTCTAAAAATAGAAGAAAAACCGAAACTGAAGTGGAATAAGTGGCTAAAAATCTACATTATTCATCTAGACGAAGGGGGGAAGCTATCCAGCAAAAGGAAAAACAACTCAACTTCAATGGCAAAAGGAAAAATAACTCAACTCATACCAACACAACCCCTTTTCTCAACTGCATGGGGTCCCTACAAGTATCCTCCTTTGCCATTCCACCCAATCAAGGGCATTAATCTCAGTTTGGGGAAGGAAAACTAAATAAATAAAAAAAATACACAGCAGACAAAAAAGAGCATATACCCTTTCACCAAGGACTCAGATACCATAACAATTAATACTGAAAAGGTCTGACATTCCACCATTATATCTATCTTGTAATGTATATACCCCACTGGTCTTCCTAGGCCCCTCCTTTAACCAAATAATTCTTGACTTTTTCCACCAAATTGTATGGCTAGCACCCTCCATACTGTTATTTGGTTGATAACCAACCATTTTTCCAAATGAACAGAGTTTGAAGGAAAGTTTGAAACATCAAATAGAAATAATTAAAAGGCAAATAGAAGGACCTAAAACTAAGTTAGTTATTCAAGATAAGAAGGATGTATTATTACATTTTACATGAAACAGCAGATATACTCATTTAGTCACATAATTTTCAATTTTCAAATTTAGTGGAACATGAAATTGGAAATCAGGCATTGATACAGAACAAAGAGTGACACAGTCAAGATAATTTCCTTGGGCAAAACATCACTCACTTGATTAGCCAGTGGAACTCTTCCTCCTTTTCTGAGCAGCCAAAGTCACATGTCCATGCATGACCTATAAAAAGAAACCTAGATCAACTACTGAGACTAACATATATCTGTGAAGTAAACCACAAGGAATGCATCCTGACCTATGGTAAATTTGTGAAACCTAAGCATGTCCATAACACCGACATGAGCAAGAGCACAACCAAAAAGATCAGGTCTCTGCCAGAAGATTTTGCAATTAAGTCATAGATCGGAAAACTTCACCAGAGTAAACCCAAATAAGTCATCAAGAAAGCCTTTAAACCTGATTGATGCAAGCCCCAATAAGAAGTCCACCATTGCTTCCCCCTTCAATACACAATTTTCTAGGTTGGGTATAACCAGCAGATATGAGGAATTCGGCAGCAGAAATAAAATCATCGAAGCAGTTTTGCTTTTTTGCAAGGGAACCGGCTTTATGCCATTCTTCACCATACTCTCCACCCCCACGAATATTTGCTATGCAGAAGATAACACCTAAATGTCTTGCAAGTACAAGACGACTAACACTGAAAGAGGGTGTAATACTGATGTTAAATCCACCGTATCCGTATAACAAACAAGGATGTGAGCCATCCAGAAGAATATTCTTCCTAGACACTATGAACATTGGTATCTGGGTTCCATCCTTACTAGCCACAAAAACCTGGAAAAAAAGCACAATCAAGAAAAAAAAGAAACAATTGCTTGCAAACAGCATGCAAAAATCAAACATAACCCCCTTGGTGATCGGTAGGTGATTGGTGGGCACGGAAGTAACCAAATACAACTATCAGCATTGTTTGGATTATTCAACAAAACACAGAATATAGATTCTAACTGAAAAATAAATTGGATAACAAATCAAAATCTCCTACACAAAGCCTGATCCAATCAAAGCAGAGGAACCAAAGCACAACAAACAAGAAATTTAAAGCCATGATACATCATTGCCCATGGTACAAAGCATCCAAATAAAATTCACTATAAATATATACGAACACCTTCCAATCACTAAACATGTAGAAATGGAAGCACTTACCTGATTAACATCGAATGATGTACGATCAAATCCAGGAACAACAATTTCTCGGAATATCTTCATATCTGGAACACCAGTGTCCAAATTGCACTGATATATAATACCTGGGGTAAGGAAGCTAGTAAACCCAATAAAAATGACACTGTCTTCACGCCTAGCAGAAATCTCAGAAACTGTGCCAATGTCAATGGGTAAAGGGTGCAGAAGGGACCCAGTCTTCAAGTCTCTCAACTGAAGAACATACTTCACATCACTCAAGTAACTCACTAGAATCTGATTACCATTTACAGCAACAGCTGATTCAAGCACATCCTTTTCAGATTCTTGAAGAACATCAGTCCAAGCACTTGGTTCCTTGAGATCTACCCGGACTAACTTATATTTTGGAGCATCCTTATTAGTTAGAAAGGTGAAAATAGTACCATCATTTGCAACAGCATCATACTGTGCATCAAAATTATCGATAAACCTAATAAAAGGAAGCAGGTCCTTCCTCCCCCTCTGACTTTCAAGCCCATTCGTATGTGCAGACATGTCCCAATAATAAAGTTTATTGACTGGTTCACAACTCTCTGAAATAGACAGAAGGAGATACTGCACAAAGTACATACCGAACCAAACGTCAGTAAATGTGACAAATCATCCAGAAACGTCAATTTAAACTAATACTGAATAATACTGATTCAGTAAAATTATTCAACACCATTTAACAACGTATTCATAGAATGTAAATTCTTAAACATCACACTCAACAAATGAAGAACATCAGGAAACTTGTATTCACATATTTGATGATACAATTAATCGTCAAAAGGCTTGAAGAGTGGCTGGGTCAAGTGACAAAGGCACCCCCCATCCAAACCAAGGTTCCTTGATTTGAGACAAAAACAGTCAAGGGCTTCGTAACAAGGTAAGTTTTCCATCAATGAACACCAATAATTCTTCTTCATATTATAATTAGCAGCAATTGAAGTACATGAAATTTTGTCTTTATCATTTTAAGCTGCCAAAAAAAAAAATTATAATACTGATGCCAAAAGGAACTTCAAAAGGTAGTAAACGTTCCATATCGCAATCCACTCCAACCCTTACAATGAATTGGTGAATCCTATGTCATAAGCTTGTGGAAACCTTGCCCGACAAGCAAGCAAAAATAAGTTCAGCCACACTAAATTTTCTTCTCCCAATATCCTTGCACTTAGACATGCAATTCAGTGACCCAAATCTTACTATACATTGAAAAGAAAGTGATGGGATTACAAGTTTCTCAAGTTCAAGGGTCCTCAATTATGCAAAACAGCAAAAAAGAATGCATAACTTCCAATGTGTAGCAAAGAAACCAAAAATCTTGCGTACTTGATTTCTAATTACCAAAAAAGAAAAAGACATATTTGATTTCCTATCCTCTTGAGTGTGCTGGCTTCCACAGGCAAAATTCTAGCTTAAAATAATTAATCAAAGACACCATTCTTTTTACTCTAGTAGAAAATAGCTTTAAGTTGCCATCATTGCAGCTCACTCCAATATATTGTGCTATATGATTGTTCATAAACACTCCTCAGGATAATTACCAGCCAATGCTTAGATCTCTTCACTTCAACAAACAAAATGATTAAGGATCCTTCAGTTTTTCACCATTTGCCAGATATCAAAAGCACAGAATACCTTCCCAGTTCCCTCCAGTAATAACAATCACAGCATTATTTTTGTGCATGGCAACCACAAAAGTTGGTCAAAATTACACAAACTATCTTCATAGAATGATGAAACAGGAAGGAAACGGACTCTTAACAAGGCTTGCATATCTCCTATTATCTTGATAATGTAATCAATTAAACGACTTAGAAAAATAAATACACAACAATTCCAATGAACAGGGTAAGTGGAAGCTCAAGCAGACTGACCTAGACGTGCACAAAGCTAAAAGAAATGCAGTGAGCTTACCACTTACTTCCACTCTTAAAGCCTTACACTAGGACTGTAGCACCATCAAACTGTATAACTACAAAGGGACAAAGGTGCAAAGCTAGTTACCTTCCCATCATCTGTTACTGTAGTGCCAAATGTGTGCTTTGGATTGTCAGGATCTCTCCAGCATAAAATATCTTCAGACTGATCCGTACCCAAGAAATGATAGTAGACCTCATGATTCAAGTTAGCATTAGTCTCAGTCCCAGCATCCAAATTTTCACCCTCCCTGCAAAACCAAAACGTAATATTAGTACCATGATTCAAATTCATAGTTTCCCGATGATTTTTATTTTTTTTTTACCTTTTTTTTCATTTTGTGAAACTCTTTTTTTCCCCACAGAATCAGTTAGCTTACATGGGAAGACTAAGGGAATTACAAATGCATTCTTAGAAAAACCTCGAGAAACTCGACCATATTTTGTTACTCTCATATTAAAACCACAGAATCCATCAAAAACAAATTGCCAGAATTATCTAATAAAAAAATAAAGACAATAATAATCACATTCTTAACTTGGTCTCTTTCCCAGCAACCAGTTACGCTACGGCCCAGAATTAAAACTGTTGCCATCATTGTTCGCAGTTTCCCAAATGTCATTATTTTTTACTGTGACCACAGGTGAGAATTTGGCAGACTATTTTGTAGAAATATTGTAACTAAAACACATACAACTAAGACCACATCTTATTCGTCACTTTTTTTTTTTTTGTGACAAATAAATAAAGAATTTTATTAAAAAAATCATAGGTAACAAAAAATGGCATTGAAAGAATGCCAATCACAAAACCCACCCAAATCAACAAATCACTCTCGACAAAGCTCGCAAAAGACTCTATATCCGGACCAATAACCCTTTAACCCAAGTTACAATTATGACAAAAAACTACTTTTAATTCTGTATAAAGCCATTTGTATCTTGACAAACTCTCTTGTTGCTCTCTCTCAAAACTATCCAGAATAAGCAAAAATTATCCAGAATAAGCTTAATCCAAGGGCAGAACAACTCCATTGGTTCCTTTGGAAAAACCAACAAAACTCTGAAATTGGATCGCAGGAGGTCCAAAAGGTCAATTGGCTCCTTCTGATTCTTGCATAAGCTACACCTATTTACCAAAACCATGCCTCTTTTTTTAAGATTGCACGTGACTAAGATTCTCCCTCAAATCAAACCACCTTCAATATCACTCCTGTGGACCAAATCATGTTCCATAGGAAGCCCGACTCCCTACCTCTGCAAAAAGCCTTGTAGTAAGACTTTACTTCATCTTAGGAGGCTGCTAGCGAATCCCATCCTTTTCTGCCATGAGCTTTCTCATTTGAATCAACCCCAAGAGATTGACAAACCGTGTTATCTTCCAATCGTTAAAATTCTTTGCAAGCCCGGGTTCCACTCCTTATCAAACCGCAAGGAATCACACAATTTGCCACCGCTGCATCCTTGTCCACTAAAAAAATATATAACTGAGGGTAGCTCCCCCAGGCTCCCTTCTAAGTTCCACTTGTATTTCCAAAATTTGATTCTAGTGCCACTCCCAAGCTTCTAACTTAAATGCCACTCAAAATTATGCCAAACTCTACAAATGCTCATTCACAAGCTGGATCCGATAGTTCAGTGCCTTAGAGATGTGTTCCATTCCCCGCACTCTGTATCATATTTGTACGATACGATCTTCCACCATCTCCTATTGTGCTCACAAGAATATCTACAAAGCCATTTGCACAAAAGGGCCTCGTTAAACAATTTCAAATTCTTTATAGCAAATCCTCCTTCATCTATTGGTAGACATACTATTTTCTAATCAACCAAATGAAATTTGAAACCATCTCCCCATAAGAAATTTCATTGGATCTTGTCCAACCTATTAATCACCGAAATGGAAGCTTTGAATAGAGACATAAAACAAAACAGAAGCCTAGACAGTGAGCTCTTAATCAGCACCACCCTAGCTTCTTTAGACAACTACTTCTATTTCCATTTGGCTAGTTTCATCTGCATCCTCTCCACACACCATCACACACTCCTTTTGCCTTGACAGGAACCCGAAGATGGTAAGGTGTTGGTCTTGCATCCTAACACAAAAGCAAGCTTATCCAAGCCGCCAATAGGAATAATTTATGACTTCCCAAAATTCAGTTTAAGCCTAGAGTATCATAAAGCATGAAAGCACACATCTAAGGTGACCTATCTGCAACACATCCGCTTCACAAAAGATTGTCAAGCCATCGGCAAATAACAGAAGGGACACATCTACAAAGCCTTGAGATGCAATCCCCACGAAAAACCAGCCAACAATCCACCTTCTTGCTTTCTCTACCATCTTGCTTAAACTTCTATCACTAAAATAAATAGGTATGAAGATAATAGATCCCTTGCCTCAAATCTTATCCGTCACTATTAAATATACATAAACAGACAGCTCCCCCAAACACTCTGCACCTTCTAGTTATATAATCCTTTAAAATCCCCATAAAGGTAAGAGGGATAGATGGGACAGACTCCTCATCTTAAACTTTGCACCTCCTAGCTAATATAAATAAAACTATGAGGTGTCCAAGTGAATCTCACAAATCGTGTATGTTGTTTCACTTACTTGGGAGCAGGGTAGCGACTGTAGAAAAAACCTTTGCTATCATGAGTCCAGCTAACTCCTGAAAACTTAACCTGAAACCAAGAAGACAAAAATGAAGACACCCCTTATACAAACAAAAGGTACAGAAATATATATATATATATATATATATTACCATCCAATATATAGATTACAATGCTATTTTTCTGTTCATATTAAAAGTTAATGAAAATTAACACTCACCCATGACAAATTATCAGGCTCGAGCCGCCTATCATCAATCTGCATAACTTTGATGCTGACCCAATCGCTTCCACTTGAACTAAGCCCATAAGCCAAGTACTTGGCATCTTCACTAACATCATAAATGCTTAGTGAAACTGTTCCGTCCTCACTGAGTCCATTTGGATCAAGCAAAACCTCCGGTTCTCCATCCGAACTATTCTGAAAGAAATTCAAGAAAAAGAAACCTATGAATATATAAATTAAATTCTAAACCACTCATGGGGTTAAAAAATCCTATAATGTGCAAAGTCCTCAAAATCATGGAACATGCTTTGCACAATTTTTTATTCTTCTAATTGTACAGTGAAACATATTGCATGTCAACGATCTTTAGAATTATGTTGTTAAAAAAAAATAGAGTAGTATATTGAACTTTAATAAAAATCAATTTTGCAAAGAATTTTGATATTCCATATATTATCCTAGCAATATTTAAAAAAAAAAAAGAACATAAAGGGTTAAACATCATTTTACATAATTCAATTTAAGCAACTGTCAAACTCCCGGCAAATTATCCCGTGATACCAAGAATTCATTCTCCCCCTTCTTTGTTATCACAAGACTCTGGGCAACATGCATGCTTGTGGCAACTCCCTAGTATATTGAAATCATAGGTATCTTGCAATAGTGAAATTAGGCAATGTATATTTAATTGCATGGCAAGGATCTTATAAATACAATAATGTAATGGTTGTGTTTTACCTAGCATTACTGGCATAAATCAACTGCACCAAAATTCTTAATGTCAGAAGGTATTTATTTATAAAGAAGGTACAAGGAAACCTAAAGCAGAAATTTACTTTCCGTCCCATTGAAGATGGTTACCTTTTCTTTATCCTTTCAAATGATGCTAGAAAGAAAATAAAGTATGTGGGCATTAGATTCGATATGCATAATACATCATGAACTGCAGTTATGTGATAAGATACATTGAACATTAAAATACCTATCATTAGCCTATGTATGCGCATAGTTTATAGTAGGAAAATGCACAAACCTGAAAGTAGAGGACGTCCTGAGCCTGAAGACCAGTGTTGTGGAAATAGAAGAACTTGTTCCCTCGTCTAAATGGCGCATGATAACGCGGGTGATCGAAGAGCTTCGTAACCTTCTCCCGAAGCTTGTCCCTTGCGTCGCACTTCTGAAGAACCGAGTCAGTCAATTTCACCTGTTTCTGCACGAAATCTTTAACTTCCTCGGCGTCCGGATCTTCGAGCCTAGCAATAATAAAATTCAAGCCAAGTTCAATCGAATTCCCTCGGAAACCATCAGACAAAACAAACAATTTGTTTCAGACAGAAAAATTTTCCTGATCAAAACAAATGTCTAGTGAAACGAATTTAACGCTAAAAAAACCTTGCCAATAAAGATCGTCACGCAAAACTAAATTATTTCCCGGAAACTTTTTTTCAAAAACAATTTTCGTGCCAAACAAACAGGCTCAAATGCAATGAGGTTTGACTTTGATTTCAATACCATCGATAGGGATCGGAGACGAGAACCCCGTGGTAGTCATCGACGACGGATTCGTCTCTGCGAGCGGATGGATACCGCAATGGCTCGTCTAGGTCGGAGAGCGAACCCATGCTAGGGTTCGAGGACAGAGAACGAGAGACGACGCGTGATCGAGAACGCTTAGGTCGGTTACGTTTTTTCTTATGAGGAGCCAATGAACGAGTTGAGGAAAGAACGAGGTTCGCGAGGCGGCATCGCCCAATTGAAGTATTAATAATAGAAGATGAGCTGCGAGGAAAGAAAATAGCGTGCGCGTGGCGAGCAAATGAGAACATGGTGCGCTACTATTTGCGGGGGTCTCACTTCCGCAGACTCGGGGAGCGAATCAGGCGGATAAAGTGCCCCTAATGTGTCGCCATTTTGTGCTGATAGTGTCGTCATTTCGTCGACTTCTTGCATATTACGCTATCTTCTCTGCCATCTCTGCCATTGAACTAGGATTCCATCACAAAAAATTCTTCTATACTTTAGGCTAGGCACCGTTTGTAAAAATTAGTATGTATTAATATTAGTTAAAAAAAATTAGACTAGTAATTAGTTAAAAAAGTTAGGTAATTTTATATTTGGAAAAGAAAAAAAAGTTATTTTTTTTAAGTTACTAATTTATAAGAATAAATTGATATTTTTACTCTTGAAAGTTTAAAAGAAAATTAAAATATAAGAGGATAAAAAAGTCCGACTACTGTTGAAGTAGCTATTTACACATACTAATGGCTACACTCTCCAAATAGTGCCTAAAATTTGAAATTTGTTTTAGAATTGTAATCAAATCGTCACAGCACCCACGTTTCATATGTGTAGTAGTGGTGGAATTGCATGCAAACAAGCATCAATCAAATCTTAGATGAATTTAATCGATGCTTTCATAACGTGGTATATTGAAATTTAAGTTTAGGCTGACTGTGAAACCAATAAATTTTTTATCAATTATTTCAAATTAAAAGATTTGAAGTTAATTATTTAAAAAAAAAATAACCAATTATAACTTTGTTCGTGAATTAAGAATTTCTTCATCGGTCAGTTAATAGTAAAAATGTGATTATTTAAAATTATCACAAAAAATAGGCATTAGCACCATTACTTTGAGGATTAATTATTATAAAATTTTCATTTATTATTAGATAAGAGTTGATTTAGGTATCAAAAGTCAATTTTTTTTAACTTATTTTTTTGTCTTATATGTCTCTTTTCACCAAATTTTTGTTTTTTGCTAAGTTAATCTCATCTATAAAGAAAATTACCAAAAAACCAGACGTGAATTTTTTTTTTGGTTTTTGTTTTTTTAATTGTTTTTAAACCTACCGAATTTTTAATTTTTATGTTATGTTTTTTTTATCAATGCGGTTAACACATCTAAAATTTATCAAATAAAAAATTAAATTTTAATAAAAAAAAACATAAAATGAAAATAAGCTAATTGGTATCCAAATAAACTTTGAATTAATTCTCTTACTTGTATTTTAATAAAATTTCATTTCAAATTCATTAATTTAAAAGTCTTAGGCTCATTTTGTTTATTTTTTCATTTTCTATTTTTTATTTTTGTTTTTTATTTTCTATTTTGAATTCATTTTCCATTTTATACTTTTGAAAATAAAGAAAATAGGTCAAAACGTATTTGGTTACTTGTGTTTTCAAAATTTGTTTTCGAAAACAGAAAATGACTTTACACTTGAAATGAAAAATGGCAACAAATTATTTTGAGAGTTTTTAACAAAAAATAAGAAAAATAGAGCATTTTCTGTTCCTCGTTTTGAGATTTTTAACACATAAAACAAAAATAAAAAATAAACCAAATGTCACCTTAATTATCAAAACAAGGCCTTGATCTCCATTTGCTTTGGACTATGCTTGGCTTGGGAAGAGAATATAATAAAATAATTATTTTTATGTTTTATTTAATTGCTATTTTGGAGAAAGAAAATGAAAAAAAACATTAAAAAAACAAGGTTATTGAGAGCTGCTGGCTTAATAATAAGGCACATAAGTACGTTGTTTTAAGCTTCAAATTTTCAAATATGTTAGAATTTTAAAGGGCTTAAAATTAGTGCTAAAATTTTGAGGATGTTAATTTTGAAGTCCCCAAAATTTGAAAATATTAACTATATATACAGCTTTTTTTTAAATAAATAAAAAAAAAACTTTAACAACTATTCTCTTCTATTTTTTTTATTGGATGAAAATACAAATTTTCAAATTAATCTAATACCACAACTCGAGTTTATCCCCCACAATATTAATTTTATTGTTAAGGCCTACTTTTAATTTTTTTTATCTTATTTATTTATTTTTATTATATAAATATATATGAAGACCAGTTGGATCCTGAGGAGTAGCTTATCAAAGACCAATTCTAATTTTATTTTATTTTAATTTCATGTGACATCCTACATTTTTTTTATTTATATTTAGGTTGCATAATTAAATTAATTTTTAATTTATACTTAGAAATTTTAATTGTGTTAATTTCGTATTATTTTGAAATTTATTTTGTCCTAATCTAATTTAATTAATAACTTAATCAAACTGTTAAAAATTAATTTAAGTTAGTGGCAGTACTAGTTAACAAATTAAATGGGGTCGTTTGGTTTGCTGAAAATCTCTAAAAAAATTTTATAAATCTCTGTTAACTTTATATCACATTAACTTTTTCTCTCATTGCACGTATTACGAACTCTCCCCAAATCATAATTTATCTCATTTTATCTTAATTTATCTCACTTTTTCTTACTCCAAACAACCCTATATGTGTGTGTATATATGTGGATGCATATATATGTTTGTATATATATGGATGCATTTACATGCATGTATACACGGTGGAAGACTCATGGCCACTGCCAAGTTAAAAAAAAAAATGAAAAGAATTTGAAAAGTTAACAAAGGCTGCGTTTGGCATGCCATATTTTACTGAAAATCTCTAAAAATCTCTATAAATCTTTGTTAACTTTATATCACATCAACTTTTTTCTCTCACTGCACGTATTACGAACTCTCCCCAAATCATAATTTATCTCAATTTATCTCATTTTTTCTTACTCTAAACTAACCCAAAAGTGGCCAAAGATTTTGACCCAATTATATATGTATATGTATATGCGTGTGTGTGTGGGTGGATAGCGCACGGAAGTAAAAGAAAAATAAAAAATCAAGGAAGCATTAATGAGGGGTAGAGTGTGTCAGGGGACTTTAACCACTCCCCCAAGTATACGCATATATATATATATATATATGTAATTTACTTGTGTGTAGTGAATGATGGCGAGAAAAGAAAAACACAGTAACGAAGAAGGGGGGAAAAATAGCGAGGAAGAAAGAATGGAGAGCGAGGAAAATTTATGGACAAGAGAAAAATTTAGAGGTTTTGGCTAATTATTAAGGTAAATTATTTAATTTTATTAGTTTAAAATTAATTACAAGAAAATTTAAATAAATTAAGTATGTTAAAAATAGAGTGGATAGATTATATTTCTTAACTTTATATTATTACTTGATTTAGGTTATATTTTAACTGTTTGATATTTTATCTGCATAATTTATTTGGGTTAAACTTAGGACCCGAAGAAAATCAGCTGCAACCACCCCAATAGTTGATTTTCTTAGAATATTTGTTGTCCAGGTGGGTGTATTAAATTTAAAGATAAAAGGTATTAAATATTTATTAACAAATTTTATCTATTTATTTGTTGGTGTCACTAGTTAATTATTTTGATGTGAATTGTTGAATATTCATGGATTATTGTATTATCTTGTTAGATATGAAGTGTGACTATTTTGTGGAATAATAAGTTTGGGAAGTAAATTTCACTGAAAAAAAAATATTATTGCACAACAACATGAATTATGCGCATTACATTTGCATTATGATCAGATGAGACCAGGCCAGATAGGCCAGAAAAAAAAATGAATAAATAAAATGAGGGCAGATGGGGTCGGGCCAGATGGGACCAATGATGAGGCCAAATAGGGATAATGGGATATGCTAAATTAAAGCCATTGTCTATAATTGAATGCTCAACTCATAGGCAAAATGGAGCCGAATGTGTGTTGTATTATCATTTGCATCATTTATTATGCAAATATACTATGCGATGGTCAGTTGGGGCCTAAAGACGACGATGATGATTAATTAATGAAAAGTGACGAGAAAATTGTGTGTTGAGATATTTTTATCATTATTAAATTATGATACATCTAAATTAACAAATATTCAATTATGGAATAATTGTCTAGATAATTACTGTGGATTATTCTTGATGTGCATTTGTTATCTGTTATCTTAAGGTTAATACTTTCACTGAATGTGTGACACTCACACCAAAATTTATACATTTCAGGTTGAGTCTAGAAGTGGCTGTAAGTGTTCGGAGAAAACTTTAAGTGGTCTGTTTTTCTTATTCTACTCATGTGTTAGTGTTTGGAGTTTGTATAAATAAATCTAGAATTTCAACAGTACCAGACCGAAGCTAAGTTTAATAAGAGAGAAATTAGAAATTTGAGTTTATTTAAGTATTTGTGAAATTTTGGTTAGTATGTCGAAAAAAAAATATAAATCTGACAGGTTGTGTTGTGTTTTCAACATGAGATTTTTGATTTGAATAATGTTTACTAATACAACATGGACGAAAGAGGTAGAAGTGTTCCCTCTATTTAAGGAACTAAATATCTATCCTAAAATAAGAGTGCGACATTTCAACATTGTTTTGTATTTTTATTATTAATTGTGTTTAATTAATAATTTTACATCTAAAATGGCAAAAATCAAAATTTATTAAAATAGTATTAAAAAATAAAAATGCTGTATGTGTTTAGAGCTTTGCAAAAAAAAAAAAATAAATAAATCTCTACAAATTTTTTTAAATTTTAAATTTTTTATCCATTACATGAATTACGAAATTATAATTTTTACAAATTTATAAATAAGCTTTTTCATCTACAAATATTTCTTTAATAAATAATTTATTCACAATATGTATATATTATTTGTTTTAAAAAACATTAATTTTATCGGTGCCATAAAGTCACGTCATGGCGGCATCATGTCGTGATCTAGTCAAGACATCACTTCTTCGAAAAATGATAACATAAATTTAAAGTTGTTACCTAAAGTGACGTTACGATTTTAAAAGATCTTTTGACGATTCACATATTTTCAATGAAGTGACATCCGGAGATACCTTTGCTGTGCCTTTTCTACGATGGCGCAAACATGGGTTATTGTGTGCCCTTCTAAGAAAATTTTTAAAGTTCCGTTTGAGAGATTGCTTTTGCTATAAAAAATTAATTTTTTTATTGCATATGATTTAAATTTAATTTTTGTATTTAATTAAAAAATACTTCAAATAAATGTTTTTTTATATCAATAACAAAAGATTGACTTATTTCAAATAACTTATTTTTCTATATGTGATTTTTATTTTTAATATCATTCTCGTATTATCTTAACGAACTATAACCTTCACATTCATGAATTTAAAGTAATTTTACATACAAATAGCTCTAATGTAACTCTATAGTGTTTAAATATTTATGTAATTTTCATACTTTTTGGACTTTCCTTTCACAACAGTTATCATGTAAGCACGCCATTTTGGCATGTGATTAAAAATATATATAGATATATGTGTGATGATATTTGGTGACTTATGTTGCAGTATTTGAGCTAATAAGTACTTTAATTAAGGGGGTGTTTGAGTGTCAAAAAGTAAAATAATTTGAGATAATTTGTAAGTTCGTAGTTCGTACAATAAGATAAAAATAAATAATATTTAAAATTTTTAAAAATTTTTTAGTATGCTAAATGCGCCCTAAATTTTTAACAAGTAAAACACAAGTCCAACTCGAGTGATTTTACTACTCACTTACTACACTTGCACTCGGTACAAGTAGGTTTCATCAGGCTTCTATTAAAAAGTTGATTCCAATTTAATTTTTTAATTTATTAAGTCGCATTTGAGTTGATAAACCTAAATAAATTTTTAATGAGAAGATCATAAGTTGGATTTAAAGTGATTTTAAGAGTGTTTGGATTCCCAAAAAACACTAAAAAATTTTAATTTTTATCAAATCTTTTCCAACTAAATTCACCACATGTTAATTTTATACCAAATTTTTTATTTTTTTACAAACCAAACACTACCTTTACCGCCTACTTACAACCCTTTACTTGATACCAGTATGTTTCACTACGGGAATGGTTAATTTGATTTTTTGTTCAATTCTAGATTTAAATTATATTTTGATTTTTATATTTGTAGAATAAAAAATTAATATCTGAATTAGATATATATATATATATATATATATATATAAAATAATAATTCTGTATAAGAAATTAGATATTTATATCTTTGATTTTTGTTGATATAATAACAAGAAACTAATTAATGAAAATAAAATTAAACGTTAATTTTTTATTAAAGAACTAAAATAATCTCAATAATTTAGGTAAAACCAAGTGCACCTATAGCATATTCCCCGGTAAGCCATAAATTGTCAGGCCCATTGAAAATGACAGGCCCGGCCCAAGGGACATATGTAAAGGAAAGACCGCCGAGAGCATTCATTAGACACGAGGCTGGATATGGGTTGGGATGGACTTTTTAGTATTTCATTAGTCACTGAATGGGGTCTAAAAAATTGGATTTGGAATCTTAAGTTCATTCATTTAACTATATTAATTTTTTTTAATATACTTTAAACCATATTTTTAGAATATAATTTTAGAAATTAAAAAAATAAATAACTTAGTACTAAAATAAATTTTTTTTATAAACAAAATACTATACAAATATAAAAAAATTTTAAAAATTATACGTTTTTCAATTAATTCGGGCTGGGCTGGGCCGGGCCTAAACTCATTTTCACAATCCTAATATCAGCCTGTTTAGTTAAACGGGTTCAAATTTTTTAGAACTGAAAAAAAAAAAAAAAAATGGGACGAATTGAGCTTGAAATTTTGAGTCAGTCAAATTTATGTCTAACCCCTAAATATAAATACGAGTCTCCTATCAATTTGTCACCACATGGATTTAACCTTAACATAGAATAGGGGGAAATTTTGCGAAGTAGGAAAGAGAATTGAGACAAGGGGGAAAAAAAAAAAGAAAAAAAAATTAAGAACAGTGCACATGTACGGGTATGCCCTTTCACCACTAGTCTTGGATAATGCCATCAAACGCCAGTTACAAATGGAAATTCATATTTTCAAAATACAATTATTTTCAATCAGCACTTTTAGTAACTTCTTGTTGAAACTTTGTGTTTAAATACAAAAATACAAATTTTTTTTTTTTCCTTTTAAACTCAACAACTAAACAAGAAGATGAGAAAATTTTTTTCTATTCTCTCCTCTTTCTTCACTTTCCTTCCCCCCAGACCAAATATGGTGTTAGCAAAACTTACTTACTAAAATGACGTTGATAATTTACTCTGCATCCCTGTTAACTTGAAATAAATAACTTATAAACAACTTACTAAAGTAAGTTTTTATTACAACCATGCCATCAAATTCACACATTATTCTACTATAAATTTCTAGTGTGTAATCATTTTTCAATAAAACTGCCTTTTTCAATGAAATTGTTTTTTTTTTTTTTGGGGGGGGGGGGGGCTGTTCCTTTTGTTTTCTCTTCCTAATCCTATTATGTTAGGGTTGCTAAGTTTTTATTTTATTTTATTTTATTTGTTCTAAGGATTCCAGGATTGCACTGGCACGGGTTCTCTCAAACAAAAAGAACCTAGAGAGCCGGCTCTGATGTGGGTGGTCACTCCAAATACAGGCTGAAATTTGCACACAAAAAACAAATAAACCCAGCAAAAGAACCAAGTAAAATTTTAGCCTTAAGGAAACAAAAATTAGAAAAGTTGGGGATGATGATTGATCCAAATAGATATATACCCAGAAAATAACAGATAGATGAGTGCAGCAGGATTATGAACCGTCAAGAAAATAACTCAACGCAATTTAATTAGCATTTTCCTAACTAAAGACGATGATAAGAAAAATAAAAAATAAAATAAAGAATAAAAGAGAGTTTATACAAGCCATTCACCTCGAGATATACTTACATTAAAACAAGAGGGGGCAATTAAACATGGATTGGACGGCATGCTTGGAGACATATGTATCACAGGGGTTTTACAAAGAGATACCCACAGAGCTCAGTTGGCAGTGTGGCCACCTCCATACACAGAGAGGGAGAAAGAGGAATAATATGGTGTTCTATCATTCTTGGGTTGCTTAGGAGGTGGACAGAATGCCAATAAACTCTGCAAGAAACCCTTTGTTAAACCAACATGAAGGCAAAGAACACCCATATTTATGTATATGTACATTCATCACAAGACTTTCCCACACTCACGCGTACCTGTCACAACAGGGAAGAAACTGAGAGAGAGAGAGACTAACAAAATATGGGAGATTGGAGAGGGGTTGTTGAACTCTATTTAAGATATGATGAGGCTAGTACTGAGAGACGAGAAGAGAGGTGGTGGTAAATGGTCATTATGGGTTTTTAGTAAAGAAAAGTAATTAGATGGGATGGTTCATTATCGGGCTTGGGGCATATGTAAATGGAAAGGATATCACAAAGATCATCATAGTTAATCCCCCCCTCTACCTCCTTTCTCATGAAGAAATTCCCCCCTTTGTCTTTTGTGCCGCCTCTCTCTCTCTCTCTCTCTCTCTCTAACGAGGAAACTAGTTGCTTATGATACTGACCTAATATGACAAAACTACACGAAGACTGTCCGGATTATAAAAGCAATTAGCGACCTAGCTTTGCTCCAACTATTTGATGCTTCCCCCTTCGTTTCTATCCTTTAATAGTCAACACGCAAAATCAAGCAGAGGGAGTGGACAGAACGTGAAATGGAATGGAATTTACTACAACTGGCTGGCTCGTTTTATCTTTATCAGAGTTCTTAACTCATACTCATTACATTTAGACGCTGATAAATAATAAACCCTTAAGTAAGTAAGTGAAACGATTGTTAAGAAAATAAAAGGAAATAAAAGAAAATTAGAAAAATTCTGTATATTAAACTGTATATTAAATTATATTAAACTCTTTTAAATACAATAAAATAGTAACTCTATTTATAGAGGTACCAATGTAGAATCAGAATAGAAATAAGAAACAATAAGAAAACCTATAATGAAAAGAAAAAAGATTTTCTAATTATAATTTTTAAATTTCTATTTTTTATATATGTCAACACCATCCCTCAAATTTAAGATGGGAAATTAGAGACCAACTTGAGTTTGGAGACTAAGAACTGGAAAGCAATCAACACATCCCCTATCACTTCATGCAGGTTACACGCCTTGAGAGGTCACGAGCATAGCTTTGGTTAGACGCCGTAAGATCATGAGCCCAAATCTACTAACATGCCTCAAGGTCACAAAAAAACGTAGATCCAAATCTACTAACGCGCCACGAAGTCACAAAACATAGATCACGAGCCCAGATCTACTAATGCGCCTCGAGGTCATAAAAACGTAGATTACGAGCCAAAATCTACTAATGGGCCTCGAGGTCACAAAAACATAAATCCAAATCTATTAACGCGCCTCAAGGATACAAAAAAAAATATAGATCCAAAACTACTAACGCGCCTCGAGAACACAAAAACGTAAATCCAAATCTACTAACGCGTCTTGAGAACACAAAAAGACGTAGATCCAAAACTACTAACGCGCCTCGAGAACACAAAAACGCAGATCACGAATCCAAATCTACTAACGTGCCTCGAGATCACAAACGTAGATCATCACGAACCGAGCTTACAGAGGGAAAGGCGTTGAATGGCCAAAATACGCAAAGCCAAAAGCGCAAGATAGCATGTGCATGTCTTCAAATGAGTGATTAGGGTTTTCAATAGAGAAACTGAAGTAGCAACAAATATCTCCAAAAGAGATATTTGAAATTTAAAAATTTCAAAAAAATCAAATATGGTATAAACAAAAGTAATATGAAATTGGGTAGAGAAGTAGCAGCGACGCCAAGAAGAGCAACATTGGCGGTCAAAGATGTGATTGTTGGATACCTAGTCTATCCAAAATCAAAAACCATGTGCTCTATACCATGTTAAGAAAATAAAAAAAATAAAAGGAAACTGGAAAAATTCTATATATTAAACTGTATATTAAATTGTATTAAATTGTCTTGAATACAATAGAATAGCAAACATATTTATAAAGGTGCTAACGTAGAATCAGAATAGGAATAGGAAATAATAAAAAAACCTATAATGAAAAGGAAAAGAATTTTTTAATTATAATTTCTAAATTTCTATATTTTATATATGTCAACAACGATAACATCTGTCCACATGAATTTACATTATTTTGCAAGAGTTAGTATAATGACTCACCAAAAAAAAATCAAGAGGTGTGTAGGTTTAGAGAAAACTTATTAGTTGATCACTGGCACTACATAAAATATAGTATCGTAATAAGGTACTCGAAGCCGTTGACTTTGTTAAAAAAAACAAAAACCTGATACTACAGTAAAATTATTTGCTGGGAAGCTTATTCTAGTAAAATACAATTTTGCAAATTTTTAAACCGTTTTAAAGTTTATTTATGAGCAAGTTTCTTATATATATATATATATATATTAGATGTATTGTATATTTATACTAAATTCATATTAGAGATTTTAAAGTTAGGGTTAAGAGCAAAGTCAAGAGTAAGGTGAGAAAGTTTTTCTAAGGATTTTTTTAAGATTCTTTTTTTTTTTTTTAATCTCCTTGTAAGTTTTTATTCTAGTATTCGAGTTCATAGTGAAAATCAAATCTTACACCGTATTCATTAATGTAGACATATTAACGAATGATATAAAATTTGTGTCTATCTTTATAATTATTTTCTTTTACTTGTGTATTATGGGAAGGTGACCAAGTATTTTATACAATAATATCTTTGATGATGAATCAATATATATATATATAAAGAAAGAAACCATAGTTTTCTGCACCATAATGAATTAATATTATCTGAAATTATAGTAGTTTTTACTATATTTGCATAAGAGGGATAGTGCTAGTGGTGTTGATCTCCTTGCGCTGTACTAGATCTCGCGTTGAATTCACTTTCATACAAAATGTAGAATAAATTCAGAGTTAAATTTTATCTGATTTGACGAAATAGATTCGAGAGCCTGCATTGTCTCTTTCAACTGTTGAATAAATTATTATTCATAGTATAGTTATTGATTCAACGGGCCCTCACCCAAACTAAATTCACTGTGTTTTGATAATATTAATGCAGAGTTGACAATTACCTTGTAGTATATATAAGAGATACCTATATAGCTATGTTAATTAAAGACTTTTTTTCCTTGATTAATAATTTGACAGGACGTAGTTTTTTTTTTTCCCCCCTTAATTAATAATTTGACGAGAAAGCCCAATCTCGTTGGTTGTTCTTAATAAGCACGATGCCCCTAGGAGGAGGCATCCGAGGTTCACTCTTTTTCCTTTCCTTTGGAAGTAAACTTCTAAAGTTCAAAGATGCATGTTTTGACCTGCCGCCCAGACTGATTAAACAAAGCAATTGTCAAGCAAAAAGGATGGAGAAAAAAGAAAAATGAAAAATGAAAAAAAAAAAAGAGTTAAATCGCTTCGATTATCCATAGACTTAGCCGGCTCTCTCTTTTCAACGCTTCCTCCAAGCGAGAGATTGAGACGGAGATACGAAAATTCCTTCCATAATTTTGCCCCGTCGTACGTCCGAATCATCATTCCCACCACAACTTCAGCACGCTCTCCATCAACTCTCTTTCTCTCTCCTTGTTTCTTAATTTCCTCTTTTATCCTCGTTAAAATCGGGGCAAATATAAATGCTAGCCTATTTTTTAATTTCATGCAAATGATATATAATTATATATAATCAATACATATATTATAAGAATTTTCATTTACCAAAAATAAAAAAATACTGTGAGCCTTGTCCAGTTTTGTCTCCATGAGAACTCTTATGGACGGAATTTTCACTTTGATGTAGCTTTAAATTGATTTCATATGAAATTTTGTGTTTGGAGTATATTTAAATTTAAGTGAATTAAATTAATGTAAGAGAAATATTAAATTTGATCTATTAGAAAAAAGAAAAAAAATAAGATAAATATAATATGAACCTAAATTTGTAAAAATAGTAAAATCTCATCAAAATTTATTAACACTCTGCTTGAAATAGTAGATTTGGTAGAATTTAATTTCATTTGATGAGAATTCTCATCAAATCTTATTTTAGAATTAAAATAAAATTGTATGAATTAGATTTAATTTCATTTCATAACTTAAATTTTAAAATTTTTATATTATTTGAAATCTAATCCAAACAATAAATTTGATAAGAATTCATTATTTTTTCAAGTTATCTAAGTAAGTGGATAAATTTATCCTTATATATCACATTTACCATATTTTCTATTTTCTATTAATATTGTCAAATTTAGTATTTCTTTTAAATTAAATCAATTCAATTTTTAAATTTAAAATTTGTTCCAAACACAAAATTTTATTTTTCAAATCAAATCAAATTTTTATTTAAAAATCAAATCAATTCTAAAAGAAGAATGTTTTCAAACGGAGCGCCAATGTTTTTGGTTGAATTTTAAATAGTAGAAATTTAAAATTTTAAGTTATGAAATGAATCAAATTTAACTTATAAAATTTTGTTTTGATTCCAAACGTAAGAATTAGTAAAAATCTCGTCAAATAAAATTGTTGCAATTTATGCATATGATATAAGTATTTTATTTTAACGTAAATAAAAAAACAACTTACCAATATTATTTGTCAAAATTTAGTCTGTTTGGAGTGCTAAATTTTGGTAAAAATAAAAAATAAATAAATTTGGGATTGTAGGATACATGGTGTGTCTTTCAAAAAAAGGTAAAAAAGTTAATAAAAATTAAAAAAGTGGAAGATTAGAAAAAATTAGTTAAAATTAAAGAAAGTCGAAAAGAGTTTTAAAAAAATTAAAAATTCTTGATGTTAAAAAACCAAATTTAACACCCCAAACTTGCACTTTAAGTGAACTGATGAATTCTGGAACCACGTGTGCATCACGTGTGAGTGAGGGAAGGAGGGCAGTGCTGGTTTTGTAGTCTGGTTAAAGGACAAGGGAAAAAGAATGAGAGACGAGGTAGGGAAGGAGACTTGCTTACGAGTTTCAAGACGCGAATCATTAGGTCGACGACGATGCCCATGCTGTGACGTGGGTGTCCCACTTTTCATCCCCTATCTCTCTCGCCGGAGAAAAATTATCGTATGTTTCATAAACATAGCGTTTGTTAGATCTTCAAAATTATCCCAATTGGGAACATCGTCACCGTTGGTTTCCCTCCATCTATATATATGAACTGTATAAGAATTAAGGAGGATTAAGGGCTCCATGCCTGAATTTTTAAATTTAAAACCATCGATCATCTCTGCCGTTGAATGATTAATGGCTGAGACTCAAAATTTTAGGATTTGCAGTGTAAAATCATGGCAAAGCCTCAGGATCCAATTAAAAGGTTGGTTTGGTAAAAACCATAAGCTAATTTTCGGATAGATTATTTTAGTTTTCATGACTTTTTTTTAATCAAACTTTTTGTTTTAAATAACTTTTATGCATATTATTCACATTTTAGAAGGTATAAAAATTACTTAAATTAGGAAAGATTATAAATGAGTCAAAAAATATAAGAAAAATTAAATTTTGATAAAAAAAAAACAAAACAATAACATTTTAAGGACACAAAAAAAAAAAAAAAATTCTCCAAAAAAGCTAACTTAACCTTAAAGAACACAAGTGCTGGCTCGTGGTAAATTAGACCCCACCTAGTCCAGATTCTTAATTAAATAAATATGAATGATGTGGAGTATTATGCTTGTTATTACTTCCAGAACTAAATTATTATTGACCAGTAAAGGAGCAGATTGTAAAGTACAAACTGATTTCATCCCATAAAGTAGCCGTAATGGGACCCTTTGTAATATCACTGACCATAAGAAAATTGACCCGTGCAAGTCCAAGGAAGACCTGAAAGGCAATTGAGCTTCGCCCAAAAGAAGCTGAGTTCAGCCAAGCAACTTGAATGCTCCATACCTTCAAAGAAAGGAAATATATGGTCTGACAAAAAAAAAAAAAAGAACCAGTGTCCAAATTGTTTGTTCCAAAAAAAAAGAAAAAAATTGAGATCAGCCAATTATTGCTTCCAATGGAGGATGTTTCAAGCATACAAATTCTTAAAATAGAATAATAGGCAAGAAGAATTGCCTTAATGGTATATATCTAATTATATATATATATATATATATAATATTAAGTTATGAAGTATACAAACTCGCAAAATTATACTTCCCCCACAACATTGGATTGGAGGGTTTATTGACTCAAGGGGTTTTTTCTATAATACAGAAAGGCACTCAACCAGCTACATTGAAGCATTTAAACCTCTAAGCATTCATTTACTTGTGCCATACTGCATATTTGTGTCCACTAATCGCTAGTGTCCACTCCCTGCCAGCTGGGCACCACGAACCATCTCCAATCTTCATGGCCAATTTCTCCCCGATAATTGCAGAGTAGAGATTTGACTGGGCTTCAAGGATCCTAATAGATGATCGGCTGTGGATGTCTTGACGCTTCCGAATGTCCGTCTGCATATACTTACCAGAGAACTTAGAACGGCTCAAGAAGACTAATTTGGCAAATGGTGAAAGTTAATAAGCATACCAGCTTCGCAATTTGGTCATGAATGGAGTTGCCCCAGTCATAGAAGTGGTCATAAAAAACAGTTGGCATCCCTGGATGTGTGAGTATGTATGCGTAGCCCTGGACAGTGATCACAATGCCCGAAATCACAAGTAAATAGCGAAAATAATTACCCCTAGTTGAGTAAATGAAGAACCAGAGTAAAGAGGAATGACAAAAAAAAGATCGTAAATTTTGGCCAAATACTTGTCATAACGCCTGTCCCATTGTTGAGAAATTATCAATGTGTACATAAAGGTTCAAATTTTCTTACATGAAACCATACAGCTAAATAAATCTCATTTGTCTAACATAATTAATGCAATAAACATGAAAAGCTTGTATATTAGTTTGATAACTATACGACTATGTCTAAGATAGGTCTGCATATTTTCTTTCTAGAGGTATTTTCTCTTGATTAAACATGAAAAAAATAATCTTGTTATAATGATGCTGGGCGACAACCCATCTGAGCACATAGAGCTCTAGAAGGAATCTCTGAAAGAATATCATTTCTTGAGATTGAGACTAAAAGCATTACAAATACACGTCTTTTGATTTTATTTACAATTCTAGCATTATCAGACAAACCCAATTATGTATTGGCTACATGCAGGCACAGACTCCAATAAATAGAGATAAAAATACCTCCATGATATGATGTGAGGAAAAAGGCCAATGAGCCTGCAACAGTTGAACAACCATGAGTAAGTGGCCAGCTGCTCAAGGATAAATAAGCTTGATTCTACGATGCTATAAGTGGTATATTTTACACAGCAAAAACAAGGGGATTCCATCCAGAATTAAAAAACTTAACCCCACCCTCCCCCACCCACCAAAAAAAAAAAAAAAATCCATCTGATGGACTTTTAACCAGATGGATGATCCATTATAATCTAGTCATTTATCAATTGGCTATCAATCTAAAAACAATCAAATTAAAAAAGAAAAAAAAATGAATGTTAAGGAGATATCTATGTTCTTCTGAAAGTCAATTATTTAAAAGAACATGCTTGAAAGCAAAATAATGCCCTTGTTAAGACAAATCAGGTCAAAACATCAAACTAGAAGCGTAAAATTCCGTATATCCATGCATGTGTGCATGTAGTGCATACCTCAGAACAAAGAAAAATGACCCCTGCCGGATTCTTGGAACCATCTGTGCCAACTGTCATACTAATAATCCATAAAAATTTAATACCTGAGTTGAGCCTGTGTCATGATTGTCAATGAAAGTTACAGCCCTAGAAGGCCACCATCCCATCACTCCTGGTGGTTTCCCTTGAGGGTCGCGCAATCGCCAGAGTTCTCCCTTTACAGCTTCCTGCGTGGTGATTATTAATTAATGACAAAACAAAGATCAGGTTTTGTGAAAAAGGCAATCTACAGGCAACAGAAATGTAAACGAGGTAAAAATTAATAATTATAACACGCTAATGAACATGGAGAACTCTTCAACTTGACTATTAATGAAACAAACATGCTGAGATGGATAGTCAAGACGTGAGATAATATTGTTGTGGAGGTGAGCAGATGCTAAGAAAGCCACCTACTGGGTTATCTGGAGAAGGACATAGGTTAATCTGTACAAACAGCTCTCAATACCTGGAGAATTCCCTTTGTTGTAAAGTCAAATGCAGTTGAAAGCTGCCCTGTGCCATCGATCCAATTGATAATTCGCTGCCTATGACTATCTGCAAATGGAATTAATGATATAAATACGCACGAGAGCTTCTTCTGGAGGGAAACTACAGATAATATTTTTGCTTCAACAACAAAATGAGCTACTTGATGGGCGAAGGCATATCACAAAGAAGAAAAATTACAAAGTGAGGATGCAGGTTTGAATTTATGGGTGAAAGTGTGATATATAAAAAGAAAAGGCATGAGAAACATAATACCGACAAATTACAAAGAGGAAACAAATGGTCCTGACAAAAAGATTGTGTTAAAACCAAGTTGACCAATGTTGGGCTCTCAAAATAGTGGGATGAAGGAAACCATTTTACTTTGCACAGAAAGGGAGATATGATGGTCATCTCAGTAAGTACAAATATAAGAACTAATTGTTCATGGAGAAAGATCTTTCTCCCATGACAAGGTTAGACGCTGCTTGCCAAAATCACAAGCAAACTCTTGGCATTGCTTCTTTTTCTTCAACCTTTTTAAAATAGTTTTGTCTAGCTCTGACACAGGTTATTAGAATAATGAACTCAAAGTTGAGCCTACTTTTTCATCAATAACATGGCATCCATTGAAGTGTGCACAACAAAAGTGCTAACAAATACCTTGGTTATACTCCAAGTGATGACCATTGTAATTGCAAGAATCCCAATATTCGCCAACAGAAAAGACAGGTTTTGCACCCTCAATGTATTCCTTCACATACCGTGCTGAATAGCTGAATAGAAGATCAAGATGAATGAGGAGTTGAAAATGAAAGACAAAAGTAACAAATAAATAGAACTGGGGCCACTATTTAGTGAGATATGGTAAAAGCTTAGGTTGCCAAGCATGAGAATGTAGTTTTAACATTGAGACAGCCACTTCTCACAAATAATCCCCAAGCTTAGATCTGTACTCAGCTTATACCGTACACCTAGCAGCACCTTACATTGCCAGGACCAAGCAGAGGAAAGAACAGAAAATAAAATCCCACTGCATAATAATGTTACCCTCTTGCAAAATCAAAACGAAAATCTTGGAAGCCAACTGTACTTCGTAACCATTTTAGCCATCCCATGATGTCTTTGCGAACAAAGTGCTGGGTATGATCAATATTTGGAAACCCATGAAAGTTGTCCCCAGTGCTTCTATTACCCTGAAAGATGAGTTAAAATGTTTATCAATTGCAGTGCAAGAATAGATTTTAGGGCCAGGTCGTGGACTCATGAATAGGGAACTCTTGTCTGTAAAATCAAGACAAGGTATTGGAAAATCATTTGAGGACCTTCTAAAATTCATCAGAGAAACTCTTGCCATAAAAAGAGAAGGAAGCATTTGTAGTTCTAATTTGAAGAATATGTTGGCGAAATTTTTAGGAAGGTCATAGGTAGGAGAGGCTATCTATACAGCAGTCCGTATGAGAATTAATTTTGAATATTAGTATTTTCTGAAACCGAAATCTTCCAGGTAAAATAAAGAGGATTGCATCTACAACATCCAAAAATTCCCCCCAGTGGGACTGAAAATAAGGTGATAACAGTAACAGCCTTACCAATCCACCAGTACAATGTGTAACAGCATGTTCATCCCATGATAGTGGAATTCCATCATAACGGTTATACATTCCACCATGGCCTACAGTAGTCCCAACACGGTGATTGATAACTATGTCAGCCATTGCTCTTACTTTGTATTGCTTCATCTTTTGAAGTAAAGCTTTTAACAGGTGTTCAGATCCATATGAAGAATTGAGAGAATACAGATTTTGAGGAAGGTATCCTGTCATGGGAAGGACAGTACCAAAATAAGCAAGGAAGACGTGGGGTAAGTGTATAACAGAAAAATAAATCATCAGTTTCAGGTTCAAAGTGAAAATTTTCCTAACCTTGGGGTGAGAAGGAATGGGTTGCTGGTGGTAACCATGCTGATGTAAACCCAGATTTTGCAATATCGGGAACCTTGTTCTCTAAGTTTCTCCACCAATCATATTTATGAGACTCCCAATTGAAAGCCTGTCAAGCAAATCATCTGTTAGCCAGACAGGCTTAGGAGTTAGTGCCAGATTTGATAAGAACTGAGGGTAACCACACCCTTCCAAGAGCTTACAGATTCCATGACTTCATCTTCTTTCTCCAATTAACTTAGAAAATACTAAGCTATTAATAGCCTTTCCAACTCAATAATATTAAAAAATATAACTGGAATACTGAATTGGTGAATTTCTACATACTTCTGATTAGTCTCCAATATTACATAATTCATGGTGTTATACTAATATACTTCTGTTGATTTTAAAGATAATCACTTGGTTCGAATTGATATTTTGCACTAAATATTTTTCCTTTTTTTTTTTTAAATGTTGTGGATTTTAGGTTAAGTTAATCAAGATAGCGATCTTAAAGAGTAGGTCATGGTGATACCATAAAAAAATATGGTGGAAATTAGAAGAGCTAGAAATAAAGAGGAGCTTGGAGAAAGATCAGAGCCAAAATGGAGTTTTATTGGAAGAGGGCAACTGAGAATTGAAAAATAGCAATTTGGACTGCAATATAAGATTTTGGATTGGAATCCAGTAATTCCAATCCAGCATAAGGAAAAAGTGTTTTGGTGCTCCTTGGAAATTGGGATTAGAATTACTTGGATTCAAATCCGACATATAGGTTTTTGTTGGAATTGTTCCATGCCAAGTTGGATTCCAAAGCTAAATCTTGAATTTTTGAATTGTTTTGATTAATTTTTGGAGATGATTTATTTTCCTATTGAGATTATGGTTTGTGGGATGTATAAATAGGAAAACTTTAGGTGTTCTGGGGGAATCCAAACCCTAATTGTATTTTTATTTTTTTCTTCTTTTTTTCTTGGGAGTTTTTTGTTATGACTTGTAACTAACAAATCTAGCTTAGGCTAGAGTGGAAATTTTGGTGGATTATGTAATTTTTTATTGTTTGAATGCAAGTTTTTATGCTTCAGTTTGATATTCTCTTAATTTCATAAATGATTGTTTTCAATATTTTGCATAATCTTTATTTTCTATATAATTTTTCATTAGTCATAAACAGAGGTGGCATATTTGGCACAATAAATGTTTAGGATTTCTTCTTTGATCCATTGTAGATAGAGAACCATACCTTCGTGTGATCAATGCTTAGACTCCTTGCTGGTTAATCTCTAAAATGGTGATTTATTGAGCATGATTTATATGTATTTAATTGATTTTAGAAATTATTACATTATTCTTAAACAGATATATGTATTTGATCTTGTTTGTTGTCTTTAACTTGATTTTCAGGATAAAACAAATAATTTGCATGATTGATAATCAAACCAAGTGAAAGGAAATTACTAGGGAGATTTGGAATTTGTCATGGAATAAGAAAGGACCAACTCAAGCCAAGAAGGAATTGATTCGAAGCCAAAAAAAAAAAGGACAAAATGAGAATTTGAATAGCTTTAAGACACTTTCTGATGAGCATGATGGGATACCAAGAATTGATATATTGAAAGATATAACAATTTTATTAAATATCCTTAGAATGGCTAAAATGGCTAACGAGTGAAAGATTTAAGGATAGGAAGCAATGTTGCACATTTCCTGAGGACAATACTCAGACTTACCCAAATTATTACTACACTAGCCTTATATACTTGCAAGGATAAAACTACTAGGAAAACGAGTAGTCACCTACATTCTTAAATCCTCAAACTTATTTTCTTTAATTTGAAAACATCACAATTGGTTTTATTGAAAAATCTTCCAATCAAACTTCCAGCATTTGCAATCGTTCAATTGATTTATATTCTCCAGTTTCAAAAAAAATTGATTTATATTCTCTCCTAGATGTAGGTCCGCTCCTCTTCGTTAATGGTTGACCAGGCACTGAAGGAGATGTTTCAATCATCATTGTTCACCATCCCTTCTTGTTGATTAATCGAGGAAAATATTGTAAAATAGTATGTGTGATTAGTCAGTCAGATGAGGAAGACCAAATCCAATAACTGACATCTGAAATGGGATTATATATAAAACAAATGGAGAGCTTGGCTCAGTCTCTCCATCAGTCCTCAATCTGTCTCGTAGGAAATGTCATAGTACGAAAAAGGACAATCCTTCATATTATTTTATTTGTCTTGTATGGTGGGACTGGTGATTCTTTTGTATCACCATTTTCCTATCCTTTCTTGTTGTAAGAAGAATGTGTCAGAGCTCTCCCAGCAAAAATGAAAAAGCTTTCTTTCCGCTTCTGCTTCTTATCATTTCAAGCCTTGGCAGCCATTGGTGTACCAACTTGGGACCTTCTTCCTTGGTGGATTCCCAAAAGCATTGAGAAATAGAACTACATATTTAAACTAAGGTGGAAACCCAGAACCTAAATGTTCTTATTCGATTTTAAAACCCTCAATTTTGATGCAATTATTTTTCCAAACAAATTCCTTTTAAAATCTGAATTTTATTTTTATTTTTCCGAAACACCATTGATCTTTCCCTCTGTCCTTGTGGATTGGTCTCGTTTTTATTGAGTTATTACTTGTGACAATCCTGCTCTTTGGCAGAATATTTTGTAGTGTCAACAGTTTCTAATAAAAATTAAAGCTTAAGCGAGCAAACGGAAATTTACCCAAATTAAAATGGGCCACTATTGTCATGTACCTGTAATAAAATTTCTCTTCCACTTCGTATTGTTGCTCCTGCAAATCAATCCAAAACATAAATTATTCAACACAAGGAAAAACAATACCTATTCTCTCACCAAAATAAAACATAAAAATAAGCATCAATCTGATTGCCGATAATATTAATATTATTTAGCATGATATAATAAGTCCACAAAGCATTAGATAATTTGTAATTTTGTATGTGTTTTACATAATTTAGTATCATCATTTATCTTTACATGACAAATCAAGGGAAGAGAGCCATTCAAGATTTAAGTTGATTACTTTTCACAGTGGGTTTTGTTGGTCCACAATGACAAACTCAATTAGAATTTCTTAGAGCATAGAAAATAATATGCAGTTGTTTAACTTCTGTTAGTGTTCTTAAATAGACATATAACAAAATTTAGACACTCATTGCCCCACTCGTAAGGTTTCTAAAAAATAGTTGAACTATCATTAATATTTTGTTTCTAATGAAATCATCTCCATGAATGAATTAGGTACTACTCTACTCTATCCTTTCCTATGCTAACATTTCTTGCGAAGTTCTTTTTTGCTTAGTATGCAATCAAATGGTTTTTGAAGGAGTCATTGAAACATATGAGGAAGATAGCAAAACAATTTCTACCCCTAGATTATCTGCAAAATATTATACTTGCTAGTATCGTGTAATCATGTCATCATGATTACAAAATCCTTCATCAATATAATACCTAAAAAAATTTCTTTTTGTAATACTATATAACATAATCCCCAAAAAATATATATATATAATATAATTTACTCATCAAATATGGACATAATAAGTGACGCAATATATAGACCTAGGATGGACTTATAAGCACCACTATGCAAAACTCAATTGCGGTTAATCAGGGAATTGTAAATCTAATCAGCTTCTTATTAGCCCGGTGATTCAGACAAATTAGGCAATATTATTTTGATGAATTTTATAAGCATGGCTTTTAGTTCCAATGGGATATTACATGCATGACTTCTATGATTCCCAATTCTCATGGAATCTTTTATCCTCTTATCCTCGATCTAGAATTGACAAATATAAAACCACCTCATTTCTTGGGGTATAGTAATGATAACAGCAAAAGCAATACTAATAACAGTTAAGAGCTATGCAGATGCCTTATTTTATTATTGCATTTCAAATATGCACAACTATACAATTTAAACCATGAAAGTACAGAAAAAAATTGATATTTACACATTTAATCTCATTTTTTAATGTAATAATTTATACCAAATGTAGGTAAAATACACACACGATGAACTAGATAGTCACCTATGATGGTTATAACATTAGAAAGTGGCATTAAATATGCAACCTTTTGATACAACATTATTTTTATTATTATTTTTATCCTTACCACAACTTTGGAATTGGTGGATAGCTGATGGGTGTTAGGGAACACCAAAATGTGGCACAGCTTCTAAAAAACATGTAATAATACATTGGTACCATAGTAACTTAATATTTTTATTTGTTTATTTACTAGAGCAAACAAAAGTCAAATGCCACCATAAAGGAAGGGTGAAGTCAACAAAAATAAACCACAATAACACTTGCAAATTGACCTTTTTGTATTTCCAAAATCTAGAAGGATTTTGGCAAAAGAAATAGGCATCTTATGCCCAAAAAAAAAACAAAAACAAAAACAAAAACCCAAAAAAAAAAAAAAAACACAAACCAAACCAAACCAAGAAAAGATACAAAAACAAAACATACCAACATCAGTCTGCTGGACACCTTCATCAAATCCCTACATTTGGATGACACGATTAGACAATACTGAGTATTGGAAATGAGCAAACAGTCATTAGAAAGATTGGGGGGGAGGGGAGAGAGACAGAGAGAGAGAGATTGAAGCAGGACCCTACATTGCTCGTGTTACCCATACTAGATTAGAGATTGTTGAAACTTTTGACCAGGGAAAAATCCTGCATCCAAAATCAACTCACATTTTATGCTTCCCATGAACTTCTTTTGTAAGGATTATAAAATAGAACTCCAAGTATATCTAAGCAAAACATTTTTTTTTATAAGTAAAATTAAAATTATACTGCAACGAAAGTATATCCAAGCATAATGGGAATAACAAAGTAGTAAATATAAGTTCCTCCCAATTTAGTGGTTAGAAGTTAAAGCATGCTAAAATCCCGCATCTAAGGCATAAGAACCAACAACACTAACCAGCTTAATAACCTTACAAGGACGAAGCAAAGGAAAGCAAGCAACAAATATTGTTTGTATATTTATAAATAATTTTTTTTAAGTGCCTTCCCACGGTCCATGTGGCTGCCATCCTTTGGGTCCACTTGGTGAGGTAAACCACCAGATCCGCAAATTTCTATAACAGCCAGCAAGAGGTTCAGATGCAGCATGAGTTGCCCATCAAGTGACTTGAGCCACTAGCCTAATCTCCTAAGTCCGCAAAAAACCCTGCTTCGAACAGCTCCACAAATAGGGATGGAAACGAGCCGAGCCAAGCTGAGCTTTAACTTATTCGAGCTTAATTCAAACTTTTATGTAGGCTCGAGATCGACTCGCGAATAACTCAATTAAACCAAAATAATGTCATTTTAGTCTAAAATATAATATATAAAATATTATAACAAATATAATAAAAATATTATTAAAAATATAAAAATATTGTAGATATATATATATATATTATTTTATCGAGCCGGTTCGCAAGCTTTCGAGCTGAGCTTTTCTAGGCTTGAGCTTGAGTTCAAGCTCGAATCTAAACGAACCACAAATCAAGTATGATTTAAGCTCGTTTTAGTCAAAAACCAAGCTCGAGCCGAGCTCGAAAAGCTCAATTCGTTTCCACCCCCCTATCCACAAGGGCCTCCTTAACAAGCCATTAGACTCACGCATCTCCTCGGTGAGTGCCTCCTTGACAAGCCACTCAACTCTATACTTAAGAATTGCCTAATTATGGGAACAACTCCTCCAAGAAGACCTTATTTTAGAGTGCCTATCACACTTGAGGTCATTACCAAAAATACCTCGGTTGACCCGTTAAGGTCCTCGCCAAGAATACCCTGCCCAAGAGAGCTCGTAATGGGAATAATAAAATAGAACATTATTCCAACAAATAAGTGCGGCCAATTATCAAAATTTTGGAAACATAAAAGTCTGTATTAATTATTCAAGTTAGTCTTGGTTTGCATAGTTATTAAAAAGTCCATCTTAGTTTTGTGTTCCAAAGCACTAAATAATCAGTCAAGAGTCCAACATATTCTAGAACCTAGCAAAGTCTATAAAAGGGTCCATGTATACTACTTTTGAGAACAAGTAACGAAATTTCAATTTCCCCAAATCTTATATGATTTTCTCTCCAAATAATCTAAAGTAATTCTTTCAATTTTGAAGATCAGACTATGATTTTCTAGATCTCATTATGAGATGGATTCCTCTCATGCCTAATTTCCATCACCCCTACCGTGTAACATTTATCTTAACCCACCTACTAGTTTACTTAAACTTCCCAGGTTGCATCACCTCGCCCCCTTGAGTTCCTCACCATTAGTTGGGACCATTCAAGAGCCTAGTGAATTGAAGAATACTTTCCTAATCATTTAATGGTCCTTCCTAAGTATTTGATGCTCCCCTAATTAACAATTGTTCAAAGACAGATGTCTTTCCCTCATTATATTGCAAGTCCTTGCTAGCGAGCACCTAAGACTAGCACAATGGCTTATTAAAGCCACTTTCTCCATTTGTCCCCTTCTAGGACACCTTTGGTAGCTTTATAAGTTATCGCATCATTAACTTAACTCGACGACCAAAGACCTTTGATACCCAACTCTTCTTTATTTACTGCAATATTGAACATTACGATCCTCTAGTGCTCTCTGTCTCTCTAGAACACACATTACCTTGTTCTTTCTTTGTTGCTTTTGGATAACTCATTGATTCGTAGAAGCGACTGTCTTCACTTCCCAAATGCTTGCCATCAATTACACCACAAGTCCCTATTTAACCCCACAAAATTTGCAAGCAAATTTTACAAAGAAACAAAATCTTTAGCGAGAATCTATTTTCAAAGCCAACAACTTATTTCTTCATGTTCTTGTACTGTGGAAAAAAATTGTAGAACTATAAAAAAATATATATTTTTCCTATAACATTCATTTACTTATAATTACTCAGTTTCATCTAATATGAGGAACATCTTCACTTAGTGAATATGGAAAAAGAATACAATTCGATCAACTAGCATTTTGGGGAATACTTTTCATGCGTGTTTGGCTCATTGATTTATTAACGTTGTGTTTGAAACATGTATTTGTGGAGGAAAGTAAAAGGAAAAAGGAAAACAAAATAGAGTGAAAAGGTCAATTTTATTTTATTTTCTTATTGGGTTCGAAAAATGAGAAGAAAATACACATAATTCTCAAACAAAAATTACTTGGTTAAGCATAAAAAAAAAATTGTAATAACAGGAAGGAGCAAAAAAGCAAATTGGAGTGAAAAATCAAATTTATTTTATTCTTATGGGGTTCACAAAACGAGAAGAAAATATATTATAGATATTTGTCAAAAAAAAATTGCTTGGTTAAGCATTAAAAAAAAAAAAAAAAGCCAATAAGAACTAGCAATTTTATTTTCCCTTAATTTTTCTTTCCCTCTACAAATCTATGTTCCAGATGTAACATAAGGCAAGAGAACAGAAGAAAAAAGAAACAAGAATGAAAAGGGACCACAAATGCAAGTTCTTCTTTAGTTGGGATGAAAAATATAAGGAAATGTAGATATTTGTAAATAAATTAATTTTCTAATTTATTTTTTTTTGTTTCTAAAATTCCATACGTATTCCCTCCATTTTTTACCACAACCAAACAAAAGAACTAATTCCAAATCTCTTTTCCTTTATTTTCTTTCAATAAATCCACAATCTGAAAAAATACATTCAAGTTTCATAAAAGAGGGAAAATTCAGAAAACAAAGTTCAACTACAGATATTCCATACTAAAAGATAAAAGAAAAAAATACTATGCAATTAGAATGCGAATTTCCCCTCCACCACAAAATACCATCATCCTCACCACCGAAAAAACCAAGATTATTCCTATCATGTCCACCGATAGGCTCCTACCATTGCAGTTATCACCCCCAGTATCATCACCAGCATAGACGCTCCGCCAGCACACTGCCATCACCACCAGGGTGATCGTGCCGCCTCCATCCCAAATTGATGAACAAAAATATGTCGTTTAGAAACTAAAATTTCTATTTTCAATAAAATGACAACTAAGGGGAGAAGACAAAAAAAAGAAGCACATTTGGAATTACAACATAAACACGCCACCAATAATACACATCAGGTGACGCAAATGAGAAGTTTGATGACACAGGAAGTTAACATTAATAGACAAAATATAACGAGGGATAAAAATAATAAATAAATGGCAAGGAAAACAAATGACAGGAACACACCCTAGAGCACTCAGTTTGCGCGGAAAGACACTAACCACTCAGGTTCTTGCGCAATCGATCGCAGCGTGGGTTTTCTTCTTGCGCCTTGATCACTTATATAGGGAAAGAAAAGCCGATGATTCGATAGAAAAACCGAGAATTTGAATGATTCCGCTGAACTGGAACGATGACTATTTCCGTCCATAAGAAGGAAAAGTAGACTGAGAAAGTCGAATTTGTGCCCGAAAAAGAGATTCGATGACCATAAAACAACGAACAACGGATCTTAATTTCACGATTGGTGCACAAAATGGTAAGAGATTCGAGGTTTTAGAAAAGGAGAATCGCTTTTCAGTCCCCTTTTCTGTTTGCTCGGAGGAAACGTTGTTTTTTCATATATCACGAACGGAACACGACGTGAATGTAGTTTCCAATTCCAAATTGGAGTTTGGAATGAGAATTTGGAGTGCTTTCATAAAGTGTTCACATTGGATACGTCGATATGATGTTTGATGGGAACATTGAGGATCCATGGACGGTTGAGAGATCACGTACATCCGCCAACTTGACATTAGGCGGACCCAAACTTCAGAGCTGGGGCGAAAAGCTTAGTTATCGCGGGAGTCTTTGGTTGGCCAAAAAAAATAAAAATACAAAATTAGTGTAGTGGTAAATTATGATTAAAAAGAGGTTCAAAATTTTAATTAAAGTTGAATTTTTTTAGTAGATCAAGCACTACTTTATATTAGGGGTAGCAAAATTAACTCAAACCCATCAACCCACCCAATTAAACCTATAATAAATGGGTTTGGATCCTATTATTTTACTAATTAGGTTATAATTGAGTAACTTATAAAATACCCATTTATAAACGGGTGCAAATTGGTTGTAAAACGGGACCCGTTAAAACACCCATTTAAGTTAATATATATAATTTATTTCTTCTTCAATTCTCTATTCCTATTCTCCTCCATATTCAATACAAATAACACGTGCGCGTACACACACGCGCCCACACACGCATACACGCCTACACACACATGCGCGCGCCCACACGCACACGTCTACACAGGCGCACGCGCGTGCGCACGCATACACACGCGTGTGCACACATACACGCACGCGCGCGCATACATAAATACACGCCTACAAACGCGCGTGCGCACATACACACGCATACATGCCTACACACATACGCGTGCACACATACACACGTGCGCGCGCACACACATACATACATGCCTACATGCGCGCGCACATGCATACATGTTTACATGTGCGCGCTCGGGCACATACATGCCTACATACGCGCGCGCACGCGCACACACGCATACATACTTACACACATGCGCGCGTGCGCACACACGCACGTGCGCGCAAATACATGCATACACGCCTACACACACACGCGCACGGGGGCACACATGCACACGCGCGTGTGGGCGCGCACACGCACACACGCACGAGCTCGTGTGCGCACACGTACACACACGAACACCTATACACACACGCACACATGCACACACACATGCATACGCGCACGCGCACGCACACACACCCCCACACGCATACGTGCGCGGGTGCGTGCAGAGAGAGAGAGTTGTCAATTTAAAATTGAATAAAAAATAAATTAGTTCGTACAAATTCAAAATTAAATGAAAAATGTAAATATAATATATAATATTATGTAATATAATATGTATAATATTATATTAATTAAAATAAATATTGATGTATTTATATATATATACACATTAATTGAAATAAATTTTTAATTTTTTTTAAAAAGTAAGTTGAGTCATAAGTAAATGGGTTGGATATGGGTTCATGGGTTTGATATAACCCATATTCAACCCGCCCATATCTAACCCGTTTTTAAATGGGTGGGTTTGGGTTGCACCAATTTAATCTCCAACCCGTTTAAACCCATCACTAACCCGCCTAACCCGCCCATTTTGCCACCCCTACTTTATATATCCAATTATTGTTAACTCTTTTTTTAAAAACTCTTTACCGAGGAGCTGTTAAAATTTATATGTCCAATTTATATAAGGGCCATTTGACGAGTAAAATTTTGTCAATTTTGCATACTAAGTTAATATGTATCACTACTTTTTGGGTATTAAATATTTAGTAAGAATTTATAAAAGTTGGTAAATTTTGGAAAAAAAAAATTAGTATGAGTTAGTAAAAGCTGATTTTGTATTTGATGGATAATTAAAAAAATATATTGATAAAAGTTAATTTTTTGGGTAAATTTTATCAACCAAACACCTCTATAGTGTTGAAATATTAATTTTCTCTTCTTTTTTATTTTTATTTAGTTTTTATAATTTTTAATATAAATAAAATTATTTAAGAATCACATTATTATTAATTATATATTATTTTTAAAATAAAAAAATTAATTTTATTTATTAAGAAATAAAATATAGATAAAAATAATATTACCTCTTACTAAATTAATAAAATATATCAATTAATGATGACTCAAAATTTAAAATAAAAAATTCAGTTGAAAAGAAAAAATAAAAAGAAAAGTAGTGAATTATTTTATTATTTTTATGAGTTGAGATTCTAATTTGAGCCTTTATAACTCTACCTTACGAGACAGTATTTTAGAGACTACTAAGATATTTTTGAACTTTGTATTTTTTAGTCAAAATCTTTATTTTGGATCTCTATTTTCATACAAATTCGAAATTTCAATATGGTAATGCGAGTGCTTTTAGGAGCCAAGCTTTGTAGGTTGGCTAGTTAGTTTGGGTAAAATTAGTAAAAGAGAAATATTAAATGCACTCTATTCTCTTAAACTCTTATTTTTTTTTTAATTTCATATCTCAACAATGAATTGGGTAATTTTTTCAAGCGACAAAATTATAATATTAAATGTATTTCATTAGTGAAAGGATGAGGTTGCACAAAATTTCGAACAAGATTTAAGTAATTTATTGTTAATGTGGTGGCTCCTGTCCCACATCAGTTTTCTCACAAAAGTAGAGAGTGAGATTATAAATAAATAGTCATTTTCTTTGGAAAAAACACACCAGTCAAAGATTTGAGTAACAAGCTTGTACTCTAGTTAAATTTCTCTTTTAAGGTGCGAGTTAAAATTTGTTTGAGAATTGCTTTGTGGGGTTTTCTCAGAAAGGCGGAGAGTGAGATTATAAATTAATGGTTATTTTCTTTGGAAAAGACACACCGGTCAAAGTTTTGCATAGCAAACTTGTACTCTAATTAAATTCCTCTTCTGAGGTATGAGTTAAAGTTTGTTTGAGAATTACTTTGCAGGGTGTACTGGGGTATTGGGTGAGAGGAAAAATTGTGTGATTATAATATTTTTCACACAACAGATTTTCTTTTCTAAGTGCCCATGGATGTAGGTAAATTGTCGAACCATGTAAATCTTATGTTCTTCTATTGTGTGTGTTTTCTTGTGTTCATGTTTACTATTATTCACTAAGGGTGTTACTGGAAGGTGATCTAGGGTTTCTGCAATAACAATTGGAATCAGAGCTCAGGTTGCCTTGGTGTATGGTAGTGTGGATACGTACAAGCCTAAGGACATTCTGTCTAGGAGATTGGAAGTTTTAAGTAGGACCAGTGTGATTCCCTAATCTTTCCTGAGAACTTACTTAATAGGTATTATTCACAAAGTCTTGGTAGTAGAATAGATCCGTACAAAACTAAAGAGGTTTTAACCAGCGTGACTAATTCAATCTTTTCTGAGAACTTACTTAGTAAGTACTATTCACTTCTACAATAAAAACTTAATAAGGCAAAATGTCAGGAAACTCTTCATCTATAAAGTTTGAAGTCAACAAATTTAATGGAACAGAGAATTTTAGATTGTGATAGAGAAGAGTAAAGGATTTGTTAGTGCAACAAGGAATGACAAAGGCATCGGCAACGACAAAGTCTGAAAAGAAAGAAGAAACATATTGGTTTGAACTTCAGGAAAGGTCTGTCGCTATAATCAGATTATATCTGGATGATGATGTGATGCAGTATGTTATTGAGGAGGAATCACCAACAGAGGTATGGAAGAAACTCGAATCGAGATACATGTCCAAGTCTCTTACAAACAAGCTCTATCTTAAGTGAAAGCTACATCGCTTAAAGATGAAGGATGGCTCAGACCTGGAACAACACATCAACGTGTTCAATCAAATCACTGGGGATTTGAAGAGGGTAGAAGTCAAGTTCGAAGACGAAGACAATGCTCTCACGTTACTAGACTCACTACTAGATTCATTGGTGTACGAGAATTTGATCACAATCCTTACATATAGTAAAGAGACTCTTGTATATAAGGAGATCATAATAGCCTTGTTAAACTTTCAATAGAGACGAAACTAAAGTGATAGGAATCCTCAGGAAAAGGGTCTGGTTGTGAAGGACAAGCAAGATAGAGGAAGGAGCAGACAAAAAGAATCGAATGGGAATAAAAATTCTCAGTCCAAGTTAAGGAAGAAGAAAAAATCCTCAATACTTCAAGTGTGGTAAGAAGGGCCACTACAAGCGGGATTGCCCAAAGTGGGGCAAGGATAAGGGCAGCGAGAATAAAGACGGCTCAAAGTCTACAAATGTTGTAGAAAATGACTCAAAAGACAGCGACATGTTTTTAGTTTCATCTGGTTCAAATCAACTCACGGATTCTTAGGTCCTAGATTCGACATTTTCTTTTCATATGATACCAAATAAGGCATGGTTTGACACCTATAGATTAGTGAATTCTGGTTCAGTTCTGATGGGCGATGATGCTTTGTGCAAAGTTTTTTGGGATTAGGAATATCAAAATCCGTACGTTTGATGGTGTAGTACGAACCTTATATGATGTAAGACATATTCTTGATCTTAGGAAGAATCTTATTTCATTGGGTGTCTTAGATTTAAATAGGTTTAGTTTTAAATTTGAAGGCGGGGCAATGAAAGTTTTAGATGGGGTAATAGTGTTGATGAAAGAACAAAAATTTTCTAGGAGTGTCTATAAACTGTTAGGGAGTACAGTTGTAGGTGGAGTTACTGCGGTATAGTCTGATTCTGACAACACAATCTTATGGCATATGTGGCTAGGGCATATGAGAGAATGTGGCATGTTGGAGTTACATAGGCAGAATTTGCTTAAGGGGATGAAGACTTGCAAGCTTAATTTTTGCAAGTATTGTATTTTTGAAAAGCAAACCAAAGTGCAATTTAAGATAGCTACGCACAAGACATAGGGTATTCTTAATTATATATATTTAGATGTTTGAGGGCTAGTGAGAGTTGCATTACGGTAGGGACATCAGTATTTGTCACGTTCATTGATGACTTCTCCAATAAGGTTTGCGTTTACTTCATGCATCACAAGTTAGATGTGTTTGCTAAGTTCAACGTGTAGAAAGCTGAAGTGGAGAACTAAACTGGGAGAAAGATAAAGTATCTAAGGACAAATAACGGCACTGAGTATAGGGAAAATGAGTTCATGTAATTTTGTGAGTAACATGGAATAAAAAGACACTTCACATTATGCAAGACACTACAACGGAATTGTATGATAGGAAGAATGAACCGAACAATTACTGAAAAGGTAAGGTGTCTTAGATTGAATGCTAGGCTTATGAAGAACTTCTGAGCAGATGCGGTTAGTATAGTTTGCTTCTTAATTAATAAATCACCAAACGTAACACTAAAAGGAAATGTTGCAGACGAAGTGTGGATAAAGAAGGAGGTTGACTACTCTTGGTTGAGAGTTTTTGGTTATCCCACATACATGCATATTTCTAGTGATGAGTGGTCCAAGCTTAAATCAAAGTTGCAATAGTGTATCTTTCTCAGGTATGGGAAAGAGGTCAATGGGTAGAAGTTCTAAAATGCTAAGACAAACAAAATGGTGACCAGTAGGGATGTGGTATTTGATAAAATGTCCATGTTGAAGAGTACTCAGTCGCAAGAGGAGTAAAAGCTAGAAAGCAAAGACTTCAGCGAATAAGTAGTGCAAGTGGAGATAGAGGGTCAGGCTAAGGACATCTCTAGAGACTTCTAGTTTGGAAGAGTAAGCTTCTAGTTCAAGGGAACAACAGCATCAGAGTTTAGCTTCAGGGCGGACTAAATACATTATCAAACCACTAACTAGGTATGACTTTGAAATTTTAGTTTCTCATACACTTGTTACCAGTAGTAGGGATCTGGTTACTTTTCAGGAGGCTATCAGTAGCCAGGAGAAGAGCAAATAGATGCAAGCTATGATGGAAGATATAGAGTCTTTGCATAAGAATAAGACATGGGGGTTGGTGGAGTTTCTAGAGGGAGAACGAGCAATAAGGTGCACATGGGTATACAAACATAAGGAAGCTACGTAAAAAAAGGAAGATGAAAAATTCAAAACTCACTTGATGGCGAAGGGTTACTCATAAAAAAAAGAAATTGATTATGATGAGATCTTTTCTCCAGTGATTAGACACATTTCTATCAGGATGATGTTGTCATTGGTAGCTTATTTTGACATGGAATTAGAATAGATGAACGTAAAGACGGCGTTTCTTCATGGTGACATTGAATAAGATATTTACATGGAGCAGCCGGAGAGGTTTTCAAAACTCAGGGAGGAGCAGTTAGTTTGCAAACTAACAAAGTCACTGTATGGGCTAAAGTAATCTTCATGGTAGTGGTATAAGAATTTTGACTCTTCTATGATCAGAATTGGTTACATGTAATGTGAGTATGACTGTTGCATTTATGTGAAACAACTTGACGATGGTTCATTCATATATCTCCCATTGTATGTGGATGATATATTGATTTCTACAAATTGTATCCTTGAGGTCAACAAATTAAAAGCCTTGTTGAGCAAGGAATTTGAAATGAAGGATTTGAGCGCAGCCAAAAAGATTCTTAGAATGGAGATTTGTAAGGACAGAGACTTATGGAGATTGTGGTTATCTCAAGAAGCTTATGTGGAGAAAGTGTTGAGGAGGTTTAGCCTGGATAAAACAAAACCGGTAGGCACACCTTTGGTGGGCCATTTCAGATTGTCTGCAAGTTAGTGCCTGAAATTCGAAGATGAGATCAAGGATATAGAGTCAGTTCCATATCCCAGTGCAGTTAGGCGATTATATATGCAACGGTTTGTACCAAATTGAATTTGGCACATGCAGTTAGCATGGTGAGCAAGTTTATAACTAATCCAAGAAGACAGCATTTGAGTGCAGTCAAGTGGATTTTCAGATACTTGCAGGGTACCATAGGGTATGGCATTATGTTTAGCAGATAGCAGGAAGAGCCTTCAGTTGTAAGATTTGTGGATGCAGACTATACAGAGGACTTGGATAATAGGAGGTCGACTACTGGGTATGTCTTCATTTTGACAGGAGGCCCTATTTGTTGGAAGTTAGTGGTTTAGTCTCTTGTTGCTATTTTTATGACTGAAGTAGAACATATAGCAGTGGCTGAGACTATGAAGGAAGCGTTGTGGGATACTGGGCTAGTTAAGAAGTTGGGTCTACAGTAAGGTGGAGTTGAGCTTCACTGTGACAGTCAGGGTGCCATACATTAGCGAAAAACTATGTGTATCATGCTAGAACCAAGCACATAGAAGTGAGGTTCCATAAGATCTAGGAGTCAGTGTCTTCAGATGAGCTGACGCTAAAGAAAGTTCACACTTCTGACAACATTGCAAACATATTGACGAAGTCTCTCACAGCAGATAAGTTCAAGCATCATTTTGACTTGATTCATGTCTTCAATTGCTAGATGGAAGAGGGCCCTAGCCTATGGGATTCGTGGTAAAGTTACCAGTATTCAAATTTTTAAGGGGTAAGTAGTCGTCAAAGTGGATATTGTTAATGTGGTGGCTCTTGTCCCGTATCGATTTTCTCACAAAGGTAGAGAAGCCTTTTTGAGATTATAAATAAATGGTTCTTTTCTTTATAAAAGACACACCAATCAAAAACTTTAGATAGCGAGCTTGTACTCTAGTTAAAGATCTCTTTTGAGATAGGAGTTAAAGTTTGTTTGAAAATGACTTTGTGGGGTGTATTGAGGTATTGGGCGAGAGGAAAGATTGTATGATTGTAATTTTTTCATATAGTAAATTTTCTTCTCTGAGTGCCCATGGATGTAGGCAAATTGCCGAATCATGTAAATCTTGTATTCTTCTATTGTGTGTTTTCTTGTGTTCGTACTTGCCATTATTTACTAAAGGTGTTGGCAGAAGGTGATTTAAGGTTTCCACGATAACATATATCTAAAAAATTAGTATTATAAAAATATTTTGTATAAATTGTATTAACAGTGTTATTTTCATATTTCAATTTTTAAAATAGTATAGATGAAATGTTTTATAAAAGATTAAGGGGGTGTTTGGTTGGTCAAAACAAACTAAAACTCACAAACTTTTACCAAATTTTGTACTTTTTTCTATTAAATTTTGCCATATATCACTTTTACGTTAAATTTTTATATTTTTACTGTACTTTTTGACCAACTTTTTTCAACCAAACACCCCTAAGGGAAAAAATAAGGATAAAAACGATATTTAATTTTCTTTTCTATTTTTTTGTCATTTGAAATGAATTTTACTAGGGCAGCATAGTTTTGTTGTGTAATTTGTTTAAGAGAGCTTTAATCTTGAGCACCCTATTTTGGGTGCATTTGGAGTGGTAAAAAAAAAAGATAATACTTGGTTTTAGGTAAATTTTAGCGTTTGATAATTTTTTTTTTCAAATCGCATTTTTTGGATATGAACAGTATTAAACCGTTAGAACAGTTTTTTCAGAACAGATTCAAAAAATTTAAAATACATATTCTGCACCGCATCGTATCGTTTCTTGGGCTGCTTTGTAATTGGCGTAAGAAGGTTTTCTCGTGAAGTAGTGGGTGAGAAAGGGAAGGAAAATAGAAAAGAAAATAAAAGCTATTTTCTTTGGAGTGTCTTCTCTTCCTCGCTTCTCTAAGTAAACCCTTTCTCTTTTTAAATCTCTCTCTCTCTCTCACACTAACATTCACATTCATTCTTTGCTTTGACCTTTTAAATCACGAGATCCCTATTTTCTTCTTTCTTTTCCCCTCTCTCTGTACATGTTGTCTTCTTCTTTTTTTTTTTTTTTTTTTTCCTTTAAACCTTTTCCGTTGTATGGTTTGGTGGTGGTCTCGTTGCTTACATTGCTGAGGGGGGAAGTGAAGAATCTTAAGAGAGAAAGTGGGTGAGGAAGAGAGAGTATTAAACCCTCATTCTTGGTTCGGGAATGTCGCATTCTGGAAAACCTAGTTCCAAGCTAGGTTTGATGTCCTAGCCAATTGGTTTCGGGACTCGCTGACTTGTGACAACAACAATGCGAACAAGCCCGACATCAAGGAACTCGATATAGGTTCGCCTGTCTCGCCCTGCAGACCAGTGCTAAACTATTAAAACGGTTCTCTCAACTCCATTAGAACGGATTTAAAAAATCTCCAATTTATGTTTTGCACTGCATCGTTTCCTGATCTGCTTTGTAATTGGCATAATACAGTAAATCTTAGGAATGGTTTTAACCAATTTGTTCTAACAGTTTGTGTGGGTCTACCCCAAAATGGTACTCGTTCAAAGGCTTTGGAGTCGAAGAACATGATTACCAAAAAAAATTTTCCTACTCGGTTAACCTCTTCCCAGGGTTCGATTTCTTTTTTGGCGAAATATTTAACTGTTTTTGAAACTAGTAAAAGTATAATAGAGTATTTTAGTGGTTTTTAGAGGTTGTTAAAGTTTTATTTTATTTTTTGGACACCAACTGGTGCTTTCATGTCTAAAAACTACTAAACAAACAAGACTAAAGCCACCATTTTTCATGACCTTAAAATTACAATATGTCAAACAACATGATATTTTTATTATTAAAAAAATAAACAATTAGGGTAACATTTATATGAGATTATTCAACTCTATTTTTTTGAACAATCAAGATCTTTGATGTCGTTTAAGATACATTATAAACCCCCAGTCAAAAAAAAAAAAAAAATAGAGAAAAAGAATCACTCAAAAAGTTTTAGCCTTAATTATATAGTAGTTATAAAAATTTATTTTTCAATATTATTAAAATTATAGATAGTTATAAGGAGTTTAACAGTATTATAGAAAAAAGAAAAAAAAAATACTTCACTCAAATAAAATTTTATGAATTTTAAATATCACCATTTTTCTGGTATTTGTTTTACATGATAGTGTAGGTATAGATAATATATAATAAGATAGATATAGATATAAACAACATTGGCACAATAAACATAATATCTTTTTAATTACAATTGATTTGATTAATTTAATTGATCAAAATTATGAAAATCTCAGTAACAAATAATTAATTTATATTTGAAATAAATAAAAATTTAAATTATTATATTAAAATATAAATCATTTTAATTAAGGTTATGAAAATTTTAAATAACACCATAATAACACAATTAAATTCTTAAACTATAAAATTAAGACTAAATTAATAATACACATTAAAGATAATAAAAATTCAAAATGTTACAATAAGGGTTATAGGTGCGACCTTAATTAATGTGAAATGAGCCCATGTGTTTCTAAAAGGAACCCACTTGTTTGCTGGTTCATTATTGTTTTAAAATTTATATATTTCAAACGAATTAAATTTAAAAAACAGAAAGAAAAAATAACTGGGCTTAGATAATGGTTTAAATATTATTAAATGTTAACTAATTTTAAAAAATATAAAATTTAAACTACTTTTTATTGATGTAAAATATTATATAATATAACGTATCGCATAAGTCAACACTAGTTTGATAAAAACAAGGGAAGCTAAAATTTTTGTTTTGTTTTATTTTATATGACCTTTTTTTCACATAAATTTATTTATGTATTTATTTTTGGTAAATCTTAAACATGTTATTAAGAGGGTTGGTCATGGACTAAATTTTTTTAAGTTACTCGACTCGGTTCGTGATTAAAACGTGTTCAAATCAAGCTTGGTTTACGTCTCATTTAGAATTAAATTCGAGCTCAAATTTAGAAAAATTGAGATCGAAAATTCACGAATTGACTCAATAAAATCATATATATATTTTTTATAATTTTTTATTTTTATAATATTTTATTTATTATATTTTAAACCAAAATGAATTATTTTACCTTAATCGAGTTAGTCACAAGCTAATTTTAAGTTAAAATTTTTCTTTACCGAGCGAAACTCAAACTTATATAAAAATTCAAATCAATTTCGACTTCAATCTCAGTATAAATAATTTGAGCCAAACTTAAAAAGGATAAAATTTAGCTCAATTCTATACTTAGTTATTAATATTTACAAATGAAATTATTTAAAATAGGAGGCCAATAAAGAGGGTGTTTGGCAACTCAAAATTTAGTAAAAAAATACCAAAAGTTAATTTTTGTGTGTTTGACAAAATAACAAATTTTTACACTTTTTTGATTTACTACAGTAAAAAGTACCACACAATAATTACAACTTTTTTGATTTGCTACAGTAAAAAATATACCAAACATCCAAAAGTTACAACCTTTTTTTTTGCTACAGTAAAAAATTTACCAAACACCCAAAAGTTACTAAAAAATACTAAAAATTTCACTTGATTCAACCAAACACACAAAAAAATGTAAAAAAAAAAAAAACAAACCAAAAAATTACCAAAATTTAAATTTTTTTTTAACTTCCAAACACCCTCAAATTGCTTAAAAACTTTTACACTAGAGTGTGACTTGCAGTTTATGTGGTAAAAGCTTTCTCCCTTCAACTCACGGTCCGAGGATCATTTTCTCGGTGCATTTGATTTAAAAAAAAATTAAAAAAATTATTTATTTTTTATTTTATTATAAAGAATCATAAATTTATTGTCACTCCAAATATTCCGTACGCCTTCTATGTTAAGAAAGAAAGAAAGAAAAAAAAAAAAAAAAAAAACTAGATTTTTAAACGGGGCCTGAGGCAGCTCAGTAGGGTTTTTATCTGGGGATAGAGCCAAAGCAGTTTAAAGCAGCCAAAACGTTCAAAATGGGGAACTCGATCCCTGGTAGCAGCAACTACGCGTCTACTTTCCACTGAACATGGAAAACTCTCAAACATCCCCGGAAGAACCAGAACCTAAGAAACTAAAAATGTCCATCACCGCCTCCGACGATGACGAAGGCTGCCGCGACACCACCACCACCACCACAGACGCTGCCGCTCACCTAGGTGAAAGGAAACAACGGTACAAGCGCCGCAAGATCGCCATATTCTTCGCCTACTGCGGCGTCGGCTACCAAGGTATGCAAAAGAACCCGGGAGCTAAGACTATCGAAGGCGATCTCGAGGAAGCCCTCTTCTTCTCGGGCGCTGTCCCCGAACAAGACCGCGGTCGCCCCAAACGTTTCGACTGGGCAAGGTCTGCCCGGACGGATAAAGGCGTCAGCGCCGTCGGGCAAGTGGTCTCAGGGCGGTTCTACAGCGATCCGCCGGGCTTAGTCGATCGCCTCAACTCAAATCTCCCTCCCCAGATCCGGATATTCGGATACAAGCGCGTGACGGCGTCGTTCAATGCCAAGAAGTACTGCGACCGGCGTAGGTATGTCTATCTTATGCCCCTTTTTGCTCTCGATCCTTCTTCACATCCCGATAGAGAGAGTGTTTTGGCTAGCTTGGGTTCTGAGAACGAGCTTGTTAAGTGTCTAGAGTGTTCAGAAAGAGGTCGTAAAGTTGTAGGACTAATGGGTAAACGCAGCTTCGAGTCTAATGCAGACAATTCTAAGGATGTGCTTACTGCAACCACAGTTCATACAGACATTTCGACGAACAATGGGAACGCTGTATCGCATTCTGGAGGTGAAGAGGTAACTGGGGTTTCTTTGGACAAGGGTGATAATGATAATTCGAATACTGATGGATCTAAGCTTTTCACTGACAATGGTTCTGCTAAAAAGGAGGGTGCTATTTTTCCTTATGAGTCAGCCATTAAGGAAAAGAAACTTGAAGGCCAGATGAATGAGTGTGGCAATGGGGAGGAGCAAGCAGGAAAGGGGACTAATTTTTGTTATAGCGAGAAGGAGAGAGAAAGGTTTAATAAAATTTTGAAGCATTATGAGGGGACCCACAATTTCCATAACTTCACTACAAGAATTAAAGCTCAAGATCCCTCAGCCAGGCGCTACATTGTCTCCTTCGAAGCAAACACCATAGTTAGTGTTCAGGGAATTGAATATGTAAAATGTGAGGTTGTGGGGCAGAGCTTCATGCTTCATCAGATCCGAAAGATGATTGGTCTTGCTGTTGCAATCGCAAGGAATTGTGCTCCCGAGTCATTGATTGAAACAGCTCTGCAACAGTAAGTGTTTCATTTGCTTTATTTTCATTGCATCATTATTTGAAATTGGAAAATTTTGTTTCTCTAACTATTGTTTTCAAAACTTCAGGGATGTTAACATTAATGTGCCTACAGCTCCTGAGGTCGGGTTATATTTAGATGAGTGCTTCTTTTCATCTTATAACCAGAAATGGCAAGACAGTCATGAAGAACTGTCTATGAAAGCTTATGCAGAGGAAGCTGAGGACTTCAAAATGAAGCATGTCTACTCTCACATAGCATCGACAGAACATAAGGAAGGCGTTGTGGCTCTCTGGTTGCATTCGCTGAACCACCGAAATTATCCAGATTTGCGTGTTGTGAGCAATGGAGGAGGGACCTCTGAAGCAAAAAGTGTAGCGGTTGATGTCACGGCGACTGACTTCTCTTGCAGGCAATAAGTTTTCAAGACCCCAATCTGTTTTATGTGCCTCTTGATTGTGCCATTTATGTTCTTGTTTCTCCCGAAGAAACATTTTGGTGGTTTTACTTTTGGAGCAGAAAATTTGTTAGTATGCTTATGGTTCATCCTCCAGCCTCTAATCAATCAGTCTGGATATTATTTTTCTTGGGGAAAAAAGTCTGAGGTCTCTTCTTACTGTAATTTTGAAATATGCCCTTAAAGGATACCTTGCAAAATATTCCAGGTAATATTATTTAAAGGTGTATGAATTGTAATGTTTAGCACTTGCTTTATTTATTTTAGATAGTGTTTTGATTTTGCATCTATTAAAATGTAATTGTGCTTCTAGCTGGCAATTTCCTAATTATGCTTTATTTTTTCTTTCTTTCTTTCTTTCTTTTTAATAATGAATATAGACTCTATGGACATCCTATTTTGCTCAGATTCTTTGCATCATTTGAATTCAGGTTTTTTTTTTCCTTTTTTTTTTTTTTTGAAATGATGAAATGAGAGGTTTTGAGGGTTTTGGGGTTAGTCAGACCCAGGTGCTCAACAAAGATGGAAAACAGGCAGTGTTGCATAGTTTAATAGCCTGGCGGTAGTTACTAGGTTCGCGGGTTGATTTGGTATGAGGTATGGGTGCGGATTTGCAATACGGTATCTTGGCCAGTACGTGATATGGTAGGGGTATGTTTAGCTGGAACGCTATTTTGTATCGCAATTAGTTTTAGATTTTTATTTGATTTGATATGTAGGAGTATATGCAATATGCATCATGTGTACTATAAAATACTATGGAGTGCTTAACAGTAGAGTCCTTTGTAGTTTGAAAAAGCAAAGGAAATTCGTAGAGTCCTTTTTGGTTGGAACAAAAAAAACACATTTATTGTCCTAACTTGAAAAAACTTGAAAAAACGTAAGGAAGGAAGTTGTAGAGCCCTTTGTTGGACTAAATCTTGACCTAAATATCAAAGAAAGTTATAGAAATATACTAGGAGGTTACAAAATTCTCTTGTTTTGATTTGAAAGCAAAGGAAATTGGTAGAGTCTTTTTTGGTTGGAACAAAAAAAACACAAATTAATTATCTCAACATGAAAAAATGAAAGGAAGGTAGTTGTATAGTTGGAGCAAACTTGACCTAAATATCAAAGGAAGTTGTAAAGTCCTTTTTTGGACCAACTCCGATGAAGGTCGACTGTGATGACAACAATTCATCAATTTCAAGTCGAAAGTCCTTTCTTTCTCATCTTAGAACTCGTTCTCCTCTCATGAAAGTGGATCGTTAATATTTGTGATTCGGATCGTGAACGCATCCCATTTGGGATTGCACGATCTGGTTTGTGATAGCATGATCTGATTCGAGGATCGGAGGGGGGTTAACGTACTAGGTAACTAACTATGTCAGTAGATTTATGAAGTTCAATATTTATGGTCAATTCAATCTTTTGAGGGGAAAGGATTGAGGAAATATTTTTTTAGTATTTGGGAGAACGATGCCTGTAACTTGGCAGATGAAAACCACTGGTCTATGGCAACCATGCAAAGTTGTGGTGCTGCATAATTTAATGACCTCGAGGTAGATGGTGATTGTGGGGCATGATGATTGTATCATTATCTTTTCACAGTGAGAAAATGCACTCAAACAACGCAAAATGGAAATGTTGGGCGACGTCGATAATCCATTCTCACACATCAACATGAGATCATAGAACTTATATATGTGCTGAATTCAAAAATTAGTTATGCCTAGATATCACGAGGTGGAGCATCTTTTTAGTGCAGAAACTGTTGGACTCAATTATGGCATTTGGTGTTAATATATATGCTCAAATACTGAGTCATTAAAGAAGAATAGTTTTTGCATTTGACTTTGAAAGGGTTCCTTCAATTAATTCTCTTGGTTGTGTTTTGTCATCCCTGTTTTAGTATCCTGTCTTCCCGGAATAAACTTGCTGATTGTTTTTACTATTGATGGTTTAAACTATTTAATGGGTAATTATTGGCCTTTGACCCCTTAGTCTTGTTAGTATCCTAAACATGTATTTCACAAGAAGCGTCGGTAAATTGGAATTTGTGGGTTCGGAATTAAAAGTAGAAGGGAGCTGTTTAAAATTGAACCAGATGTCATCCTTGGTAGGATAAGGGGTGGAATTGCTGCATAAGTTTTTTCCCCCAACATATTTTGTTGCTTCACCATATTATTCGCACTGGGATTGGCTATTCAATTCACTTGTGAAGTCATTTGTATAATATGATAACATTGTTTATGTGAGCTCGAGAGCCAAGTGAGTGTCGTTGAAAAAAATGACTTCCGTTATGATCCAAATGGTTCAAAACTCGTGCAGTCATTCTGAATTAACGGTCACATGGAATACTTTTTCTTTGGCTAGGGGTGTGCACAATTGAACTTGTCAAATCGAATCAAATCGGTTCATGGCTTTTGCCCAAAGCAGTCATCTAACCTAATTAATTACATAAATTAATCAGACATTTTTTTTTCTTTTACCTAGTCACTGCCTGAAGTTGTCTTTGGCAATAACGTATTCAACCTCAAGTGTTTCAGAGTTGAAAGTATAAATTAGTCTTTAACTGGGTAAGTTGTTTCTAATAACGGCTTCAAAATCGTCGTTCTCAAAGACAATTTTAACCAAAGCTCAACCGTTGTGTGTAGGCCAAGCTATCAAAGCATTCATACGAATCACAAGATAACCAAGAAAGTGCACTTACATTTGACTTCTTCATTCATGACCCTGGATTTAATTTGATATGAACCAATTTTGATTTCCGATCAAACTACGAGTCGTCCTCAATTCATTCAAATCTCGTCTACATCACTACATAACAAAAAAATAATAACAATAAAATAAAATAAGAAAACGCCTCCTGTTCCTGCAATCACAATATCAGCATTACCAAGAGAAGCGTGTCTCATGAATATTTGGGCGTAAACCAGATTGGCGGCGGCCAAAACAACTCGGAATCTGTTGGATTGCAAAGCAATGGCTCAAAACTCTCGTCTTCCAAGCTAAACACACCCAAGTCATGCCCACCGACAGAACCATCCAATCGATCATCAGTAAAATATATACAATTCCCTTTTACTCCTTGAGTGCCATCGGAATAAACCGACATTGACTGGTTAAGTCCTACGAAAATTGCCCAGTTACCCAAACAACGAACCAACTGCCATTTCTCTGCTTCTCTATTCAACATGTAAACCTTAAAATTACTCGTCTTAAAGCCTGATTCGGGATCAACATCTATATACCTTATTATCAGATGCAAATTCCCACGTAAGACAATGAGATAAACCTTGTTCCCACGATATACCCATGGTCGGGCAACCTCTTTGACGACCTTAGAAGACCCAACATCACAGAGAACAACCCTTCCGCAATCATCAACTGCATACAAATCCCCGTTGTGAGATAGAGCGTCATCGTAAAACGACCCAGCTTCATCCATTACGCTCCACGTTTTGTCTCCTTTCTTGTGGAAAGCCAGCTTTCTGAATTCTCCGTAGATTATAACAACAATGTGGTGAAATGGGTTCCAACCGGGTTCAGAGAAGTGCAGAGCTTTGTGTACGAACGGCAACGGTGTCTTCGGTGGGGCGAGTTTGTCGTTGTTGTCGAATAAGGGAGAGAGTGGGGGGAGTTGGATTTGGGCTCGGGTGAAGGGATTGAGCATGGAGATTTGTTCTTCTCTGGCTCTGGTGTTGTCGAGCATGATCAGCCAACCTTTGGATGACCCGCATATGATCTTCCCCTGCGTCTCGGGGAGGTTCAGGAAAGAGAATTCGTTGGTTGAAATGCTGAAAAGAGTCCGAGAAGGAAGCATTAGCGAGGGGAGGCCTGATAATTGGCTTTCGACAGAGGTATCAACGCATATCAAAGACCTTATCTTACCGAGCAGCTTACGGAGCCTACGGGCAAGAGAATTATTTGGCTGCCTCGGTTGGGGAGGAGAGAGGTTAACCATGGCGGGTTTTTGGAAGAAGGTAACTCATGGAAAGGCCAAGGTTCTAACTTTTTTGGCCAACCCATAACTTGGTTGGTAATTGAGGGGAGGGCTCATTTCTAATTACGGTTTTATTCTCCATCTAACAATCTGATGGATTTGCGGGAAGTCAAAAAGGCATTTCTATTTTAAACAATCTTAATTTGCCAAGTTGATATGAGTTTGTGCGCAGTGGAGGGTTAGTTTGGTAAACTTCTGGTCCTCGATTTTATTTTATTTTTTTCCTCGTCGGATATGATTGTAAGTTTTATTTAATTTTAAATTTTCTTTTGCTTTTGTTAGATTTATAAAAATTGCTTAAAATAAAAAAAAAATGTTACAAATGAGTTAACAAAACTATAACAGTTCAATTACCAAAAAAAAAGAAAAACTATAACACTTCGATAAAAAAAAGTCATATAAAATGAAAAAAATTTACTTGAAAAAGGTGATCTTTCTAATTTTTTATTAAACATTTACAACTTATTTCAATTAAGGGTGTGCTTCAATGTCAAAATTTCATGGGTTTTAAGGGGCTTTCAAAATATGAGTTATGAAATGTTTATATAAGCCATGCTTGGAAGTTTTTAAGTGATAGGTTTTGAAATGGTCCCTAGGTTTGCTAAATACCTCAAAATTCATGAGTAGGTATTTTGTTCTTATTTTTCGTAAGATGTAAATGGATAGGGTACCTGCCTAATTAACCAATCTTATTACTAAGCTGCTTTATTTTTTGCTTACTGTTACTGTCTCAAACCCGTTTATTTTTAGTTAGAATTTCAAACCCGTTCCGTCCCAAATTTGCGAAACCCATCCCAAACTTGCAAAATCTGTTTATGTTCAATAAATCAAATTACCTATTAAGTACCCGTTAATACCCAATTTAAGATAAAAAATAAAAAAAAATTAGTAAGTGATAAAAATGTTATATTTATTAAGTTGAAAAAATTGATGGTCAAAAGACCCCTATGTTTTTTTTTTTTTGAAAATTAAAAAAAATATACTCTAAATATTAGAAATAAATGTACAAAATACACATAAGCATACCCTTAAAATAGTACTATAAGAATCACAGTATAATATGAATCACCGTTCATAGAAGATTTTAAAACTCAACATGAAGCAATTCATGACTTGTGAAAATAACATATAACAAATCATAAATTAAATAAGTCTAAAGGAATGATTCCAACAAAGCTAAGAGCAGCTGCCAACAAAGTATTAAAGATTCAAATCATCAGCCCGAGCAGGATACCAGCAACTCAAATTGTTTCATTGAAAAACTGGAAAATTTTAATAAAAGAGAAAGTGTGGGTAATTTAAACTGGAAAAAATGTTAAATAATATATATATATATATAAACATGTACAAAGAACTTCTAAATTAATTAAAATGCTGATTGCAAGTAATGGGAGAGAAGACTGAAGGGGTTTGATTCTCAAATGTGGAGGTTGCGATTATTGATATACGACATTATATATTGGAGCAAAAATGAGAAAAATTTTATAAATGACCTTGGCTTAAGAATTCCAAAAATTTTATTATAGGGATAAAATTTTAAACATATAAATATATTTTTATTTTATTTTATTTTATTAAGCGGATATTTAATAGATACCTCTTAGGTATCAATATCGGGTATTCTATATGTACAGATGAATTCCCCACATGCAAATCCTAAACCCGTACCAAACTCACATGGAAATTAAATTTCAATCCCATACTCATCTTAATCCTAGTAGGTATTTTTCAACAGAATTTTATCAGGTTCAATTGAATCAGATACTCTCTAATATTTGTTCCATTGACATTCCTAATTTTTCGAACACTCTCATTTAGGGGTTTTCATGGTTTTATAAAATTTTGGACAATAATACTCTCGTTAAAATATCAAAATCTAAGCAAAACCTTTCTTGATAAAACTTTATTAATAAAATATATTTGTATTAATTTAATTTAATAAGTAAAATAAATTTAATTATATTTAACTTAATTTAATTATATTTATTTTATTAATTATTAAATTAATTAATTATATTATTTATTAAAAATAACTTAATTTAGTAACTAATTACATTATTTATTAAAAGTAATTCTTAATTATTAATTAAATAAAAATAGGTTCAACAAATATATTTTTATTGCTCGTTTTTAAAATTCTGTAAACATAAACAAAAACAGTACTTATAAAGGTTATTAAATGAAACTGCATATTTCTAATTTTATATTACAACAATTTGGATATTATATATATTGGATAGTGTATAAGTTGAATTTCACTTATTTGGATAATTTTTTAAATGTTATAAATTTTGAATAATCTATAATATGAATATGACATATTTAAATTAATATTTTTTAATATTATTTTTAGAATACTTTTTTTATTACTTTAATATATATATCATAATATATATACACGAGTAGTTTGAGCTTACTTCATACACAATTAGATAAAAGAAAACTGTTTTAGAACTCACTCAATATGCAAAACTTTTAGATTTTAAACTTGCCTCAATAATTTTAAATTTAAGTTGCGTTTGAAGAGAAAAAAAATTTTACTTCAACTATCAGTTGCTAATTTTTTTAAAATGGTGAAAGTTATTTTCTTATATTTTAAACTTCTATTAAAATTGAGGTGCAAAAATATTAAATTAATAAAAAGTAAATAAAAAGTTAATTTTGTTAAAAAAAAAAATTATTTTTGACGCGTCTCAATTCTAAACGACGTTGATTAACTTCAGGGGGTCGAGAAGAAGCCCGCAACCGCTACTCATGAGTATACACTGGGTGAATCTCGTCTCGTGGCTCTAGTTGGTAAAGAACTACAATGAAGTAAATCAACTTAAATAAGTCTTAGCTGACCGATTCAGCCGAAAAAAACTGTTAGATGACCCCCTACAACCTACAATTAGATGAAGGACTGTCTCAAAGAAGAGCCAAACCTAAAACTTAATGGTCTTAAATACTTCATTCCGTCATCTGAACCAACTCAACTTCCCATTTCGGGTTAATCAACAACGTTGATTAACTTGATTAAAAGGGTAGTGGTTTGTGGGGGAGGAATTCAATTCTCGCAGGGTACACGGCCATGGCCTGGGCGGAACTTCCACCGGAATTGCTACAAACCATCGCCGAGAAACTCACAATCTACGTTGACTACATCCGACTCCGAGCCGTGTGCGTGAATTGGAGATCTTCAACCCCGACCACCCCTCACCACCTCCCTTGTCAGCTTCCATGGCTGATGCTGCCCCAGAGCGAGACCCACCAGAACCGCCACCGTGCCTTCTTCAGCCTCTCCGCTGAAAAGTTCTACTTCCTCAACGTCCCGGAAGCATCCCAGGGCCGGCGAACCTGCGGCTCCTCCGGCGGCTGGCTTGTTATCCTCGACGAGTCTCCGGCCATCTTCCTTCTGAACCCTCTCACTAGAGCCATGGTACATCTCCCGCCGCTCTCGGCGTTCCCGAACGTCGTCGACTTCAATTTCTACGACGTTGGCCGAGAGTACTCTCTCCGGGCTCCCAACGGCGATACCTACACCCGTGATTTGAAGGAAATGCGCGATTCTTTCATCAAAAAGGTGATTCTTTCTTCGAGCCCTTCGAGTAATTGCGATTATATTTCACTGGCAATACTGAATCCAATAGGCAATCTGGCTTTCTGTAAAAATGGAGACAAATCATGGAGATTTATAGAAAATTCGCTACCGTATTGCGAGGATGCTATATATTGCAATGGATTATTCTATGCCGTGAATAAATTTGGGGAAATCTCAGTTTGTGATGTTCATGGTCCCTCGCCTAGGGTTTCAATTATTGATACGCCTCGGCAGCTTGATGGGGATATGCAATACTTGGTGAGTTCGTCTGAGGAACTGTTATTGGTTACACGGTATTTGGACTTCCAATTCAGTGATCATCACCTTGATGTTGAGTTTAAAACTATGCAATTCCGGGTATATAGGCTAGACTTGTGTGGCCCAAAGTGGGAGAGGGTGACAAGCTTGGGTGACCAGATGTTGTTCTTGGGGGGAAATTCTTCCTTGGCTTTGTCAGCTACCGATTTCCCTGGTTGTGAAGGCAATTGCATCTACTATACGGATGACTATTCTGAATCAAATTATGATGGAATTTCTGGGGATCATGATTTGGGTATTTACAACTTAGGAGATGGTAGTATCGAACCATTACCTTGTTATCCTCGCAATTTACATCCTCAGCTACACTGGCCTCCACCAATTTGGGTAACTCCCAATCCATGTTAAGCATGTAAGCGCTCTTGTTATATTGCTTTGCTCTTACTTTATTGTATTTGTTTAATGGTTTCCCTGAATCACATAATTAATATTAGTATTCCTCTCTGATAGCTGATTAATGATGGGTATGGTGTGCAATTTTAATTTGTATTATCTGAACTTAATGTAACTTTTGTTGGAACTTTCATTTCCTTCGTTGCTTCTTCACGTGTTTTTTTTTTTTTTTTTGGGGTCTATTTTTCCGCCATAAATTTGTAAGAAGTCTTTGTTGTCTTTAACTGATAATTTGGCTGAAATTCTTAATTGTCTTCTTGAAATTTAAATCATAATCTGAAACTATTTTATTTTTATGTTTAGAGCTACTCAATATAGGCTGCTGGTATTAGTTTTGTGACCATTAAGTAGAATAGATTAACCACAGCGAATATCAGTGTCTGCAGGTGAAAGTGTGGACGGTTTACTAGTTATTTTTGAGTAAAACGCTCCTATTGATCTCAAGGCACAAGTTTCTGACCGCTTTGTGTCTATTTGCATGAAATCTCATCATTCCCTGGTTGAATGAAAAGGGCCAGTTTTCTCCTTGTACCACCTACATGTTGATTTTATGGGCCATTTGATTCATGTCGTATTGCCTTCTAGGAGTTTGGGTCATGAGTAGGCAGGTTAGTTTGAGCTTCAACAGTTGCACAACACTAACAGTTTTGTGTGGATCATACTATCAGATTTATCTCATTCTTGCATTTGTTTCAAAAGCCGAGGGATTTTTCCATTCCTTTTTACTAAACGGGACCATAGGGTTTTCAGTTGATTTTTCCTTGATAGGTATTAATTTCTTCCAAGAACCGTGGATATTACCTCTTTTGTTGATCTCAACAAACACTATAATGCTGGTTGAGCATTAATGTAGTAGAACTATCCTTTCGGAAGAAATAAAACTTCAAATTTTGACAATTATACAGCCTTGACATGGAAACAAACTTGATACTGTTCTAGGAGAGGTTGTGGATATGGAAATGCTGTTCATGTAAATATTACCTTTGCCTATTGCGTTGTACTCTGGCTTCATTTTGTTGGAAGAGGAAATTAAAGATGGCAGCCATCCACGCTGGATTTGATTAATGCATGCTTACTAGGACTCTTTGCCTTTAAAAGCTGTGAAGCTTCACATTTTTTGATGGACTCACATCATCATCTCAATGTTTTTGACACAAATGTTGTTAAATGACCGCATTTGAACTGTATATCTTACCGCATTTGAACTGTATATCTTAAAACATGGAAGGAGTTAAAGGGGAAAGTTGCTTTATGCTTAACATTGTCAAATTAAGTTGTTAATTGACACTTGTGCACATAACTTTCCAAGAAATAAAACAATGAAAAAATTTAAGATTGGTTGATACTTGAGAGAGGTGAAAATTCCACCAATTTTATAGAACAATATTTTGGAAATTCCTCTACTTGACTGGTTGACGAAATAATCATAATCAAGTTGCTTCAGTTCCATGCCAAGCCATTCCACAATTTGGCCACACGATATGGTCACAAATTGTTGGACATGGCCAAGTTATCTTTTCTGGTAATTATAAGTTAGCCATGCCCATTTCGTTTTTTTTTTTCTTAGCCTTTTTGCTGGAGAAATAGAAATTTGGCTGTATTTACGCAAAGGTTGTGAATTTGTGGAATTGAACACATATACATCATGTATGTATGTTTAAGTTTGCCTGTGTATGTTGATAACCATAAAGATTGGACAACAGAGGAGTGATATCAACATTTAAAGTTTTATTACCGGTATGCAAAAATATTAAGGCGTGCAATTTTTCTGGTGTTAAAACTGCTGATGGATAAGACAGGACACTGGTAACATATCTAGTAAGTGAACAGCATGCTAGTCACAGAAGGCATAAGCATCTTGCAAACAGAGCAACTTAATATGTGATTAGGATCATGGCTTAGATATCATCGCTCACGAAAACAATGGTAAAAATAAGAGATCGTTCAGAATAGATAATATGAAGAATATGTGTAGATTTATTTATTTTGGTTTGTGGAAGGAAGTAGGGTATTTGCTTACTTGATTTTCATTGTTTTCCATTGCAGGCCCTCTCTGCTCGGTTGGCAGTTTAAGCACTTTGCATGATGGAGGTTATGTTTCAGTCATCATCCGATGGAATGCTGCTGCTTCCTTGTGGCTTTTAAACTTCGAAACTTTTAGTTTAATAACATAAGAATGTGTAAATTTGCTTAATACTTCAAACCTGGTTGCTTCGGACTTTAAGCTTGCTTGTAACTCTGCTTCATGTGATTGTTGAATGACTTTATGTTGTTTAAGAAATATGTAATGTTTGGTTAATTTACTGAATTCAAACTTGATTGCTACGCAAGCCATGGTTGTGTACTACTATACTCTGGCATGGAACGGCTTGAATAAGGGCATTATGAGAACCATGGAACTGGTATTCCTCTTTATGCAAACCCACTCCCCCAAAAAGGTTAGAAGAATTATTTTTAAGTAACATTTTAAATATTTTATATTTAATAAATTAATTTTAAAAAAAATTGATCATTAATCTCACCTTTGTCCCCATTAGATTTGGGCAACTCTACTTTATCAGGGTGGGGGTAGTTGCTTAATCGTTTTATCGGTCAATATATAATCTTTATTTAAATTACTTGTGCAAAATGTTAAATCCAACATATAGTTTTTCTTTAAGTTAGTTTTGCAAAATGTTAAAAGTTAGGTTTTGTATGAAAAGGGTAGCTAGAAGCAACTTCTAATTATTCAATTTTTTGACTTTTTTAAAATGGTCAAAATTATTTTCTTATATTTTTATTTTTTTAAACGATCAAGGATAAAACTGTCAAATAAAAAAATTAAAAAACTATCTACAAAGTTCTTTAAGTTTTTGTGAAAGGGATGCTCTTATCATGTTATTGCTTAAAATAAAAACCTAATTCCTCTATTTGATGTCGTTTCATCCACACTTTCATTTGGTAATATTTATATTTTTTTGGCTTACGTTTCATTGTTTTTATTTTCAGTTCTTCTTTTTTTTTTTTCCTCCAAAATAAAAATCAAAAACATGTTTAGTAATGCTTTTTATAGCATATTTAATTTTATTAATTTTTTTAAATTAACTTAATTTAATAAATAAATAATTTTAAGACGTAATTATAACTTATTAAAAATTCTAAATAATATATTATTTTAATATTAATATTAATTTTAATAAAATAAATTATTTTAATATGTATTTATAGTTAATTTTAATTTTACTAAAATAAATTATTTTAATATATAATTATTACGTATTAAAATTTTATTCTAATAAATAAATAAATATTTTTAGTTTAGTAAAATAAATAATTTTTTATTATATTACATAACCAATTAGACATATATATTATTATGTGCTTGTTTGAATCATCAAATTTTTGTCCAACAAAATAAAATAAAAAATAAATAAATTTTAAAATTTTGAATGTTTGGTGTGTTCCTCAAAAAGTATGAAAAATAAATAAAAGTAAAAAAAAAAAAATTAAACAAAAATTGATAAAAAATAAAAAATTTTGAAAAAGTTAAAAAATGAAAATTTTTTATATAAAAAAAGTTAAATTTTTTTTGATCAAATTTAATACTCTAAACGTACACTATTGAGTGTTCTTTTTTTTTTTTTTCACACTAGACTTTCAAATTAGTCCAAATCAATTCAGATTTCAAAATATTGACCCATACTTAATTTGGTCCACCCCTGAAAATACTCCCAAAAAAAAAAAAAAAAAGTAAAGAAGAAAACCCGCAAAAATGGCGATGGAGTGATTGAAGATTTCGGCAACAAAAAGCAACTGTACTTCACATTCTACCAAACAAACAGTTAATTCGCTTTTTCTCCTTCTCCTTCCACCCTGACAAAGTCTTTTGTACAGATCCAGTATGAACATAGACCTCCTAAAAACAACATCAACAAAAAGACAATTTCGTTCCACATCAAGATGAAAATCAAACCACCGGCGCAACTTAGAGCACGACACTCCATCCTTCTAGGCAATACACCTCATGGAGTACATGGAAAAGGGCGAGTCCACGGTAGGGGCACAATAGACTCTGGTGTGATCACTTTCCAACCAGTCTATCACCGGTCGGTACTCCACCTCCTCATCTTGATCGTACACGAATTCCGGTATTTCCATCTCGTTCCTCCGCACATGGTCCCATAGAAATTCCAACCTGCTCACGTACTTAACCTTCTGGTACAACCTGCGCTCACATTAATTTAACCCCTAATGTCACTAACTTGCGCCTTCAGTTACGACCTTAAGACATCAAGCAAAAAGCAAGCAAGATTATTCATATTCAATGCAAAAAAATCACTTCAAATAAGGCGTAGTTTAGTTTTTATTATGCGTAAACCGCTAAGATGAGCTATAGGGGTGTGATGGAATCTTTACCCCCGGCTGAAGAGAAGACGACCAAACGTTGCCAGGAAGAGCCGTGACGGTAGGCCCGGGTGTAGGAAATACACAGCCTCGAGATTATCTTTGATATTGATCGGAATAGCCTCGTAAATTGATCGGAGAACGGAAATTCCCGGAAAGTTCTCGCTCCTCTGAACACCTGTGTGCACATACACCACAGAGAATGGCCGATTAACTAAACCGGGGAAGATCTTCTCCTCCAAGTACTTCTTCAACGCCTCCACGCTAACAAGTTTCGCTAAACAACACAATCAAATAGTCAAAAGGAAAAAAAAAAAAATTAGAAATCAGGAAATCGAAATGCTGAAAATAGATAAAATTATAAACAGGTGGTAGAGAAAGAGAGATACCAGGGAAGAATTTCCCGATGATTCGGAGAACTTTCCGGCCATGTCTGTCTCTACCGTGAATTTTGAAGATTGCCAGTTTCTCAATGAGTTGTTCTTGCTCCGATTGATAAGAGAGTATAGAAGAAGAACCGTTCATTGCCATCAGTTCTGCTAATGTTCGAGTAAAGTAAGCGGTCGTTACTGGTTACGTCTTTGATACTTTAAAGCGGAGTTCTAATGCGAGAAACCGTCGGGGCAGGGCTTGACCCGCTAGGTGGGTCCACCTTTGTATGGGGTTGGGGTGACTTATCTGTTTGGGCTTTTAGATTTTGATTGAAAAGAGCCTCAATGGGTATATTCTGAAGCATATTCCTTATTTTGGACAGCTCCGAGCCCGAGTCAAAGTCCTTACTCAGCCAATCACTGTGCTATCCATTATCTTTAGCATTGCGGTTGATGTATACCGAGAGTCATTACCTCCAACTTTTTTTTTTAAATAGTTTTATATGATTTTTTTATTAAAATTTAAATGTTCTTGTTTAATAATTTTTAAATATATTACTATAGCCATAAAAAATCATAAAAAATAATTAAAAATATAAAATTCATGTCCGCACAAAATCACATCCACAAAAAAATTATATAAAATAAATAAATAAACTAAAGCAAAAAAAATTGCTAATAATTACTAAACCACCTCTCTGAATAAATTCTATCATAATTTAGCGTCAATTTCTAAAATAATGTGGGCATTTATGAATCCATCACTTTTAAAATAATACCGACTTACAAGTAATTTATTACATAAATGTCATTAATATATCGATCTATATAAGAAGTTAAAGTTGTGTATCATTTATTTTAACATAAAATTGATTGTTTTATACAAAAATGAGTATATTGAAATAGTCAGCGTAATTGGTAATTAAAATCTTGAGTTTACTTTTCAATAATCACTAATTTGAGTCTCCTCATGGCCGCTGAAAGGTTTATCCGATCATCAACTTCAGGGTTCAAGAAGTAGTTAAGGTGCGCACAATTTAGCCCTAACACCCTCGATTACCCAAAAAAAAAAAGATGTATTAGAGGATTTACTTGGTCGTTAAATTTAAGGTCGCATGGATTAGTTGAGATACGCGTAAATTAATCCGGACATTCTCAGTTACAAAAAAAAAAGAGTGTATTGAAATAGATGGGATAATATTATATTTAGCAAATAGTAAGTTGAAAATCATTAAATATACTTGTTTAAATATAATTTTATAATTTGTTCACATATAATTTATTAAACAAGTGTTAGGAACATCTTATTTTTAGAATTTTATACATAAAGTATTTAGAAAATTATGAGGATTGAGTTAGAAATTTGGAAAAGTGAACAAAAATTTAAATTTTTTCATATTCACGAAAAAGTTGAAAAAATTTATTATGAGTGCTTTAGTTTTTGAATTTTTTTTTTTTTTTTTTTTTTTGGGAAGCCTCATAGTATAATGGTTTGTTGCCTCGATCTATGTATCTGGTTCTGGACCGCCGATCTGCTCAATCCGTCTACGCGTTAATTGGACCAGTTTTTGAAAGATGACGGAATAACTTGGATGACTCTTGAAGATGAGGTGCTCCATGACCAATAATTCACGAAGAAAGAAACAAAGCCAACTTGATGTCTCGAAGGTTCATCGTGATCAATGAAACCTACCCAGGGATCAACGTTGACCAGGCATCTAACGAGTCTACTAATACGTCCACGTCTATTTATATGGAGGCTAATGAAGTTGCCTCACATTTTGTAACGCAATTCATCTACGTGGGACCACTTGAATGGAACATAACTTTAAATTGCGCGAGAAATTAAAACCAAAAGACAATTGTTAGAGACAACCGCAACGACGTCGAGAACCAAAAAAAAAAAAAAAAAAACTCAAATCTAAAACAAAATTTAAAAGATTTTAACTTTAAGTATTTATAATTCATTCCAAAATTAAATTCTTTCTCATTAAATGAAATTAAATTTCATCAAATACATCGTGTTAATTTTTCTTTGTCATTTGAAAGATTCAACAACTTATATAGCCATATATCATATAAGTCATAGCTCGGAGACATTTGACTGTGTGCCCAAAAAATTGAATGCTCATTCAGCTAATGAGAGATCATTTTTACGTCTTCAAAAATTACTGCATTGCTACAATCTCTTCGAAATGACATTAGGAGTGTTTAGTAACGCAAATTTTAACATTTTTTTTTAATAATTTTTAGTAAAAAGTTATTAGTCGTAATTTTTGGTGTGTTTGGTAAAGTAAGTTACAATTTTTAACAACTTTTTACAATTTTTAGATATTTGGTAAAATTTTTGATAATGTTTAATAATTTTTAGCAACTTTTAAGTGTTTGGTAAAATTTTTAACAAATTTTAGCAACTCTTTGTGTGTCTTTGGTGAAACTTTGAGCAGAACAAATTACTATAGTAGAACAAAAAAGTAACAAAAGTTGAGGTTTTATCAAACGCTCAACCTGTAACTTTTAGTAAATTTTTATACTTTTATGTACTGTCAAACGGGACCATTACAATCTCTTCAAAACAATACTATATAAAATTTAAGTGGAATAGTGATATTTTAAATAAAAAAATAACTAAAACGGTATCATTTTGATAGAATTACGGCGGTCAACCACCCCCAAACAAACAATTAAATATTGGCACACGGTAATCTAATTCGAGGAGTGGCCCCTGATTGGGTAATGATATGGCATGCAACAAATACATATTAAAAGCCAGCCCATGGCTGAGAGTTACTATTTATTTATGTATTTGTAAATAAATGATTAGTAGTAAAGTAAATGTAATTTATTCATACTAGAAAAATCTATCCAGATTCTATCGAGGACCATATAAAAAATTGTGAGTCATTCCTCCTAAAATTTTAAATCTATTTAACAAATACTTTATTTGGTCCGCTCGTGATTTGGGTTTAATATCGAGGAATATTTTTACCGACTCCCGTAGATATATAGTGTTTTTTTTTTTGTACTAAAAAAATATACATTTTATGTATAATATTCTCATTATCATATTATCCATTTGTATTTTAAATATATATATATATATATATATATTTAAATAGAATATCAGTATTATAAGAGTAAATCAATTTAGTTTTCTTTTTACAAAGAATACTATAATACAAGTGGAAGATTCATAAAAAAGGCATCAATTTAAAAAAAAATATTAAAGTTACTTTTTAATTAATAGAATATCACTACTCTTATTATTCTGTAGGATAGTATAGTCCTATGCAAATGATATGAAAAGTCAAAATATTAAAATTATTGAATAACTCAACTTAGTTTTTGGCTTAATATGAAGGAAGAAAGGTAGGGTCAAATTTACGGGTTGACATAATTTGGTTAAAATAATAAAATTAAAAGTTAAATTTTATTTCATTTCAGTTAAAATGATTCAATTTACTCCATTTATTTAGTCGGCTCGATTTTGGAAGTGGTAGTAATTTAGGTGACATTCGGTTTATTTTCTTATTTTTTATTTTTGTTTTATATGTTTTATATTTTAAAATTTTTAAAATAAGTAAAATAAAAAATATTTTATTTTTCTTATTTTGAATTAAAAACACTTAAAATAACTTTCAAAAACTGATTTTTGAAAATTTTCAAAAACAAACCTCTTATCAAATCGGTTTAATTGTAGTTTTCAAAAATTAAAAATTCAAATAATTTAATCGAAGTGACCGAAATAACTTAAAAATCCAACCAATGTTCACCCCTGGTCAAAGCATAACAACAAACAAGCCTGGCTCAAAAAATTAATGTTTTTTGTAGAGTTCCATTCACAATCCATCCAAGTAAAGGGTGTGTTTTGAATTGTATAAAAGTATATAAAATAAAATAAAATTATAAAAGTAAATATTTTGTAATTCGTACAGTGAGTAAAAAATTTAAAATTTATTATCTCGTAATTTATATTTATAAAAATTTATAAAATTTTATTTTATTTTGTTATGCTAGAAATGGAGCCAAAGTAGGTGCTATTATTACAGTTCCTTGAACGGCCCGTTCAACCTTTTCTGGTCACTAACCAGCAAACACACAAACAACGGCTGCCACATAAAACTGTGAGCTGATGGGCAAAACAACTACTGACCGAACCGGACTCCATTCAAATCGTGCATGAACTATTTTTGGGGAGGGGGGAGGCTGAGGTTCCTGGGATTCTCGGATTTTAGAAGACTCTTAGTGAAAAAATTTATTATAAGAATTACAGTATAAAAATGGAAGGTTAAATTTTATTTATATTTAATTTAATGGTTCTAATTTATTTTAATTAAAATTATTTTTAAAGTAAAAATAAAAATTTAAAAAATCTGATGGGAGCACAATTAATGTGGTATGTTAAATGTCACATGTCATTAAAATATAAATAAATCTCAGCTATTTATTTTTTTACTGTAACTCTTGCAGTGGATTTTTTCACGATAGTCCCCTTGAACCAGAGGTATCTGTGAATATATTTGCATCATTTTGTTTTAAAAAATTCGTGAATGCATTTGTATCATTTAATTTTAATTTTGATAATAAATTACCGAACTTACACAATATTGATATGCCAACCCTCGAATCCCGCATCTTATGTTTCAGTTTTATCCCCTTTAATGCTAGATTTAGTAAATCTGCTTGCCATAACCCAATCAATGGGAGTCGTTTTGGAATCAAAACGAGAAGTTTCCAGGGAGTGTGATCTTCAAGGGCCAACCTCACGAGAAAAATGACACAAGATACAGAAATGGTTTTGGAACATAACAAATAAACAATATAATTGAACCTATCATTTTGTCATATACATCATAAAGGTAAAAAAAAAATTTTTAAATAAATTTACAGTGAATGATATGTATAGTAATAATTTATATACCAAAACAAACTTAACTATTTATCAAAAATTAAAATATAGAATATTTTAATATAAATAATATATATAAAGAATATCTCATATCTAATATAGAATATTATAACACTTAGAATATCATAGTACAGTACGGCATTATTCACTTCTGGGTTTGGGTGATGAGAGGTAAATCATGTTCGTGATCAAGATCTTTTCAGCACGAATCATGCACAACGCAGCACCCAAAAATAGGAATTTTCCGGGTACAATCAGCTCTGAGTTAATTGACAGGAGGTCATAAACGATATCTTTATGAGGATTTACAACTAAGATGTCTTGGGTTCAGACAATCAAATCTAATGTTTGCTACCGATTATTCGGTCTCAAAGTTTGGGTAAAAGAAAAAGGAAGCAGTTATCGTGGGAAGGGAATTTTGTGCAAAAAATGAACTTAAATGCAGCAAGGGATGGATCACAGTTGCAGTTTCATAAACATATCGATCCGAATAATAGTTCAGAAATTGAGCCGCTTCTCTCCTTTCTGTTATGAACTTGCATTGGTTCTTTAATGGATATGAGACTAATGAGTTCTTAAAACTCTGTTCTTACCGTATGCAATCCCTTAGTAAGAACTTTGGTCAATACAAGTATTACCTTTCTCTGAAACAAAGGTTCAAATGGTTACATTATGATTCAATGAACAAGTTGTCCCTCTTTCTACACAAAGGGCACAGGCCACTGGGGAGTACATATTATTGACCAAACTTCTAGTGACAAGAGTTCACCACATTTTGACAGGAAGACCGTGATCCTTTTTCCTCTACCTCTTTTCTGGGATCCATCACCCAGAGGACAATTTTATTGGATCCATCAGCAACTCATCAAATTTTCCAAAATCTAATGCATTTTTTTTTTTTTTTAGACACTTCTCCAGCATGGAGAGGCATGTCGATCCCACCAACCAATCCCTCTCAGTTGTGAATCAAACATAAATGAAAAAAAAAAAAAAAAAAAAGAATCAACGGAATTTGTAATGAAATGACAAACTAAAATTTGTCATTAAGCTCCAATGAAAGATTTCCATATGCTTTATGAATGCCGCCAAACTCAATCTCGAATATAAAATGTTCACGAAAAGGAGAAGATAATTACCAATAATCTCCACAAGAGCATAATCCATCAACAAAATGGTGGAACCGCTTCAAATCTCGAATTATAATTGTACGCTTCTCAGTGAGTGATACAAACTTTGCAGTGCTGTGACAATCACCACAAATTCTGAGGTTCTTAGTTATAACTATTGGCCTACCACTGTCAGTCACCAAAAGGCCAAATGCAATGGCCAACTTCTCACTGTGCTTATTGATCATATCTAGTTTAACCTCCTCGTCAATGTCATGCAGAACAAATTCTGTTTTAGGGATATATCCAGCCTTGTGAATTTTCTCAGTAAGTTCTTCCAACTTTCTATATATTTTCTTCGAGTCAGGGTGGGTTTGATCACCCGCAACAAATCGATGAATCTTGCTTCTATGCTCAATAAAACTGCATCCTGGGTTTCTCACGAGACCTCTGTCCTTCATCAAAGCCCTCACCTTTGAAGCATCACTCCACTGGCCAGCTGCAGAATATATATTTGATAGCATGACGTAGTTCCTAGAGTCAGATGGGTTCAGAGAAAACAATTTCTTTGCAGCTTCTTTCCCAATCTCAATGTCACCATAAACCCTACAAGCATTAAGAAGAGCTCCCCAAATTCCAGAATTTGGCTCCAGGGGCATGCTCTCAATCAACACACGGGCATCTTTCAGAAGTCCAGCACGACCTAAAAGATCAACCATGCACGAATAGTGATCCAGCCTGGGTCCAACCTTATAAACACTAGACATTGTCTCAAAGTAAATCCTGCCCTCCTTAACAAGCCCAGAATGACTGCAAGCGCTTAACAAATGAGTGAAAGTAACATGATCAGGTTCCACACCTTCTCTAACCATAAGATCAAACAGATCAATTGCACCCCTGCCATATCCATGAACTGCATAGCTTGCAAGCATTGCGGTCCAAGCAATTCTATCAGGATTTTTCATCTCCCTGAAAACCTCATATGAAGCATTTAATCTTCCCGACTTTGCATAAACTTGTAAGAGTGCAGTTGAGATTGTTATGTCTGACTCAAGGCCACAGGTGAAGATATAGGTATGGATAGCATCTGCCAGTTTCCCTACACCTAAATCTGCACAACCCTGAAGCAAGTTCACTGTAGTGGCTTGATCAGGCATAAATCCAGCCCATCTCATTGATTTAAAAAGATCAATTCCTTCCTCAGGAAACCCATTTTGAATGTGAATTGTGATAACTGAATTCCATGAGACCAAATTTGGGGCTGACACTGCCTTAAACAGTTGACAAGCCAAGTCTAAATAGCCAAACTTCCCGTACATGTTAATTAGAGCATTGATAACCTTTATTTCTGATAACAAACCCATTTTAACGGCAAGCCCATGAATATAACTCCCTTCTTCTAAAGCAACCATGTCAGTGCAAGCTGAAATTGTTGAAATCAAAGTCACTTCATTCGGCGCCATATCCATCTCTGATCTCATCCTAAAAAGTGCGTTCAAGCATTTATCCACATCACCTCTCCTTGAAAACCCCGAAATCAAAGAATTCCAGGAGACCAAATCCTTAATGGGCATTTCATCAAACAACAATCGTGCATCCTCCAAACACCCAAGACTGGAATAGACAGACACCAAACGGTCACCAATGAAGCCATCGCGGTAATTCAGAGCTTTAACAACTATGGCATGAATTGCACGGCAAAGGGCGGCGGAGGAATAGGAGTTAAGTGCGTAAACAAGAGATTGAACAGTGGGGTTCGCATGGAATTGACGAGAAGTTTGACAGACAAAAGCACTGCACAAACTTCTTGAGTAGACGAATTGGGGTAGAGATAGAGGTAGAGATCGTTGTTTGATGCACAAGCCTGTGGAACTGAAGAAACGGTATGCGAGAAAGTTTAAGGAAAGCCAAGAACAACAATGTACTCTTGTCATCTCCCATCATTAAAATTCAAACAACAACGTTAAATTCGAGCAGCCAGTCCCACTAGGCTCGTCTATGTGAAATTAGAGCCGTTCAATAAAAATATTTTAATATTAATTATACTTTTAATAATAAAAATAATTTTAATTTAATAAAATAAATCATTAAATAATAATTTATTATATCAGTAGTATTTGATTTTAATTTTATTAAAATAAATAATTTTAATAATAGATTATTTTTTATTATAAATAAAATAAAATATTTTAACAAGATAGATGATTTTGATTTAATTAAATAATGATTATTTAAAAACAGTTATTATAAATTAATTTTTCAAAGGGATAAAAAGAGTATAATCTCATGCAATTCAAAATGAGGTGATATTGCATTTGAATGGCTTCAAAAGTAATTTTGATAAAATATTCAAATATAAAATTAAAATAATAAAACTTCCACATAAAATTTGTCCAAATTCCGATGAACAAGAGAGTAAAAGATATTGTGTTTACGTGGACCCTGCTAGTTCAATGACTAGTCAATATAATAGTTGTCTTTTCATAATAAATATTGGTGAGTAAAATTTTAGGTATCCTGAAATTTTTTATAAGTAAGGGAAGATTTATACCCATAATTGAGGGGCAATATTTATGAGATAATATTAAATCTCATAAGAATATATATACTAATTTAATATTTTCTTTATCCAATTAAGGAAAATCATATCAAATTAGGGAATACTTATAATTCCACTCCAACTACAACTCTACAAAATATTCTTATAAATAGGGGACAAAATCACCCTAACAAGTATGGGAAAAACTCTCTCTTTTTCTCATTTTCTATACAAAGACCCTGCAACTTGTGCTAACTTAAGCATCGGAAATTTTTTGACAGGCACCACACCGGTAATCATTTTAGGGAGAGTTCCGTTATTCTCTAAGAGGGCGAGTCAGCAAAGGCCCGGATTGAAGGACTACGAAATTTTTGCACTATCAGTTTGCGCCGTCTGTGGGAATGAGATTCTCGTTGTTTCTCGTGGTCCGGACCAATCTAGCAATCCACAATCACAAAAATTACAGGGAGTGCTTTTCCTTACACACAATATTATTTCCTACATATTATTTTATTCTGTTAAAAAATTATAGGATTCGTAAATAAAGTTACTAGTATTTTTAAACACAGAAAACATCACGACAACTCGATTTACATCATCGTATATATATTCGAATCCTTCATGAACAATCTCCACACACACACACCCATGTATATATATACATATATATATTGGTTTACCAGTACCTCGTTAACTGCCCGGTACTCTACTGTTGGGTATGTATTCCAATACATATAAAAGTGCCTTAAATTCAAGATTAAAGACTTTGCACATATTAAAAAATCATTTATCAGTATTGCGTATCTTCATTGATTTACTGCATACGTGTTCAATTCATATAGACTGTGCCTACAATTTGCATAATCCATATAAACTAGGTCTACAATTTCATATAACAGCGAGTATGTGGCGGGCTTTTGTTGAAACTTTCTTCATTAACTGAAGATGGCAAGCCATGTGAATCCCAGATCAAGATTAAATTCTAATTAGATTGAAAAAGAAAATAGTATAAATTAATAAAAATTATAATTTCATAATTCATATGGTGTAAAAAAAAATCCACTATGAATTAACTAGTTACAAAAGTATTACAAAGAGTTTAAATACTTAAATCCGTCCCAATCCTATTCTCTTCTTGCTCGCTAAATCCTTTAATACAGTAATGCCGATGCGCTCCTTAGTCAAAATGTTTCATACAATGCAACTCGGACTAAATCTTAAGGTGTTGTCCCAGAGCCCAGAAATGTTCTGTGTTCATAGTCAAATTCCACAAAGCTTGAAAAGATTTGGTTAATGTCCTTGATTACACAGTGAAGTACACAATCAATCCTCAATTTTTCATCCAGTACATTCAATAACCCAGCCTCTATTTTTCAATCACCATAGATGTTTCCTTCATAATCTCTATAAAAAACCAACCTCAGGGAATCAAATTAAACTTTTTTCTTATTGTTTGGCCAGAGCAGGGTTAAATTGATTGGAAGATCAGATTGCTTGGTTTTGAGAGCTTGTGTCACCTATCCTCTAAAGTATCTAATTCATTTTTGCTCAGTTCATATAGGCAGAGAAGCTTGTGACTATTTTGATTCCCATGAAAAAGAGCACAATCTACTTCTGTGTTACTGGGATTATGTTGCTGTCAAGGTTTGTGGATTGGTGGAGTCAGTTCATGAAGGCAAAATTTGGGTTACACTTTGGTTATCCTGGAAGACCCCTTGTGCACAGTGAAGGTGTGACCATTCACCCGAGCAAAATTTTGAGATTTATTACATCCTAATGATGTTTTGATATTCTCTTTTGGTAAGAAAAGAAATATATATATATAGTGACATGATGACTGTAAATAAACACAGAAAAACCAAAATTAATCTTTTAAAATATTAATTCCTCACAAAAGACAATGAGAAATCAACTTTATTCACAACAAAAAAAGAGAGTAGAGTCTGCCGTGTAGCTATCATCCTTGAATTATAAAGTGAAATTCTTTGTCATTGAGCATCACTTGGCCGAGGTATTCATATTAACTTCAAAAATTGTCGAGTATTATTTTTATTTTTATTTATTCTAAGCTTTATTTTAGTGCAACAAATATATTTTAGAAATGTCTGTTGATATTTTGAAAGTGCTTGAATGTAATGGCAATATACATAAAAAAAATTTATTATGCCACGCCCCCCGAATTTTCTTATCATATATAGATGCATTAAATTTTGACCACATTATCATGTATAGTGTAAAGTTATATATGCGCATTATAGAGATTCCTGCAAACATTCTTAAACTACACCATCTCATTATATTTCAAATTAATTACAGGATTACGCAACTTTATGCAACTATGCACATGCTAGCATGATTTTGCATTTGCTAGCATATTTAGAAGCTTGATTCAATGAAATTGTTGAGCATGAGTTATCAGTTGCTATCTATATGAGCCTAACTTGAATTTAAGCACTTGCTATAATCTTAAATCTATTAATATATTTTCCAAACATAATGATATGCATTAGTGAGCATAACTTTAAGTCGCGTCGCATTATTAAGCATAAATTATTTACATGTTCAACTATAAATTTAATTATCGAGTATGATTTACTCATATATTTTGGTATGAATTTAATTACCAAACATAATTTATTCAAATTTTCAGATATGACTTTACTCACTGACCATGATCCCTTAGATTGGATATGATTTAAAATTACCAGATATCCTAATCACGAATTGATAGTGCCGAGTAAAAGCAGGCTAAGCATGATTAGACCAAGTGCCAGTTGATCCTAAAACAATTGAGAATTCAATAATTCTACCAAGTACTCCAGGAACTATCATTTAACACTAACAGGTGTAAAAGATACTCCGTCGATAAGAGAAAGCTTGACCAACCAAAGAGAGCCTGCTAAGCCAAAAGAGTCTAAGGGGCATATCGACAGCTCAGTCAGTCCGAGAGAGGCCGACCGACAGAGAAAAACTGTCCGCTAGGTCAAGAGAGCCTAAGGGGTAGATCGATAGTTCGGTTGGTCCGAGAGAGGCCGACCGACATAGAAAAACTGTCCGCTAAGTCAAGAGCCTAAGGGCCAGATCGACAGTTCGGTCGGTCCGAGAGAGATCGACCGACAGAGAAAAACTGTCCGCTAGGCCGAGAGATCCTAAGGGGCAGATCGACAGCTCGGTCGGTCCGAGAAAGGCCGACAGACAGAGAAAAACTGTCCGCTAGGCCGAGAGCCTAAGGGGCAGATCGACAGCTCAGTCGGTCCGAAAGAGGCCGACGCCTAAGGGATAGATCGACAGTTCGGTCGATCCGAGAGAGGCCGATCGACAGAGAAAAACTGTCCGCTAGGTCAAGAGAGCCTAAGGGGCAGATTGACAGTTTGGTCAATCCGAGAGTGGCCGATTGACGAAAGAAAAAGCCCGCTAGGCCGAGAAAGCCTAAGGGTAGATCGATAGCTTGGTCGGTCCGAGAGAGACCGACCAAAGGGAAAAAAATCGACTAAGCCAAGAGAACCCGAGAGGCAAAGCAACAACTTGAACGGTCCCAGAGTAACCGATCAGCGAAAGAAAACTACCTATATAGCCAATTGCAAGCTCAATTAGCCTAAGTATGCCTGCTAAGCCCAAAAGGCTGATCCAACTAGAAACTACTCGATTTGTCAGCTCAGCTATATCAAAAACCTATAGGCAAACCCATGATTTCAAAAATATGTTATTTGGTTTACAAAGCCAATCACGAAGCCGCCAACAAAGCAGAACATAAAATATACACACAGCTTATGGACCAATAAGTCCTTAGATTCCCCTTGATTCGCTTAGGAAACCAGGGGAATCGGGGGCAGCTGATGAGTAAGATTTTAGGTACCCTGAAATTTTCTATAGTTAAAGGAAGATTTATGCCTATAATTGGGGGTAATATTTATGAGATAACATTAAATCCCATAAGAATATATATACCAATTTAATATTTTCCTTATTCAATTAAGGAAAATCATATCAAATCAGGGAATACTTCTAATTTCACTCCAACTACAACTTTACAAAATATTCTTATAAATAGGGAACAAAATCACTCTAACAAGTATGGGAAAAACTCTCTCTTTCTCTCATTTTCTATACAAAGACCCTGTCACCTGTGCTTACTTAAGTATCGGAGAATTTTTGGCAGGCACCACACCGGTAATCATTTTAGGGAGAGTTCTGTCATTCTCCGGGAGGGCGAGTCAGCGAAGGCCTGGATTGAAGGACCACGAAATTTCTGCACTATCAAATATTATTTTAATTTTTTTTATAATTACATTTAAAGTTACTTAACCTTGAAAAGTAAAATAAAAATAATTATTTCACAATAGCTCTTCCGTAACCGTGCCTTTAAAAAGAGCACTCCTTGGCACTTGTTAACATTTGTCAAAGTCTAAAAAGTCCAAGGATGATATACGCATCATATTACTATTATTTTGATTATAAAATAAAAAGATATACTTAATATGCTTTGCTTTTAATTTTTCACACTTTAAAAAATAAAATTTATTGTAAGAAAAAATAAAATGTAAAAAAAATAAAAATAAAAAATTGCTTGCACTTAATATTTTTTAAAAATAAATTTATTTGAATAATTTATTAACAATTTATTATTTTACTCAATTCTAACCGTTTTCGAGCTAAAAAAAAAAAAAACTCTAATATTTTGATCCCGCCCACCTGCGGTCGCCCTTGCATGATGCAGATGGACAGAGTTAGTTTACTATTTAAATTAAAAGAATTCTGATTTTTTTTTAAAATAATCTCTAGGAAATTTATTATGTCATCATAGTTACTCATAAAAAGAGAATATACCAACTTTTAAAATCTTGTATTTGTTTTTTAAGTAATCATTAATTCGAATCTCTTCAGTACTATTAGAGGGTTTATCCAGTTACGTTTCTTCGATATTATTAGAGAGTTTACCTGGTTATTAATTTTTCTAAAAGTAATGGCGGAGCCAAGAAGAGGTAAGAGGATAAGTGATCGTACTTGATTTTTGATATGGAATTACTAAAATGCTCTTACCATTTAATTTTATTAAAAAATTAAATTAATTTAAAATTCAAGTATTTTATCTTATTAAAAAATTAAGGTTATGCAAAATTTTTTAATATAAAAAAAATTTACAAAAAATCAAGTATTTTTGTATAATAAAGTATATTATCCCACTACATTATAGAAATTTTTTGTGCATAATATCATTATTTTTAACATATAACACAATAAATTCTATACACAATAAAACTTAATAATAATTATATTTGTTTTTTTTAATGAGATACATCCCCAATAAATTTTAAGTACTGTTAAAAGGATCAATTAAACCATTGTAAAAATTATATTCATTGGTTTAATATACAAATATGGTTTTCTTTTTCTCTAACAGCAGCATTACTTTTCTCCTATTCTAAACTCCAATGTAACTCTTTGTCCCATTCTTAGTAGGGATGTAAACGGGTAGAGTACCCACCTAATTAACTAATCCCATTACCAAACCCATTTATTTTTTGCTTACCATTACCGTCCCAAACTCGTTTATTTTTTTAGTTGAAATCCCAAACCTGTCTCATCCCAAATCTGCGAAACCTGTCCCAAACCCGCAAAACGCATCCCAAACCCGTGAAACCCGTTTATGTTCAATTAGTCAAATTATCCATTAAGTACCCTTTAAATATCCGATTTGAGATAAAAAATAAAAAAATTAGTAAGCGATAAAAATGTTAAATTTAATAAATTGAACAAATTTATTAGTCAAAGAATCTCTAAGTTTTTTTTTTGAATATATACTATAAATAGTAGAAATAACAAAATACGCAAGGAATACCCTTGGAGTAGTATAATAGAAATCACAGTTCATAAAAGACTTTCAAATCTAATATAGAATAATCCATGACATGTGAAAATAACACACAACAAAAATTTTATTTTAGGGATAAAATTGTAAATATATAAATATATATTTTATTCTATTCTATTTTATTTTATTAACTGGGTACTTAACGAGTACCTTACAAGTATCGAGTATTAGGTATCCTATAAGTATAAACAAGTATTGGGTATTGGATACTGGGTACTTTATAGGTAAATCTTAAACCCGTCCCAAACCCGCACGTGTATTAAATTTCAATACTAAACCCGTCTCAATCCCATTAGGGTATTTCCTAACGGGTTTTTATTTGGTTCGGTTAGGTCGGGTACCCTCATGTACCCATTCCATTGACATCCCTAATTCTTAGGTGTTTGGTACCCTCTTAGTAAAAATTATAGATTCGCCCTTACCCACGGGTGGAGCCACATGGGGGTAAGAGGGGCAAGTGAACCCCCTCAATTTTTAAGATAAAATTACTAAAATACTTTCCTTATTGTTTTAATTTTATTTAAAAATTAAATTAATTAAATTTTAAGATATTTTGATTTTATTAAAAATTTAAAGTTAACTCAAAATTTTTTAACATATAAGAAGTTTAAAAGAATTAAACTTGGTATTTTTTGTGAAATAAAGTGTATTCTTTTAATACATTATTGCATATTTTTGTTTATACTATCAGTAAATTTAGCATATAACACAATAAATTCTATAGTTAATAAAATTTAATAATAATTATATTTTTTGTAGCGAGGGATATCTCTAATAAAGTTCAGGTGTTTGAACTATTAACCTTGAGAAATATATTAACTAGTTAATACTTATGAATAATTTATTTTCTCTCTAAAAATAGCATCATTTTTCTCCTACTCTTAATCGAAAAATAAGTCAATTGTTATTTTTTCTTGGGTGCTCGGTGCCCCCCTCAACAAAAACTCTAGCTCCGCCCCTGCCCCTACCTGAGAGATATTTAAACTAATAAGATTTTAGATTTGCTTCTTAATGAATACCAGTTTGAGTCTCTTAAGAGCCATTAGAAGACTTATCCCATATATTTTAGGATACCAAAAATTAGTTGAGATGTTCAAAAATAATTACTCTTAAAAAGTAATTTTATCATATAAATATTTTATTTCTCCCTTAATCAATTAGTTATAGATAATTTTTAACAAGTGATTAAAAATTCTTGACTCCACCGCTTGTTGTGGCTTGCATCTAAGTTTGATATTTAAATATATAAAATGCAAAAAAAAAAAAAAAAAACTAATCATGTAAAAGGAAAAGGTAATTTACTCCATTTAAATTAATTTATTTTTTAATGTTTAAAGCAACGTGAAAATGAGCTCCACTGGAAATTAAAGAGAACTTGCACATATTATCATTTTTTAATCACCCCGTTTGGTGAAAGAAAAAATAAGATAAATTGAGATAAAATGTAATTTGAGATTAATTTTAGCGTCACTTTTTTTGAAAAGTCACAAACTGTGGGAACAGTTTGTCAAATTCGTTTCCACGGATTCAAAAAAATTCACAAAAAATAGCGATAACGGTACTCATTTGAAAGCTCCCGATACGAAGATTATGATTGTATAAAAAATTTACACATTCGGATAACCTACTTCTAGATTTTTTATTTTTTTAGTGAAATATTAGAATTTTTTGAAATTAGTGATGATGGAAAAATTAAAGATAAAAGAATTGTTAGAGATTTATAGAGATTTTTAGTATTTTTTTTATGCCAAACGCAGCCCTCATTTATTGGCCTTTAAATACGAGTGGTTGAGCGCAGTGCAAATTTATTAATACATAACCACTTCCATGAAAAGATAAAGTAAAGATAAATATTATGAGCTATGGTTTACAATTTTTTGTTAATTTTCAGTGATATTTACTCAAAAACTGACACGTCTCTTTTACGTGTTTAGTAAAAATTTTTAAAAATTTAAAAATATAAATAAAATAAAAAAAACATTTAGTGGCTTTGTGCGGGTGAATTTTTTTTTATATATTTAATAACTTTTAGTGAAAAAGATTAAAAAAAATTTAAGACACTGTTTAGAGTTAAAAAATACGAAATTTTACAAATCTTTACAAACATAAATTACGATATTATAAAATTTAAATTTTTACTCGCTGCGCAAAATATGAGATACTAACTTTTACAAATTTATAAAAATTTATACAACTCAAAGTACATCCTAATTTTTTTGTTGGGCTTGTTCCAAAGCTGACTTATGCAGTGTGTTTAGAGTTGTATAAAAATATATAAAATTGTAAAAGTTAATATCTTGTGTTTTATGTAATGAATAAAAAATTTAAATATTATACATTCTCGTAATTCGTATTTATAAAATTTTGTAAAATTTTATATTTTTTATTACCAACTCCGAACAAGGCCATTACTCCATTGGTCAAGAGTCAAAGCCTAAAAAAGATGAAACGGTCCATGCCAGTGCGGGATGGGACCCATGTTTGATGAAAACCAGTGGGGTCTAAGATTGTTAGGTATTGTTTGGGAAGAGTTTTCATTGCTTAGTTGGAATGAAAAAATGTTAATTTATGTCAATTTAATATATTTACCATTAGTGATTTAAAAGAGATTTAAAATGTAAAAGAATAATTTTAATTATTTTAAAAGATTAAAAAATTGAGTAATCAAAAATTAATTTTTAATTAGTTCATCCCAAACGAAGCCTTGCCCTCACGTACAGCCTGCGGCATCGGAGGCCTTCCTCGTCCGCGGTCCAAACCACGCAACCAAAGCTCACATACGAAAGCCTGAACACGGCTACGTACAGAGAAAATAAAATGATGCCTTAACATTATTATTACCAACTTAAATTAGCTTGATGATATCAAAACCCATCAACCGTTCAGATTTCTCTGGCAAAAGCTCTGCCTGCAATATCTACTGACAGATGTACGTAGAGATATGATCAGATACTATTCCCACAGAATAGCGCTGGTGCAATTGCATGTCAACGTTCTCAAAGCGAAACAGAGATTGCAGTTCATATATTCATTCCTGCACAGCCGTCAGACTTTGGAAGACACTTGGAATAACACAAGAGATTCATATATATATATATACACACTGATATACACGGAGATATATATATATATATATATATAGAGAGAGAGAGAGAGGGGTTAGTAATAATTAAGGAGGGTCGCCCGTGGAAATTAAATGAGCATTAGAAATGGCTCAGTGGTATTCACCAGAGAGAGAGAGTGACTAGACAGAAAAGGCCAAAATTTGATAACCGTTACGGCATTACTTTGCACGCGTCCCACTCTTTTCTTTTAATTCCTGCTTTATTCAGACTTACCCTCCCTTAATTACAAGCTTACCTTGGAATCATCTCTTCTTTATCGTCATTACAGACTTACAGCCTTTGTCATTTACTTCTCTTTCCTTTCTATTTATTTCTCTTTCTGGGTTTTCCGGCGAAGTCGCTGGTGGGTCAATGTCGTCGACGGAAACGATGGCTGCCCGGAATGGAATGGAGGGTCGGTGCTATCCTCCGCCTCTCGCTTCCCATGAGGACGTTGTCAAGGACCCTACTCTTTTCTGGGACACTCTCCGCAGCTTCCACTCTGAGTTGGGCACCAAATATATGTGAGTCCCTTATTTTTCTTTATTTTATTTTTTTTTCAAAACTGGATTTTTGCGTTCATTGGATTCCCCCAAAGATCTAATGCTCTCAATGTGTGTATATATATATTTTACAAGTGCATATAAAATTTTATTACACTTTTTTTTTCTTTAAAAACATTTTTTTTTAACAGGGCTGAGTGTTTTTTAATCTTTAATCTTCTGATTTGTTGTTCTTGTAAGGGTTCCTGTGATTGGAGGGAAGGAGCTAAACTTGCATGTTTTGTATGTGGAGGTGACCAAAAGAGGTGGTTATGACAAGGTTCAGGATCTACGAACTTTTGATCCAAATAACTTGAAACTGTGTTTATAAATATTTTTCTGTAATCTGTATGTATCATGTTTGTGAGACAAGGATGAACACTTCCCGCAGGTTGTCTCAGAGAAGAAATGGAGGGAAATTAGTTCTGTTTTCAACTTTTCTTCCACAACAACAAGTGCTTCTTATGCATTAAAGAAACACTACTCTAGCCTTCTTCATCATTATGAACAGGTTTACTTCTTTAAGTTACAAGGTCCCTCGATTACTTCAACAGGTAATAAAATTTTTGTCTTAATCTGCTTATGCCTTTGCACCCTCCCCCCCCCTCTCTCTCTCTCTCTCTCTCTCTCTCTCTCTCTCTCACTGAACTGGGTTTCTTCTAAGGATCTCTTGTACTTTATGCCTACTATTTATTTTGTTATTCTTTTCCTATGCCTTTTCAATTTTCCTTGACCCTCATGTCCTGTTATTTTCTCATGTGGACCCAAAATTTGTTCATTGCATGCGCGAATATTTGTCTAAACTAGCAAGTGATTGTACTAAAATTTTTCTTCCAAACGTACTTTTTTTTTTTTTTTTTTTGCCAGTCATATTTTAGTGCCGTTTGCTCATATAAAATTGTCACACACCCCCACTACTATTGTTTAGATCTCTATACCACAAATGTTATGTTCATTTTTTTCATCGTTGATGTGTCATAAAATTGTTAAGTCATTTTGTGATGTTTGACGTGCATATGGGCAGTATATATATGGTGATTTCTCAACAATTATCACCATCCTTTGAATGGGGTCCGGCACATAATAATTCACATCTATTTCCTGATCTTCACATTGGCAGATTTATGGCTGTTTGTTTATGTAAGATGGACCAATCGATTCTCGCTCTAGTTCGATTTAGCTGTAGACTTGCTCGAGCTCAACTCGGAACGTAATCGAACTGAGCATAAATCAAGATTTTAAGCTCATTAAAGTTAATGAACCTAATTCAAACATCTTACCATTCTACTTGGTTTGGTTTATTCACACTCCCGCAGCAAACCCTTTGCCTTTGAGATTGCAAATCTTTGTCATTTGATTGCCCCATTTTCCACTTTATGAAACATGGGATTCTGGTCATTGACTGGAACTGGTACTGTGTAATTAGAAGATTTACATGACCATGTTGGGTGAACTTCTTATGCTTCGCTTATCTGATTTTGAATTGATAATGTTTTCCACTGTTGTGAGATTTTCATAGCTGGAAAATTTTAAGAAATATTTTGTTTCTTCTACTAAAATTGTAGTTACTCATTGCCCTTTTCTTATATATGGTTTTCAGCTTTTGGGGTAATTGCTGGGAAATTTGACTGCGGCTATTTGGTGACCATGAAAGTGGGTTCTGAGATTCTGAATGGAGTACTCTACTATTCAGACCAACCTGGTTCTTCTTCTACGTCAACTTGCACTGCCATTGTTCCGTACACCCCTAAGCCTCCTCGTGGTAGGGGGTATAGAATAAGGAGGAGGAGGAGGAGGAGGGGAGGAGACCCCAGCCGCCCAAAGCCCAATAGGAGTGGTTACAACTTCTTCTTTGCTGAAAAACATTCCATGCTTAAATCTCTTTATATTGATAGAGAGAGGGAATTAACAAAAAGGATAGGAGAATCTTGGAACAATCTCAGCCAAGAAGAGAGGGTGGTAAGTACAATTAGCCCATTTTTGTTTGTTGCTCATGTTATATTACCGTAAGGCAAATATTAAATGCATTTTACTTTTTACTTCTCACACTTCATCTTCTCTCGCAACTAATACTATTTCTTTTGGAGTGTGACAATCTTAAAGTTTAGCGTATTTAATATTATACTTTCAGTTTGATACAGAAGAACGGAATGATCATATTCTCACATTTTTATTCCGTTTATCTTGTTTGATACGCTTAATTTATTATTTTCGAGAAAATGATAGTGTGAGAATATGGCCATTTCATTCCCTTTCCTTCCTTTGTACCAAATTTAGGCTTTATGGCGTTGTCTAATATGTCCTGATAGCAACTAGGAAGAACCACATACTGAATAATTGAATGTTTGTTCATTAAGCACTCATGGCATGATATGATTGAACTAGTACTTTGGGTAAGGTCTCGGAAGAAATAAGGCAAGTTTATTTTGAGTAAGAAATTGAAAAGTAAAATTTTTTTGCTTTTGGCATGGCTAACCTTTTAGTTATTTATTTATTTGACATATTTGACTTTAATAATTTGAGAGATGCCTTAATTAAGGTATGAGGGTAATTTTGAATGTATTTCTTTTTTCTTTTGTGGTATTACTTAGGGTACTTATACTCCACTTTTGGATTTATTTCCTACCAAAATCTAAAGGTTCAAAATTATTTCCTATCACATCTCATGTCAAATCATATCTTTTATCTCACTTTATATCCCACCAATTAAACATCAAAAAAATAATTTCACATAAAAAATTAATCCTATATTATATCTAATTTCATATATTATTTCTTGATATTACTTATATCCCATCATCCAATCCTTCAAAATAAACATAGCCTTAATTTATTATCTTCAAGGAAATGATAATGCGAGAATGGACATTTCATTTCCTTCCTTTTCTTTGTACCAAATTAGGCTTTATGGTTTTGTCTAATATGTTCTGGTACAGCAACTAGAAAGAACCACATACTGAAAAAATAAGATAAGTTTATTTTGAGTAAGAAATTGAAAAAATAATTTTTCTTTCTTTGGTCTTTTGGCATGAACTAACCTTTTAGTTTATTTATTTATTTATTTGACATATTTGACTTTAATAATTTGAGAGGTGCCTTAATTAATGTATGAGGGTAATTTTGACAATTTTACCCAAAAAAAAAAAAAAAAAGGAAAACAGAAAAGAAAAAAGAAGTACATTTTTTCAGGCTTTCCAACCGATTGAAATGAAGTGAAAAAAGTACGAACGTTTGGGGTTAGTTGATCGATAGACTTATTTGATTTTGTGCCTCCAGGTCTACCAAAACTATGGGGTGAAGGATAAAGAAAGATACCAAAGAGAAATGAAGGAATACAAAGAGAGAATTCAGATTGGGCATTAAAAGGAATGCCGAGGGAGCCTGCTACTATGTTCAAGTAGGGATGGATTACCAGCACCGGAGAAGAGGACAATTCATACTGGTTTCTGCTTCGTAAGAACCTATATATATATATAAAGCATGTATATATAGTACTGTTTCGAAGGATCTGCTTCTGACTTCTAAAGTTGCTTTAAGTTATTTATTTGAAATTGGGAACGATCATTGTTAATTTTTTTGCATGGTTATTCTTTCCTTCTTTTTCCTCCTCCTCTCTTGAATATATGATTACCCTTATGTATCCTACACGAGAAAGTGGTCTATACCACCTTCTGCAGTGTCAAAAACCAGAGGAAAAAAGGGGGGGGGGTATTTGGAGCTGCATCGCATGCGGTAAAATGTTGCTTTGCTATACTATTTCAAATGTGTGACAATACTGTAGCTCTTCTGTACTTTTCTAACGGGCGGACAAAACGTGCGAGAGAATCGAAAAATTCAACCTATTCAATCACTTTGGGTTTGATTAATTCGGTTTTAGCATGCATGAAGTCGTCCATTTTGATCGGTTCGATTTTAGATCTTAAAATTGTTAATCCAATTATTTTGGTTAGATTTTTGAATTAACATATTTTTCACACCCACTTAGGGTATGTTTGGAGTTGTATAAAGATTTTTGAATTAACATATTTTTTGCGCCCACTTAGGATGTATTTGGAGTTGTATAAAAGTGTATAAAATAAAATAAAATTGAAAAAGTAAATGTCTCGTAATTCGTGCAGTGAGTGAAGAATTTAAATTTTATTGTTTTGTAATTCGTGTTTGTAGGGATTTGTAAAATTTTATTTTATTTTGTTTAACTCCAAATGGAGCCTAATCTAACCAAAATTTGAAGGTTTGTTTTGCAAGCAAGGACACTAATATGTTATGGGCCCTAATTCAGTTGTCCGAATCTGTTAAAATTGAATTTATTTAATTCGGTTTTGGTCCCGTTTAACATCATGAACAAACTCTAAAAATCTCTATAAATCTTTACACCCACCATCGCTAATTTCAAAAAATTCTAATATTTCACAAAAAAAATAAGAAATTTGGAAGTAGGTTAACCGAATGTGTAAATTTTTTATACAATCATATTATTCGCGTCGAAAGCTTTCAAATGAGTATCATTGTCGTTATTTTTTTGTGATTTTTTTTGAATCCATGGGAACGGATTTGAAAAATCGTTCTCACAGTTTGTTATTTTTCAGAAAAAAAAGGCGCCAAAATTAACTCTAAATCACATTTTATCTCAATTTATCTTATTTTTTTTTACTCCAAACGAGGCCTTTATAACCCGATTGGTTCGATTTTAGGATCAAAATTGAATTTTTTGACTCCGTTTGGAGTGACAAAAAATTTTTAAAAACAATAAAAAATATTAAAAAATTTTAAAAGTTATTCATTTTTATCTCTTGTACAAATTATGAATTTATAACTTATCTCACTTTATTTTATTTTATATCACTTTTTTTTGTCATTTCAAACGCAACGCATATTTGTTTTGATTTTATGAAATACTTGGATCAGTTTTGAACCTGATAAAAATTTAGATCGATCCTGAATCTGCAATAAACTCGAATAAAACTGATTCATGTAAATCATCAACCACCGTATTTGACTTGTGCAAAACCCTCGTTATTTGACATGGAATAATATTGAACATAGAATTTATAAAATAAAACATTATTCCTCTCATTGAATTTTAAAGAAAAAAAATATGGCAGATCGAGATAAGTGTTTTTCCTCGGAAAAATTATGCAACGATCATTGAGTGTACTTATTGCGCTTGCTCCATGCATAGTCCGACCCTATCCTGGAAGGCATATTTGTTGGGCAACTCCACTAATTATTTTCTTTCCTCCCTGCCACTGAAATTCGTAGAGGAAAACTGAGACAAGTAGAAGTGCGAGGGCTGCAATATGAAAAATCATACCATGCTCTTAGGGCCGGATGCTCTTGACTATTACCATGCTCTTAAGACAGGTTCGATTTGATTCGGTTCAGATTCAATCAGAAATAGGAGATTAAACAGATGGAGATTAACTTAGATGTTCTAAGGTTGGTGATACTGTGCCAAAGAAGTTCTTCTTCGGGTTTGTGCTTAGTTTGAAAAATTTCAAGATAAAAAAGAGAATGAGAGAGCTCATGTGTTAAACAAAGATCAAAGTCCAGCTGAAAATGAGTTGGAATTGGACTTGTGTTTAGTTTGACAATCCAAACTAAAGCAGGATGGGAGAGCTTGATGTATGCCTTGAACAAATTTGAAAGTTCCAGCAAAACGAGTTCCAAAAAGGTAGACCGTGTAGTTAAGACCAAAGGCAGATTGAATACAAATATATAGCAATGAAAAAGTTGCAAAAGTTTAGAAGTATTTTTATGTTACTTAAATCACAATAAAATATATATATATATATATATATATATATATTTTTTTTTATAGGTGTAACAAAGGACTAATTTTTCCCGGCTTCTGATAATTTCTAGAAGGGATCTTAATCTGGGTAGAGCTATACAATTCCTAGTTCATAACCCGAAGCCTATTTACAAAGAACCTAGAAGTATTGGTCCCGAAAGGGATAGTCGAGTTGATTCGGATGGCGGGCTGAAAAGCATGGAACTAATGAGTCCCGGGTTCGACTCCTCTTGGGGATAGTCTTTCCTCTAATTGTGGAGGACCATCTAACAGCCTTCTCGGCTGAGCCGGTCAGCCAGGACTTGCCTAGGCTGATTTACCTCCTCGTGGTTCTTTGCCAGTTAGGGCCACGGGACGGACTTCACTCAATACGCACCTATAGGTAACGGCTGCGGACTTCTACCCGACCCCAAAAGTGCCCGACCCCAAAAGAACCTTGAAGTATTGAGCAAAAATCATTTATTAAGCATACAACCTTGTTCTTAGGCCAACACTAACTCAGTATAACCAATATTAATCCTATGCTTAGTTTGGGTGGGAGAAGAATGGAAAATAAGAGAAGCGGGGTTTGGGAAGAAAGTGGCGGGAAACTCTCTTTCTCTCCCCTCCCATATTATTTCTCCATTCTTTTTTTGTCCTCCATTCTCCCCTAACCAACCAAAGCATTGGTTTGAAGAGGAGAGAAAAAAGAAGGAGAAATAGAAAATGGAGGGAAGATGAAAGAAAAATAAGATAAAATTGTACTATAATTCTCTTTTTTTTTTTTTTTTTCCCCAAACTAACGGACAGACAAGCAGAATTTTTTCTCCTTTTCCGCTTCTCTACCTCCCAATGAAACAGAGGGAGAGGGTAAAGTTTCTGAACACTGATATTTCCCCAGTCACCAAAAAGTCCAAAACTCACACGAGTAGCTTCATATAACAGAACAATGAACAACCAGTTCAATAAGAATCAAAAGAAACGTAAAAACTAAGTGCTCAACCAAAGGCACAGGGCACCAACCCATCTCAGGCCTTGGGCGGTGGCGGCGGGTTCTGCATTTCAACCACCTTCTTCCACGACTCTCGACTCGAAATCTCGTCCCACCACCTGCCGACATTCTTCCTCGAAGTGAAGAGCTCTCCTCTGTTAGTAGCGTTGATCAAGTAGTGCGTGTTTGGCAGGTGAGAAAGATCGGCCAAAGTGAAGTCATCCCCCGCCAAGTACCGACTCTCGCCGAGCCTCATTTCGTAAACGTCGAGGACCTTTGAGAGCTTCTCTTCACTCTGCTTGATCAGCCCTTCATCCTGCTTGATGTTCATTCGCGGTGCGAACGCCAGCTGGAACACGAGTGCAGAACTCGGAGGGTTGAAGCTCTGCCCTTCGGCCTCCAGCCATTGGTCAATTGAAGCTTTCTCTAATGGGTTCGATCCGTACAGACCCTTGTTCCCTCGGTTGGCGTATTTCTCTGTTATGTACCGACATATGACTCTCGATTCTGGTAAATTTCACCACACAATTGAAGAGAAAATTAAGCGCAGTGTCAATCGAATCATTTTTTGAGAGAGAATGGGAAATATCGTGTAATTACCAAAGATGGTTATGCCTTCGTCTTCAAATCCCGGCACTTGACCGAAGGGCTGTTCAGGTCGAGGCCAGAGGGAAAGTATTTAATGGGTTTTAAGTTTTGAAGAGACATATAAACAAACAAGTGATATGCATATATTCCAATTGTATGTATTTGCCTGGATCTTGAGGAAATCGGGCTTCTTGTGCTCGCCTTTGGCCATGTTGACGGGAATGAGCTGAAACTGGACGTCTTTCTCTAAGAGACATGCTAGAACCCTAGATACAGCGGTGGAAAATGCTGGTCCGTACACTTTCACTGCAGTCGCCATTAGAGGAGCTTAGATTTGGATTTTGCTTTGGTTATTCTCTACCTCGTGTCTATATCTATCGCAGTTCCTTTCTCGACCACACACGACTCCCTCATCTGCGCTTTATCCTTCGCTTAAGACGTGAGGGAGCGAAAGGAAAAGTGGGTTGCTGACTGGGTCCCAACTCCCAAGACAAGATTGAGCATTTGAAAAGTTGGGCCTTAGCTTAAGTGGGTCTGTAGACCCTTACCTCAGATGGGTCGAAAAAGACTTTGGGCCGTTTAAGGAAACGAAGAGAGTCCATCAACACAAGATTACCGGGACGGTCCATGTGACTGGGCCCAATGATCTTGAACTACCTCATTATAGGGCTATTTCTAAGGAACAAAAAAATCCACAAATACTTGTTGCCTTACTGCCTTTTTTGTTCATCAAACGTTAATGCATGCCATTCCTGGCAAGAGTTTGTGTTGGGTTGCTAACAATCGAGTTTGTTGTGTTCGGATTTGGAGGTTGTTATCGATTTCGATGTTAGTTTGGGAACTACATCTTAATTTTTTTAATTTTTTATTTTCATTCATCTAAAAATTTAATTTTACCACCACTGAACAACTGATTTCATGAAATTTTTTTCACTAAAATTTGTTTTTTAATTTTTATTTGGTAAATTATAAGCAAGTTATTCACGTTCATATAAAAAAATACAAAAAAAAAAAAAAAAAAGAAAAATCTATGTACATGTAAAAAAAACTGAATGTATATTTAAAAAAAAAAAACTAAACTAGCAACTAAACTAACTTTTCAAACACTTCCGAAAGGATGAGAATAACATGTCTAAAAATTATCAAACAAAAAATAAAAATTAAATTTTAATGAAAAAGTTATATAAGATGAGAAAAAGTTAAATTTTAATTCCCAAACAACTCTAGTCATCATTGGGTTAGGTCAAACTAGAGAAATTAAGTTAGTTAATGAGTTGTACAGTTAGTCAAGAAATGGATATAAAAGAAGACTGACGTGTAACACGGGAATGTTACTGAAGAAATATTCTTTTTTTTTTTTTAAGAATTGTTATCAATTGGGAGGGTTGAGTTTTTTCTTGAATAAATTCATTTGCTTTTATTTTCTTTCCAAGCATTTTATTTTCTTACTCACCAAACACAAAAATCAGGTCCATCGCAGAGTGATTGAGCAAGATAAATCTAGTATCCCATGGCACACTTCTCAAGATGCCATGCTCTGAACAGACTGAACTCTCATCCTATTATCTGCTCTACCAGTAAGGAATCAAATTTGAGCTATTCTTTTAATTAAAAAAAATTAATATTTTAAATTTAATATTAATTGCATAACTATTTTTTAAGTCCAGCGCACAAACCCGACAGAGGCTTTTGGACAATCAATCCCTCAATTCTAGTTCAAAATTCAGATGGTGGGACTATAAGCAATCCATTCATATTTCTTTAGTTGCAATGCTTCATGCTTGTGATGATTGCTACCTTTTAACACCTTAATGGTCTGCTCATGGTTTAGGGACCACAACATCCTCTCCCCCAACCCATAGATTGGATATAAATTAAAATTTTATCTGTGCTCCAGGAAAAAAGAGAAAGGGAAAATACCATAAAGCGGCTTTGATCCACAAAGAAAGATAAATAAACTCTGTATGTATATACATTAATCATCACATATCTATGCTATAGGAATTGAAACTAAATGTGCATGTCAAAATGCAACATTGATATTATCAGTTGCTCATATCAAGAACAAGAACACAACTACTGGTCACATTTCACTGCCTAAAATTCCCTAACTCCATTTGAATCTCTCTCTTTCGTGTCTGATCAGTTGGAACAAGTACTCCAATTCGAGGGAAGCCTGTTTGAAATTATGGCTGGCATGTTTCGAACATTCACATCAAGAGGTAACATGCGGTATTCAATGTCGAGCTCCCTGAATGTTTTGATCATCTCTTCCACCAAAATAGCTCTCCTCGCCCACCTCTCACCCATGTCCTGGTGATTCATCCGATGGGAAAGCCACAGTGATATTTTCAGCCTATTCATGTCCTCCACATCCCTTAGAACTATCATTGGATCTGGGTACCAATGGTCGCTCTTGTTAACGATATATCTGCAGTAACCCATAATGTACAAAACATCAAACTCTTAAAAAAATTACTATCGACAACTTTACACAACAAGTATGTAGTCAAACAGATCACTACTAAGATCTATATTTTTCAAAATGACAGAAATGCAGATTGGCCAAGGCTTGCCACGAGGAAAAGTCACACATTGCCATTATCTCGTAAGTTAATGAAGTTGATGCCAACAATTAGTTGATGAGTACGATTTCCAAGATATAAAGGGTGTGTCGCCATGCATACCGTGTTATTCTCTCTTTCATCATAGCAATCTTTTCCATGGGAGTTGCAACATGGATACAGAAATCAACTGCATCTCCCATATCTGGACTCCGGTAGTAATTGCTAATGGGCTTGGTAGCCAGAACACTGTTGGGGTATATTATCTTTTGGTTATCATACCTCAGAAAAACGGTAGTTAGTATATTCATCTCTTCAACCACCATCTGAGACAGAAAAAGATGGAATTTACAGCCTCAACCAAACAATATACACACTATGTATGCATGCACCAGAATACTAAAGAAAATAATCACAGCTACAAATAAGAGTTTAGTTTATATATCCAAATAAAAAGGAACAATGAATGGTTCAATTACCTGAACTCCCTCCACTTCACAACGATCACCCACATCAAATGGGTGCATCACAAACAAGAAAATAATTGCCTCAAATGTTGTCTTGCATGTGTTGCCAAACATAAACACCACCAAAAGTAACTGCGAACCTAGAAAAACAAAAAAATGGGTACTTGCAATTCTGAGTATAAGCAGCCAGATAACCAATATAATGATCCCTACAGCAACGTTCGACATTTGATGGAGTTTGTTCACAGCTGTTTTTGTGTCATTGAGGGATAATGCCAATGCCCTCCGTTCTCTAAATGCATTAACCTGGGAAAAACAAAAATTAAATAAGTGGGGTAGCCTCATAATTCATCAAGCACAATTTGAGCTGGAGGAAGAAAGTGAAACTTCATGCCAAGAATGTCAAGCATTAGTGACTTCAAATTAAGAGATCTTCATCATGTGCATGAAGAATGTATTTAATGTGATTGTGTATTAGGATTATCAACATTAAATGCTATCCATAATATGTTCCAGCAGGAAAAGTTAAATGAGCTGAGTTTGTCATAGTGCAGTGTATGGTTTGCAGTTGGTTTGGCCAAAAATTATCATCACAAAAAGAGAAACTGTATTGTCATTCACATTTTTTTTAAATTAATAATAATTGTTAAGCCCTGAAATTTAATCAAGGTATTTATCAATGTTTTATAAATTAAACTAGCCCTGGAATAACTTGTTAGGTAGGTTGATGAGAGATTAATCAGAACTTGAGTCCGGGGCATGATGACATGAGCTAAGCCTTGCCCATTCAAGGCCCTGATCGTGATAAGATGATACGCACCTCATCAAAATGAATAAGTTTGTTGCCTATTCCAGAAACTTTCCTATTTCTTTTGGGAGTTATGATCTTCTGCAAACTTTATAAAATGGGTACGAGTTTAATTCCCACCATCAGGATACAATTTTAGTTCCTATCTCCAAAATATTGTCCTATGACATTTTGCCGCACAAGCATACTTGCTCAAAACTATATCAATCATTTTTTTTTTTCAATTTCTCATGTAAAATTACTTTATTCCTTTGTGTATTAGCTTTTGATAAATATAATATATGCATCAATCCAACTCTTTGTTCAATTAAATTGGCTTTTGCATCGATGTGCCCTCTCATCACTCCAGTAATGGCCAGCCTGAAATGCCTTGGCCAATGAAGGCAAGAGAAAGCCATCAAAATTACATTGGCAACTAACCAGGGGGGGTAAAAATAAATGGAAAACATGAATCAACATTTACCACCCAATTCTTCAAAGCACGCTTGCTGATTCCCTTGCCTTCATTTGCCCCTTCAAAGAGTCGCATGGCCTTCGAAGCCTCATCGTCTCTCAAAAAGCGCATCAGGTCCTCCAGGCAGATGTGTCTGATAACAAAAGGGGAAACTATTGAGAGACAATAATAAATGTGAAGGAAAAGACTGTCAAAGTTTAGAAGACATGAGTAAAACTAGCATGTTTATAGATATGGTACTTCAATTTTGGCAACTAGATCAAATGATAAATTCATTAACCATTACAACTAGTTCCCTCAGTCCATAATGCTTTCTAATCTGATGACTCAGTTGCATTTTGGGTACCATCTTACAGTATGCTACTTTTAATTTGGTAGCTGTAAGGTGTCTTGATATGCCCTATAATGTGAGGAACAATGATATTTCCAGATTCAATTAGATCTTTACTCTTTTCAACCCAATGTGACAGGGATTGGCCCATCTCATACAAAAAGAAAGGCAAAACTACAGAATTTGCTTTTTGAGTAGGTAAGCATTATTATATAAGAATGTCATACATGAATGAATTCCCCCCCCCCCCCCCCCCAAAAAAAAGCCACAATCCAATTAATTGAGTTGAAAAAAATAAAAAATAAAAATGCTCTGCTAAGATACCATATCACTAGCAAAAATGAAAGCTTACTTGGACCCTGGCTTAGCCACATTGTAGAATATCTTCTTGGCCGCAGCTTTTGCCTGGTATTCACTTGTAATCTCCACAGCAGACTCATCCACACCAGTTGAATTTTGGATTTGCTCATCCAAAGTTGACAGGACACCTTTTCGAACAATATTCATCAATCTCTTCATATTCCAAGCTGAAACATTCTTCTGGTTCAGCCTGTGCAAGTGATCAATTGTGATACCTTCATCTTGCTTCTCTGACAAAGCACTAGAAAATCTGGGACTCTTTGTGAGCTTGGGGCTCTTCTGGTGTCTCCCACTCCCTATCACTCTCCCACTCTTTGGAAAAATATTTGCCCTGAGGTCAGCAGGTAAATTAGCCCCAGCATTTTGAAGTTTCTCAACTTCAGCCATGACCCTCTCCTCCTCCTCCTGTTCGTGCTGAATCTCAATCACAGGTGGGCCAGACAATGTCTCAATGACATACTGATTGAACAAGGACTCCTGAATTCGATCGAAAAATGTGCTGACGTGGAAGGAGGAAGCAAGGACCTTAACAAGAAGAGTTTTCAGAAGCCATATAAATGTACCCACCAAAAGACAAACCCACATCCTCGTTACGAAAGGCAAGACCTTCCCTCGAGTCATTCTATCAACTTTCTTGTCAAAAATAGAATGCCAAGAAATCAAGACCAGACTCAACCAAATGCAGTTCTGAACAGCATGTCTAACCCCATACACAAAATACAGAACCCGTTTTCGCAGAAGAAAATTACGCTCGATAAAGAAGACAACAATGTGAATAGCCCAACCAGAGACTAACCGACCAGAGATCAGAACCAAAATCATGAGCTCCCATTTCCAGAGTTCAAGTTCAAATAGTCTTTTTCTCCTAAATCTCGGAATTGCAAGGCTACAAGCTAAAGCCGCTATAATCAAAATCAAACTCACCAACTGAAGCACTGACAATATACTGAACTTCATCTTCTTGTATTCTTCAGGTAAATCTTCGTCCAGGAAAGGGTCATCTTCGTCCATTTCGCTACCTCTCCCCAACACTCCAGACTTCAGCATCCGCTGCGTTTGAGATCTCTGATCTTGCTCCGGCGGATCCATCAGCCTCGACTTCGTCTTCGTCGTCAACAAGCTGGATTTCTTCCGGAACGAAGAGTTCGAACCGCAAACCAACACTTCATCGTCGCCGCCGCCGCTGGCATTAGACCGCCGGCGAACCGGCCCTGCCGTGACTTCGTTAAATGATACCTTAACATCCCTTGGCGTGAACTGGCCGTGACTAGGACTCTCTGCGATCTTCGACAAGCCTCCTCGCGAGCCCGAAGAAAGAGGCGAATCGGTGCCGAAATCGAACTCCCCCGCGACCTTATTCGCATCGTTCGAGAAATCATAGCTCGAGTCTCTCCAAACTCGGTTACCCTTACTCTGTCCATCGGTTGACTGTGATGACAGCTTCGGTGACGGTGCCAGTGACCGTGAAGCGAGCTCCGTCTCTCTGCAGGGTCCAGCTTGGCCGTCGATTTTGAGGACAACCTCTCTCCCGTCGCTCTGAGCCATGGGATCGTCTTGCTGATGCAAGAGGACTCGGCGTTCTTCCGATGATGAGTGGTTTTGGTGGGATTGGTCAGAGATTGATTTGAAGGACTTTCTCAGTTTGTCCATCTAACATCGGTTAAAACTTAAAAAAAAAGAAGGGGGGGGGGGTTGTTGATGGTTCAGCAGAGAAATAATAATTTTATAAGGCGTTTTAGGGCTTTAAGAGTTTTAGAAAACGTTGTTTAAACACCGCCATTAGTGGCTCAGAGAGAGAGGCGAGGGAGTGGAAGCTGGTGACAAAAAGTACAGTGAAAAAGTTCGGTGGAGAAGAGAGAGAGAGAGAGAGATATGTAAAAAGAAACCGCAATTGTCAAAAGAAGCATCTGAATTGGGTTAGCTGCTTCCTGTTTCAACTCACAAGAGACGCGGTTGGAACTATGAAAGTTACGTGTGTTTAGTTCTGTTTATGTCTATTTTTATGTTTTTTTTATTTTTTTGTTATTCTTTTTTAAATAAAAAGTACAAATACGTTTGAAAATGTAATTTTATTTATAATTATTAATTTTTATTTTAATAAAATATTTAATTTTATTTATTTTATAAAAATTAATTAAATTTAATAAAATATATTTCACTATAATTTATTGTTATATTTATTAAAAATAGTTAGATAAAATACATTTAATATTAATTAAATTAAATGTATTATTTATTAAAAATAATTTAATAAAATATATTTCGTATTAATTAAACTAATTAATAAATTAAAATATATTTCATAGCATATTTCATATTATGTTATTTATAAAAAAAAATAAATTAATAAAATATATTATGTATTAATTTAGATAATTAATTTAATAATATTATTTATTAAAAATAATTTTAGTTTAATAAAAAATTTAAATAAAATAATTCATTTTAGAGTCATATCAATTTTGAGTTTTTTTTTTTTTTTCATCCTTTTTCAATTTCTCTCTCTAAAATTATTTCATTTTGAAACATAAAAACTAATTAGATTAACTAAGGAGAATTCATTTTTATGGAAAACATTTTAGTTTGATTGATTTTTCGAACACACAATTTGACAAGAGGAATCTGAGGAAATGCTTAAGCAAGGCAGTGAAAATTCAACTCACAAATTAGAGAGCCATGATTCTCCCGAGGAGGAGTTAAGGTTTTGTTTAGTATCATCAAAAATTACTAAAATTTATTAACTTTAACTATTTTTTGTACTTTTCTTCAATTAAAATTTTTTACATTTTACTTTTATATCGTATTTTTTTTTTTACTTTTAATGTATTTTTTATCTAATTTTTTATTAACCAAACATTTCATTAATGTAAGATTTTTAAAAATTAATAAATAGCAACAAGACAATGATGCACGTAGCTTAATTTTCATTATTTCTTGAAGTGTGGCTTCCCAAGAGGAAAACTCATGCGTAAGTTCCGATTAGAATAATCATTGCAGAGTCACTTCATTTCGCATAATTAGGAATTTAGTTGTAGCTCGATTTCCCCCCAATTAATAATAATAATAATAAGAAGAAGAAAATAACTGGGTGCATCCGTCTTTGTCACGATGTTCTCCCAAGCAATTTGCAGTACCATTTTCGTATCCTATTTGAATTACAATTATAAAAAAAAGTGGGGATATCTTGACTACCCTTCCATCACCTGTTCAAAATGTGATGTTAACTTCCGCGCACATAACGCAATACATTTTGCCAACGCTACAGCGGCGAAATTTGCTTGTTGATTCTTGATTGGAGAAAATTTATTAGAATATATTGACATATTAGGATGGGGATGAAAAAAAAAAATTATGCATTTTTAATAGTTTTTCCAAGGGAATATCTTTCTCTCTCTCTTACTCTCTCTCTCTCTCTTTCCTTTCAAAAAATAAAATTAATATATAAGTTTTTCCTAGCAGGATTACAATTTTAAGACAAGAATTTATAGATCATACTTTTAAAATTTAAACATAGAAATACTCATTTTAAAAAAATTAGGGTGACACTTGATTTATATTTATATTTTTTGTTTTATAGTTTTAAAATTTCAAAACACGAAAAATAGAAAATGCATTTGATTTGATATTTTTTATTTTTTGTATTTCAGAATTTTCTTTGTTTTGGATTAAAAAGACTCAAAACGATTTTTATTCGGTTTACATTTCATATGTAAACTCATTTTCTGTTTTGTAAAATAAATTTTAAAAATACAAGTGACCAGATGTATTTTTAATTATTTTCTTTGTTTTAAAAAATGTAAAATAAAAAACATACTCGCAAGGTATATCAAATGATACCTAACAGATTTTGATTGTCAAAAAATCAAACTTTCACAAGGTTTAACCGCACATCCAACTTGCAGATTGGACTAAAAAATATTATAAAAATACTTTTTTTGAAAAAAAAATTAAAGCTATGTAAAAAGGCTTTAGGCTATTTAGCTTGATCATTTTTTATTCGATTTTCGTTTTTGTTTATAAAAAGATGAAAATATGTGAAAAATATTAGATTTAAAGATTTTTATTGAGAAATATATTTACATTTATTTTTTACATAAAAAAAATATTTTTCAAACCAAAACTTTTTGGAAATGTCACTTTTTTGGAATCACGGGAATCAGTGGCTTGGTTGTTATTAACGTGCTCTGTGGCTGCAATTTGCCAAATTCCAAGCCATGCAGGCACACAAGGTAAAGTGAATGCACTGTGTGGCTGTGTTAAAAAAAAGTTGGGGGTGGTGTTTGAATATAGGAATAGATCCTTTTTCCTTTTTTTTTGGGGGGGGGGGGGGGGGGGGGGGGGGCGGGGGGTAAACTTACAAAGTTCTTCCAGCCCAAGGGGCAATTTAACAATCACTCGTGTTGGATGGATCATGACACTTGATCTTTAGAAACCATGGATGGATCATGACACTTGATCTTTAGAAACCAAATGAAAAGGAAAGAGGAATCCTACCGCTAATTGTACGATTGACAAATCTCAATCACATTGGAATAAATTTTATACAATTGTATGTAAATATTAAAATATTAATTACGTAAAAATACCGGATTATGATTGTTTCATCTTTAACTCTGAACGATCAAAAATTATTAGGGCTTAATTTTTCTCACTATCACAATCAATATAACGGCTATCAATGAGAATTATATTGTGAAGAGAGGGTACTTAACCAATATATAAAGGGTAAATCCTAACCTTACTAAGTCCTCCATAAAAGGCCTACAGTGAGCTTAACAATTGGTCCACACTACCTGTCTATCATCATTATCCCTATTAGGTGTACATAAGTCCAACAAAATATATCACAACAAATGAGTCTTACCATTTACATTCTCATCTTTAAGAAGAGACTAAACTTACAAAGTTCTTCTAGCCCAAGAGGTAATTTAACAACCACTCGCGTTGGATGGATCAAGACACTTATCTTTAGAAACCAAATGAAAAGGAAAGAGGAATGCTACCGCTAGTAGTACGATTGACAAATCTCAATCATGTTGAAATAAATTTTATACAATTATATGTAAAAATTGGAATATTAATTATACAAGAATAAAATATACGGAAGCGTATCAGATTGTAATTGTTTCATCTTTAACTTTGAAGATAAAAAATTATTAGGGCTTGGTTTTTCTTTCTATCGCAATCAATATGAGAACTATCAATGAGAATAACTATTTGTATATTGTGAAGAGAGGGGACCTAGCCAATATATAGAGGGTGAATCCTAACCTCACTGGGCATTCTCATAAAAGGCCTGCAGTGAGCTTAACAACTAGCCCACACTATCTGTTTATCCTCATTATCCCTATTAAGTGCACATAAGTCCAATATCTCTATTAAGTGCACATAATCTAATAAAATAGATCACAACAAATGAGTCTTATCATGTACGTTTTTATCTTTAACTTGGTTATTTTCATCTTTAACTTGATTCTAACTCGTTTTTGATAAAATAAAAAATTAATTAATGTATGCTCAACATATAGAAAATTCCAACAAGTCATTGACTCTGAAGGCCAAGTGAGACACACATAGATTAACTACTATCACTTGCGATGGACTGTAGCATCTCGTAGAACAAAGAAAGCAAGAAAATTATTTGACAATATCTAAAACACTATGGAGCATATCCTCGATTCCTCGCTCCCTTAACTGTTAACTGGCCACCTATCTGCAAGTTCAGAAATTCCTCCTAGATGGTTCCTCCTTTTGGCAGCCCTTTCTTCATCTGAAACCTATCCAGTAATTTAGGGGCTCACACCAAGTTTCATGATAAGCAGCGGAAGTGAAAAGCTGTCTCAGAACTTTCATACCTTCTCCGACATGTGTTGCAAGATCTCTATTATTTCAGAAAAATCTGGCCTCAAAGATGGATCTTGCTGCCAGCAACTTTCAAGCAATTCCGCCATCTTTGGATGAGCGTTGCTCGGCATCATAGGCCTTAGACCCTAAAAACCAATGTCAATTAAAAGAGTTTCAATAACGCCATCTTCCTAAAAAACAAAAATCAAAAGAAAAAAAAAAAAAAACACTAAAAAGCTTTGATCATCGACAAAAGAAAAGTCTGCACATTGCAAATGCTAACAATCAAAAGCAAGCACTTGAACTTGGTTCCAGCCAGCAGGTCAACAATTTAGAACCAATTTGGCAGTTCATTTGCAATGGCAGGCACATTTCTAGTCGGAAAAATTGGACTAAATTACAACCAAAGAAGAAAAAAATGTAAATAACTCGATTTCATGGCATGCAATTTTTTATGGAATACCTTTTGAACCACGCCAACTGCTGCTTGCAATGGGGTTAAGTGTTCATAAGGAAGCTGGCACATTTGTTAAAAGACAAAAGATTATAGACATTGCGAAGTACGTCCAAGTATCATAACCTATCAGAAAAATATATGGATTCAAAGGGAAATATAGAAATAAATAAAGAACTGAGTCAATACGCAACGTAACCTTTCCTGTTAGCAGTTCCCACAGCAAAATTCCGAAGCTGAAAACATCAGCCTTGCAATCATATGGCTTGTGTTCAATAACCTTCCAAGCATTCAAACCAGTTAGCAAATGTCAGATGTAGGGTTAAAAAGCTCAATTACCCTGTAGGGCATATGCTCTTTCATGATGCAATTTATATGATTATATTAGAAAGTTAGTTACCCTCACGTGCGGCCAGATTATTTTTTCGAAAGAGGCAAACACATGCATCTTTGTTATTTATTTTGGTTTATTTTTTTCTCAACAGGTCCGAACAAGTTGCCTTTGAAATAAAAAATATAATCCCAAGTAGTCACCTTGGAGTCAAATCCAACAGGGATTCTAGGGTTGGAAATAAGGTGATAACTTTAAATATTGACTTTGCAGTAAAATGTCCACCTTTTGCAATTTATCAAGTAGATAAAATGATGAAAATCCAAAAGTAACCAAAAAATCAACCTCTGGAGCCATCCAACGATATGTTCCCGTTTCTGCAGTCATTACTCCAGATGATGTTTGCACTCTGGCAATACCAAAATCAGCTACTTTAACAACCTGACATGCATAACTTTGAATATTTTAGAAAGATTGAAGATCATAAATAGCATCATGATGGCACACTGACATGGCCCTCGTAATACATAACATGATGCTTTTATACGACTTGCTAGTTGCCATGGTGCAAGAATTTGAACTGCTAAAATAGTATATAGTAGAGCATAAAATGTAGCCGGAATTAAAAACGAGGCCTGCTAGGGAGGGGGCAAGGAAAACCCCACCAGAGAGTAAAAATTTCTAGTCCAGAAAAAGTTTTAAGTAATGGAATCCTCCCTTAAAATTTGAATATATATTCTTTTCAATTCTATTATATAGTACAAATTTGATAGCCCAACTAATTTTACATTGAAAAATTAACCTAATTCATTACTTATTACTAATAAAATAAAAAAAATATATTTCATCCAAATTTTAAGAAAATTTTAAGCGACTCCCAAAAGTTTAAGCATATAAAAATATTCCTTACCCAAATATTTTAAAATTTCAAACCCATTATGAATATCTCCGCATCAAATAACATCTAAGTAGGTGGAAAAGAAGGAAAAAAAAAAAAAGAAGGAAAACAAAAAGATGCAATATCAGTTCCTACAAAACAAAAAGTTGGTAGTTTTTATTGCGACTAATGAGCGTACATTTAACTTTATAGATGTTTATCAAGCTTAAGTTCTAGTACGAAATAACAATACCAAGAAGGGGAAGTGAATCCATACTTCGTTTTCATCCATTAAAAGATTGGCAGCCTTGAGGTCTCTGTGGATTATATTATTCTGGTGCAGGTAGTTCATCCCCATTGAAACATCAATTGCTACTTTGAGTAAAGCTGGTAACTTAAAAATGCCCTTCTGCTTATGCATAAAATCATACACACTCCCACCCGACATAAACTCTGAAAATATGAAGTAAAGAGACAGCAATTATACAAGCAAGAAAGAATCATGAGAGAGAGAGAGAGTAGGAAATCATCAATAACTTAAAATCACATGAGTGTACAAGTAATTAGAATCACCAGTCACAATGCATAAGCTTGGAGGTCTTGTGCACGCACCGATAAATTGCACAACATTTTTGTGCCGAACTCTTCTGCAAATTTAGGAAAGAATAGAGGTTAGGTAGGATGTGTTAGGAACATGTGTAAAAGTTGAGTCTTATATCGGATAAACAGAAAAGAGGTTGAACCTTAATATACAATTAGATGACTCATCACTTACAAGACTTAACCTTTTAAATAGATATGGGTCATTCATTGTATATTGAGTTCATGTAATGTGATGTGAACTCTGTGGATACTTCCCAACGGATTTTGCCTACACACACGCGGGAAGATCTCAGGTGGATCAAACTCCCAACAAGTGGTATTAGAGCCGATGGCTGACGATTTTTGGATAGCGGACTCAAAACCAATTTAGTGTGGACTTGCACGAAGACCCTCAATAGAGCGAGAAAAATCCAAGAAGGCTCTCGATAGAGTAAAAAGGGGATGGCTCTCGATTGATAGAGCGCGCAATGAAAAAGTCCAAGTTAAATCGATATTGGAGAGTAAAAAGATCATGGATCAAGGGAGAGTCAAGTGGATCAAATCAAAGGAGAGCAAGGCCCAATGCATGGTTCACCCATGAAAGTTAAGTCTCACATCAGATAAATAGAAAAGAGGTTGGATCCAGACTTAGCCTTTTAAGTAGATAAGGGTACAAGTTAGGCCTACGTGCACATGGGAAGACCTCATGTGGATCAAACTCCCAACAAGATGGCGAGCTTGCGAATGGAGGCCTATTTTTTTCTATGTACTAATGCTGTTGATTACTCAAGGACAACTTAGTTAAATGACCAGTTGATACGTTACAAATTAAAAGTTACAACTTCACTTCTTTTGTATCCCTAACAGAATAAAAAATGCCATTACGAATGAAGAGGAACCTGTAGAATTCATTGCCGAATTTTGATTAGAGCTATGTGCACTCTAAGGCCCGGTTTAATAACGTTTTCGTTTTCTATTTTTTTGTTTAAGTTTTCAAAATTTTGTAAACTTATAACAAAAACATGTTTGGTAAACTTGTTTACATTTTTTGTTTCCAAAAAAAATGAAAACATAAATAGAAAAACGTAAATAGAAAAAAGGTGTTTTCATTCTAATTTTCATTTCTGTTGCCAATATTTTGTCAATTTTAAAATTTTATCTATTTTTGTTACATTACATAAAAATAAATTATTTTATTAAAATGAGTTATTTTAATAAATAATATAATTAAATTCAATAAATTAAATTAATTATATAAATTAATATAATTTATTTTTAATAAATAATAAAACTAAATTAAATTAATTTAATTTAATAATTAATTATTGCTAAATTATCTAAAATAAATATCATAATTAATTTATTTAATTCAATAATTAAATTAATTTATATAAAATAATTAATAATAAATAATTAAATTACATTAATTTTTAATTTAATTTAATAATTATTATTAAATTATTTTAAATAAATATCATAATTAAATTAAATTATTTATGATTTAATTAATTTAATTTATATAAAATATATTTTATTAAATTATTTTAATAAATAATTAAATGAATTTAATTAATTTAAAAATAAATAATTTAATTTAATAATTAATCTAATTTAATTATTTATTTAATATGAAATATATTTTATTAAATTATTTTTAATAAATAATATATTTTATATTTATTAAATTAAATGATTTTAATAAATAATTTATTGTATTAATTTAATTAATTATATTAATTAAATTAAATTAATATAAAATATATTTTATTAAGTTCTATTAATTTTTAAAACTAATACAATTAAATATTTTCTAAAATAAAAAATTAATAATTATAAACAAACTTGCATTTCCAAACGCAGTTTCAGTTTTCATTTCAGAAAAAATAAACAGCAACAGAAAACAAAAAACAGAAAACGACAACAGAAAAACAATGACAAAAAAAACGACAGCGTTGTCAAACGGGCCCTAAGTAACTCAAATTACAAAGAGGAAAAAGCATTGCAATTATATTGATGAATGCCTTATTCTTATTTATGCAGACATTTTTCTGTACAGTTGTGTTGTATTGAAGAACATAGTATTCTTATTTATACAGATATCCATCTCTGCCGTCCGTGTCATATGGTGCTAGAAGTGGATCCTGGACCAAGGTCAATCAAAAGGTGTCAACTGATTCGTCCATCCACAATAACTAAAAGAACAGAACTTTTTCCACAATGAAATAAATCAGGAGCATGTGTTAAGATTATGGCAGATTTTTAGTCAAAAAAATTTATTCAATCCAAGAGAAAGCAAACACCAATACTCAACATTTCCTGAGAAATTAAGTGCCAACTTTAAAAAAGCGAATTAGAGTTGAATGAAATTATAAGCATGTAAGGTTCCAAACCTCAGTATATAAACTTCCTGAGCAAACTCCCTCCATACATCTTCATTTAAACATTCATACTTAAAAACCTTGATGGCCACATCCTGACCACGGTAGGTGCCTTTATACCTATGTCAATGAAGGCGTCATGTTTAGCGCAATAACAGAATCAAATCAATGGCAAAAAATACGGTAAAACTCACAAATCTCTATATGATCCAGCAGCAATCATGTGTTCGAATTTCAACAGGAAGGGATCAATTTCCCAAGCATCAATGCCGTCTGTAGGTATGTTTACATGGTCAGGGTTTTGCTCGCATCTCGTTTGCTGTAACTTCCCAGCAGGAGATATGAAATGATGTTTTGACCTGGATAGCTTCTGCAATACACTTCGAAATACACCATTTGAATATGTGCAATATAAAGCGTGCAACATGACTAAAGAACAAAATGCAAACAGGGTACCTCAATCTTTGAAATTTCCTTCATCAATACATTTCTAAGCTGCTCCTTTTCCTAAATGTTTCAACAGACATGAGTCAAGCAGAGTGTAACAAATATGATAGAAGACAAAAATTTATGAAATTCCTTAGCATCTTACGTAAGAAGCAGGTAAACGAGATCAAAAGCTAGCAATATAATTATGATGCAGAAAAAAAAAAAATTGCAAAACCGTGGGGAAATTTTTACTGCAAGGATAAAATGAGCGGAAGCATTACTGAAAAAGTAGTCTTATTCTGTGCAGTTTAGGAATCCTGTTTTCCATTGACTACTAACATATATCAGTGAAAGACCTGCCTGATATGCCCAGCCATCAACAACAAATACATCCAAGGAGTAACCATCAGTAGTGGAAAAAGCGTGTGCTTCTTGGATATTGAGCCCAACCTCAGAAAGTAAGGAAGTCAGCTGAAAAATAAGCATACAATAAATTGTGTGAAGCAAGGGACATCAACTTGCAGCAAAAGTATATAGTATAGATCATGCCAATCAATTAAATTGAGAATTGTGAGAATGTAAAAGAAGTAGAATTGTGAGAATATAAAAGAAGTTGGATAAAGAAATTTAGTACCAATGCATACAAAGAAAACATAATTTGGATGGTGTCCAAGAAACGAAACAAACACTTACTAGGATATTTCAGTCATATGCGGTTGGATTAATTACCATCCCTAAAGGGATCCACTTCAAATTTCAGGTCCTAAAAAAGCAATGGTTTTTCCCAAGAAGAAGCAGAAGTGGGACCTTGATGAAAATACATAATGGCCTGTAAACTGAAGGTATGACATAGGAATTGAGCTGTGAAAAGAAAGAAACAAAAGAAGTATGTAACGAAAAACAAATCTAGCGTCCCAACAATTTGAATATCCCCACATCTTGATTTCATTTTTCTTTTCCACAGTTGTAAATGAATGAGATGACATAATATTGCACAAGCAGAATACTACTGATCAAAACTGCCCCTTATAACAAAGCCGCTATTAACTGGAAGAGGGGCTATCAATTGGATGTGGAAAGCAAGGTTTCCAATTGGCAAAAGTAGGATTTTCAATATCTTTAATGTGCATCTTTTGTCTGTGCATGTGCTGCAGAGGTAGAAAAGGAAGGGAAATGCCACCAAGTAGGATGTAGAAATTTAGAAAACAGAATTTCCAACTTGTTCTTTTTATGTGCTTGTATGGTAAAGCTAGAAAAATAGTAGTAAATATCAAAATCATTGTGTGCGCTACAATTTTGAGTGGCCATTTTGTGTCTTCAATCCTGATTGCTCATATATCGAAATGTCATATGACTTCAATTAAAGTACAATCCTGGGGCCACCTAAGTTGGCCCTTTCACATATCTGATTGCAAATCCAGCATCCATTATTGGTGTACAAATGAAAGCAATAGAAATAGTTATGAGTAGACTTAACCAATTCCAATCTGGCTGCCACATCTAGATAATATAGTAGTGAAGGATTTTACAACAAAAAATACTATCATGACAAAAATGTTAGTCCTAAACCAAATCAAGCCTTTTCTCACTAGGTGGGGTCGGCTATATGAATTTGACGACGCCAATCAAATCTGTTTAGGACCATGTCCTTCGTTAGATCCAGGTAGGCAATGTCACGTTTAATAGTTTCTTTCCAACTTCTCTTGGGTCTTCCTCTTCCTCTTCTACTCCTGCCAATCTCCATGCTTTCACACCTTCTAACAGGTACCTTCGTTGGATGCCTTCTAACATGGGCGAACCATCTTAATCGATTTTTCCTCATTTTATCTTCAATCGGTGATATTTCCACTTTGTCCCTAATCTCCTCGTTCCTAATCCTATATCTCCCTGTAATCAAGCACATCCATCTTAACATTCTCATATTCGCAACTGTCATCTTTTGAACATGATTATGTTTTACTACCCAACACTCTGATCCATATAGCAACGCTGGTCTTACCGTCACCTGATAATACTTTCCTTTCACCTTGAGAGGGACTTTTTGGTTGCATAAGACCCCCGAAGCACTCCTCCATTTGGTCCACCTGGCTTGAATCCTGTGACTTACATCAGTATCAATCTCTCCATCTTGTTGCACCGTAGATCCCAGGTATCTAAAGTTTTCTTTCTCTACAATCTTTTGTGTGCCTAAACTTATTTCTATACTATCAGTTGTCACACCCTACTTAAGGATGTAACCGGCCGAGTACCCTAAGCCTTGGCTTAAGGGACACGAAAGCCAAACCTTTACTCAACCAAAATCAACTTAAGAAACTTCAATAATAAAGTATCCTCTTTATTTAAAAATCAAAGTAACTAAAGAAATGGTCTACTAACGTCCCAAACTCAAAACAACTAGATGTCAAGAATCAAAATATTATAATTCATCAAAAACGTAATCCAACTACTAAAACAAATTCCATAAAATAATCATAAGACTTCTTCCTAAGAGGCCATAACTCCAAGTCCCTACTATCAGAGTCCATGTCTAATTTCTTCCATGCTCACCTGAAAAATGTCAAAAGGAGAGGGTGAGCTAAAAGCCCAGTGAATGAATTGCTAAGCCAAAATGATATCCATTTGAGAATAATAAATTTTCAAATAAACAATTTAATCAAGAAAAATTCCCAAGTAACCATGTCCATGCATAATCAATAACAATTTCAAAACCTGCACGTTAGAATGCAATAACATCCATAATTCACCTCATCAATCACAATAGAGATGACAAACATTAACCCGTTGATACATGGAAATTAAATATAAAATGTTCCAATATACTTTCTCATGGGTAGTGCCCGTTAGATCCAACATCGCACTTAAGAGTCACCTAGTCTGGCTCCTGGGTTCTTCCCTAAGTCGATCCGATTGAAGTCGCCATGGTTTTCACGGGCCTGTTCCTACAATCGTTGAGAACTAGGGTTATCACGATTTTTACAGGCCTGTTCCCTAGTTGCCAGAGTCACACCACTTAAGGACCCTGTCCCCTGAACTTTTATTTAATTCCAATAACCACAATATAATCTTTTCATCACAATCCCATTAAATCAAACTGACTAAAGTGTTCAAATAAATTTTCCTTATGCTCATTAGCATAAAATATAAAATTTCTCATCCAACATAAATACATTTTCACAAATAATGTTTCACAAAAATCCACCCTTGGAAACATACATGCATGGATCAATTTATAATTTTAATAGTAGCAAGGCAACTACTCACCTAAAGTCCAACGGTGTAAGTGTAAAAATATACCAGGATAAGTCGTCACAATCCTATAACTTTCTGACGCAGAACAAGCGACGAATGGGTTGTGATATCATTCACGTAAGCGAAAGAATATTTGATTCAACATGAAAAAATTCAGAGTACGAAATCTAACAGAATAAGCTGTCCACAAAGAAATTCTGATTTATTGAGTAATAAAAACTAAAGAAAACTGCTGCCCTACCTTCCTTATATAAGCTAACAAAGTAGTCATAATTTAAGTAGGAAACTAATGAGTTAATCCTAAATTGAGTAGGAAACAAATAAAAGAGTCCTAAACTAAATCTGAAAAGAAATCTAAAATGAATAAGAATCCTAACTAAATCTGAAAAGAAATCTAAATTGAATAGGAATCCTAAATTAAGTCAACTGATTCTAATAAAACTATAACACATAAAAAAATAAATAACATATAAATAATATATATATATATATATATTTGGGTTATAACACCAGTTACTCTACTTGGACTAAACTTGCTTTCCATATATTTCGTTTTGCATCGACTTAGCCTAAACCCTTTTGTATCCAACGTTTCCCGCCACAATTCTAACTTAGCATTCACTCCTTCTCTCGTCTCATCTACTAAAACAATATTATCTGCAAATAGTATACACCACGGCACCGCATCCTGAATATTTCTTGTAATCTCATCCATAACTAGAGCAAACAAGTATGAGCTTAACGCTGAGCCTTGGTGTAGACCAATCATGATAAGAAACTCTTTAGTCTGTCCACCAGTTGTCCCTATAAATGTCATGACTCTATCATACATGTCCTTTATCGCCTCAATATATGTGACACACACTCTTTTCTTTTCCAAGACTCTCCATAAAATCTCCCTAGGAACCCGGTCATAGGCCTTCTTTAAATCAATGAACACCATATGTAAATCTTTTTGACCTTCTCTATATTGTTCCATTAACCTCCTCAGGAGAAAGATAGTCTTGCAAAAATGTTAGTCCTGTCACCATAAAATACAATTTTCCAGGAAATATAACTTGAGACGATACATCATAGTTTATTAACATTATGGCTGTGCTGTATACATCGTAGAACATGACTAAGAACAACACAGTACCCATGAAAATCAGATGAACTAAGAGTAATTTTGTTCTCCATAACAACTGATCAACCCATCAAAAAAGACTACAGGAAAATGGAAAACACATAATAATAATAATAATAATAATAATCATCATCATCATCATCATCATCGTAGTAGTAGTAGTAGTAGTAGTAATTAATTAATAAATTAAGAGGCATTTAAAAGGATTAAAATCATATAAAAACAAAAGTCTAGATACCTGACTGAGAAGCTTTGGTTTGTCAACCGTTGATATTGTAATTTCATACAGCTGCCTGCATAATTTTAAAAGTTTTAACATGTCACTCAATCAAGAGTTGGAAATCTTTTAGCACTAACTTAGAATATTTTATTTTATCTGATTTATTGTTCAGAAACTAAATTTCACAACATCATGTATGCAGTATAAAGTCCTTTGATGTACATACTTCAATAAGAAAAATTAATTGGAGCTAAGGACGTGTGGATTGGTAAAGCATACCACTGGATAACTCAGGTACGGGATCTGAACATCATAACAAAATAAAAAATGTTACCATAACCTGGCACCAAAAGTAGCTCAAAATTCTGAGCGGAATAAAGGAAGTTAATTCTAATGGTGGGAAATGGCAAGATTTGGGTAGGTTTAATGCGGGTTTGCTAAGATGCAGCTTCACGGTTCTACCCTTAGTTATCTCTCAGAGTAATAACAAACTTGGCAAGAGCTTTAGTATAAGTAATTTGATAAACGAATAATTTGGGAGTTGTTATACATCATACATGCTATGTCATTGGTCATGTGGTTATTCTGTTTCATAGTAAAACCTGAACTGTTCTGCTAGTTTTGTGTCAGTGCCATTGTATGCTCTCTCTCTCTCTCTCTCTCTCTCTCTCTCTCTCTGCGCGTGCATGTGATGTGATGCACTCAAGGGGCTGTATCACTCTTTGTTAAAAAAGCCAAATCCTGATGAACCCTCTTCTAGGGCTGGTAAGCCCTTAGACTATTGGTCTAACAGATCAGACCAACCTCTAGGTTTCAGCATGCATTGCTTATTTGGGATTTGCTGTTTCTAAGCCACAATTTCAGCAATACTTCTTATCTCTCTCTCTCTGAGGGAGGAGGTGTTTACTTAACCATACGCAGTTTTTAATTCATTAGACATGGCTGTCAGCTATTTACGGTATTCAACTTTTCTCCATTCAGCCACTAACATCGAGGTAACCTTTCAGAGGGTCTGTGATGCTGTATATTTGAAATAGGACATCAAACAGCAGGCAGAAAATGTAAACTATAAAATTTTAAAGAAACTTTCAATCAGTGGCAAACGCTTCAGAAATATTACCGAAATAAGTGCAGATTATCCTCATTGCCAACTTGACCATTTGATCTGTTTGCTTCAAGTGCTTGTTCAAGATATGATGACGGGCTAAAGGCAAGTGGTGGATGAATGCTGAAAATCAAGGAAATTGAATTATAGGAAATAGTGTTTCACAGTTCCGCAGAAATTGACAATCTTTATAAAGCAAAAGAGGTAGTTCGGATAACATTGATATTATCATGCCTCTGCCTGGCTGGATAATCAGTATTTTGTGCATCCACTTTTCTTATGAAGCTTGAATGAACAGAATCACCACAGCTTACATCAGAGACAGGAAGAACCTGTAAAGAGATAAATTGCCCCGATGCATTTGGTCGAGCAAAGAAGTTGCAAAGTTAATTTGAGCAGGAATAAAAAAAAATGAAATAAATTTGAAAAATTAAATATGCATAAGATGTGTAAAAGTGGCGAAAATTAACAAGAAACACATGAAAGAATATCAACTCAGAAAAAATAAATTAATGACTAAAATGAAGTTATCCCCCAAACAAGTTTTACCGAAAGCTCAGCCATATATTCAATCTTATTTGAGCTGAAAGAGAAATTGGTAGATTTCTTTTTTTTTGAAAGCTACAGAAATTTGAAGGCAAATTGGAAGCAGAATAAAAATGCTTAGATGAATCATGTAAATAACAATAGCAAGCATAAGTTAGGTTGCAGAACAAGAAATATGCACTTCCCGAAAATTGAAACACGGGGAAAATAGGAAAAAAGAAAATTCTTGAAATTAGGAATAATCCCTTCATTCACAAACACCACTACATGAGCAGGAGAATTACGGAGAGATAATACTTCATTTCAAGGTTCTTTTAATTTTTTAATTAGTGAAATGACATTCTCAAATGATTTACCTGCACAACGCGGACTTCAAAAGCAGGTCTAGTAGTGGGGTCATATGCCAGATGCAACAATTTCTTGTGCATAAGAACATCTTCTGGCCTTTCTATGTTGACATCCATGGCATACCTGCAAATGTTAGTCCAGGCTATGCAGTGAATCAACCATCCCTGAAGTACACAATTAAGTAGAAAGTCTAATCTAAGCTAAATTGTAGATTAGTTAATTGAAGTGCCTGCAACAACTGCCGAATGAAAACAATCAAATCAAAATCATCTCCAGAAATGAAAACATTCCCAGACACCGATGCCAAAAGTGGTATAAAGTTTTCAATAATTTGAAAATTTTAAGAAAATAAAATCAATCAGTATAACAAGCATTATTTAAAGGAAAACAAAAAACATGGTTTACCAAGCGAGGGAATGTTTGGCGATAGGAAAAGAAAATTCCAGGCTCTTATAACATGCTTTATTAATCCGGAACAATGAAAGAATATGGCAAATAGCAGAGACTTAATATTTGGGTGAATTAAGTAAAAGAAGGTTGCTAACATCGCATGGGATGTCAAATCGAAAACAACGAAGCTCAAGACTGTTGAATTAAAATTTAATAATTCAAACATATTTACATATTATTAAAATCAAAAAGTCCAAGTATATTTACATATTTTTTGGAAATTCAACGGCTTGGAGCTCTGCTGCGCCCCAGCTGACATGCTTGCGCTGTCAGCCTCCGGATCCACGGGCGGAGTTACATTGGGGCATGAGGGGGCAAATGACCCCTCAATTTTTAAGATAAAATTACTAAAATGTCTTCATTGTTATTTTAATTTTATTTAAGATAATAATTATATTTTTTGTAGTGAAGGATATCTCTAATAAATTTCAAGTGCTTGAACCATTAATCGTGAGAAATATATTTACTAGTTAACACTCAAGAATAATTTATTTTCTCTCTAAAAATAACATCGTTTTTCTTTTACTCCTAATTAAAAAATAAGTCGATTGTTATTTTTTCTTGGGTGTTCGGTGCCCCTTGGTGTCCGGTGCCCTCTCAACAAAAATTTTAGCTCCGCCCTTGTCCGGATCCGAATTACGTTCCTTGATTCGTTAGAAGTCTAAATTTCCTATGAAATTCCTCTCCATCAATTCTCTTGGCGTTCAAACAGAAGGCAAAGTAACAATGCTAATGAAATTAAAAGGGGGGGGGGGAAGCCTATGCTTATTTCTAGTCTGGTGAACTGCTTTCTCACTTCTCAGCAACTAAAAATGGAAATAAATAAATACGTAGTAGAGAGAGAATCATAAATACAATTATACAAATAAAGCACCAAATATAAACTGATACAAATGAAATCATCAAATTACAAAAACATTTTCATATCTCTCACTCTCAAGAGTCTCAGTCAAAGGGCAAAATTAAAAAGTCAACCAGAAGTAGGGCCGGAATCCCCACCTAATCGGAAGTCGATTGAAGTGATCCCAGAGGTCGTCCTCGAAACCAGGCTGCCTAGCCTCTTCGTTTTCCGAATCTCTGAGTCTCCAAACAATCTCGTGATACACCTCCACCTTCTGCCTCTGCTTCCGACCCTGACTCGACATCGACTCGGAAGCTCTGCTACTACAACTCTCAGTATCTCCCATCACGGTTCAAAAACGAGGATCAAACCAAAATAGAGAAGAAGAAGAAGAAGACGACGACGACGACGACGAAGAAGATGACGACGATACTGTGGATTCAGATTCCAAACTACATTCGAGTGCAAAAACCAAATGGATGAACACAATCACTTTATGTGAATCACATAATCAGAGCACAGCAACGACGAACGGGACGTGATTGAACCGACTTAAATTGAACACAGAGAAAAAAAAAAAAAAAACGAATATATATCCATACGTAAGGATACATACAGAGCGAGGAATTGAGTTTACTTGTACTATGCTTACTGAATCAAAGAGAGAGAGAGAGGGAAAGAACGATCAAACAGTAAGTTGCAAAGCTGCTTAAGCGGATAAATTCTTTCTTCCTTTCCTTTTTAACTTTCCTTTTTCTTTCTGCGTGATCTATCTCTCTCTCTCTCTATGTATAAAAACGTGGTTAATGTGACAGCTTTTGGCACAACGTTAATGGAGCACTGCGCACCCGATAGCGCACATCCACGTGGATTCAAACGATGCTTGCTTGCTTTGCTTATATCACCCTTTTTTCTGACATTGTTTATCCGGTAAAAAAAAATGATTTATTTCCTTATCCAACACCCATGTCTTGTTATTATTATTTTTTTAATATCATTGATACTATCTTTACTTCCCCCATCTTCACTCCACCATTGTTATCCAATCAGCCATGACCAGTAGTCATTTCCTCTGGGCATTTATTTTGTATCGTTGCGGTGGTCCATGAAAATTTTCTCAACAAATGTGCCCTTGTTTGCTTTGCTTATCTTTACAAATCAGACTTTTTTAGTTTGACAACACTAAGCGGCCCGTTCGGGGGATTAAAAATTAACAAAAAAAAAAAAAAAGTACTAAAAGTTATATTTTATAATTTTTGGTGTATTTAGTAGACTTACAAATTTTTTTACTTTTTTGTTTTGTTACAGTAAAAAATATATCAAATACACAAAAAATTATCACTTTTTTAATTTACTACAATAAAAAGTTTACCAAATACTTAAAAGTTGTAAAAAAATGCTAAAAAGTACATTTTGTTCCGCCAAACACACAAAAAAATATAACTAAAAAAAGTCACAAAAAAACTACCAAAAGTTTCACTTTTTTTCTTGTTTTTGAACCTCCAAACGGCCTCTAACTTCTCCGTACTTTGTTTTTTATTTTTTAATTAATTAAATTATTTTTTTATATTTTTATTTTTTTAAATCATACAAAATAAAAATATCAAATTAACAAAACAATTAAAAAATTTAGTTATTAAAAAAATAACTTTTTTTCTCGAATATAGAAAAATAACTTTTTAATAACTTACTAATAAATAGCGACAATTCTTCCAAACTAAATTGTTTAGCAACATAGTTATATATCATCATATTGTGATTTTTTTTTTGTTTTTAATAATTTTTGAGCATATTATTTGAGATTTTAAAAAAATAAAAAATTTCTTAAAAGTAAAAATTTCATGAACGAATAAAGAAGTTGGTTTATTTGAAAAAAAAATATTAATTTTCTAACTCATATTTAGATTTTTTTCATTTTTTAATATTTTCAATTAATAGAAATAATATGCTTAAAAATTAAAAAAAAATCAGGTTTCGATAAAAAAAAAAAAAAAAAAAAAAACCATACAAGGCTGAAAAAGCCCAAAATAAAAGTAGCATGGCTATTTCTTGTCAAGCCAACTACTGTTTTGCTTTTTTTTCTCTTTTGTTTCATCTCCCACTGAGAATCTCAAACTGCACTAATATTCAAGAGTGCAATTTAAATCATTTGATCCTCCAATGATGAGCCGACTTATATTAGACAACTTTTTAGTGCATTCCCAATATGACCAGCGTGGGGACCAAATTGGTGAGTACAAGTGTCCTCAACCTACAGACAAGGAAAGCATCAAGTCCGAAAGAGGAGGGGCCCGAGGGCGGTGACCTCCTTGGCAATTTTTATAAGGACCACAAGGAATTTAAGTTGGGAGTCCACCGTTTTCTACATGTATAATTTTTACCACTATCACCAATTTCTCACTTTTTTCTTTTTTTTTTTTAGCAAAAATAAAAATTTATTATTAAAATTTATAATTAAAATGATATGAGAATGATGTTTTAATAATCTGAGGTTACGTTTGATAACCATTAATTAATAGTTAACTTTTAACTACTCAATTTTTTTTATTTTTTTTAAATAATGAAATTTAACGTCTTATATTTTACATTTCTTTTCAATTGTAGAGGATAAAAATGTCAAATTAATAAAAAAATTAAAAAGTTAACTTTTTTTATTTTCAAATATAAAAAAAGTTATCCTTTTAGTCGCTAGCAAAAAGTTAATTTTTTTGTTATCATTTTAGTAACTAACAAAAAATTAAGGTAGCATTTGATTTACTTTTCTATTTTTTATTTTTGTTTTATATGTTAAAAATTTTAAAATGAGGAAACAGAAAATGTTCTGTTTTCTTTGTTTTGATATTTTTCTTATTCTTTTGTTAAAAACTCTTAAAACGACTTTTTATCATTTTTCATTTTATGTTAAACTTATTTTCAATTTTCAAAAAATAAAATTTGAAAATATAAGGGTCCATTTAGTTTATTTTTCTATTTTTGTTTTTAATTTTTTGTCTTAAGTGCATTTGTCATTTTGTTCTTTTGAAAACAAAGAAAACAGGTATAACACATTTGGTCACTTGTATTTTAAAAATTTGTTTTAGAAAACAGAAAATAAATTTACACATAAAATGAAAAATGACAAAACGTCATTTTGAGCGTTTTCAACTTAAAACATAAAAAATACTAAAAAAAATTCTCAAAGTAAGGAAAATAGAGCATTTTTTATTTTTTTATTTTAAGGATAAAACAGAAAATAAAAAACAGAAAATAAAAAATAAAAAATTAAACCAAATGCCACCTAAGTAATCAATGAACTTCGAACTGTTTTCTTACTTTTAGAAGTATAAATTGAAAAATGAATTCAAAACAAAAAATAGAAAATAAAAATAAAGAACAGAAAATAGAAAAACAAACCAAATGATCTTTTATTTTTTTACTTCCAAAATTCTACCTAAAACTTATTATTGAGTTAAATTTTTGAAAGTAATTGATTCATAAATAGTCATTACATTCCTTATACAAAAACTTAATCCGGCCATTGTAGGATTTAAGTTCGTTTGTTAATGTATGAATTGAGAGGTGTAGTTGCAAAATAAACAAACAGATAAGAATGTATTGCAAGCAACCAGTTCAAAAATGTAACAATTTTATTTTCAATGACTTCGCCGCTAATATAGTTTCTGATGCAATAGTATTATTATTATTATTTTTAAAGTACTGGAATAATACCCTTTGTGGTACTGGGAGCTCGCATATTGCATTTCATGCTTCTCTCTCTCTATCTGTCTCTCTCTTCCCTTAAAAAAAGTTAATTCATTTTAACTGCAAATTTGTAATGATTTATTTGACCGAGCGGTGCTTAAACATAACATTTTTTTTTAAATACACCTTGCTTTTGTATGGTTTTATTTCAGCTAAGCTCAAATAGAAAAGTCGGTGTATTTTATAATTTAATTAAAATAATTAGATTGATAATTTTTAACGTAAAATTAAATGAAATTCTTAATAAAATTTAGATCGAATTGATTCCATTTTCATGCCTCTGGATCGTTTTGTGCACCACGCCTAAATAACTCTATTAATCAGTGGAGCTGGAATTTCACAAACTCAATTGTCTATGCTGTTAGGCCAGAAGCTCGCTGATTTATCAGTTTTTTTCTTTTTCTTTTCTTTTATATTTCTTTTTTATATAGAAAAAAATTCGTGAATCATGTGATGTATCACATGACACATGATGATGTGTTCTTACTTAACATAGGAGGAAACGAGACATTCGCTCGGCGGTTTCCGAATGCTGCGACGCACTGATGTCTGACGTTTAGTTTACCCTTTTCCGCGGAATCTTCGGCTTCCACATGATCTGACAGATAGTCAAATGACCGGAATGTGTGGGCCCGGCCTGCTGTTTAGGTAGAGTTGGGTCTATTTGGTTAAAAAAAGGTTCGGTAAAAAATACCATAAAAATATAAAAATTTAATATAAATGTAATATATAATAAAATTTAATTCGAAAAAAGTGTAAAAATACTAATTAAAATTAATAAATTTTAATTAATTTTAATATACCAAACAGGACCTTACTCGTTCGTCAAGGGGTCTGTTTGCCCGCTTTCGCTGTTTGCATTTTAAACGAACGTAGACTAATATACCTGCGGAAGGGGTTTGGGTAAAAAAAAAAAGGGTCTGATATGAGTCTCGGCTTGGGTTTAAGATTGCACATATTGAATTCTGGACTTGAGTTATCCGGTTGACCAAATTCCACTAAAATACATTATACTCTCATGAAAGCATATATTGAACCCAGCTCAAATTTTTGGGGTCGGGGAGAAACCTACAGCCGTTACCCATGGGTGCGCACTGGGTGAAACCCGTCCCGTGGCCCTAGCCGACAAAGAACCACGAGAAGTTAAAGCAGCCTAGGTAAGCATTGGCTGACCAGCTCAGCCGAGAAGACTGTTAGATGGCTCTCCACAGTTAGTTAAAGGAAAGACTGCCCCCAAGAGGAGTCGAACCCAGGACCTATTGGTCCCAGGCTCTTCAGCCCGCCATCCGAACCAACTTGACTACCCCTTTCGGGGCGAACTTAGCTCAAACTTAGTAGAGCATATTATGGTCTAAGATGTTCTAGCTTCCTAACCCACTTACTGTATAAACTTAAACGATTATATTAGGCTCGTGGGATGATCTTGGAAAAAAAAATTAGTCCAATATTAGTTGAAGCTAAGCTTAGGATTGTGACTATAAATTTTGGTTTCACCCACCCTGACACATTCGAATTTTTTAAACTAAAATTGGTATATATTTTATATGACGGGTTGAATTTGAACAAAAATTTTAGACTCAAATTATTGGATCAGACGAAACTCGAGCTCGATTACAATGCATTATAGTTATGTAAAAGTTTTGCCTTGATGCAATTAGAAGTAATAAACCTTGATATTTCAAAAGAAAATTAGACAAAAAATTTGTTGAATTTCAAATTTCGTTGAGAGATTTTTTTTTCCTTTGGAAGACGAGGGTTCATTGCTTTTGATTACGTCAGACCTAAATCTAAATTTCATTAACTCGTGATTTAAGTACAAGTCATTGAGTCTAACACATTTATGAAACTGTCCCAAAACTAGTACTTTGTTTGATTTGGGGAGAAGGGAGGTTAGAGCGAGGACGAAAAAAGAAGAAAGTAAGGAGAAGATATGATGGATTCTGTTTTATCATTTTCTCTTTTCCTTATTCTCAAACACGACAACCAAACAAGGAGAGAGATTTTTCTCTGCTTTTCCACCCTAACCAAACAAAATGTAAAAGTTCCTTTAAAATGATTCACCGAATACGCTCTACTCAAAGTGGAAAATAACATGTGCGCCCACCAACAAAGAGTAAACAATATTATGTGCCAAGCAGAGAAGTGGTTTACAAAACAATTTAAAGAAAAATTACAGACGCAGGGCAAAATGCGAGCCACAAACTCAAAACTTAAGTTTGCCAAATTGTTTTGAGAATTTGAAAAAAGTCCACCCTCGGTAATTTCAGCGAAATGATTTTCTACTTCATCAATGAAAATTGTTCCATTCAGGCGAAGTCAACCAGAAAAGCAAAGCAAATGCAGAAATGAAATCAAACAGCTTGTACAAGTATACAACCCCTCAACCCCCGCAAGAGAAAATAAGCCCAAGAAAAAAAAAAAAATGTACCCAAAAATTTTAGTGGGGCATTGAGCAACACCTTGAAACAGAAGGCTGATTTATGTGGAAATCCAAAATTTTATTATGAATCTCATTAATGTTTGAATCGCCTAAACTGGGAAAAATCTAAATGCCATTTACGCTGGTAAGAGATGTTCAGGAGTCCAGTGATTCTATACTCCATCAGCACAAAAGACTGCAGAGAATTTGTGACTTGGGTGCATGATCAATGACAGGGTTTATGCTAAGCTAAAATTTTTCTTCTACTTCCCCACCATTCAGGGCATTATTTGCTATGCACGGGAAAGCTTTATCAGCATTAATTCCCTCCTTGGCTGAGTTCTCAAAGTACGGAATATTCCCTTTTGAGGCACACCAAGCCCGAGGATTTCTTTTACTCAGAAACCTCTAGAAATATACAAAAGGCAGTGAGTTGATATCAACATTGGAAGAAACTAAGATAATTTTGGAAACAAATTTAAGCGAATACCAACCATTCTGCTATATCCACCATCCACATCGATCTTGTTTGTTTATATATTGTTTGTTTACGATATGTAGTGTAACCTTCATGAAGGGTTTTGCGTGAACTCCATCCCACATCGAAGGTGATTAAAGAATGGCGAAGTTTAATAGTTGGATGTGAAGGACCCCATGGCAGCAATCACCACGAGACGATGCGAATGGGCTACTAGGGGTTAAAATCCTTTAAAGCCCAGGAAAGTCCCCGGGCCCATATACCCCAGAGATGGGGGCTCGGAAACGAGCTTAGCTTCGAGCGCGACGGAGTCCGTTTCGCCCCTTGGGCGGGAGGGCTGAGACGCGTGTGGAGCCTAATGGACTCCCGCCGAAGTGAATTTGGCCGTTTACACAGTTATTCGCATGGGCGAGTCCCCTGGGCTCGACTAACTGAACGGGGCTTACGATCGTGTGGCCGCAACCTTTTTCATTTATTTTGGTTGGGTTGGGCTGTTTTATTCTTTATATATGAGGTCACATTTTTTAACAAAATTTAGCTCGGCTCTTATTCAATAAAACATGTGTAATATTTTTATATAAATAATGTATAAAACATAACATTTCATATTTAAACGTGAAGAGTAGAATTCAAGATTGAGTTTGTGAATGTAAACGCGAGTTCAAGTTGAGTTGTTTGACAAACGAATACACTTGAAAATAAAAAAATTGACAATACTTTTCTTAATATTTTCTTTTTATATATGTACATTTTTATAAAGTTTACTGTAATCTTAGCTGTTGATATATGTTGAATTTATTGTGAGAATTAAGTCCAAAAAATCAATTAAGCTAAGAAAAAATTTTTTTACTATCAAGTCCGACATGAAAAAAATTCAGAACTAGGCTTAATTTTTAGACTCACCCTTAGAAGTCTACTTATTGTATTAAAAAATATTAAACTATATCTCTATATAAAAGTAATTTTACAAATTATAAAAGTTAGTAGTTTAATACTAAAATAAATATTTTTTTTATAACTTTGATCTAAAAATTTATTTTTTTATAAGCAAATATGAATAAAATAATAAATAAAATATATTAAAATATTTTTTTAATCTTTCTAGCTGGACTAATTTTAAACCAAATCCGAATAATTAAATGACTTGGGCCTAAAATGTTGCACAACACTTTTCGGCTTCCGCGCAAGAATGGGTAGCATTTTTCAGAAATTATATGGGCCGTACTTTGGTGAACCGGATTTCGACAAACCGGCCGATCCAGAGTCTACATCCCCATTGCCGGAGCCGTGGAGGGGAGAGAGAGGGAAAATGTTGAAGTTTTTGTCGAAGGTGAGGATCGAATTCAACGCACTGGACCCACGCACGGCGGCTTGCATGGAGTTTTTGGCGCAGTGCAATGCTCGCAAGGCGAAAGAATCGAATCCAGCCTGTCAACTGTTGGTCAATCGCCGCACCGATGACCACCCCCCAGAGATCACAGTGACCTTCGTCAATGGAGTCGAAGAGGTCTTCGACGCCGCCGCCGCCACAACCTCCGCACAGACCATCAGGAGCAAGATTCTTGAAAAAGGTCGGCTTCTTGAGACCGAGCAAATGTTCCGCGACGCAGGTGAGCAGTGGCCCGTCATCATCCCTGAGGAAGAGCTCAGACAACCTGCCCCCGGTAACAAGGTAATAGCTTCTTTTGTTTACAAGAATGAATCGGTATGTGTATGTCAGCGACGCATTTGGTCGAACAATTGGTGTATCCTTTTACAATTAAGTTCTTTTTTTTTTTTTTTGTTTCCTTAATTGAATAATGACTAGGGTTTGATTTTCGTTTCCATGAATTTGATGGCTTTCCTGCTTTAGTTTTAGTTGTTTGTGATGCATTTGTCTACATTTATCTTTTGTCATTGGCAATCTTTACGCCTCTTGAAAGTTAAGACGACCGAGTTATAGATTTTTTTTTGCAATCAGTTGTATCATGTCAAGTTAGCCAATTAACGCCAATACATACAAAGCGGTCAATATTCCAATGGATTTTTAAACTTGTAAATGAATTTTTCTAAATTTTTGTAATTTTTTTCAATAGATTTAAATAACATGCCTAAAAGTTATCAAACAAAAAATAAAATTGGTAGTTTGATGGAAAAAAGTCAGATAACACAAAATAATACAAATAATAATAATAATGAAAGAAAAGCACTAAAAAAGAACAATGGCGTTATGGACTGATCGGGAACTCAGATTCACAGAGAAGCAATTCACTTGCATTCAATATCAAAATTGGATAATTACAGAAAAACGTGAACGCAGCTCGTATATGGAGTAAGATGACTTTCCTACCATTAGATGAGATCCAAGCCGAAAGTCCGGATCAATTCTGTTGCACAGCTATATAACTAACTAATATACCAAAAGGACACTGTTCTACTTATTGACTACTATTTATGTACTTAGCTCCTATCCTTAGTTGTAGCTTCTGTTCTTCGATCAGGCCTCCATTTCCCAGCTCAGTCCTTGTCAGAGCTCCATAGCACTTCCCCAGACTTTTAATTGCAGCCGCCTTCTTATTGTATTCTTCCAAAAGGGAAAATCATGAAAAATGCACAACAACTCACCAAACGGCATACTGGGTACTGGATAATTCAATTCCATTGATTCCTTTCTTTAAACACAATACACAATTTCTGGGACAGAGGTAGGAGAGTTGGATCATGGTCCCATTGGAGTCTGTTTTTTTAGGTACGAGCTCTATGATATTTATTTTTCTAATGCTTTTTTTACATTTATTTTTTCAGCCAAAGAAAGCGGAAGAAGAGAGGCAGTAACTGTATCTCATCTTCTTGGAATATTGCTCAGAATAATTTCGACTGCTATTCTATTGAGATAATTATCAGACAAATTATTCAGGGGGTCCGATATCTGAAGGCTGCAGTGTCTGTCCTGCGTCACTTTGGAGGCATGATATCTAAGTTGTAATTGTGTCTTTCCTGCATAATTTGTTGGTTCAGGTGCTTATGTTGAACCTCACTTTACTGATGTCTGATTATATGAAGTAATGGTATGGCATTTTTTGTTAGTAATTTGAAGCATGGTTATACTGAACTCTTTTTTTTTTTTTTTTTTTTCCCTTGTAAGAAGCAAACAAGACCAATTTTTGCTAAAAGCACCTAAATTTCTGCATTTATATTGGATTTTCGTTTGATATTTCAGGAGATTGCACTAATAATACAGAATGGAGACTCAAGCAGTGGTAGTTTGGGTAGAGAAGCAAATGCGATTGGTCTCTGTTGTTCAACTTCAGTCGAGAGCATTTTAGTGAGAAAACATTGAAGATGTGGTAACGACAACTATCACTCCTATGTCATCTCATAGCCTTGTTGTTGGCTTGTGGTTCACCGCTATGTATCCTAGAAAGGGCTCATAGTAACCACCTTGGCTCTCCTTCACCACGTTTTTTGTGGGAACCAATTGCTTCCATGAGCCATGGGCACTCATCATTTAGTGGGTGACTGGGTTTGTAGCAAGTTTGTTTTCCCACTTAAAATCCGGGTTTTAAGGAGGGGCTAGCTCTTCCTCTCTTTTCTTGAAGATAAGACGGCTTTCAATGGAACAATTAGGGTAGAGAATAAACCTAGCATATACATATAGGTAAACTCATATTACTCTTCAGTTGCACTTTTGTTTGAATGACGGATTTTGGAGATGGGAAAGAGAAAGAGAAGTATATAAAAAAATTGGCGAATGAAAGAAAATTTTTAAAATGTATTATCTATTTTAATTAGGTAAACATAAATAATAAATGAAAATCATTGTTGAATAATTTTTTTAACTTTATTTTTTTAATTTAAAAAAAAAACTAACCTTTTTCTTCATTTTCTACCACAACAACGCAAAATAATTTGTTTTTAATTTTTTTTATTTGATTTCTCTTAATAAAACATAATCATGAAAATAACATACATTAAAAGCATGGGCAGACGATTGAAAGGGCAATTGCTCCTGCCCCCTTCTTATTATTTTTCAATTCTATAAAAATCATCGCAGTACTTTGCCTCAATTGTCCATCTTAGTATTTTTCAGTTGTATAAAAATCATCTTAGTACTTTGCCTTCCATCCACGGTCACTCCCATTTCTTGGCAAGACACGTGAGATGATCCCTGTTTAAATTAAAATAATTTTTAATTTTTTTAAAATTATCTTCGTAAATTTATTATATTATCATAATTACCGTCAAAGAAACCAAATTTATTATAAAAATATATCCATTTTTTCCAATCAATCGACTATAATAATTTTTATTCCACTGAACAAAAAATTTGGGCTTGCCCTTGATTAGAAGAATTTTGAGATCTTCTAAAAATAATCATAAACAATTAGAGAAAAAAAAAAAGAAAAAACTTCAACTAATTCTTTCAAGCTTTAAGCACCGACAAAAAGGGGCCAGATAAAAGTAATTGTTGAGATTATTGAATATTTCCAAACAATAAAAAAATGTCAATTAAATCATTTTACAATTATTGAAACCCCCCCCCCCCCCCCAACACAAAAAAAAGGGGGTAAAATGCCTTGTGATTACATTCCGCGGGAACTAGTACTACAGGGAGTCATTCTGCCAATTTGGTAAGAAAGTACCGCGTACGCCTCTGAATCTCGAGTTTCATAGAACCGATCTGCCTGAAGTTCTCCAAAAGAATACGAAGCTACAAGAATATAACCCAGCATCAATTCCACGTTACATGGTAATCACAAGCTCGCTCACCAGCAACAACTTACTATCACTTGGGCTTGCACAATCTTGAATTATTCCGGCCCTCTTCCACCACCAAACACACTCCAAACAAAATTGAAAACTGAACAAATTCGATTAGTTTTGGTTACATTAGTTCAGTTCTACTAGGATATCAGTTCAATTTTGGGTTCAAAAATTGTCAAACCAAACATTTCGATTTGGTTATCGGTCAATGTATTTTTGGACAAGAATCGAACCAGTATCCTAAAACCGACTAACACATCGCACAGTCACGAAGCAGCCCTCATGATGTGCAAACCAGCGACGGCTACGTGGTTAAAGCATTGGGGAGTGTTGACCGAGCACCAAGCACCTTTCCCCCGACATCTGGGAAACACTCCTGTCCAGGTAAGGGGCTGACCTTACCATTTGCATCTATTTCCACTGGGTATTTGAGAAGATGGCCCTGCAATGGAGTGAATTCCTCCGTGCAGAACCTCCTCCAGTTATCTTCTGCAATCTTATTCACACTCTCCACACAAACTAAATTTTTGGGCTCCTTTAAGCACTCCTCCACTTTTCCCAGGTGCTCGGCCCATAGTGACATTCTGTATCCATATACCTGCATTTAAAATTCAATCAGGTTAATCCAAGAGCAATACATTTCCAACGGCAGTCAATTAGCAAATATATATATATATATCTTATGCATGCCAGTGACCTCCAGAATACATACTCAACATTCCAGGTGGAAGAAGGCAAACCAAAGACAGATCAAGCACACAGAAATTTCCCATAAAGATGAGTATACCCACCTGGCCACGTGGATGTTTTTTCTTCTTAGCCCAGGTCTGATGGGGCTGATATGCCCCCATTGCAATCTCAGTGTCCCTTGAACCAGCCATAGACCTTTGGTTAATATTGGCAGACCCCAAAAACACATACTCATCATCTACTATCATCCCCTTGGCGTGTACATAAATCATAAACCGTCCAAATTTTTGTGAATTCAAAACCTGAAAGTTTTGTTTGAAAAACTTAATACCGAGTTTATTTCATGTAATAAATAATTTACATTTCAGATTCACATGTAGAAATACACTACACATACATGAATACATTGATATGTGGACCAGAAGTTGCAGAAAAACCAAGTTATGGACCTTTAGTGGTATCTAGGACCCATAACATATCAATGGTGCAGATAATTAAACTGGCAGAAAATAAGTCATATTTAATGATTACCGCATCACCATTACTGGAAGGTGGAATAGCTAAGTTTGAATTCTCTTTATGGGCTTCTTCACGTTTACCAAGACAATAGAAATTTAGGTAGTCTTTTGGATGCAAGTCGTCAAGATTCATGGACTTCAGCTCTTGTGCAACAATTTGATACATCATTTGCATAGTGTGTCTCTGCAAAACCAAGGAATCAAAGTTAAACTTAACGGTCCATCTCTCTTATGGTAAAAGTATGTTTAATATATATGGTATAATATTGCTCCCTAGCAAGTATAGTGATTGTGGCCAGAACCGATTTGAGTTCATCAAGGTATCATGTCAAATTAAATTGCATTTTTATCTCTATTTGTAATGCTATCATTATCCCTTACCCTACAGGTCAAGTAAACAAAGATTTGCACCTGCCAAAACAAAATTTCTTGCACAGAGGCAGACGATGGAACACCCTCAGGCCACATTGGAATGACAATGTATACTGCAAACCTCTCTTTTGCTCTGATCTTGCTAGCAATCTTTAGTGCCAACTCCATTGGAATCAGATTATCAGCACCTAGTCATAAAATAAAAGACTGAATTTAAAAATCTTCACAATAAACAAAAGAACCTGGAAAGAATTTATGGATGTATCTGTAACAATTATATTAACATCTAAATGTGTTTATAAATCTCTAAATACAGACAAGAGACTGACTCAGTAAAAATGCAAAAATCAGTTCCACGTCCCGCATGAAACACATTATTGGTCATGATTGTCAAAACAGTTGATACAGCAACTGTAAAGCTACTTACGTGACATTATTGCTACATGGCATTATTGGTCTTTCAGAATGATTGTCAAAACAGTTGATACAATAAATGCAGAAGCCATTATTGCTACATGACATGTTCTCCAAAGATGAACTTTAGTTTAGCAATCAGTACGAGCTGCAAAAGTAACATTTATGCATATTATTATGGAGAAGGTGCTAAACCTGCATCTTTGTGAGAAGGCCATGCATATGAAGATCCAATAAAATATTGATTCTCAATGTAAATAAAGTGCTGGGCAGATCTTATTGCCTGGATGTATGCTGCTTGAATGCTCTTGTCTATCACTAGATTTTTTGCACAGACTAGGTTCTGCAATAAAGAACAATGTCACAAACATGGCCCATTGTCAGCACTGAAAAGAATAAACAAAGTCCATATAATTTCTCAATTGTGCTTAACAACAAAATTCATGGAATCAAGAAAGGAAAATGAGAAAACCTGAGCCTCTGCTAAATGAACATCTTTGGGAAATCCTTTCACAGAACCTGAATCTATGGATCGGAAAATCTGTTAATGATGGAACAACTAATCAAGATTTAGTATGCTGATGTTTGAATGAGAAAAATACTTTGCTTAGGCAAGACGTGCAACAAATTAACCTGAACATGCCAGTTTTCAGGATCATCTTCCCTGGAAACCCACAATGCAGGATCATCATTTGGAAGATTCAGGGATGGACTAAGTATCCATGATATGCGCTCTATCTTTATTAAAGCATCATCTCGCCAATGGGATATTCTTTTGAAACGCCGTCCAATCTCTGACCATTTTGTGGCTTTTCTCCACCTCTGCTCAAAATTTGTGAGCACATCGTATGCAGCAGGCCCTTCAATTTTACAATGCAAATCATGCCATGGTTGTCTTGGATCCTTAGTTCCTGCCTATCACATGAAATAAAATGAGAGATAAATTTCTTGTTTTCAAACCTCAATGGTATGCACACTAGTTCAGCGAAGGTAGTCTTCACATTGAACCTTATGTCAATGTGCAAAAGTTACTGTTATTTACTTTCTTTTATCTGATGGAAACAATATTAGTTGACTAAAACTTGTAAAGAGCACAAATTAATTCAGGGTCTTTGAATATGCTCTTGGAGCTCCTGAATGAATCATAGATGTAGTTTTTATACTTTTATCAAGTTTAGGCTCTTAAACAGACCAATTAGGCAGAAACCTATCAGGATCCTACTTTCCACTAAATCACTACCCAACAACCAATCACGACAGGTGTTGTTGCAATTTGACCTATCTGATACTGGTAGACAAATGAACCCTGAAGACATCCAAGAAGTTCAGATGGAACAAATACTTACAGAAAATGTTGGATTATGATAATCATTCTGAAAGACAGTGTCGAGATCACGAAATAATCGATGATCAGGTGTATCATAGCGACCATCACAGAGGTCCAGACCTCCTATAAAAGCAGTTATCTTCCTGTTATTTCCATATGCTTGCGTATCCACAATCACACATTTCTGATGGTGCGTGTAGAGGGTTCCAACAACCTGAAGTCAGATGCAAGTCTAAACTTGATTTAAACTTCTATCATTTTACAAGCAAAGTTCAATAATATAACTTGACACCACAAATCAATAAGGGGTTGAAAATTTATGGACATAATTTCTTTTTTTTAAATCCAAAATAATTTTGATTTAGGTAGTTGGGCAGTGGACTATGAGGCGACTGCAGGTGGACAGTGGGATCAAAAAAATTTTGAGGTTTTTTGCTCAACTAGAAGAGAATGGTGTCTACCAATCTAAGTACGATTTCCAAGTGAATGGGAGCAATAGCCCCACTGGGCCCAATGTGGGTCCACCCCTGTTTCCATCAGTAACATTTCCCCCCCTCATGTGCACATTATTTATTAAGGACAACGAAATTAACAACCTAATTGAAAAACTGGTAGACGATGTAGTGTTCTTATGCTCTACAAGAGTTGAAAGTCCGGCTTAGACGTATGTATCCATCATATTTTACAGTTGGAACAAGAGTTATGCTCCAACATGCTTATATCATTATCAGTGAGCATTTTTCTACAGTCACATAATTAGACATACTAAAAGAGAAAGTAGTTGCTGGACCACAGTATAAAGCATGCCTGTTGCTTGAAAATGCTAAGCTTACTGCTAGCATATCGAGGAGACAGAACACAATTGACAGAAGAGTGCTTGAAAAACTTCCGAGTTTCTTCATCATGAGTTTGCATAACTCCTTCCTGCAGACGGTACCTTTGTATATTAACTCCAAGAGTAACTAGACTCAGCAAATATCATTTTTTATAATTACAAACCACAACCAATACAAGTGAAACATAGAAACAAACTGCTATTAAAGAAAGATCATATTAGTTAAACACAAGAACCGCGCACAAAGTGGAAGTGGGCAACCCACATCTTCGCCCCCACAAACTAGTAACTGTATTCCACCACAAAGAAACACATTTTATAACCATTTTACATACTTCTTCTTGTTTAATTAGGTTTAGTATTCAATATAGCCCAAAAAATATTTTGTTTACAGGTACATAGAATTCAATAACCAATAGCTCACATCTCGTGCCAGAATATTCTTCTTCCTGTAACCTTACCTTGGGCTTCACGACAAAGTAAAAAAAATATTAGTTGACTAACAGTCTTGAGATTATTATGAAAATCCAAAAATACCTCCTCCGTCCAAAATTTTTGTTGACTTTGAAAAAGCACAATTTCTTACGAAATCACATTACGTTCAATTTTCACCAAATGCTTATATCCACTAACCAAACCTATCTCTTTGTTGGGTGCATTCTGTCCTTTGCTAGTAATCAACGTCAGATTGAAAGTTGTCTTGGAAGATGCAGATGGTTTGTATTTGAAATTCGGTGAACGGATAATAATTTTTGAAACATCTAAAATAGATTATAAGTTCGAAGGCAGAGCCAACAAAAATGTACTGCTGCAATTCAAGATCAACCATGCTGGGAAGGCCAGTCATGGGCTGATTTTAGTATCTCATTTAACAAAATAAAAACATATAATTCCAGTGTTTCTACTGTTTCTCTAGAACTGTAATTTTCAAATGTTTACAACTTTAGTTTCTAATTTCATTTAGAATAGTCATAACTTTAATTTTTGGTTTTCTTTTTGTTTTTCGAGTTATGTTGAGAACTTATAAAAGAACAAGTGAAGAATAAGAATCATCTTCAATTAAGTCCAATGGCCTTCGACAAAAAGTCCCATACAAAAAAGAGAAAAAAAAAAGGAAAAAAAAAAAAGGCCCCTCAGAACAGACGGGGCAAGTGTTCACCAACACAATTAATTCGCAATGCAGTAACTACAGAAATGCACAATTAGTGACTGCTGAATGGAGCACATAACAGAGAATCTTCTGAAATACTACAGTTTCCATTTATATAAAGGAAACAGAACTTAGCATTTGAGAATCAGAAGCATCAAAGATTGGTACCGTATTAATGAAGAACTTGTTGTGGGAAGTCTTGTCATCCCAAACCAATAGCAGAACTCGAACCCCTTCTTGCGACTTATACTTAAGCAAGTCACCGAGAATCAAATTCCCCCCGCTCGGCAATGGTTTGCTCGGCTCTCTGACCAGCTTTACCTTATGGTAAATGGACCAACCCACAATGTAAACCAAGTGATGTGCCTCTAGAATTGCGTGACATATATCTTCCCAGCATTTCTCGTGCCTGAATTCCATTTTTTCATCCAATTCAATTTCAGGAAGCGAGTTATCGGGAACATGGGCATCCTGATACAGAGTCACCGAACCTCCGTGCCTCACCGGAAAGTAGCTCTGTTTGACGTCGAACCGGTCTGGTTCTGCCTCATTGCCGTAGTTGTCCTTAACTGTATTGTAATCGCATTGTACGAATCTCATCTGGAGACGGACGGCGGTATCGGTCTTTGGCGGCTTACCGCTCGGCCCAAGTATCTGAAACCAATCGTCGATGAGCTCGCCGGACTTGATTCTCTGAGCCGGTACGGTGGCTACACCGATCATTTCGGCGCCGAAAAGGTCGTTGTCTTTGACCTGAAACTCCACCTGAGAGACTGGATGAGCGAGAGGGATCTTGAAGTGCTCGTTCCACTGGGGGTTTTGATTGTTGGAAATAACGCGCGTGCGGGCAACGGTGGCACCGGCAAGACAGACGGTGACGTAAGGGTCGCTGGTGATGGTTTTGCGGTGTTGGTGATGTTGTTTCCGACCGCGTCCGGAGAAAGGTTTCCGGCACGTGTCGAAGGCAGTGAAAAACCGACGTATGTGCTCGGAGACCAAATCCATGTTGGGCAAGCGCCGAGCTTCTATGATCTTCAGATCGAGATTGCCATGAAGATAAATAACCTCGTCCGAACGATTGCATGCCATTGAAGCAGCTCTCAAGATCGATCACAATGTGGTTACACAAACCAAGGCAATTGGAAAAAAAAATAAACCAAAGAAATCAAAATATTGTGACTTGTTTTCAAATGTAACGGCCCGGAGATGAATCCACGAGAATTGGATGTCGTTGAAAGGAACCGAACGGGACCAGTGACGTTAATGTGGCGGTTCTGTTGGACCGTTGGTTTCGCCGCCCTGGCTGACGCCAGGCGGCAACCAACAGGACGGAGAACTGAAGATCCGACGGAGGCGCAGAGCTTTTTTTTTTTTTTTTTTTTTTTTCCAGAGTTGAGAATCGTGAGAATTGGTTCTCAATGTCAACGGAAGGGCAGGCGTAAAATTTATTTTTGTCGCATCAAACGGCAGCTGCCCTCGGATATCACACGGACGCACCTGATCTTTTTACAAGCGTTAGTGATTGAAACGTTGAGTGATAAGATGCGGACACGTATTGTAGATGCGGATTGGATCTGATCTGAGGGCATGCGCTAGTGTGATACTGAAACATTTGATTATCACTTCGGCATCCCCTGAAATGAAGCATCCTTTTAAGGTTACGTATCTTAAGCTAATTGATACCTACTTTTGGTGCGTTTAGGGTACAATAAATTTATTTAAAAAATTTATAAAATTTTATGAAATTTTTATTTTTTAATTTCTTTTGTTTTTCATTAATTTTAAAACTATAGTTCATAGAATTTTATCATATTTTTAGAGGTTCAAATACTTTTTGACTCTATTTGGGGTGACAAAAAATTTAAAAAACAGTGAAAAATATTGAAAAACTCTAAAAGATATTTATTTTTTATCTCACTATATGAATTACGAACTCACAGTTTATCTCACTCTTTATTCCTCCAAACGCATCCTTTATTGAATTTGAATTTTTTTAAACTCATTTTATTATTGTAGGGTGCATTTGAAGTAACAAAAATTATTAAAAATTAATAAAGTTACGAATTACAATCTCATAATTTATATAATAAGAGAAAAAATTGAAAATTTTGAAAATTTTTAGGTGAAATTTCGTGTTTCAAATAGAGCTTAGTTGAGCTTACGATTAAGTATATGTTTATAACACGATTTGAAATTCAAAAAAATATATATATTTTTATAAATTTTATATATTTATATATTATTTCATGATAGTTACTTATAAAAATTAAGTTTTTAAATCAAATTTTATCGAAAATATTTATTTCATTTCTAAATTACTATTTTTATAATTTTAAAAATTATGACTCCGTTTGATTTGTTATAAATCTCTAAAAACCTTTAAAAGTTATTCACTTTTTATCTGACTGCACGAATTAAGAAAATTCACAATTTATCTCATTTTATCATACTTTATTTTATTTTTTATAATTCCAAACACACTCTGTATTTTGTTAAAAATTAATTTTTATAAAATAGATAAATTTGCATACACAGATTTGAGATTACTAGCTAATAAATTTGATCCTAATTCAGCCCAACCTATCAATTGACCAGCCACCGAATACTTTTGGGGGCAGGTGAACAGTATTGATTGGTCAAAGGGATGAGGCAATTCCAAGCTGGATCCGCCTGAATCCGACTTTATGGGCAGGTACGGAGTCAATTAAATGCATCATAATGTTCAATTGTTCATAAAGGACTTTCTCTACGGACTTTTTAATGGTCTCAATTGTTCAAATTTCTCATCCTCCAACCGTAGCTGCGGTTTAAGTAAAAGGATATTCTTTCTATTTTTCTTCTTTCGGACCTGTTTGGCGCGAAAAAAAATCTACTGGTGAAGGAAGGGTTAGAAGCACATAAAACAAACTGAGAAGTCATCTTCTAAAAGGAGAGGCAGTCGTTGAAAGCAGTGTCAGCCCTCAAATCCATCATCTTACCCTTTTTTTGGGAGCTCAAAAAAAAAAAAAAAACTAATAAGGAGAAAAAAAATAGTACTAGTTTTTTTTTTTTTTTTTTTATATTGGGCAGTTTAGAAGAAAAATGGTAATTTTTTTTATGAGTTGAAAATAAATAAAAATAAAATATAATTATTATTATACTATTATATTCTTTAAGACGATTAACTAACCTTTTGCATTAATTACTTCATTAATTTTGCCCACATTAACTAGCCTTTAAGTTGTTGTCTAGTTATTCATCAAAAAGCTGACATATAAAACAAACCTTTTGCATTAGTTACTTCATTACTTCCTTAAATTCGCCCACATTAACCGACCTTTAAGTTGTCGTCTAGTTGTTCATCATAAAGCCGACATATATAACAACAGGATTTCATTCCACATTGAAACTGAACACAGGCTCCTTAAAATTACATAGAATGCAGAGATATTCTATCAAGTGCTTCCAGAATCAAGCTAGTTGTGTTCATAACTGCACCATTTGACAATAGATCCTTAAGACTTCACTTCTCTTCAAGGACGTTTACTGTAAGAAGCTTTCTATAATATGCATCGGCCATGTAAACAACAAGAGAGGCCCTCAAAAAGATCGTTTGAACCACGTCTCTGCCACATTAAACTTACATGGATTGATCATTGAGGCTTCCGAGATGCTTGGAGAACAGCTGAATGTGCCACGAAGAAGAAAAAAAAAAAAAAGTTTCCAAGCATATCCACGCATGGTTTAGTTAAAACTAAGGATCTGCACAACAGTTGCAATTGCTGGCTTTGTCGTTTGAAACGGGAGGAGCTGCCTTTATCATGATGCCCTGAATAAATGCTATCATCTGCACAAAAGAAAGCCCACAAGCAAACAGAAGGGCGTAAAAAATTGAGACAAGTCAACTTGAAGGACAAACAAGGATTCCAAACAAAAAAGGGAATTTATGAGGTCTGGATCTCGGATTTGTGAAAGACGAACAAGGGTTCCATTTGAGACAGTAAAATTGTAATTATAAGACGAAGCCAATCACGGACAAGGAACATGGTATGCATCTTAGTTACCAGAACAAATCCAGAACACGCTATACTGAAGCCAGGAAAATGAAATGGCGCATCCGCGGAGAGGAATAAAGCTGGAAACGTACATGGAGTTTGTTAGATTAAACTGAAATTCAAACCTGTTAAAATTTCAGAAACAAAACAATTTTACCAGTTAGGGGACTGAAAATCAAGGGCGAAAGAACGTTGGCAAAGGAACATAGACCCGAAATGCAACCTTGAGCCTTTCCCTTAAAACATGAGGAAGAAATTTAAAAAGTCAGAAAAGGTTTTAGAAAAATGTATCTATATATAAAAATGAAATGTTGACATTGCTAGTGCACCTATTTATTCGTCAGGGGCTTTGTTTCAGTATTGATTCCGTTCTACTAATTGAAGACGCAATTAAAGGGAAAAAAAAAAAAAAAGAATGCTAAATGTACTTTGCTTTTACCTTCCTACCCCATCTCTTCTCAGAATAATAATTTGAGGGAAATTAAAAGTGGATTGCATTTAGCATTATCCAAAAAAATTGCACAAAGTAGGAAGATTGTGCACAAGTCCAACGCACTAGGAAGACAATATCGACCAGAAGAGCCCCATCAAGAAAATACCTGCTCATCTGGCCCAACTTGTTTGGATGCAATGCTCCGTAACTGCACATTTAGAACCTCTATTCATTAAATACGAACACAAAACTAATAATGAGTGAGTTTGTGATTGGATACATAGGACTCACACAAGGCGAAGCAAATACAGCCAGGAAAGAGAACATAGCAGCCACATAAGGAACCTTATCAGGGGTCCGGATTCCAAATTGTTAGCAACAATAAGATGTAGCGTGTAAATTAGTTTACCAATAGCTATACTAATATCCAACCATTATTTATTGAAAAAAAGAAAAAAAAATTGAAAAGCTTTTGAGCTGCAGGGAAGTACCCAAGAGCTCCATGCAATGCTGTAAAGAAATACCTGCATTAAAGACCATATATAGTAAATCAAAACTCCACACCTTTAAATAGTGGCATAGAGTTGAGTACATAGCTGGTCAGCTAACATGCTTACATGTGCACAGCCAAAAAACAACCCTATAGAAAGCAGTTTCACCTCTCCTATGATTGGAGCCAGCATGGGCATAAGAACCATCTACAGGAATAACTCAGTATTAAGAGTTTTTAAATAAGACGAACCACGAAAGCAACCAAAACAAAACAGTGAACAATATTACTTACCTGAGATATGGTACCTGCAACACCTACAATCACCATTAAATCCGCAAACTGGTCTTTATTAAAGTGAAAACAGGCCTTTAAATAGTACTGCACATCCAATAGGTAAGTGAAAACAGAGTGCATCCCAAGTCTCAAGTATGAAAAAATGAAAATGTATATAAATGCAACTGACCAATGTTGCTTTGTATATAATTCACTAACCCAATTCAAACATTTGAACAATAAAAGTAGATAAACTTTTAAATCTCCATTTGGTAAATAAAAATATTAGCTGATATCCCGACCAGCAATTATACATATGAAGAAAGTCCAAGAAAAAAAAAATTGTACTCTTCCTATGAAAAGTAAATACAAGCTCATAAACATAGGGAATATAGATATATTTTCAGAAAAACAATATTTTACAATATTGTCAGTTTAAAACCCACAAAATTATTAAAAACAAAAGAACCATTGTCTTGCATACACGCAGTCAATTAAGTGAAGAACCATCATGTTTTGGATTCAACTCTTAAAGTCATTAACCATCATTTCTGATCGTATGAAATTGTTGTGTGTAAAAAGTTTAAAGTGCTTAATTTCATAAAGCTGAAAAACAGTAAACAATCCTAATACTTTTAGCTATCTTTTGATGTACAAAGTATAGCTGCTAGTAACAGGGATGTCAAAATGTGAAATCCCTTATTATTTATATGATGATATTCAGCAAGATATCATATCTCAGGCCATCTCAAATTTTCTATCAAAATCACATGGTAAGTCGTCAATAGCATTTTGAGAGTTCAAGGCCTATGTCTAACTGATGCTATAGACGTATTTCACTTTAACAGTCCCCTTGGATGGGATAAAATGGAAAGAAAAGAAGAAGAGAGCAGAAATAAAATAAAAGATTTCTTTTGTGCGTGAGTTTTATTAAGAGAGAAGAAAAGAAATGGAAAGGGAAAAAAATGCCTCAAAATCTCAACTATTCAGGGCAGGTATAATTTGATTGTCCATAAGCTTATTGTGCTGAACATAATATGGGTTACGTGTTGCGATAAAAATATAAATAAAAAACATAAGAAGGGGAAAAGGGCATGCGTACTTAGCAATATTTAGTGGCTCTTGCAATAATAGTAAAGTCGGATTTTTGTGTTTGAAATTCAATGAAAAAAGGGAAATACCAGTAACGAAGCATAAAGGCCACCGTCTCCAAGACTGAGAAAGAAGGCAACAGTAGCTGCCTGTAAAAATACCCAGCTGCCAAATCATTTAAATAAACATTTGTTAGGTTGCATGTCAAAGAGTTTGTATAATGTTTGTCGTGAGTCTTAGAATTAAGTTTTATTGGTCGCGTTGTTCCTTAGTTCAGAGAAGTCCACAAACAAGTCTACATATGTTTAGTGCGAAGATAATTTGAACCATATTCATGCTGTCATCCTGGGAAGACTGTGGGTAGCTTTTTATTTCAGATTATTTATTTATTATATATATATATATATTTTTTGGGGTGCTATATATTTTAACATTGAATAAAAAGGAGAGTACCGTGGAGAGAATGGAAAAAATCTAGAGAGAATATTTTGGGAGGCTTTTGGAGATTGAAAGTTGAAGATTGTGGGCATTGAAGATCTATCAAGAACATCTGATTAAATCACAAATGTCTATTTAAGTAGCCTTTTTGAACATCTAGATTCTTGGTGTGCTGTTCAACGCTTAGTGAGGTTTAGTTGAGCTGAAAAATAGAGTCGGGTTTGGTGCATCGCGAACTCAAGCTAACAAAAGAGGTATAGGTTGTGCCGTTCAACACTTGGTGGGGTTGAGTTGGGCTAAAGAATAGAGTCGGGTTTGTTGCATCGCGAATTCAAGAGAGCTATATATTAGAACGAATATCAAGTCTTACACGCATTAGGTGAGACTTATAAGCTTTTTTTTTTTTTTTTTTAAATAATTGATTGATTTTTCTAGCTACATCCAGCTTTCTTTGACATAAAAAAATAAATCATAAATGTTACCAAAAGCATCTTAATTCAACCCAAAAAAAAAAAAAAAAGAAAAACTGCAAAAAGAATCTAAAATTGGGTGCCTTTCTTTGACAAAGTATGAAATTTGTCCTTTGTTTCTCTCCTTGATTTCCTAGGAACCAAACAGAGAATTATAATTTACACACAGCAAGTGAGAGAGGGTGACTCACCTGCTCTTCAACAAGGAGACTGTGTCACCGATTGAAGGCATAGTCTTGAATATGCTGATTTTCCTTGTAGAATCACTAGCTTCGTCTAAAAGGCTAACATTTGCTTTTTCCTTGGCATCTCTCCAAGTAGAGACACCGTCGCCGGCTCTGATCGACTCCGGAAGGAAAACTCTCATATATATTGTCGCTATTGCCGATAATAATGCAGAAATCTGACAACCCATTAGAAAACATTGGCCGCCATTTGTTCAGTTTTTTTGAATTATAGAGCATTCATCCACATATTTTTTATCTATATACATAGAGAGAGAGAGAGAGAGAGAGAACTTGGAAGGTGGAAGCAGGGGAGAGGAATCGAGTAGATAGGTTTCCACAGACGAAGGCAGAGGAGTTGATGCCCGATAGAATCCCAAAAACCGACGCCCGTTTGTTCTCCGGAATATTATCCGCCTGAAATTGCAAGTAAAACACCTTGAATTGTTTTTTCAATTTTCTTTTATTTTTTTTTTTGGAAATTCTTTTCTACAATAATTTTTTTTCCAGACAAGTGGAAAGAGAGCACGTGTTAATAACATTTTTATTAAAAAAACGTATTTTATTATTTTTAAATAATTAATTCACAAAAAAAAATCAGATTAAGAATTCTTCTAAAATAATATTACTCTATTTTACCTACCAAAAAAAATTATTACTCTATTTTCCTTGGGTTCACAAAGCCCAAAAGCTTTTCAATTTAATAAGTAAGCCAAGTTTGAAAGTAAAAAAATTATACATGTTTAATAAATAAATTAAATTTGAATATTGATGAATATAAATAATTTAATATTTATATATATAATTAAATATTTTATATTTATATCATGATACATTGTATATTTTATTCAAAAAATTATATTATCATTTAGTATAAAAATTTTGTTAGATTATTTTTTTGTTAATAATTACCCAATGAGTTATTATATCCCACAATAAAAAAAATTATAATTCAACCACCACACTATCCAATTTAATAAATTTGAAATTTATTACAACAGTGTATTAATTTAATATTAAATATTAAAGTAGAATAATTAGAGATATAAAGGGTTTCAAGTAGGATTACAAATAAATCTTATTATTCACAAATAATTCAAATTCGATTACGATCATTCAATAGGTAAATGAGTTGAGATAGTGCATAAAATTTAAATTTATTTAATAAATAAGTCGAGTGTTTAGAATAAAATTAGACTTGATTGGATTAATTTACACAGCTAGGTTTATACTCTTTCATAAGTTAGCAAAGGTGTTTGATTAAAAAATTTCAAAATTTTTTAGATAAGTTATTAATTTTTTGTTAACAATTGAAAAATGGGTTAATTACACCTAAATGGGTTAATTACTTTATTCTAAAAAATTTTAAAATTTTTAAATCAAACACCCTTGCTAAGTTTTTTTTATTAAATGGATTTATCTAAGTTTTTTTTTTTTATTTTAGTTATTGTTAAAAAATAAATAAAAATTTGGCTATTATTATTGTTATTATTTATTTTAAAGTACTTAGTAAAAGAGTGATTTTCAATTGAAGAACGAGAGAGTTAAAACTGACCACATAGGCAAGGGAAATGCAGAGGACGCTTCCTTCACAGACCATGGAAGTGAGGGTCTTGAGTACATAATAAGCATAGTAGTAGTTCCTCGTCCTGCTGTAAGCCAATATTGCTGTAACCAAAAGTTAATACTATATATGGGCTTATTTGGAGTCATGTAAATTTTCATAAATCTTCACAAATCTTTACAAGTCTATATAAAATTAAAATTTTTTATTTAATATACGAATTATGAAGTTATAATCTTTACAAATTTATACTAACTTTTACAATCTAAACACTCCATGTTTATATTATATGTGAAAATGGCAGGCCACAGCCATCCGACGCAAGCTAATGGATAACAATCCCAGCATGCACTGAAATAACGTAATGCATGACATATATACATATCATGCCTGGGGCACTTGTCTTGCCCTGCCCACTATATATAACTTAAACATCCACAGAAGATTTGCATCATATTCATTTATTTCGTACCTATAAATCGGAGAGCTCCAATCAAAAAGGAAAGGCACAAGCATGAATAAAAAAAATGTATGATTTTTATTTTTATATTTTAATAGCACAAAATCGTCAGTTATGATATTGTGAGAGGGAGTTGTCAAGTGCCGTAACTAATGAACTACTTGGGCATGACATAAAATAAGCAAAGGAGGCCCTACCATTGAATCGCCCTTTAATATATAATTTAAAATTAACCGCCATTATATACTATAGTCCATAAATTGATCACAAACATTGGGGAGTATTTGGTGGGCCACAACAAATGTTGCTATTGAGAGAAGTGAGCCTTAACAACTTAACATCCATTGTCCATGAATTTTTATTGAGAATAAATTATACTTAATATTTTTATATTTTATCGTTAATCTCAATTTAATTGTCCATTTATTTGTTCATCCATTTTAATTTTATTGATAGAAAATATCACAATGAACATGTGATGTTTTTTGTTATATTTTTTTTTTTTTACAATAATTGACCAAAAAATATATGGTGAAACTAAATTAAATATAAAAAAAGATAAAATAACTTAACATAATTTATTTTTCTAAAAAAAAAATGTGATCATGATATAATATGACAATGACATTTAAATAACAAAACAACTTTTTAATAGTTTGATATTTTTAAGAAGGGATTCCATATGCACGCATGCGTGTCGTTATGGCTATATTTTATTATAAATATTTCTAGTTTATATTAGACGTAACGAGCCGTTTAGTTTTCATAAATTTTTTATCAATTTTTTTTCACTTTTTACAAATTATTAATTTTTGCTAATTTCCACTGATTTTTCTAATTTTTACTAATTTTTTATAATTTTTTTAATTTTCTTCAATTTTTATAAATTTTTAGTAAATACATAATTTTTTTCAAAAATAACATATTGCAATATCATAACAAAATTTTTTTTTTTTTTAAATAAAGAGACAAACGGCCCCTGGGACTGAGGAGGTGCACATACCTAAAGGAATGATGCTGAGAATCATGGGGAGGGTTAGCATCGATTTCCTGCCATGACTGTCTGAGAGTTTCCCAATCAAAGGCACAATCATTAACGTTCCCAATCCCGTAATCTGCATATGTGCACGAGATTAAGGGGATGTTTGGATTGGTAAAAATAAAATAAAAACCAAAAGGTGATGTTGATGAGATTTTAAGACGTTATAGTGAAAAAATCTACTACAAAAGTTGCAGTGAAAAATCAAGAGTTAAAATTTGTTTATATTTAATCCAATAGTTCAAATTTAATTTAATTAAATTATTTTTAAAATAAAAATAAAAGTTAAAATATTTTGATTGGATCACAATCAATGCAAATGTGAAAGGTCACATATCATTAAAGTATAAACAAATCTCGATCCTTAATTTTTTTCACTGCAGCTCCTACAGTGAATTTTTTCACTGCAACTTTTTCAAACCCGTGTTAATGTGATGTAAAAATAACACATAATAAAATTTAATTAGAAGACTTTAAAAACTTTTAAAATTTTAAAAAAATGTTAGGGTCCACCGGACCCTTATATTAATTATGACAATCCCGGTGCTCATTGACTTTATCTAAGTACCCATTTAGAAGCAAGCCTCGATTCATGCTTGGAGATAGAAATCTGTCTTATAATTAACTATAGAAGCATTTGGAGTGCCAACAAAAATTAAAAAAAATTAAAAATTAGTATTGATGTGATGTAAAAATGACATGAGACAAAATATAATTAAAGGAATTTAAAATTTTTTTGAATTTTTTAAAAAATTTAGACACCAAACGGCCCATATATAACCTCATAGATAAGAGTATAGCTATTAAGAAGTAATGAGGTCAACCATCTAAATTTTGAAGGTAAAAAAATAAAAATACCCCTCTTAAATTATTATAATTACAAAACTATTCAAAACTATTCTTTGTCTTAATATTTTTTTATGTTCCAAACTACTAACTCAATAATTATTGACAGAGACAAGAGGGTTCACAAAATCACAAATAAATAGATTACAACTGACGAGGATTCCACACTGGCCAAGTTAGTTTTATATATATAATGTTTATCTATTTATATATATTCTTGAATTTATATTTGGCACTAACTGTGCCGCACAATCTATGCAAATATTGATATATGACAATATTATATATAGTATATTATTGCCTGAAGACTTGAAATACACAAACCATTTATTGATATATATTTATGTATATATAATATATTCCATGAATACTGTCTAATACTCAAACTTTATTGCTACCAATTGCCAAAGTGCCTTTATTATTATATATATATATATATTTGAATAAAGATGCTTGGAACTTGAAATAAAATAATAGGATTCCAACATACTTTTTTATTTTTATTTTATATTTATATATTATGTTTGATTTATTTTTTTTTTAATTTATGAAGTTGAAGATATGTTTAATTTGTTATTAAATGACTTGATTTATTTGTTTTTTCTTTTTTAATTTAATGTGATTTTTGTTCTGGATAAACATTGCATTTGCTATTTGTTACCCACCTTAATTTTTTAACTTCATTTAGAATAGTCTTAATTCTAATTTTTGTTTTTTTTTAGAGCAATGTTGAGATATTTTAAAAGAAGAAGTGATCAAGAAAAATCATCTTCACCGAATTCCAACGAACTTTCAACAAAAATCTCCCTAGAAAAGATATCATTGAGACCTTGTTGGATAACTTTTTGTTTTCTATTTTTCTATTTTATATTTTTAAAATTTTGTAAATTGCCAACAGAAACATGTTTGTTAAATCTATTTACTTTTTTTTTCTAAAAAATGAAAACTTAAATAGAAAAAAATAAACAAAAAAAATGTGCCTTAACTTTTTTTCTGCTTGAAAACATTTCGTCAATTCTAATACTTTGTCCATTTTTGTTACATCATATATATTAAAATGAATTATTTTATTCAAATATTTTATTAGACTAAAGTTATTCTTAATAAATAATATAATTACATTAAATTAATTAAATTAATATGTAATATATATTATTAATTTATTTCAAATAAATAATTAAATATATTTTTAATAAATAATAAAATAAAATATATTAATTTAATTTAATTTAATAAATAATTTAATTAATATAAATATATTTTATTAAATTATTTTTAATAAATATCATAATTAAATTAATTTAATTAATAATTTATTTATTTATTTAATATGAATTATATTTTATTAAATTATTTTTAATAAATATCGTAATTAAATTATTTAAATTTTTATGAAATATATTTTATTGAATTATTTTTAGTAAATAATATAATTAAATTATGGTTAATATATTTTATATTTACTAGATTAAATTACATAATACTTATATTTTATTCAATTGTTTTTAATAAATAATATAATTACATCAAATTAATATAAAATATATTTATTAAATTTAATTAATTTTTAAAAAACTAATAAATTTAAATATCTAATGAAAATAAAAATTACTAAAAATAAAATTATATTTTCAAACGCAGTTTCAATTTTTGTTTCAGAAAAAAGGACAATAGAAAATAAAAAACAGAAAATATAAACATATAAACGTAAACAGAAAAACGACAGCGCTACCAAAAGGCTCCCGAGTAACGAACTTTAAAAAAAAAGCCAGGTGCTCCCTTAATAAAAATCCTAGATCCACCCTTGCTCATAGACTAATTAGCTTATCAATTTTTGAACTATTTTTTCGTTTCATAAGGTTTATAGTGTGTTTGGAGTTGTATAAATTTATAAAAGTTAATATCTCGTACTTTGTGCAGTTAGTAAAAAATTTTAATTTTACAGTCTCGTAATTTGTGTTTGTAGAGATTTGTAGAATTTTTTTTTAACTCCAAACAGTGCCTTAGTTCATTTAGCATATTATTTATATTTAAAAAATAATTAATTTAACTTATTTCGCCCGTCTATGAATAATCTTATTTTTAAGTTTTTTTTTTTATTTTTTTAAAACGTAAATGACATGCTGAAAAGCTAGCAAATAAAAAAAAAAAATTCAGTCCTTTTCTTTGGTTAGGTGACCTTTAACTGATAATGAGGTCAAGAGTCGGTGAGAATGATGAAATTCAGCTCAAGTACGCAGATTATCTAAATTTAAGAAAAAAGGTAATGAATTTTGCTTATAATTTAACATTAAAAAGATTATAAATATTTATTCAGAAATTTTTGCTTGACGTTGAATTATGCCCGTCCTATTTGAATACGTATATTTGTCAGCAAAAGTTCATTGGCAGGTAAGGCACATTAGCAAAAACATATATAGATGCGAAAATATTTAGGTGGTATTTTATTTGTATTTTTATTATTATTTTTTATTTTTATTTTCTATTTTATGTGTATTTGTTTTGCAAATTTCAAAACAAAAAAAAATAAAAAACGTATTTAGTTTAATATTTTTTATTTTTCATATTATGAGATTTTTTTTTCTTATTTTGGGTTAAAAAAGTTTTAAAAAATTTTTTTGTTATTTTATATTTTATATGTAAACTCATATTCTGATTTTTAAAACATATCTTAAAATATAAGTGACTAAATATATTTTTAATTATTTTTTTTTATTTTCAAAAATAAAAAATAAAAAAATAACCTGAAAACAAGAAAATCAAATGGTAGCTTAATGTTTGGCCACATTTATTTCAACAAAATGGAGTAAAGAGTCTTTTGCTTGAAACTGAAGGAATTTTCTAAGCCAATTAATGCCGCTGGGAAACCAAGTATAATCCAATATACTAGGGGTGGTTTAGTTTGTTGAAAATCTCTAAAAAAACTCTATAAATCTCTGTTAACTTTATATCACATCAATTTTTTCTCTCACTACACGTATTACGAACTCTCTCCAAACCACAATTTATCTTATTTTATCTCAATTTATCTCACTTTTTCTTACTCCAAACAACTCTTAGAATTCCTGACACTTGGCATAGCTAAGATGACAGGAAGTAGTCTTCTCATGCAGTCCATTTCACACCTAAACTTGAATGAACAGTCTAGATTTTATAATTTTTTTTATTTCTAATAATTTTTATAGACATGATATTTTTTTATATATAAAAAAAATTTCAAAAAATAAAAATAATATGCCTAAAAAGTGTTAAATTATATAACTAAAAAAAAAAAGTCATAAGACGAAAAAGAAGCAAAATAATTAAATAAGTCGACTTACTCTCGGCTGCCAATCGAATAATATCATGTCAACAAATTGGGACGGTGGGTGCCTATAGATGAGTATATGCATCTCACTGATTTAATTATTTGGACAAATACTGGGAAAGCTTGAGAGGAAATACATGATGAATTTGCTTGCAAGATAATCAATGGAGGGCAAGACAACAGCAAACATATCACTTCGAGAATTCAATCAATTTTGGTAATCCATAATCAGAAAATCTAGCTAGGGGAACATATATGAAGAAGGCTAGATTTCTTTCTTCAATAAAATTAAATTATTTGATTAATTTGGCACCCAAAAAAAAAAAAAGCAGATTGCCAGACTGATGAACAAGCAAAGGATGGGTAGAGAACATATATATTTATATATGTAAACGTACCGCTTGTTGGATTCCAGTTAGGTATATAGCCAGTGAGCACTCATCTTCTCCAGGACAAAGTGCTGACATAGTAACGTCTGTGATGGCTGGAATCACCATGAAATTGGAGAAGTTGTAGAGGAACACTGTCATGAAGAGGTGACTCAACCCAGAGAGACTCTCCATCTATCTCTCTCTCTCTCTCTCTCTCTCTCTAGAAGCAGGCACGAACTAAAGGAAAAGAAAAGCCCATTACTGAAACCTATTACTGTTATCTCAAAGCAGCAAAGAAACTCTATTTTAAAGTAGGAAGCTTCTAAAGTTGAGGGCCACTAACATGTATGTACAGTATAATCAACTAACAGGTGATTAATGACTCAAGCAACTATGAGTCGGTTTGCCACGGTGAAAAACAACGAAAAAGGTAAAAAAGTGTGGTTCGAAAAATATTTTGATATTTAGCGTGCAGCAACTAAATTACATTTTTTAGGAATAAATAGTAAAATCTTTTTATTTTTGCATTAATTTTTTAGGAGAGAAATCGTCTGAACTGTTTTTATCAGAATAGTTTTAAATCAAAATTTATTGAAAGTGGTTAAAAATTTTTTAGGATTTATAAAAAAAAATTATTGAGGTTTGAGAAATGTTATTAGGGTTTATAAAAAATTTATTGGAGTTTGTAAAAATTTGTTAGGATATGTATATATATATATATATATATAAATTTATACAAATTTCATTAAACACGAAAAGTGCAAAATATGTGAGACAATTTTAGAGATTTCTAGAAATTTTTAATATTTTTTACCATTTTTTGAAACGCCAAACAGACCCTATGTATATATAAAGAGTTTGATTTTAATAATGTACCAGCGGCTATGTGTGTCTATTTACATTCATTAAATCATCACATTCTAGCTTTTCTTGCTTGCTTGCTTTCAAATTTCACCATCATTATTGTTTCGAAATATTATTATGCAACGTGCTAGATAGGCCACAAAAACTATTTAGGCTTGGTTTGGATTTGAAAATTTTGATTTTTTTTAATTTTTTTTTTGTTTTATATGATTTTTTTATTATAATTTGATTTTCTCTTTAGAAATTATAATTTATAGATGTGTTAATCACATTCATACAAAAAATAAAAAAAGTTCACATTCATTTAGGTAAAAATGTCCATTCAAAAAAATGAAAAAATTTGATTTTTCTATTTTTTTAATTTTTACCCCAACGAACGTGAATTTGTTTTTTTTTTTTTTACCAAATGCTATTAATATGCTTAGAAGTTATAATTTCTAAAAAAATAATAATAAATTTTGATAAAAAAAATTATATAAAATAAAAAAAATAAATTACTTCTTAATAGCCAAACACAGTTTTACTGGGCGTAACCCACCACTTGTCCACTAACACATGGTGGGTAAATTTTAATGATATTGCATTAGATTTTAATTATTAACGTATTTGATTAAATAAGTAAGTAAAAGACTAATCAAAATTTAGATGATATGACAAGCCAAACATAAAATTTGACATGACATAGAGGGTGTTTGGAAGTTAAAAAAAACTTAAGTTTTGATTTTTTTTGGTTATTATTATTTTTTTTTTTTTGCATTTTTTTGTGTGTTTGATTGAACCAAGTGAAATTTTTAGTATTTTTTTAGTAACTTTTGGGTGTTTGGTAAATTTTTTACTGTCGCAAAGTAAAAAAGTTGTAACTTTTGGGTGTTTGGTATGTTTTTCACTGTAGCAAATCAAAAAAGTTGTAATTATGGAGTGGTACTTTTTACTGTAGCAAATCAAAAAAATGACAAAATTTATGATTTTACCAAACACACAAAAGCTAATTTTTAGTATTTTTTTACTAATTTTTGAGTTACCAAACACCCCATATTACTGGATATTTTCAACACCCAGCCTGATGTGGCAAACCACTTCCTTTGAATATTTCGTAATTAAATCGACGGGACCCCACAATTCCAATAACTAAAAGCTGAATCACAGCCCTCCATTGTGTGGAAAAATCAGTCAAAATCCAGCTGTACGATTCGGACATGTTAAGGTTGTGTCGGTGCCTGTTGGGTGATTCTGGTTTTAGGTTTCAGCCTGTCCACACTGGCCGGATTACTGTGCCTTTACGACCGAGATAGCTACATAAAGTCAAGCAGATTGCGTAGCTTGTAAGTTTTTTTTTTTCTTTTTTTTTTTTTTTTTTTTTGCGTAGCTTGTAAGTTCATGCAAAGCAAAATCATATTTCTTTTTTTTTTCTTTTTCTTTTTTTTTTTTTTTCTTTCCCTTCTTTTTCTTTGTAGGAGGAAAAGTGAATTTGGACGCGTAATGAGTCTGATTACGCGTTGAGGCGTGCAAGTTTTGAGTTGAGCCTTCTCAAGGGGGAGGAAGCAAACTAACCCGCATCCAAGAGAAACCCCTAAAGTCCGTTTCGAGTGCTAAATTTGTTCAAAATTTTTTAATCTTTTAAATATTTTTTAATTTTCTGCAAATTTCTCCATATCAAAAATTTCTAATTTTTCAGTTTTTATCAACTTTCTTTTTTTTTTTCTAATTTTTACCATTTTTCTCTAATTTTAACTTTTTTCAACACTTTTTGAAAAAAAAACACTAACCAATAATTCAAAATTTTTCTTTTTTTATTCTTTTTTGGGCCAAATTTTAGAGCCCCAAACAGGCATAATATATATCACAACCTGCTTTGTTGGGCCTTATAAAAATTCCAAAAAAAAAAAAAGGAAATTTGAAAAAAATGAAACAATTATTAGTTCTTTGTTTTTTCCATTGTCCATTATATACAGCCCACACAATTCCTATTCGCTTCTTATGAAGCTAAGGACTTGTTTAGTTGTTTGTCACAAAATATCGACCTAAAAAGATTTGGTTAGATTTCAAATCAACTGATAAGATTTAAAAATTTTGTAGATCTTTGATTTAGGCTAATGTCTATTTGGCCGATTTTAATTTTGTAAACATCCTTAAAAGTGAATAAAGATAATGGAAAGTAACCAGTTAGCAAGTTACAACCACCAGATAAACACCCACTCAATTTATGGTCTGCAAGTTAAAAAAGATGTACAGTGGTTATTTTTCGATTACTTTCTGTCAAGATAAATAGAAGACATACAGAGAAAGGGTCTTTGACCTTATATCCCATCTAATTTTCTTTTATCTTTCATATTTTATCTTCTCTGTTTAGTTTTGATTTTATCAAAATTGTATCTACATACAGATTTGATCACTAGTATCCTTATAATGCCTCCGCATTACATATTAATTCTGATGATGATTACGGTCCATCAATCTTATAATATTATTATAAGATCTTATCAATCTTATAATAATCAATACTATTATTCTAATTATCAGTCTTATCATAATCCATATTATAGTTCTGATAAATATTAATATAATATAAAATCTTATATAATACAAAATCTTTTAATAGATCACAGCATTCATATCCATATTCATATAATTCTAATTTCTGATACTCATCAAATGCCTACCGTATGAAATATGTTCGAAATCAAATTATGATTCTGACTTAACATTATTATCATGAATATGGATATATATTCCAATACTCATATGATTCTATTTCTAATACACTAGAATCTAGTGGATTATCCAACAATCACATTCTCATCATCAATTAGAATGAATGTGAAGTCCTTACATCTGTAAGGTAGTGGTAACCCACATTTCTTGATCCTCATGTTTATTTGAGTTCTTGTGATTCTAGCATGCCTGTGCAACTAATTTAATTAAAAACTGTGAAAGAACGTGCGTTGTTTGTGTTGAGAGAGAATTTTTCCAACGCAAAAATTAGCAAAGGTAGAAAATTAAGTAGTAAATATTATGAGAAGAGTTGTTAAATTATTACTTTCAAAACATTTTTATCTTTTTTACAATATTGTATAAAAAGGTTAATATTAAACCCTTTAAAAAGGAAAAATAATAACTAATTTAAACTTTTATAAAATATAACGGACATAATCAAAATGCATGAGTAATATATTTACTAGACTAAGATTTACCCTTTTTAATCTCATACCAAACTTACCCTAAACTTAATTTTGTTTTCTAAAAAGAAACTAGTAAATTAGGAGAAATATTAGAAATGTTTTTCCACTATAATTTTTTTCTTCTAAAAAATAGTGCATTTTTAATAAAACTCATCTTGGTGGGATCATTTATTTAAAAAGAGTTAAAAAGAAATTACATCAATCTAATACATTGATTAAGAAATATTTTTCATTGTATAATACAATTCTATGAAAAATTATTCTATATTTCACCTATGCAAAATGGACAACTAGAGTAACGCACTCGCACTTTTAATGTGTCTATTTTTGTATATATGTTGCTAATGGTATCGTGTCAATTAAATTAAAAAACTTGTCATATAATTTGTAAAAATAACTAACTCGAATTTTGGAAAAATTTTTAAATTTAAAAGTTGATAAACATGTTAACTTCTAAAATTAAAATAGCACGATATTATCAGATATTTCTCACGTAAATTGATGATGTGATCAACTATGCCCACTAAATATTTTTCCGGATTCTAGTATTTCAATCAACCAACACGGATTAGATTACAAGTTGTCACATTTGAATCCCCCCCAGCCCAGCCCTAACCATCCCTCGGCCCAAATTCCATAGCCCAACTGATTTTAAATTGTTGACAGCCTACAGTTGGGCCGACACCATATATTGTAAGAGAGAGAAATATTAATGGCAATGAAATCAAAACTGTTTGGGAAAAACTTAATTCCGCGACTTTCCATCTTCTTTACAAAGCAAGCAAAACTGATTTTTGAAAACAAAATCAAAACTGTTTGGAAAAACCTAATTCCACGACTTTCCATCTTCTTTACAAAGCAAGCAAAATTGATTTTTGGAAACAAAATCAAAACTATTTGGGAAAAACCTAAATCGATCATCATTCTTAAGTATATTTATTTTTTTTATTTTGAAACAGTATCGGTACTATTTTGAAGATATCTCAAAATACTAATCAACTCCATGGATTTCTCCTGCTCAAAACTTATCATCTGTTTATAATTCATGGTGCTATTTTAAAAACAGTACCGGTACTGTTTTACCAGTACTGTTTTGAAAACAGTATCGATAAAACAATACCGGTACTATTTTGAATCGGTACTGTTTTCATACTGCCTAAAAAACATCAATCGATACATCATACAAACCAACGATACGAGCCAACTTCATCATATTTTTTGAAACAGTACCGATACTGTTTTGAAGATAGCTCAAAACGCTAATCGACCAAATGGATTTCTCTTGCCCTTAAAACTCGTCATCTGCTTATAATTCATGGTGCTATTTTGAAAACAATCTGGTACTGTTTTGAAAACAGTACCGATAAAACAGTACCGGTACTGTTTTGGACCGGTACTGTTTTCATATTGCCTAAAAAACATCAATCGATACATAACAAAAACCAACGATACGAGCCAATATCATCATATTTTTTGAAACAGTACCGGTACTGTTTTGAAGATAGCTCAAAAAGCCAATCGGCCCTATGGATTTCTCTTGCCTTTAAAACTCGTCATCCGCTTATAATTCATGATGCTGTTTTGAAAACAGTACCGATAAAACAGTACCGGTACTGTTTTCATATTACGTAAAAAAACATCAATCGATATATAACACAAATCAACCATACGAGCCAACATCATCATATTTTTTGAAACAGTACCGGTACTGTTTTGAAAATAGCTCAAAACGTTGATCGGCCCAATAGATTTCTCTTGCCCTTAAAACTCGTCATCCGCTTATAATTCATGGTGCTGTTTTAAAAACAGTACCGATAAAACAGTACCGGTACTGTGTTGAAAACAGTACCGATAAAACATTACCGGTACTGTTTTAGACCGGTACTGTTTTCATACTGCCTAAAAAACATCAATCGATACATAACATAAACCAACCATACTAGCCAATATCATCATATTTTTTGAAACAGTACCGGTACTGTTTTGAAAATAGCTCAAAACGCCAATCGGCAAAATCAATCCATGAAGAAGATTAGGCCAAATAAGTTCTATCTTCTTAATATCTTCACGACTAAAACTGTAAATAATGAAACTGAAAACAAGGAAAGAAAAAAAAACGGAAGAAGCGTGATTCTTGGTAAACATATCTTCACGTGATTCTCGGAATTCCTGGAAATAACTTGTGTAACTTTGTTATAGAAATAAAGGATATTATCGGTATATTAGAAACTATATTTAAAACAAACTCGTGGGACCCACTCAAAAGTGACTTAAATACAAAATTTTTCACATTAATGTGACTTAAAAGTAATACTTTTTTTTGGGTGTGACTAATAGTTTTAAAAGATTACAAAGTATGACTTGGATACAATTTTTCGCATTTGAATCCCCCCCAGCCCAGCCCTAACCATCCCCCGGCCCAAATTCCATAGCCCAACTGATTTTAAATTGTTGACAGCCTACAGTTGGGCCGACACCATATATTGTAAGAGAGAGAAATATTAATGGCAATGAAAGGTAAAGGCCAAAAATCTACCTACGTTCGAGTACCTCTGTATACGGATAACACGAACCACACGCCGAACGAATGGATAATATCTCTGATCACCCAAAGGAAAATCATAGTACCTCCGGCTTTTTCTATCCAAACAAGCCCTTCCACTCTCACAGTCTCACCTCATCCCCATAGCGCTCTCTCTCTCTCTATTCAAACAAGCCCTTCCACCTTCACAGTTTTCACTTCATCCCCACATCTCTCTCTCTCTCTCTCTCTCTCTCTCTCTATTCATGGCTACTATCACAAACTTCTTAGCTAAACCACCTCCACATCTGGCCTCTCTCACCAGTATCAATCCTTTCAATTCCATTTCCTGCTCTTATCACCTATCTTTCTTCAATAAACCCACAAGCGCTTTAACAAAATTCCAAACCAGCCCTACCCTCTTCGTTCCAAAGGCCACAGCGGCGTCGGAGACGAAGAAAGCCGAGCGAGATGAAAGAGTCCAGAAAGTTCACAGCATAGAAGAATTCGACGAAGCCCTTCGGATGGCAAAGAACAAGCTGGTGGTGGTCGAGTACGCCGCCAGCCACAGCCTCCACAGCAGCAAGATCTACCCTTTCATGGTCGATCTCAGCCGTACGTGCAATGACGTGGTGTTCTTGCTCGTGATGGGCGACGAATCCGAGAAGACAAGAGAGCTTTGCAAGAGAGAGAGAATCGACAGAGTCCCTCACTTCAGCTTCTACAAGAGCATGGAAAAAGTCCACGAAGAGGAAGGGATCGGCCCGGACCAGCTCGTAGGGGACGTGCTATACTACGGCGACAACCACTCCGCTGTGGTGCAGCTGCACTGCAGGGAGGACGTGGAGAAGTTGATCGAAGATCACAAGACTGACGGTAAGCTGCTTGTTCTTGATGTGGGGCTGAAGCATTGTGGTCCCTGCGTGAAGGTGTATCCGACGGTGGTGAAGCTGTCGAAGCAAATGGCTGATACGGTGGTGTTTGCGCGGATGAACGGCGATGAGAACGATAGCTGCATGAAGTTCTTGAAGGACATGGACGTGGTTGAGGTCCCCACGTTCTTGTTCATCAGAGACGGGGAGATTTGTGGAAGATACGTGGGTTCTGGGAAAGGGGAACTTATAGGGGAAATTCTTCGATACCAAGGGGTTCGTGTGACCTACTAAATTAAAAACCAAATAAACGTCTTTTTTTTTTTTTTTGAAAGTATATATTTGTAATTTGACTGATCGAAGAAGTTGCCAAGACAAGGATGTTGCAGGACCCATTTTTCTTGGCAACTTCAAAATTCAAGGAAAATTATTTAGTAGTAGTTGGGTTAATTAATTTTCGGGTTGTACGTGTTTGTAGAATTTTCCCAGAGATACATATGGCATAATTATAAAGCTTGAAATTCAGCCTTCGTTTGCTTTAAAAAAAAAAAGAAAGAAAGAAAAAGTTTTTATAGTCTTTTTTCTTCATTTTGTATGGTCTTTTTATTAAAATTTAATTTTTTTTAAATTATAACTTTTACGTGTGTTAATGACATTCATAAAAATAAAACTTAAAAATTCACATATATTTGAGTAAAAATTAAAAAAATAAAAAAGAAAAATTAAAAATCTCATTGGATTATGACTAATTGAACATACTTTGGGCTCGCTGTCACGGGCAAGTTGAAACGCCCAATTAATGGTCTTTGAATTGCGATAATATGCAAGCAAAAGATGTTAGAACAATCTTGAAGCCGTTGAGATATAAGTTGAAGCACTAGTAATTATACCCCACTTGACCATCCTGAACTTTCAAACTTTTCTGCTACGTGGGGTTGTATGTTTTATTATTATATGGCTAGCAGCCCACATTAGTTCTAAAATGGTGACTAGCCACATCTCATCAGAAAACTATTTTATATTTGAACTTGCTTACGATCAAAATTAGGGGCGGATCCAAGCGGCGGCAGTGACGGCGGTGGCAAAGAGAGTCAATTGACTCCATTAGAAATAAAACAGATTACTCATAAAATAATAATAATATAATTTTTGAAATATTTTTGTAATTTGTACCCATCAAATATATTTTTTAAAATAATATTTCAAATAATTTATAAATTTTATTTTTATTTTTAAGTCAGACACACAACCTTTACTTATTGATTTGATCCAATGTAACAAAATACTCGATCCGATATTGATCGAAATAGGTTTCATAGTCAACTATATATATTATATGTCGTTTGTTCGATCAAACACTTCATCTTAGGGGGAGAAAAAAAAAAAAGCACAGTGAATACATTAAGCAAGAAAAATATGTATATACATTGCCATATTTATAGGTATAGAACGATATTGACATATATACCCCCCATCTCGTTGAAACTAAAAATTAAAAAAACAAATAAAAAATACTACCAGAAATTTTGCAAACAGATTGATCACTGAAATGATCTGAAAGAACATAAATGAAAACAAAAATTAAGAGTGCTAAAAAATTGTATTAGTAACCTTAATCAACCACCGCAGTATTAACTTGAAGAGGCCTAGGTTGAGCCATGGTTCTTCTCTTCCAGAGATTAATTTCTTTCTTAGGCTCCAAAGCGGCTGCTCCTCCTCCCAGGCCGCCGCCAACCAGAATTGGCGCAGAGAAAGGAATTATGACTTCCCGTTCTTCTCCTTCATTCTCTTCATCGGAATTATAGTGCGGGTGATCTGCATCTACCGGCGCAACCTGAGCCGTCCAATCGAAGTTGGTAAGCGAATTCGAATCGCGACTACTCGCGAACCTCTTCATCTGACCCAAACTTGGCGCCCTATCAGGCTTTTGATCAACAGAAGAATCAGATTTCCTAATCGGCGATTTTGCTCTACCGAACGCATTCCGATTCGTCGATGATGGTTTATTCTTTGCCTCAAGAGGGGACGAATTTGGTTTGAAATCTTTAGGCATGGAGAGTTGTTTCTCTTTCTTCTTGATCATCTTCTTCTTGTGCTTGATTTGGCCCATGCAGGAGACTTTTGGTGAAGTTGGTTCTTGGGCTTCGAAGCTCGAGTTCTTCGGCTTCCGGCGAGCTTCCTTCGGAATCAACGATACGACTGGGCAGGAGAGACCTTTTCCGGCGTGGGTTTTGAGCTTGTTTGCGTTAATTTCTGACCTCTTGTCCTTGGACGATGGGCTAAAAGGGGGATTGGGATTCCGGAACGTTACAGCTGAAGCTGCTCTTGGGAGAAACTTCAAGAACTTGTTCTTTGCCTTGGCTGGTTTCTCCATTGCAATTAATGTTGTTCAATCTGATATTTCTCTCGACTGTCTTATATTTCTTTATATCTCTCAACCCTATATATGCAAGAAATATTACAAGAAAAGCAGAATAGAGTATATGAGATTGTTCTTGACCTTTTCAAGAAGATAGAGAGAGAAAGATTACAAGTGGGTTTGGTCAGAGGAGAGGATATGACTGAGCAAACTCCAGCCGACTCAGACCATATATATCACATTCACAGCAACAAGTCCTCTGTGCCCATTTCTTAAATTTGCATATTCAAGGCTTAGAAACTCCGGCCTAAATCAACTGGAGATAAGGACAAAGTATTTCATTAAGGAAAAATGAAGAATTTACTATTTTAATCTATAAAAATGCCACGTCATTTTAGCAAATGTATGTAAAAGGAAAATTCAAATACAACATTATCTCACTTATTTTATACACATTTAAAAGATTTAAATTGTTTCAGTTGATACTAAAATGGTTTAATTTATACGATGGCATCCCCTAAATTATGGTCTAATATTGCTTAACCCCCTTCCCTTCTACACAAACATTTTTTAAATATTATTATTATAAGGATAAATTTACATTAATAATCCTTAATTAAACTTTAAGTTTACATCATTTAATCCCTAACTAAAAATCTTATATTTACACTCTTTATTGTTTATGATATAACAATATTATAATATATATATATATATATATATATATATATGTTTCGATTAACTATTCGTTAAGAAAAATTAATGAATTTTATAATTATAATTAGTCATGTGACTAGCACGTGCACACAATAAGTAAACAAGTTTAATTCCCAAAATAAATTATAAATATACCATTTTTTTTATATAATTAGGGTTAAGAGTGGTAATAGATCAAAATTTATTAGGTCTCCCTGTAATTAACCCTACTACAAATTTTTACATTAATTACTAGTAATTCCATCAACGGCTGGTTATTTAATTGGAAAAGATTACCATGAAATTAGTCATATATAGGATGTGTTTAGCGTCTCAAAAAAATAAAAAAAAAATTAATTAATGAAATTGATGTGATGTAAAAATGATAGATGACAAAATGTGATTGAAAGAATTTAAAAATTTTTAAAATTTTTTAAAATTTTTTAATTTTTTTTATGACTCCAAACGAACCCATAACAACAAGACAACAAGAGTAGCACATAATTGGCTATGTGCCAATCATTATATCTAGTTTATTCCACCAGTAAGATATGACAAGCGGAGATATAGATTACCGCGTCAAAATTAAGAAATGTTGCCTATAAATCTCCCTTCCTTCCAATTACGGCAAAGACATCGTTTGTTGCGTACTCTTTGTTTCTTTAGGCATTTAATTTTGGTTCATTCAAATCTCCACGTGTCAGCTTTAGATTAATGTTCTTTATTATGTAAATTGATAAGCTGATTTTAATTGTACCAATAAGGAAAATAATAATAATAATAATGTGTTAATTAATATATAAACTTGATTTGATTAGATTTTTAAAAACATTTTTTTTATTTTTTATTTATATATTTAAACTTTGGGCCAATTTGTCAAAATATCAAAAAAAATCTTCAACATTCTTCATAAAAAATTACCAAACACATTAAAAAATGGTAAATTACACCTAGACTCCTTAAACATAAGGCCGATTACACGGTCCCTTAAATATTTAAACTTTACACTTAGACCCTTTATTCTTAAATGTTTGTAACACTTAAGTCCAGTCATTAATTTTCTCCGTTAACTATATCATAAATGACAAAAATGCCCCTAATCCATCTGTAACTTTTTTTCTCTCAGTCTCTTTGTGCACAACTCCTGTGCTTTCTCTCTCTCACATAGTTTTTTTATTATTAAAATAGTTTATTTTATTTAAATATTGTATTAAATTATATTAATTTTATTAAATCTAATAATAATTTATTATTAAATTTAGTTATAATGATACATTTTATTAAAACTAATTATTATTAAAAATAAATATTTATAACATTAGATTAATTAATTTAAATATATTTTATTAAATTAATTAATAAAATAAAATTAAAATATATTTTAGTGTATTCAATTAATTTTATAATTTTTAATAAAATTATATATTTTATTTGAATAAAGTTATTAACTAAAAATAAAATTATATTACCAAATATATTTATGTTTTAATAAAATTATATAATTATATTTTCAGAAATACCTAATAAACGCTTTCACTTGGGTATAACTGAAAAATGATTATTCTACAAACGCTTTTATTTAAAAATTTATTATTTTTAATTATGTCCATCCTTAAATAAATTGAACTAATTTTTAAAAAATTTATTATTTTTAATTACGTCCTTAATTACTTAATTACATATTTTTTTCTCATTTTAATTTTATTTTTTATTATCTAATTGAAATTATGTCAAATGAAAAATTAAATTAAATTAAATTAAAAAAGACCTTACATTTAACAAATTTAAAATAATTAACGTTTTTAATTTTTACTATTTAATTATTTTTTAATATGTTTTTTCTCAATCAGGCTCAATTCCTATTTTAATTTTATTTTTTTAATATTTCAAAAATTATGCTCATAAAAATAAAATATTTTTTTAAATTTATTTTTATGTAATTTTTCCAATTATATAAATTACCCCATAAAAAACATTTCTCATCTTTATTTAATCTAACTAAAAATAAATAAATAAATTTAACCTCTTTTACAATATTCTACCTTCCTCCACTATCCCTCTCACTTTCATTTTTCTTTTCCGTTCATCCAAACACTATCTTTTTTGGGTGTGTGTGTGTGTGTGAGAGAGAGAGAGAGAGAGAGAGAGGGGTAAAGTAATTCCTTGGATACAAAAAAGTGTAAATCCGGACACTCTAACCGGCTCACACTGCCCGGCCCCACGAACATCGTGTGTGAGGTAAATCAGGTACGCAGCGGCCTCCTAGACAGGAGGTCCGGTGCCGGGACACACCAGGGGCCCCCTCTCATATTTCAGAGAGTGAGACCCCCACACTATACGGAGCCCGGACTCAAACCGTGCACCTTGGATACAAATCTGCTGCCCGAGTACCAACTGCGCTACGCCCTGGGGGTAAGGTAAAGTAATTCCTAGCAGAGTTACCAGGTCGTAGTATATTCGACAGAACACAGAGCAAACCGTGGTCGAATCTTGCAGGACAAAATTAAATCCATTTGTTTGATTAATTTCTCTTTACATTTTTAGGTGATTTGGGTTATCAAAGTGGGAGAAAATGGGTTGTTGTTGTTTTTGTTAGAAGGGGCTTTTAGAGGAAGACAAGGAAGTGAAGTGAGAGAAAGAGAGGATGAGGAGGAAAAAGAGAGAGAGATAGAAGAAAAGAAAAAGGGAAAAAAGAGAGAGAGGAGGGGGAGGAGAGGAGGAAGAGAAGAAGAGTGGAGATCGGCCGGTTAAGGTGAAGTTGGAGATCGGCTACGGACCGTGCGTCTAGGTTCTGGGCGATGCCCATCGGAGATGCAATCTCCGCGACGGAGAGTTGGGCGGTGAGACCCACTTTGGCTATTATCTCCAGCACTTCCCCCTTCACCGTTGCTTGCAACACCATTGGCATCACCAGCGAGACCTATCTTCTTCTTCTTCTTCTTCTTCTCATTGTTTAGTTGTTCTGGCATAAGATTTCATTTCTGTGTTGCTTTTTTAGTATCTGAAATCTAGTATAACAAGGATGCCCTTATTTATATACCTTATTAACTCTGTGTGTGAGAGAGAGAGAGAGAGAGAGAGAGAGAGAGAGGGCGAGAGAGGGAGCTGTGTAGAGAGAGAGAAAATTAGGATTACTAATGGGCAGGGTTATTTTTGTCATTTTATAATGTAATTAATGGAAAAAGTTAATAGATGGACTTAAGTGTTACAAACATTTAAGAATAAGGGGTCTAAGTGTAAAGTTTAAATGTTCAGGGGACTACGTGTAATCAGCCTAATGTTTAGGGGGTCTAGGTATAATTTACCCCATTAAAAAATTATAGCACACAAAACCGTCAATTTTTTTAATTATTTATAATTTTTCTTTAACTTTTATAAATTTTTACTAAATATATAAAAGTGTTAATTTTTTATCAAAAATTGATGCGCCAAATGTATCCTTAATTTTGTGGATCCAGCCATTAGCCAAGGCGTCCATTTTCATAATTTTGCTCCAATTAGGCAATAAGTGCAATTGATCAGCCATTGCACGTGAAATAGACTTGAGATAATATTTCGTCCCTAAACCAAAAAGATTTGGGCAGGGTCTACACAATATATATATACATATATAAAATCATGCCATTAATAAAAAAATATTATTCCAAACATTGTTGTTGCTGAAAATTTGAAACTCTTGATTGACTACAATTGGTTATGGTTCCCAACAAAGAAAGAATGATATAATTTCTTTTTTTTTTTTTTATAAGATCATAATAACAAAATAAAGTGTTAATAGACTCAAATTATGTGGCAGTTACGATCTAGAGAGTCCAAAACCATGATTTATGAACATTTTATAAACAATTAAGCTCCTTATTATATACTTCATGTGACGGTCAATATATTATGACTTTTACTATCATATTTAAGCACATAAAATAATGTAATAAGGTAAGTCATATAACTCTTTAATTATGAGTGGGGGAAATCGCGTTTCAATCTTGAGTTTGTAAATTTTGGAGAAATTTTGGTTAGGTCATTAAACTGATTTGGTCAAATAACGATTATATACACATTTTTTTTATTTTTATAATTATGTACAAAATAATGATTGTGTAGAAAATAATTACAATTATTTTTATATTTGATATTATTTTACAACCTAAGTCATACTTATTCTTAGGGTTGGTTTGAGTTTCAAAAATAGTTTTTGTTTTTGTTTTTTTTTCTAACTTATTTTTGTCTTATACGACCTTTTTTTTAATAAATTTTAATTTTTTTATAAGTTATAGTTTTTAGACGTATAAAATAATAAATATTAAAAAATTTAGGTTCCTACTAAAAAAAGCAACCAAAAAGTTATTTTTTTAGCTTTTATTTTTTTAAAACAAATTTTTACAAATGCGATTAACACGCTTAAAAACTATACCTTACAAAATGAAAATTAAATTTTAGTTGGAAAATAATCCACGAAAATAAGTTAAAAAAATTAATTTTAGTACCTAAACCAACCTTAATTATTAAATCAGAAAAACACACTGAGGCTTGTTTTAACGTGAAGTAATCAAAAAGTCTACTAATTTTCTTATTTTTTTTTAAAATAATCAAAATAATCTTTTTACATTTTAAATTTCTTCTAAATCATGAATGACAAATATGTCAAATAAACAAAAAATTAAAATTTGTTATTAAAAATTAATTTTATTTTTATGTTTAAAATTAATATTTTAATAACTAACTAGTAAATAAATTTCTTTCTTCTCAAACTAAGCTGTGGAGTGACAAAAAAAAATTAGTAAAAATTTATAAAAATTATCTTTTCGTAATTCATGTTGTGATTAAAAAGTTAAAAATTTTTAAAAACTTTGATTTTTTTGATAAAATTTAAAATTCTAATCGGGGTCTAGGATGATTTTTCGTTTACAAAGCTATTTTTTCCCCCCCTTTTTTGTTTCTTTTTTTTTAAGCAAAAGGGATCGGGTTATTTCAAAGGGAGGTGTATCCGCGTTTACAATTGTCCAAGGTCAAATGTGTACCGCACCCTGCTGTGGCCATTTATGACGTAGAACTAAAGGAACTATTCATTCTATTCAACATAGTTTGAAAATTATTGTAAATGTTGCCGGCCGATAGATTAAGTACTTAATTATATTCAAACAATTACGGACGGACAGTGACAGAAGGGAACGAATTGACATCATGCCGTCTTTGGATGGGAAGAAATATTCAAGATACGAAAAGAAGGGCCTGTTTGTGCAACTATAATCAATTAATTGCACACCGTCTTTTATGCATTCTACCAGCCCTTGCATACTTTTCTGGTTTTAAACAGTCATAGCGGAGTTTGATTTTCTCCCTCCAATAAAATAAAAATAAATTGCATTTTGAGGTTCCCAAACAGCCCTTAAGGAGGACGTTAATATTAATTTAAGTGGGTAGAGTTGCATGGAACGTGCATGAATGCTACTTCTAATAGGGTTACCGATGAGACAATAGAAGAAAGAAATAGAACATTAAGAGGGCAGGTTCCTTTTAAGAGACATAATTCTTTCTTCGCTGGCCCCATTCTTGTGAAGATGCAAGTTCTTCGTCTTTATCTCTCCACTCAGATAAAAAATAAAAATTTATTTATTAAATGAAAATAAAAAATTTGTACATATTTTAAACTAACTAATTATATATAACACAATTAAAAATAAAAATAAAAATATATATTAACATATATATTATTATAAATTATAATAAATATAAGTGGGTCTGGGATGAGCGTTGAACCATTCACGTACCCTATTGGAGAATTAATTAAGGAATCGCATGCATAGAATTCTCGTTCCCGTGAAATGTACGTTCATACTCACTTCAAACAAAACAAGTAATGCGTGTAGCTGTAGAGAATGAGTAGCTTTGTCACGGTTAACCATTACTACAATGAATTATAAAAGATTTAACCATTAAAAAAAAATAATAAGTTAAAAATTATATTTTTTCTTTTCCAAACCCGAGTCTCTCTCACCAAAGTCTTTGTCTCATTCTCTCTCCTGCAAAAGTCCTGCCTCTCTGTATCTCTCTATCCATTCTCTCTCCAAAAGGATACCTTTGCATAATTTTATACACCAAAGCCAATAACTTTATGAAAAAAAAAAATAATGTTAATAAGGCAAGTGAAAAATTTTATAGATTAATTTTGGCTGACGTATATTCAAAGGTCCTAGTCAACTATCTTATCATCCAGTGAAATTGTAAGCAATCCAATTGGGTGGACTCAGATTAAGCAATCCAATTTTCGTAACTTATGGAGAAGATGTGTGGTTTTATTGATGAATCATGAATGTGTATATTCCGACTTAAGCAATCCAAATCTACTAGGATTTTGTTGCAATATATTTAGAATATGGATTCGTTACATGTGAGAGGATTATGGTCTGTCACAGTCTGCCTCTAGCCCGTCTTCTGTTTTTGAGCTTGTATGGACAAAAGTGAGTGCCTATCCATTTCAGAAATATGGACAACTACGTACAACATCGGCAGCAAACATTAGCAGCCATACAAGGCTTCCACTATCTCACATCAATAATCACCATCTCTTTTAAAATATCTTCAAGTTTTCATGGGAGCAGGGTATTGTATTTTCTAGCCAATTTGTACCAATGCAGAATATATATGTAGTAACTTTCAGGTTTTATTTTCAAAGTTTTCTTACCAACCGATCAGACAATAAAACGAGACTCAAAAGGCAAACCAGAATTAATTGTAGTTTCTAGCTAATTTGTACCGTGTAAAGCCTACCTTGGACGGGGTGAAACCCGCGTAATGTCCCCCCCCCCCAAAAAAAAAACCAAAAAAAAGCTTGATAATTTATCTCTTATGAATACCATTTCTTTTAGACATGTGATTATGCAAAATACCAAGAAATGAGGAACTACTTCCTTGTTTGAAAGCTGAGATACCAGAGTAAATGAAAGAACAATTTAACCATGCACTATCTGTTCTATTTTCACGATATGCCCTCCATCGAAAAAAAAAAAAAAAAAACAAAAAATAAAAACAATAAGAAAAGAAAAAGAAAAATATTTAATTAATAAAAATTGCTAAATCAAGTTGTTTCAATTTTGCTTTCACAAAAGCTGAATAGCAGAATATGTAGTAAATTTCAGCTTTTATTTTCGAAGTTTTCTTGCCAACCAATCAGACAATAATATGAGATTCGAAAGGCAAACCAGAATTCCTGCACATCAGCCATTTTTTTTTAAGCTCTAACAAAACTTCAAATGCTCTAAGAATTAGAAAGCATCCCATTGCGCAATAGAGACAAACCTATTCTCATTCAGCACAGGAACCTGCAGGACGGTACAAGGGTTAAATCCATTTTGCCGCTGATGGATGGCTGAGATCATCATTTTGAAGCTTTCACACGTATTAAACCACAAAATAAATGGTTCGGTAGAAAATGCTTCCTACAAAATTAGAGCAAGATCCAGTCACAGACAGCATACTTCAGAGCTTTACTGAAAAATCGTTTTCTCAAAACCGATACATGAAACTCTGAAATACAACCAAAATTTCCAACTACAAGCCTTCTCATCCCAAAATCAAATTGGCCATAAAAATAATTTCCACATTCGCGGTGACAGAGAATGGAAGATTACGAAGATCCAGCTCCTAGATGAAAATGGGGTGTGCCCCTTTTATTACAATGGGCGAGTAACAAATCCCCTGTCAACCATTTTCTCCACCAGTTCCTCATGCTTCTTTATTTGCCCTGCCTTCCTCAGTACTTGCAGCACCATTTCATAAACCGATTGGCTCGGTTTTAAACACTTCTCCTCAATCATCTCCCTGAAGAACTTATAGGCATTGTTCCAGTGCCCCATTGCGCAAAACATTGAGATCAAAACCTTGTAGGTATTCACATTTGGCTCAATTTCACTATCATCCATTTCTTTATTCAGCTTGAGAACCATGTCGGTCGATTTTGAATCAACAAACATCCGCATCAGTATATTGTACGTCACCGTGTTGGCCCTACATTTCAATTCCTTCATCCTCGCATACATCATATGAGCAGCATTCACATCCCGTGACCTCAAAATGCACCTGAAGATTGGATTGAAGGTGGATGCATTAGGGACACACCCTTTCTTAACCATTGTATTAAGCACCTTGATTGCTTCCTCGCGATTCTCGTCTCTACAATGACTTTCAATGAGAAAATTATATGTTATTGTATCAGCAGGACATGAGAGTCTCCTCATCTGATTGTACACTTGCAGGACCTTCTCAGTCCGGCCAGCCTTCACATGTATCCTCATTAGATTGTTGAAAGTAACCGAGTTTGGTTCACAACCTGCATCGATCATCTCTGCAAAAACATCATGGGCGCGAATTATCTGCCCACATCTGCACAGTGAATCAATCACAATACTGTATGTATACACATTGGGCTTAATCCCAGCCATCTTCATTTCACCAAACACCTTCTCAGCTGCAGAGATGTCCCCTGAGCGACACCAGCCACGAACTAAGTTGGTGTACACAACCACATCGGGTTCGAATTTGTCTTTCAAGCTATCAAAGAACGATTGAGCTTCAGATGCCCTTCTCTTCTTACAAAGAATACTAATCACTACAGAGAACGCAATTCGATCTGGTTTACAGCCATAATCTTCCATTCGATTAAATGCGTGAACGGCCTCTGCAGCCAATCCCGCGCGCACGTATCGCCGAATAAGAATAGTGAAGGTTTCGATTGGAAATTCTATACTCCTTGCTTTCATCAAATCAATCAAGTGCCAAGCTAGATCGAATTGCCGAACTTTCCCGGCGAGGTCGATCATCTCGTTGTAGGGCTCGGGAGAGCGGGCGAAGTCTTCGCGGCTCGTCGCCCAATTGAAGAATGCTAAGGTTTGCAGGAAGGGGATGCCGTGGCGGACGCCGCCACATTTCTCTACTACGCAGCGGACGACGGCGGGGGAGAGAGACTCGGCGCCGGAGGTTTTGCAGAAGTCGACCGAAAGAGGTGGGATGGTGAAATTAGGGCTTGGAGGAATAGGGTTGGTAGTAGGGTTTTTTCGGTGATGTTCTTTGATCAGGGCATGAAATTTCTCTGCAACTAGGGTTTCAGCTGGAGACAATTCGTGGAGGGGAGTGGATGTTTTGTCCTCGTCCACGACGTTGTGTTGAAGATCTTCCTCTGAAGTTGCGGAAGAAGAGGAATGGAACTTGAAGTCGAAACTACGAGTAGAGAGAGGAAAGATAAAACGAAGAGGAAGGTATAAGCGCACCGTTGTTTTGATCATCGCCATTGCCGGCATCGTTCGATACTGAAGAACACGCCGCGAGAATGGAGGCGGCGACGGAGAAAGGGGAAAGTCCGGGTACAAACGTGCGTCCTGCAAATGGAGTGTCCGATCACACGTCGTCGTTTCGATGGTCACTATCCGCGCAATACTTCTTGTGCCACAGAAACCTAAGTGGACGTCTGCAAATTTTGTATTAATCTCTATGGTAAAAAGCTACTGGGAAAATCCCAACTAAAGGTTTTTGCTTACTTGAATTTTGTTCTAACCTCTCCGGTTGAAAACTTATTACTTGGAAATCCTGACTAAAAATTTACATGGAAGTTTTAGCGATTATATCTGTAATTGGATCTATAATTTATAAAAAAAAAAAAAGTTGATTAAAATTTAAAATCGTCCCTTATATTTGTTTTGTGATAGAAAAAAAAAAAAAAACAAGAATACATTGGATTAGATAGGTATATTTAGAGTGATAAAAAATAAAATAAAAGTGAAATAAAATAAAATAAGTAATGAGTTTGTGTTGTGAAATAAAAAATGGATAATTTTAAAATTTTTTTATAATTTTTTAAAAATTTTTAAAATTTTACTATATTAAAAATAATAAAATTAAAAAATTGATTTATTAATAACTGTCTTCTATTAACATCTGTAGACGAGAGCGTGCTCCATCAACAGCAATTATTAGTAGTTAAAATTCTGGCTTCGGCCGCTTCACCATGCACCCGATAAAGAATGCCGCTCTCGGCATAACAGTTGTCTTTGTCCGGATCTTGCCCCACGGAAATTCCACCGCCTACACCCTCCAAGTATATGTATATATAACACCTCATACAGCCCTGACTTAGAGAGAGTCCACCTCACCCCCTCCTTCTACTCCCCAGTTTTTGCTTGCTGCAACAAATACAACTGAGATGTATCTATATATATCGCAATCATTAAATTTTTTTTCTTGAAAATTATATTTCAAAATTTCACCTCTCCTTGAATATCCAAGCAAATAGCCACGGCGCCTCTTTATCATTTGCAAAATCAAACAAATCAGGATAAATCTATCTCATATTTATCCTTCGCCACCGGCGAAGAGGTCCGTTTCGGGAAGGATTCAGAAATTATGGCCTGGTTGCTTGTCAGTAGGAGCGATGCCCCGCAATCGGCACTGACGTGCTTCCGGAGAAGCAGAGGGAGCAGACTTTCGTGGAACGAGGCGATTACGTTGTTACTAATTACGGTAATTTTGTGCGTGAAGTCGATGTATAAGATCCTTCCAACCTTTTTTAATTGTTAATTGTGAATAATCGAGTTGATTATTCTCACTCCAATTATGCACATTTTTCTTAACGGATTATTGAAATTTTCTTACTTATTGTAAGTTCTGAGGAAGTCTACTCTCTCTCTCTCTCTCTCACACACACACACACACACACACACACACACATTTGTTTATTCGTGGGAAGGTATTTTGAAACCTAGTGTTGCTCTGGTAGGTCAATGTGTAAAAAGATCCGGTTAAGATTTACTAGTTGATTAATCATGAGATTATTGACAGTATAAACATTTTAATGCCTCTCAATTTTGTGGATCTCAGTTTATTAAGAAAATTTTGTTCTGTTTTGGAAGATCGAAAAACCTAGAGTTTTTAGGAGCTCTTAGCCCTCTTGGGTGTGGTTAGGAGGTCGCAGGCTTGCAATTTCCTATAAAATCCTGGGGTTGTATCAATTGGTATGTTGGTCTCTCAATGAAGATCCTATGGAGAAAAGTTGGGTTACTTTAGTGTGAAGATTTTGACAATGTGATAATTGACAGTGATTTTGAAACCAATGAATTAAGGATGAATAATGGATGGGAATTGCCCATTTTTCATGATTCAATTTAGGGTTATTTTTGTATTTATGAATTTGAAATTAAGGGATTTGATGCAAAATAATTACTCTAATATAATTTTGTTAGGTGGATTTCAATGGTTTAATATGATGCATTATGATATTTATTTGAAATCATGTAAAAGAACTGTTATTTGAAAAAGTGGCTCCTACTATTTTATGATGTATGGCTCCACTACTTTAATAATATTATTAGAAATATTTCATGTACTATTACACAAATTAACTTTATCTCTTATATTTTAATACAATTTAATCTAATCGATTGATTTGACATCCATAGTTATCTAAACGGAGCCTTCTTGAGCCTAAAATGTTGCTGGTCAACGTAATCATGGTTTCAACTTGATGAAAGTTTGATAAATGGCGTACATTTTTTAGTAAGTTTAGTTCTTAGCTTGTTAATATTGTTGGCATTGAGTTTTTCTGTTTTCAAGTTTCATGGTAAGTGAATGCCAACTCCAGGTGGTATTGTGAACATCCAAGGAAGGATGTGAATATGTAATAGAACTTGCCAAGCCTCTCATGGCAAAGTCAACCGTAGTCAATGGAAAGCTGGTAAAGTGAAGGTAGCAGGTCTCTGTTCCAACCCTCCAATTTTTGCTGGCATTGCATATTAAACCAAATGTGGAGGAGAAAGGATTTAGTACAAGCTTCTTCTTTCTCATGTCTCGGTGGGAACAAATAAAAGAATAAATACATAATCCTATATGTACGCATAAAATCAACTATTTATTTATTTATTTATTTATTTTTATGTTCTATATGAATTTATTCTAATTTATACTATTTTTGCATTCTAAATTAATCTATTTTAATTTATATTTATTTTGAAAAATTCTGCTTGTAAGCAAATTGAAAATTTTAGAATTAAAAATTCTCAAAATGAAAAGAAATAAAGGAGAAATGATCAATAGTTATAAACTCATGTTGTTTTCATCTTATTATTTGATTCTATTTTTTTTTTTTTAAATTCAAAATTATAGTGTGCTTTTTGTGTATTTAGATGATGGATATGTCTGTCTTCCAAATATATGAATAATGTTCAGTTCTAAAAATATTAACAAATACATTTAGATGAGTGTCCTGAACGTTTGAGTGTCTTAAGGAGTGTGGTTTCCTACATGGATATTGCAAAGATTCCATATTTTCTGGAATTGTATACTATTAGATTATCTTTTTTTGTTGAAGGGTGAATACTTTTTTTTGGAATGTTTTTTAAGAGAGGCATAGATAATATCATTTGGAACATTGAGAAAAAGATAGCATACATCACCTTTATCCCTGTAGCTATGAGAATTGAAGAACTTTTTTCTTAATATTGAGATGTTTCCTATAACCATTTTGCTATTGGCCATTTCAATAATTTTATTTTATTTATTTATTTATTTTTTTCTCAAATAGAGTTGCATTCTAATGGTTATTAAAAAAAATTTAGGTTGCGTAGACAAATTTTTGTGCCAAGATAAATAAAGGAATTTGGGATTATGTTATTTCCTCATTGGGCATGCAGCTTTTTAGAATTCTTACTGATTTCTAGTAATGATGAATGCTTGTCTTGCAATAGTTTATTAGTTTCTGATTACCCATTCGAGGAGAGTTTCCGACTCCAAAACTTGTATGTTAAATAATCTGCTGATGCATGCAGTGAAGATTATTATCTTGACATATATAATTTTATGCAGATTGACTAGATTACAAACATAGAGTTTGGTAGCAACAACCTCTTAACCACTAGAGACGGTCACCTAAAATTATGTATCTATTTGGTATCCATGCTGCATTTGGCAGATGCATTTGACTCCACTTGTCTGCTTAACTGTTCCAACATAGCAAGAGAAGTGAACGAAAGCTCTGTAAGTGGTATCTCGTTCCTTGGAAACTAATCCGTCTGTTGGAATTGTTTCATCATCACAGATTGAGCACTTGAAGTCTTTCTTTGAATTATATTAAAATTCTTCGGTTAGTTTTACGATAGATGGGTGAGGCACTACCATTTAAATGTTAAAACAAATAGCTCTATGCCTAGATTTATTTTTGTCACAGCATTTACTTATTGAATGAACAATGTCTTAGTTTGACCCAAAAACAATTGGGCTATAATCTTATTCATATTTGATGTCTTTAGAAGTAAATTTTTGAATGATTTCTGTTCATATATATCACTTGGCAAAGGTTTCTTGCAATTTTGTTTGATGCCATTGTGGCCATAGTAATACAAGTAGGGCACTCCCTGCTTATCATTAGATTATTGCTTATTCACTATGTTTACCTTTATTTCCCTTTGGAGTTGTTACTGAGAAGTTTGAGAGGTTCTGGGTGCTTAAACATTACTTGTTGCTCATTAACTGATACTTTTGGGATCTCTGCCTTTATATTAACTGATTTTGCTATTTAGAGTGTTACTCATAGACTATGATTATATTATTTCTCCTTATCCTTACTAGGGCATAAACATTGGAACATTGAATTGGCTTCTTATAATCTATCAATTATTTATTTGAATATGTTCAAGAAACTACTTGTTCACTTTCTTATCGATTGTTGACCTTTGAACCTATCCCCTCACCTTGTTCCACAAACCATTATTGTACTTGGATCTTGTTAGTGATGTTCTCTCTCTTTTGTTAACTCTTTTTCTTGGTTTGTGAATAATTTGATAAGCTAATTTATTATTATTTTTTTTTTGTGTTTCAAATTATTATGAACCAATATGTTAACAAATTGATTATTATAGACTTGATCAGGTTTTGCCTTTCCATCTTCAGCATCTTGACTGGATAGGTTACGTTTGGTTGCCGATGGGAGTAGGAACAAGAACAAGAATGGGAAATGGGAACAAAATTCCAACGTTTAGTTTGTCAAGGAATTAGAATGGGAATTCTTTTTCTAATATTTGGTATGTATGAATATATTTGGGAATAAAATCAGAATGAGTTAAAAGGCTAAAATATCCTTCTTCTTTTGGAAGCACATTAAACCTAAAGAGTTTCTCCTTTTGTGGAATTTTCAAATATCACATTGGACTTGGGAATTTACAATTCCACAAATATGAGAATTTCTTTGATAAAAAGCAACCAAACATGAGAATTCCTAATCAACTGAAATTGCCATTCTAGTTCCTAAATGCAATGTCTAACCAAACAAGCATTACTAATGATAGCAATATTTTGATGCTAAGACCAATGTTTATTATGCCCTCTGGTCGGAATTGGATATTTAGAAAATGGAACATCAAATTTAAAATTAACGTTTCATTGAATGTTTGGTTGTTTTTTATCTTAAGAAAAAATTGTTGCATTGTTCATATTTGTAGGATCGATTTACACACACACACACACACGATACATGGAAGAAAAATAATAAAAGATCAACACACAGATTTACGTGGTTCCCCAAAATCTGGGTACATCCACGGGAGCGATGGCGAGAGTTCTTTCTTGTTGATCACAGGGTTACATAGAGAATATTTATAGCCATCTCTATTCCTAACCTTAATAGGATTACATGGTCTATTCCTAACCCTAATAGGATTACATGGTCTGATTCCCAAAATACCCTTAATTATACCGTACCGTACCGCGAGGGGCGTTGCCCCCCCCGCACCCCCCAAACCTTCGGGCCTACGGCCCAACCCACTACGCGTTGAATCTGAGTCCTTCCTAGCACTTGGTTTCTCTCCGTATGAGCCACAAGTCCCAACAATCTCCACCTTGGCGAATACCCACCCCTTCAGGAGTCAAACAACCTCGTTCAACTGATTTAGGGGGAATGTCTCATCTCTAACAATGAGAGACATTAACCAAGTCCAAGCAATGCTTGAACTTATCTGTGGTAACCGTCTTTGTCAACATATCAGCTGCATTCTCTGAAGTGTGCACCTTCTTAAGTATCAAGTCACCCATAGCAACCAACTCCCTCACTTTGTGAAATCTCACATCGATGTGCTTGGTCCACGCGTGATACACCTGATGCTTTGCCAAATAAATGGCACTCTGACAATCACAGAACAACTGCACTCCTCCTTGATCTATGCCCAATTCTTTCACTAACCCCTTTAGCCACAATGCTTCCTTAGCAGCCTCAGTCACCGCTATATATTCAGACTCAGTAGTAGATAAAGCCACTAGAGGTTGTACCATGGATCCCCAACAAATAGGATCACCTGCAAGAGTAAACACATACCCTGTCGTAGACCTTCTATCATCCACACCTCCAGCATAATCAGCATCAACAAACCCTACAACTGAAATCTGATCTTGTTGCCTTGCAAACATAATCCCACGGTCCACTGTACTTCTCAAGAATCTGAAAACCCACTTGACTGCTGTCTAATGATCTCTACTTGGATTGGCCATGTACTTACTGACTATGCTAACTGCATGTGCCAAATCGGGTCTTGTACACACTGTTGCGTACATCAAGCAACCAACTGCGCTAGCATAAGGTACTTTTGACATGTCCTAAATTTCTTCAGCTGATTTTGGACACTGAGCTGAAGACAATCTGAAATGATTCACCAAATGAGTGCTCACTAATTTTGCATTATTCATACTAAATCTTTCCAACACTTTCATGACATAATCCTTCTGAGATAACCACAGCTTCCCAGCTGACCTATTTCTACGAATCTCCATTCCAAGTATTTTCTTCGCAGCACCCAAATCCTTTATGTCAAATTCCTTCCTCAACAAAGACTTCAACTTGTTTACTTCAACTAAACGCTTCGCAGCAATAAGCATATCATCCACATAAAGTAGCAGAAAAATACAGGATCCATCATCGAGACTCGTAACATAAACGCAACAATCATACTCACAACGTGTGAACCCGATCCGAATCATGTACGAATCAAACTTCTTGTACCATTGTCTCGGAGACTGCTTAAGCCCATAAAGCGACTTCCTCAACCTACATACAAGGTGCTCAGTCCCTGGCTGCTTGAACCCATCAGGCTGCTCCATGTAAATAACTTCCTCAAAATCACCATGGAGAAAAGCCGTTTTCACATCCAGCTGCTCTAACTCCAGATCATAGCAAGCCACCAATGCCAAGATAATTCTAATCGAAGTATGTCTCACAACTGGAGAAAAGACTTCATCATAATCAATTCCCTTTCTCTGTGAGTACCCTTTTGCTACTAACCGAGCCTTGAACTTCTCTTTTTCCTTTTCTGACGTAGCTTCTTTCCTTTTATACACCCATTTGCAACCCACCGTCTTCTTTCCCTCGGGCAGTTCTGTCAATTCTCAAGTCTGGTTCTTGTGCAATGACTCCATTTCCTCCATCATGGCTTCCATCCATCTATCCTTTTCAGAACTACTGATAGTCTCCTAAAAAGTAGACGGATCCCCACTAGTAGTAGTCAAAGCAAAAGAAACCATATCCTCAAATTCATACCTTTCAGGTGCTTTGATAGTACATCTGGGTTTCCCCGTGGCTATGCTTTCTTGCTACTGATGTTTCTACTGTTCTTCTGACTCAGAACCACGTGTCAGAACCATTCAGCTCAACTTGTATACCCTGCTGCTTATAACCATCCGCTGACTCGAATTTCTGATGTGTCTTGACCATAGAAGCTTCATCAAATATCACATCTCTACTGATAACTACCTTCTTTGTTTCTGGATCCCAAAGCTTGTACCCTTTTACTCCTTTTTCATACCCCAATGAAGATACACTGTTTGGATTTCGCATCAAGGTTTGACCTCTCATCCTCGGGAACATGAACATAGGCTGGACATCCAAAAACTCGAAGGACTGAATAATCTACATCTCTCCTTGTCCACACCTCTTCCGCTACCTTTCCATCCAGAGCAATACTCGGTGACCTATTTATAATAAAACATGCCATATTCACTGCTTCTGCCCAGAAAATCTTAGGAAGTCCTGCATTCAATCTGATACACCGTGTTTTCTCCGCTATAGTTCTGTTCATCCTTTCTGTCACCCCATTTTGCTAAGGTGTCTTACGAACTGTAAAGTGTCGCTGAATCCCGTGTTTCTCACAAAACTTCAGAAAAGGCCCATTCTTGTACTCTTTCCCATTATCTGTCCTGAGGCACTTAATTCGCTTCCCTGTCTGATTTTTCACTTCAGCTTTCCACACCTTGAATTTATCAAAAACTTCAGATTTGTGTTTCATGAAGTACACCCAAACTTTCCTTGAAAAATCATCGATAAAGGTCACGAAATACAGCGATCCTCTTTTCGAAGCTACACTCACTGGCCCCCAAACATCTGAATGTATGTAGTCAAGAATTCCCTTCGTTCTATGAGTAGCACCTCTAAACTGCACCTTACACTGTTTCCCTAGAACACAGAACTTGCAGAATCCAACGTTGCACGATTTCATCCCTTTCAGCAGATTCCTCTTATGTAGCTCCAACATCCCACGTTCCCCCATATGCCCCAGACGCATATGCCAAAGCATAGTATCATCAGCATCTTTAGTTACAGTGGCAGCAGCTCCACCTACAACTGTACTCCTTATCAGCTTATAAATGTTTCCAGGACCTTTCATACCCTTCAAGATCACCATAGCACCTTTCGTTACCTTCATTACTCCACCTTCTGTTTTGTACCCGTAGCCTGCAGAGTCTAAGGTTCCCATTGAAATTAAGTTTTTCCTCAAATCTGGAACATGCCTAACATCATCCAAGGTTCTCACAGTACCATCAAACATTTTGATTTTAATTGTCCCTATTCCCATGACTTTGTAAAATGCATTATTGCCCATAAGAACAGTACCACAATTCACTAACCTGTAGGTGTCAAACCATTCTCTGTTAGGAGACATGTGATAAGGGCATGCTGAATCTAGAATCCATGAGTCTGACAGATGATCCACATGAACTGATATTGAAAGCATATCACCATCTTCTTCCGAATCCTGCTATGCGACATTCGTAGAATTCGACGGTCCATCTTTCTTCTCCTCTACCCTTCCGTGTTTCTTCTTCCAGTTTGTGCCCTTTTTAGGGCAGTATTTCTTCATGTGTCCCGGTTCATGGCACTTGTAACACTTGTACGCAAACCCTTCACTGGACTGCCCCCTCGACTGAGATCTCTCACGGCCTCCACCTGCTTTACCCCTCTCCTTCTTTCTTCCACGATTCTCGTACCCCTTTGCCACCAGTCCTTCATCTTGAGATAAATCAGCCTGTTGCTTGCGTTGGTTATACGCCAAAAGGGCTGCAATGACCTCCTCTAGTTCTAGGGTTTCTTTCCCTCAAAGTAGAGTTGTAACGAGCGTATCGAGAGAAGATGATAACGAGGACAGTAACATCAGAGCCTGGTCTTCCTCTTCGAATTTCACATCAATCCTTAGTAGATCGCTAACAAGTTGATTGAACGTATGAATATGCTGAATTAGATCGGAACCCTTCGGCCATCTTCAATCCAAAATAACTTCTGTTTTAAAAACAGTTTATTTGTCAAAGACTTTGACATATACTTGCTCTCCAGTTTAGTCCAAACACTAGCAGGCGAGTCATCACCAATGACGTGATACATAACTTCGTCTGCAAGACACAGACGAATCGTACTCACTGCCTTCATCTGCAGTTCTTCCCAGTCATCGTTCGACATCGGCTCTGGTTTCTCCTTAGCCCCGTTCAACGCCTTCACCAAACCCTGCTGTATTAACAAATCTTTTACCCGTTGTTGCCATAGTTCGAAATTCCCAGTCCCGTCGAACTTTTCTACATTGAACTTTGTAACAGACGAACTTTCCACCATCGTTCTTTGTGTGATTCAACCTGGCTCTGATACCAATTTGTAGGATCGATTTACACACACGATATATGGAAGAAAAATAGTAAAAGATCAACACACAGATTTACGTGGTTCCCCAAAATCTGGGTACGTCCACAGGAGCGATAGCGAGATTTCTTTCTTGTTGATCACAGGGTTACATAGAGAATATTTATAGCCATCTCTATTTCTAACTCTAATAGGATTACATGATCTATTTCTAACCCTAATAGGATTATATGATCTGATTCCCAAAATATCCTTAATTATACCGTATCGTACCACAAGGGGCGTTGCCCCCCCACACCCCCCAAACCTTCGGGCCTATGGTCCAGCCCACTACGCGTTGAATCCGAGTCCTTCCTAGCACTTGGTTTCTCTCTGTATGAGCCACAAGTCCCAACAATATTTTTTTCTTCTACTTGTCTGGCTGCTTGGTTTGTTTTGGTTGCATTGTTTTCATTGTTTATATTCATTAGTTAATTGATTTTTTTTATTATTATAAATAAGCGATTAGCAATTAAATTAAGAAGGCATCAAGAAGGTGCTGCCTAAGAACATAAATGAAGCATCACTCATCCGGCCAGAAACTAAACAGCCATATTTGCAATGTAAGATAAAAAAAAAAAAAAAAAAGCAATTTAAATTAAGATCCCCACCTAGCGATAATATGTATCCAAAAATTGAATTTTTAATCCATCCAAAAGAAAATGTGTTGAGAAAACCTATTTCTTTCACCCCAAATTTTTTTTTTGACAAGAAACATTTGAATAATGTGGATGTTAGAAATACGTCAAGATAGTGGGGATTAAGAGGCCACACAAAGGAGAAGGAAAAAGGAGAATTTATAACACACTCCAAAATATAGATTACTTCTCAATATTAGCTCCCTTTTTGGTTAAGCTTGATTGAGAATAGGAGGATTCCAGTAAACTCAGAGGAGATGGAGAATTTGATTCTATCCGATATCAATCAATCTTAGGTAAAAAAGAAACCACCTAATTGGGTTGATGCTGCAACTTATAGTGTATGGAGAAAGATCGCAAGTTCTCGACCATGAAGATAGGCAGAAATATGAGCGTACCTCATTATGACCACTTTCTTAATGAGTTCAATACTTAAAATGGGGGGGCCAATGGATTGCAACACTTTTTATATATTCGTGAAAGTTATACGTATTGTGTTAACTTAGAACAACGTTTGAGCTTTGTGCTCAAATTAATGTTACATTTATTTATTACTCCCTTATAATATTTCTTTTACTGTTGATGAAGGTAAGATATGTAAGGGTTACTATAGGAAATTTTAGTTTGGTGCCATGGTGGAATGATTTCTCTGAATGTGGGAAGAAAGGGCTTTTTTTGCTGTGAAGCCAAAAATAGGTGATGCATTAATTTTCTAGAATATGAGACTTGACGCAATGTTAGACCCATCCAATCTACTTGTTAGTATTTCAAATTGCTCAATTTATCGACTAAAACTATTTATCAACAAACTGAATCTAGGTTCTAATTATGACCTTGCTGATTGGTTATGTTATTGGAGTAGGATTTGCTGTTGATTAGTATTGTTGTTCACAGCGTGTTAAATACTTTTGTTGAAAGTTACTTTCCTGCTTTCTCTTAGCAGTCTAGCAAAATTAAATAATTTATGAGTTAAAATGCCATTTCTTATGGTTTGTGCTGAACACCAGGTGGTTGCCTCATGATGAAAGGAAACAAGTGGTGATTTACTAATGGGATGCACATTGAGGAGCACAAGGTTAAGCCACAATCTGCAAGTTAGTTGTGAATTCTTTTGGTGTTAATTGGTAAGTAATAAAGTTTACTTTCATCTTGCTATGACTTTTTTGGCAATGCCACTACTACACTTTGAATTTCTTGTTAGTTAAAAATAGATTGTTTCTTTTTTTTGCCTTCTCTTTTTGAAATAATATGGGTTGTTGATTGTCACATATTTCAACATTTTCTTTTTTTGGCACAAATAAAGTCACTTAGTCCAGCATTTTGCTTAACCATACTTTGTATGACAACATGACCATCTTACATTTTATATTTTTATGATAGATAAACAAGAAAAAATAAATAGACAAGTGAGAAAAAAAATAAAAAGATAAGATTTAAATTTGTGAGAATTCCTAGGCAAACCAAATCTAGTTTTGGAACATATGTAGTGATGTGATTGCTTTGTTTAGTAAGTCTGGAGTATAATGTAAGCTAGGACTGTACAAAAGACCTTAAACCAAAGTCAATAGTTCAAGAGTTTGGTTCAATTTTTATTTAAAAAATTGACCCGATCAATCCGTTGGATTTAAGATGAGGTTTGTTCAATTGGTTTTAGGCCCAAAAATTTGGAAACAATAAAAATGGGTTGGTTCTACTTCCAAAAATTTGACATTGATAAAGATTTGGTTAGTTATGGATTTGTTGTGAACAACACCATGTATTCCTAAAGCTCTGTGCCCCACTAATTAGATGTAGATTTTTTTTTTTTTTTTTTTGCCAAGTAACTTAAACAATTAACAACTATCACATCACTGCACATTGATTGACATAACTAACACATCTTCTCAAAATTAGATTTAGTTTGTCTAGGAATTTTCACAAATATAACTCTCTATCCTAACTAGATTGATCATACCTCTAATTAACTTCTCTTAATGATTATTTGTTTTTCTCTTCATCTCCTAAATTCTTCCTGTGTGTGTATATATTATTTATTGAAATAGTTTTTTTTTGTAATTTATCAACATGGAATTATTTAAATAATAGAAATGATAAAAAAAAATTCATGTAAATTTTTTGCCTTGACTAAATGAGATTATTATTGATATAATAAACACACCCAAACTTTTTTTTTTTTAATTGTTTTCATTGTAGAAGATAAATTAATTATCAAGTATGAGACATAATCAAATGAAATATTGTCAAAACCAAAAATATGAAAGCCCTATTAATTGAAGGAGTTATATTCAAATTAGAATTATGTTAGAGGCTGTAATAATAATAAATAAATAAATAAATAGACATCTAATAACGAAAAAATTATTTTATTTTTCTATTCAAAATAGAATGATATTAGAGTTGTAATAATAATAATAGAAAAAATAGACATGGTAATGAGAGAGAATTATCGCAAAAATGTAAGTTTTGAGTTTCCTTTAAACATAAAAAAAGTTTTCAATTTAGAATTATTATAACCATGAAAGGATTTTCTATTCAATTTATTTTTTTCCCCAGAGAACTGTTCATTTCCCTTTTTGTAATCAAACACCAAAACTTAAACTATTTAAATAAGGCATTTAATGTTAACTGGTTATCATTTAATTAAGCTAACATAAACTTGCCAAATGCACAAATATGGAAGGTTTGGGACATGCCAAATCATATTAACTTTAGACCTACTAATAATTTCTCCATAAGAGCTACTAGATTAGGCAATTGTTGTATTTTAAGACTTTGATTATCTAGACAACACACTGTATGCCCCGATGGGACACTTGTAGCAGCACCGTTGGAACAATAGATTATGTTGAAACAGATTGAAAGCCATTGTTGATATATGGTACAAATATCTTCACATATGTATGTGATCTACGGATAGTAGAATACTTATAGCGGTTTCCTTGGTTTTAAAAAAAAAAAGAAATAAAGAAAAAGAAGTTAGTTCAGTCGTGTTTGGATCAAGAATTTGTCAAGGGAAAAATATTTCAAATCACTTCCCGTGTTTGGTTTTATGATGAAAAGAAGAAAGAACACATGAGATTTAAGAAATTATAAATAATTAATTACAAAATTAATTAATAGATGAGCTTTTATTTTATAATATTTTGGTATTTTATGTTTTCTTCCTCTTTTCTCTACATTTTTCTTTTGCCTTTTTCTTTATGTTTTCTTTTTTTATCACCAAATTCTCACTCCAAACACACACTTAGCATCTAGCTTTATAATCCTCGCGAACTCTTGATTTGATGTTGGTTTAATTTTGAGGTCGTACATGATCCCACTCTAGTTTGACATGGTTTGTTTTCTCCTAATTGGTAGAGACAATCATGAGATTCTCATTCTTAAATTTGTGCCTGGCAATATATTTTCTTGAGCTCAAAATGTATTTATATTATGGTTTTACTTGTGTGATATATATTCTGCTGGCGGGTAATATACTACTGTTATTTATGTGGTTATACGGTGGTTTGTGTGATGAATAGATACAGAATTTTATAACTCCAACTTCTTGAAACACTTTCTAATTTTGATCCCTTGGTTTGCTTTCTTGATGGGCTATATTTGTAAATCGAGATCTAGTGTGTGTTCATCCAACTGTCAAAAAAAATGAAACTGATTTGCTTTGGCCAAGTGGAATTATAGGATCTAGTTCCAGTTACATACGATTATTTGGGATTTTGATCCGTTAATGGATAAGTAACTTGGAAATAATATATGTGTGTGTGTATATATATTTTGAGCAAAACAAAAATAATATTAATTAGGCCAGTACATGCCAATAGACAACCATAGAGCTTAGTTTTATTTCTTTATTTATCTATTGGACCTTTTGGAAGGTTTTTGACTCTGTTCATTTTACTTAATTTTTCAGGATTAAGAGCTAGTAAAGTAGAGGGGGATATGAACCGATTATTTTGACGTGTAAATGCTCCTGTTGTCATTGCAAAAGGAGGAGACTGTCCGTCACAGGGGATGCTTCACAATGATTTACAGCTGCAGTGTTTTTGCCAACCAAGCAAAAATTAACTCATCAGGATGTAACTGCACCATTCTTCCCTCGCGTAAAATTTCAGACTTGTGCTTGTAGCCCCAGAAATAATTTTCGGGTCAACTGATGTTTTGGAGACCTTGATTTTAATAATAATAATAATAATTATTATTATTATTATTATTATTGTGGTAAGTTGTTTCGGAGACCTTGCCCCTAGGAAATAGGCCATGCTAGCCCAATAATTGTCTTTTTTTTTTTTTTTTTGAATGTTGCCCCAAAATAACTGCAGTTTTTTCAGCTTAGTTAAAATAATTGGGCCTCCTCCCAATTAAACTTGGAAATTGTCCCTGAAAGTGGACTGTAGGCCCACCAAAGATTTAGTCTTGAACTGGACTGGCTGTTGGATTCCCAGGTTACTGAGATAGAGAGATATTTCTCAAAATTGGCCGACAACGCAGATGGTAGTGTGTGGCTGTCAATTCTTTGACCAAGTGACTGAAATCGCAGGCTCTATGCCCAACAAAGTTTTATAATTGGGGTTTGGAGTCCAATAAAATGTGTGAGCTGCGGGCTTATTCTACATTCATTAAATTAACATCTAGCCCAATATAATTTTATAGTTGTTCATTCGAGCCCAAAGAGCTCTATATTTGGGCCTTTTAGCCCGATAGAATTCATACTGGGCTAGAAGGGGGTATTGAGCCCAACAAGCTTCTGTTTGAACCTTTGAGCCCAATAAAATACAGATTGGGCCGCAGACCCCTTCATTCACCTAACTAAAGTAGTGGGCTATGTAGGCCCAATAAAGTTTGATAAATCAGCCTCCCAGCCCAATAAAATATATACTGGGCTACAAGTGGGTATTTGAGCTAATAGGCCTTGCATTTGGGCCTTTTAGTCCAATAAAATCCAGATTGGGCCATACTTCTAGGCCCATATACTTGGGCCGTCAAACCCAATAAAATATATACTGGGCTACAAGCGGGTGTGGATGTTTGGGGCCAATAAGCTTCTGGATTTGGGCCTTACTGGGCAACAAGCAGGTATCTGAGCTCAATAGCTTCTATATTTGGGCCTTGAGCCCAATACGATGCAGACTGGGCCCTAGTTCTAGACCTAATAAAGTTTTAAAAATGGGTATTCAAACCCAATAAGCTACATCGGTGCCTTCGAGCCCAATAACATACATACTGGGCCGCAGGCGGGTATTTGAGTCCAATAATCTTCTGTATTTAGGCCTTTAATTTCAATAAATATAAAACTTGCCAACAGGCGGGCATTTGAGCCCAATAAGCTTCTGTATTTGGGCCCCCTGTCCCAATAAAATATATACTGGGCTACAATAGGGTCCATAAGCCCAATAAGCTTCTGTATTTGGGCCTCTCAGCCCAATAGAATGTACATTGCGTTGCAGCCCACTACACACTCACCTCATTGAAGTAACCGGCCACTCTCTTCTAAGCCCAATACAATTTTACGATTGTTAACATCTTGTTCTAACAGGGATCCTTAGGTCTTCAACGGCTGTTACGCCTCTTCAACGGCTGTTACGCCAACATGTTCACACTAGGCCCCAAAAAAATTAAGATTGATAAAAAAGTTGGGCCATCAGCCCAAAAATTTTGCCAATTGTTCATGCACGGACAATTTTAAAATTTGATTTAATTGCCTTGCTCTTTCGGTTACCTAATTCGCAAAAATCACTTAAGTCATTTGAATATTGGAACCGCAAGCATAGAATTTCGACAATTAGGCAACCAAAACAAAAATAATTGGATCCACAGGCCTGGAGTAGAACTAAAAGGTACAGTGGCAGAATTTTGGCAAACAGAAAACAAATAGGCAAGCTTAGCCCCGCCCACAGACAACATAACTAATTACACAACTTAGCAAAAAGTTATATCTAAGGCCCAAATCAGAATCTCAGCTGCAAAACCTTCAAATGTAGGCATCCTTTCCGATTGGAACCCATTTTACCCAACGGATAAATCCCTCTTCCAATCTTAAGCGCAGTGAGCTGCTGGCAAGAACAATTCAGAGCATTACAACTAGAGTGAGACAATTTAAATTTACATAATATTATATTAGGGCCCTGGGAAAAAAAAAAAAATGGAAACACCACGACTCCTATACTCGATTCTCCCACCTGCATTGCATAAACCGATGGTGCCAGAGGTTCAGTCAGCCAAAAAGAACATTAATAAAAAGATCACAAGCTAACTTAACAATTACAATATCACACCAAGAACAACAAATGTAACAACCAGAACAATATATGCAGAGAACTATTACAAGAACACATTTTGGACAAGCAGTTTTGCCCAGAAAAAGGTAGGATACAAACATCTCTTATCATGTTTTGCATTGCATTGATTATCTTAGGAGAACAAATCTGCCCTATTTTTCGACTGTTACAGATTTAACATGAAAATCCATCTCAACCTGAAGAAGTGGGCTTGCCAGATCATGGTTTGGCATTCAAAGGAATTGGTTCCAAAAACTTAATGCAGACACCTTTGATAATCCTGTTGACTGGAAACCCCCCCCCCCCCCCCCCCCCAAAACAAAAAAAAAATCTCATGCCTAAAAATCTTTTCCTTAGGTGAAGACCTCTCCAATAGGGACCCAAAAGGGAAAGATTGCCATCCAAAAAAAAATAATTACAGATTTCCTTAGAACTTCTATTTTATATGTAATATCACTAAGGGCTGGACAGCAGCCATCCACTTTCTAGGATCTGTTGTTAACATTTTCCCTAGAGATCCTTCCCGCCAGTCGACAAAAGTGCAGTGGTTTCAAAGTCTACTTCGTAAATTTTATCAAGTATGCTTCTTTGAGTTTTGAGGAAAATTCATTTATCTGCTCTGGAAAAACTGAATGCAGTTAGAAGCCTTAGCATTCAGGCAACTGACTCGACTACCCCTTCTCATCATCAAACCAACGACGGAATAATGGAAATTATCCAAATACAGAAAGAGGTTAGTCATCTTAATTTTAGAATCTTTGGGATGCTTACTCCAAAAATATTGGCATACCGGTTAATTAGTATTAAACATTTTAATTGTCAGAAAGTGTTCTAATTAATGATGTGAAATAGAAAGACGTTATTTGCCAGCCCAGAATGGGTATTCCACTCAAAAGGATGTATAGAATGACCTCTGCACTCTACACATCAATCTCCTTCCCATAATTCTCTGCTCCAACACCTCTGGATCAACATAGCAAGCACTTCCTCCAACGATATCCTGATAAACTTTCCCTGTAAAACCATTTTGACGCCATCTGCTCAATGAACTCAAAAAATTGATGTTTATCAGGCAATCTATATGACTGGCAACACAAGCTTTGTTTTACAACTTGCATTTTATTCAATCCTTTTCGAGTCAGTACCAGGGTGGTTTAGAATTCAAGGCCAAAGAAAAAATGAGCGAGCTTCCAATTTACAGAATTAAGTGGGCATCTGGAGCTGAAACTAGCACAGCTCCACACTCTGAGCTAGCCGATGCTAATGGTACGAAAAATTGTACATTATTGTGATTTCTATAACACCAATCTGTTCAAATATCCTGTTTTTGGCACAGGAACCAAGTACTAATTCAAGTTGTGGTGGTAGTACAACTTCTGCAAGATCCCATACACCAATTTTAAACCCCATTATCATCTGGATTTAATCATGGAACATGGAATTGTTTTCTAATTTTGACAAAAGAATGATTGAATGTCAATTGCCACCTGTAGAGTTAAAATACTTTCTATATATCGTATAAACATTGTGAACTCTAAACTGCCTATGCAGCTAGCGTCAAAGTTTCACTACACCAATCAATATTATCAAAATAAGATGAAGTTACATCCTTACCAACTTTATTTCCTAACTGTTAATAAGATCTACATAATATTAATGTATCTCACAGGTCCATACAAATAAGTTAATGATCATTTGGTTAACATTTTCTACCTCATATCTAAATAACATCTCTAGGGGATTAGTCCTACAGAAGTTGGGGATACATCTAATATATAATAGTAACATAAAATTAAAAAAAAAAAAATAGTGCCTCTTGTTCAGGTTTTCAATGGTAGAGAAAAAGTAATTGACTTGGTTGACTTATCCTTTCTCTAAGACTTGGTCAAGTTGACACACAAGTGCCAATCAGATGTAAATTAACAAATCTAATTGTCTTGTTATACAGACCTTAACAAGCTTGTTACTTCATCTATCAGCTGCAAGGTCTCTTTTCAACCTCATTTCACCATCAATGACACAAAGTTACTTATCTTCCTCCTCTATACATAATGTCAATAACTGCAACAGAAACTCCAGCAAATATCATCCATACTGTGTGAAGAAATAGAAACAATCCGTCTTACCAACAGAAATCAAAGTTGAACATTGGCAGCCCCCCCTCAAAATAAACCTTTAACTCAACTGAATTTTTTTTTGAAAACTAACTCAACAAAAATACATAAATATTACTATATTTTTTGTCAAAATTTTTCAAGAATATATAACAACATAAGGTGGGACAGAATTTTGAAAATATGTTGCAATTAATGAACATAATTGTTATTAAATATTGTCATACAGTTGGCAATACAAGAATGTAATTCAAGACAAATCCTCAAAGAAATCAATTTTTTTAATCAGATTAGTTCAATAGAGAAAAAGACGAGAAGCTAAAAATCATAATCAAGTCCACAGAGGCACACAATTTAGACTATTCATTAGCAACTGACCTTCCTTGATGAAAACAAAGAGCGCAAAACAACCGGCCTTTAAAGGAGCATCTTGACTCGGAAGCAAGAAGTTCTCAGGCTTCAAGTTCCTGTACATTATCCCCATAACATGACAAGAACTGTATTCACAATCCAGTGACCAATCCTTGCAGCTTCTTTCTCTGAATAACTTCCCTTCACCATAATCTGATCCAACAACTCACTGCATGAGAACAACTCCATCATCAACTGCAGATTATACTTATCTTCATACGCAGCCTTGAATTCCACCATATTGGGCCGCCCACTCATATGCTGTAGTCTATGAAGTACGGATACTTCAAATTAGGTGCCGCACCCGTATCAAATACTCCGCAGATACGGATACGGTTAGAATACGGCCGGATACGTATCGGATACACCACGTGCCGTATCCTAACTTTTTATTTTAAATTTTGCATAGGATACGGCTCAGATACAGGAAGGATATTTTTGGGATACAACGAGGGTCTAAATGTTATATTTTAAACCTTTTTTGGAGATAAAATTGATATGATAAAATTTTAGCAGGCGTTAAATTATAATTAACTAAAATATAACTTAATACTTATTCTTCTGTTCTGTTATACCTGAGACGCGCGAAGGAAAAAAAAAAAAAGCCCTAAACCTTGATAGCGCATGTTTACTTGACTCCAGCAATTCCGGCGATCTCTAATGATCTCACCAGCTGGGGCGCCACCTCCGGCGACCTACAAAGTAAATTTTTTTTTCTGTTTTATTTTTCTCTTTCGCTATTGTCTCTACGTTGCTCTCCCTCCCTCCCTCTCTCTCTCTCTCTTCCCCCCTCTTTTTACCTCACGATGTTCTCTCTATCTCTCGTTGTTAGTCTTTTGCTTTTTTTTCTTTTTCCAGCTATTTTTTGTTGCTTTCACCACTGCTTTCCTTATTTGTGCACAGTTTTCTCTTCACTTTTTCTTTCATTCTAAATTTGTGTTGTATTGATATTAGAATAGTGATATAAATTAAAAATATATGAATTTTAAAATTTAGAGATTGTCAGGAGTAGGAGAGGAAGAGGAAGACCCAAGAGAAATTAGAAAGAACTATTAAACATGACCTTACCTACCTGAATCTAACGGAGGACATGACCCTAAACAGATTTGATTGGCGTCATTAAATCCATATAGCCGTCCCACCTTAAGGAAAAATGCTTGGTTTGATTTGATTTGGTTTGGTTTAGAGATTATAGTTTAGAACACAAATTGAAAATTTAATTTGGCTTTTGTATGGATTGAATGGTATTTTTCATGCTACATAATTGTTATTTATATAATGTCTAGTAGTATATAAATGCTATCTTCAAAAATATTTTAAATAAAATATATATTTTATTTTATATTTTTGCCATATTTTCACCGTACCCGTATCCTTATTTTTTGAAAATTATCATATCCCGTATCGGTACCTGTACCCGTACCCGCTCCCATATCTGTATCCATGCTTCACAAGCTGTAGTATCTCCATTGCTCTCCTAACATCCTCAACATCCTTTCCATTCATAAGCTTTCACCTTCTTGCATGGACAGCCCCATGGCCTCTGTAAAAGATATCCCAAATTGTCCCCTCCCTACTTCACTGTCAAGATTATGAAATTGGCCCATCCCACCAAGGGATTTGTTTAGAATTTGTCCAATTTGTGAATATGATAGCACAGCAGGTTTTAGCAAGACATGAAGCAACAAATGAGTTTTGTTGGGCTGGTTTTAGCAGTATTGTCTTGGGATTTAATGGGTTTGGGATGGTAGTGAGGAGGTGGATATTGGGATTTTTAAGGGTGTCCAATTTGATGCAGCACAGGCCCACGAGGGCAGAGACAGATGGACAATCCTGGGCTGCAAACCAGCACCAGAAGGTTTTTGTTGGGAGGTCTTAGAGAAAAGTTTGCCCTAAAGAAATTAGTTTATGCAGTAACACCAGAAAGGCAGATACGTCACATCTTAACCTCCCCTTCCTTTTCTCATTTTACATTGAATGCAAAATGTTAATTCATGAAAGTTCAGTCAAGTAGTAATTTTAATCAGATCTCTTCCTGGTTGACAACGAGGAAATCCATTAGAAAAAGATAATAGAGATCATCTGAAAAAGCTGATAGCTGAACTAGTATGGCCCCCCAGTGATGTCTGTCAAATGGATATCATTAGCAAACCTGCAGAAATGCCAGCATGATTTATGTAAATAACAAGTCATTTGTGAATGCAATATGACCATAGAATTAAAAAGCAAATTGTGAGGGTTTTTACCTTCTCAGCGCTAATCTCACGAAGCTGGCTTAAAATCTCTGCAAAATCAGTAGGTGGCAGGCAAGAAAAATTTACGATCTCCCCTGTATATGGATGCTTAAACCTACAAAAATAAAGGTAGATATGGTAATTTGTAGCATATGACGCCATTTAAAAAATTTTAACTGAAAAAAAAAAAAAAAAAAAAAAAGTGAACAACTAAGGAAGAAATAGCTTTTATTTCCTAACCCAAGAGCCAAAGCATGGAGGCAAGGCCTTTCTACTCTAGAAACCATTTGTGTTAGTTGCCCATGAAAGTTAGAAGGGGTCCTGGCTCGAAGCACTGACATGGCCATATTTCTAGTGCCTCCATACACCTCATCCCCCAGCAAAGGAATTCCCAAATACTTTGCATGTGCACGGATCTACATCAAAGTAGCAATCCATGGCATGTTAGTAGAAACCCATAATGAATGGCAAGCTTCTACGTAAAAAGGAAGAATTGCAACTGAAAATAAAAAAATAAAGATGCTGAACTCATTAATTTATCAAGCTTTCCATCCACATTAAGAAAGATAAAATCCTGTCGATCAGACATCAGGGGCTTGCCAACTACCAAATATGAGCAGGATAATGAATATGGATGGTATAAATGGTTCCTTAAGAAAATCTTTTTTCATTCATGACAGGATGCCAATAATCAAAATAAAAATGGTCCTACAGTATTTATTGTACACTCTGTTAGTAAGGATTGATAATAGCATGAATAAATATAATACAATATTTTAACATATAGCTCCAAAATCTATGACCTTAGTAATTTAAAAATATTAAACATAACAATGAAGTCTTTACTACTATTAAAAATGTGGTACCTGATGAGTGCGCCCCGTTTCTAATCGCCACTCTATTAGTGCAGAACCACCTCCTGCAAGTTTTTCTATTACCCTGTACCTGAAATATTAGATAACTTATTAGAAATGGATCTCAACCTAGAAACAGATGCCCTAAAATGACTTTTACGGTTTCTTTGTATTCAATTCATTGTAATTTTTACGGTTGCTTTGTATTCAATTCATCATAATTTATAATGCAAGCTTTATCACTAGCACTTAATTCCAAAACTCTATGAGGCCAACTAAACAAAATAAAAATACTTAAAACAGTCAAGATCATTTGATTTCAGTAATGTATTTTTTATTGCAGCTATATACGTCCACAATGGATTCTGTGATACACACACTGTTTTTTGAGAATCCAAATTTTCCACTAAAATATTAAATTTAGTTCTTCTATTCTGAGTATCAAAAACTAATTTCTACATCTAAAAATGCTCTAGGGTTGCGCACAATAAAATACATCTATAGATTCAGAAACTCTTTTTTTTTTCTGGTTATGGATTTCCTACTTCGTTAGCATAATAGTAGAAGACATGCAGAACTTCCGAGAGATCAACCAAATATCTATCTATTTTTTATTTTAACTATTGCGGTGTTAATTAAATATCAAAAAGGTTAGAACCATGAAGGATTCATTCGAACAAACTTATAGAGATGGATAGTTGAGGGAGAGAGTAGGCGAATATGAGGTGCCAAGAATATTTGCTTGAGACAAGTTTAAAGTTCTACTCGAACCCTATGACGAAAAATAACTCTGGGTGTAACTAGGTAAAAAAACACCTCAAAATTATCATTGACTTACATAAGACAGAGAGACCAATGGAGAACCTTAAATCACCTGCTAGCGGCATGACGTGCCTGTCTATGTTTACTCAGCCCAGGAAAAGCAGTCATTCGGATCCGATTATTCAAATCGCGGCCTATTGGAACATCAACACGTCCAGAAATTGGGGAAGGCACTCCACAGGTAAGACTGATGTATACTCTGTGGATCGTGTGTTGCTTGAATTGAGCAGATAAGTGAGCATGAGAAAGTTCATCCTGCCATAGTAAGCAAAGCACTTAAAATTCAATAGAAACCCAACAGCAAATTCAACTAAGCAAATATAAGAAAGACAACCTAGATTACTATCTGTAAATTTTGGAGACTAAGGAGCATTTATCAGGGAGAGAAATCACCTTCGCAACAACAAGCAACCCACTGGTGCCTTTATCTAATCTATGAACAATTCCTGGTCGAACAGATGCAGCAAACATACCAGAACTTGCCTCTTCATTGCAACTTTGACTGGGAGAAAAGCAACTGAAGTCATCATCAGAAAGATCCTCCAACTCAGAAGGTATTTCCTGACTAGGAAATGCAAATGTGGAAAGATTGCAATGGTGAAGAATGCCATTGACAAGTGTTCCAGTCACATTGCCAGGTGCCGGATGAACAACCTGGATAAAAAATAAGAATACTGTTTAGAATATTAGCTGAAAGTTCCAATCACAATCAAGAATGGCAACAAACTTACAATCATGCATGCATACTCTAGGTGTGTACAACTGTTTCTGATAAATAAAGTATATATTATTTATTAACAAGGAAGCACTGACACTTTAAAATGGGTGCCAAATGCATCCGACAAGTATCATACACACACAACTCAAACACTCCAAGATACTTGTCAGGCACACCACATGGCGTGTCCTATTACTCTATCGTTTTTTATTCAAACATATGATTAAGAGAAATCTAGATTTGAGTAGTTGAAGCTCCCAAAATTATAAAATCTTAGAACTTTTATTTTGTTATAATTTTTATATTGAATTATATATTAAATTAATTTTGCTATGAACGTTATATTCATGTATATAGCTAATAAAAATACACAAAATTTATATTTTTTAGCTGTATCACCGATGTGTCCATGTCCTCATTTTTTAAAATTGATGTATCTATGTCCGAAACCGTATCATATCCATATCCATACTTCTTAGTTTATTAATAAGCATTAGGAGTGCCACCAAGTACAAAGAATACCACCCTTATTTAAAGATCAACCTTAGCCTCTCATAATGCTCCACAAAATGCAAAAAGTTATGCACATCCAGTTCAATTCCCGTGGATAGCCAGCTAAACAAAATTGACAATGTATTTTGGAATCCATAAAAAGAAAATTCAATACTTTGAAATGATACCCTATTCTTCTCCCTCCAAAATAACCACCAAAGACAAAGAGTTATAAGATGCCAGACTTTCTTCTCCTATTTGGCAAATGAACACCCCACCAACTATCAAAAGTGTTCTCCCCCCCCCCCAAATAAAGGACACCCATTGTATCCCAAAATATGATAAAACCAAGTTCCAAAGCTCCTACATTAACATAAAAAGATGATTAATTTATTTTCCATTGCTTTTGCAAAGACAACGCCAATTCACCAAAAATAACTGCCTCCTAATGAGATTGCCAATAGTTAAGAGTCTTACCATGCAACAAACACCAAACAAAGAACACAAATTTGACGCATGCCCAAATTTTCTTCCATGGAAATTCTCCTTCTACCAACCATACCCTCATAACAGAAATTCACTTTCCCTTCCAAGTTAAAGTGTCCACTCCTTCCCTTTGTACCATGGTTGTGCACAGTGAGTGATATAAAACCAAAAACACGCAATTAAGTCAATTCTTGGATTGTGATATAGCAAACATCAGTCAAATTTCAGACCAAAGAAAGTGCAATTGTCATTGCTTGAATTTGAACAAGATTCATTTCCAAAACATGCAGCGAAAGTGAAAATAGTTCAACAAAGTGTAAGGCCGGGTAAGCAAGACTGAATTCAATGAATGGTGCCACTTCATGATCCGAAATATATAGATGGCAGATTCCAAAGATTTATCATAGAATTAACCACAAGCTTATTTAATGGACCCATAAGTGTTACATCAAGGGAAATAATCCCATTTTCACCATGGCCCTCCAACAATTCCTGTGTATTGATATTTTCTTTGTTCAAAATGTATGTGTGCACATACACAGCCAATTCTGTGCACTCGTGGGCCTCTGCACGGTGTCAATTCCTAACCAAAAGGTTAAGTTCAATTAAAAACTCAAAACTCAGATTTAGATCCTTACCATGTGGGCAGGTTTGTTAACGACTAGCACATGCTCATCTTCATAAACTATATCCAAAGGTATATCTTCTGGTTCAGCTTTTAAAGGTTGCAACTCCGAAATAGTACACTTAACTTTATCTCCATCTTTCACTGGGTGAGATACCTGCAGAATCATATAAATTCAGATTTAAATAGCTCCAAACATCGTGGTTAGCTATACTGAGCAATCCTGATAAGTGATAATAGATGGCAATTTCAATATCAATAAAAAAACACCCTATACAATCCAAAACACAAGGAGATGTGATATAGACTGGCAGAGAACATAGATGGAATTAGAATCACAAGTGATGTTATAGTATCTCCAGTTGTATTTTGGAAAACAGTTACTCAAAGTTGTTTCACCAAGTAAGGGTGTGAAGTATGTGTCATTCCATTGTGACATCAAGCTTTGATGGACTTTCACCATCAAGCTTCTAAACTTCTTATTGGTCTAGCTCTCTAAAAAAACACATGTTCAAACAGAAAATGCAGATTTCCTAAACAACAAACTAGTTCTTGTAAAGAAATTCTTTGCTGAATCAAAGACTTCCAACTGCCATAATATAAGGATAAAGGACAGAATTTGAGCAATAATATCATCACAGTTCAAAGGATTCAGTGGACCAGCCATATGCCCTTTAGAGTCTTAGACTGATGAAATGAAGGTTCCTGGATTCGTTCTCTTTCGCAGTCCACATACATTTTGAGATTGGATATAAATTTGCAACAGAAATAAAGGCATCCCTTGAGAAATTGATAACCCTTAGCAAGAAATTTCTTTCCAGCACATTGGAATCCAAATTAAACCGCAGGAATAATCAGTACCAAACCAACCAGAGAAAGGGGAACTAATCATATGCATCACTCAGCCATTAACAATACTTATATTTTCAGATGTTAATATTCATTACTGAAATAGTTTTACGCTAGCCATTAGGTCATACATAAATTTCTATAGGGCTCGTCAATTCCAAATTAAGAATAAAAGAAGAATCGCTAATAAACCAAAACTAGAGGAGGGGGGGAGGGAGGAACTGACCTTATCGATTACCCGGCCATTAACGCTAACAAGTCCACTTCGAATGCTGGACTGCACGCGAGCTCGACTTACGCCGGCAATGCGAGACGAAATCCAAGAATCGAGCCTAAGCTTCCGGGATTTGTTATCGACGGTCTCGTCCAACAGAATGCCAGCGTAATTGACTCTACATCCGGTTAGAACTTTCTCGGATTCATCGCAATCTGACGCTACGGCCGAAACAGAACAAGATCTGACGGTTCCCGAAACCCTAAGCAAAGTTCTAGGGCTTGAATTGACGAAGGAGATAGAGGATAAGTTGTGGAGGGCTTTTGCGGAGGAAAGCACGCTGACCGAGAGAGAGTAAAGCGAGAACATCGTTCGTCGATGGTCGCTTTGTAGCGCATCAGATTAGCCTCAGAAACTTGGCGACGCCTTTTATACAGATAAGAACGACTTCAGTTCCTCCCTCGCGCTATTACAACCAAGCATATATTTATCATTAATTTTATTTGTTTTGCTCTGATCAGGCAGTTGGTGCACTAAACTTCTTTTGGTGTTTTACATGCCTAGATGCACATCGTAGTTGATAAATACATGAGAAAATCAATTTTATTTCTTCCAATATTTTGGTTTAAAATTCAGAATTTTGTCCATGATCTGAATATTTTAATGGAAGACTTAACAAAGAAAATCTAGAAAAATAAATTAATTAAATAAATAAATAACCATATTGCAAAATTTAGACCATTTGCCAATCATCAGTTTGTGCAATATAGTTGGCAACTTTGAAGATAACTTTATTCCAAATATTCTTTTAATATACAAGTAATATGAACTAAAATACCAGTTACAAAATAATCATATATATTCCAAGTATAGATCCAAAAATATAAAATTTATCTTTCTCTGGTGAGTTTAAGAGAGAGAATAAAATAAAACAGAATATTAATAATTAAGGAAGGGAAAATATATACAATATTTTCTTCATGAGAGTTTAAGAAACACAATTTAGTGTTTTAAATATATATATATATATACTTGTTTGTTTGTGGATATTGAAGAAATGGAAATAAAAAGAAAAATTTGCATAATATTAAACACATGAGAGTAAAGATTGCTCTCATTAAGAGGGTATTTGGAAGTTAAAAAAAAACTTAAGTTTTGATTGTTTTTTTTTTTTTGGTACTTTTTTGTATGTTTGGTTGAACCAAGTGGAATTTTTAGTATTTTTTTAGTAACTTTTGGGTGTTTGGTAAATTTTTTACTGTAACAAAGCAAAAAAGTTGTAACTTTCGAGTGTTTAGTATGTTTTTTACTGTAGCAAATCAAAAAAGTTATAATTATGGAGTGGTACTTTTTACTGTAACAAATCAAAAAAGTGACAAAATTTGTGGTTTTACTAAACACACAAAAATTAACTTTTGGTTTTTTTACTAATTTTTGAGTTGCCAAACACCCCCTAATTAAAAAAATTACATATAGATTAAATTGATTTCATTGTCGTTTTCTCGTAAATTTTATTTTTCATTATTATTAAGTTTTTATTCCACTATCTTTTTATTCTTATTTTAATTTATTTTAAAAATATAATTCTAGGGTTATTTAGAGTAAAAAAAAGTGAAATAAATTGTAATTTGGGAAGAGTTTGTAATACGTGCAGGCAGTGAGAAAAAAATTAATGTAATATAAAGTTAACAAAAATTTATAAAATTTTTTTAGAGATTTTTAACAAACTAAACGACCTCTCTCATCCCCCACTAACTATAAATCTTAGTCCGCCCTTAATTAAACACATTACAGGATATAATTATTGTTGTCGAGCACTGCACCATCGATGATTAATTATTACAAGACTTTATTTAATGCTAGGAATAATATACACAATATCCGAGGGCACAAGTGAAAGGAATCAACTTTGCAAGCAACGGATGACAAAAAAATATAGGGGTGAGTTTGGAGTAGGATTGGCAAAATGGGCGGGTTGGGCGAGTTAGTGATGGGTTTAAACGGGTTAGAGGTTAAATAGGTGCAACCCAAATCTACTCATTTAAAAAGCGGGTTAGATATGGACGGATTGAATACGGGTTAGATCAAACCCATTAACCTATATCCAACCCATTTACTTATTACCCAACTTACTTTTTAAAAAAAATTAAAAATTTATTCCAATTAATGTATATATATATATATATATAAATACATCAATATTTATTTTAATTAATATACTATTATACATATTATATAATATTATTTATTATATTTACATTTTCAGTTAATTTCGAATTTGTACGAACCGATTTATTTTTTATTCAATTTTAAATCAACAATTCTCTCTCTACGCGCACGTGTGTGTGTGGGGGTGTGTGTGCGTGCACATGCGCGCGCGCGTGCATGTGTGCGTGTATGTGCGTGTGTGCGCGCGCGCGTGTTTGTGTGCCCCCACCTGCGCGCCTATGTAGGCGTGTATACATGTATGTTCGCGCGTGTAGACGTGTATGCGTATATGTGCGCGCGCACGCATGTGTGTGTGCGTGCGTGCGCGCGTGTGTGTAGGCATGTATGCGTGTATGTACGCGTGTGCACGTGTATGCGTGTCTGTGTGCGCGCATGTTTGTATGTGTGCGCGCGCGTGTGTGTAGGCATGTATGCGTGTGTGTGCGCGTGTGTAGGCGTGCATGTGTAGACGTGTATGCGTGTATGTGTGCGTGCGCGCACGTGCATGTGTGTGTGTGCGCGCGTGTTTATGCGCGTGTGCGCACATGTGTGTGTAGGCGTGTATGCGTGTGTGGGCGTGTGTGTGTAGGTGTGCGCGCGTGCGCGCACATGTTATTTGTATTGAGTATGGAGGAGAATAGGAACAGATAATAGAAGAAGAATTAAATTATATATAATGTATATATTATACATTTATTGTATACTTTAAATATATATATATACACATATCATATTTATGTAATGTATATATTATACATTTATTGTAGATATTGCTAGAGAGAGAGAGAGAAAAGTGTAAAGAGGAAGGGAGTTAAACTAGTTTTTTTAACTTAAATGGATGTTTTAACGGGTCCCGTTTCACAACTCAATTGCACCCGTTTATAAATAGGTATTTTGTAAATTACTCAATTACAACCCAATTAGTAAAATAATAGGACCCAAACCCATTTATTATAGATTTAATTGGGTGGGTTGATGAGTTTGGGTCAATTTTGCCACCCCTAGTTTGGAGCAAGATAAATGGGATAAATTGAGATAAATTAAAAGTTCGTAATACGTACAGTAAAAGAAAAAAATTAATATAATATAAAATTAACAGAAATTTATAAAAATTTTTAGAGTTTATTTACAAACCAAACGGAACCATATATATTTCTTCGTTCAATCAACTTTCTTCAACATACATTATTATTATCCAATAAACAAAGTACAGGCTTGTTGCTTGCCAGCATCTTGTGTTCCTTTAGTCATCATCGACACAAATTCTTCATAATTGATTCTTCCATCCTGCATTACGGAAGCCAAACATATGCTTAGAGCAACATCAAGCAGCACCAAACAAGAAATTTAAAAAAAAAATCATACAAGGAATTTGTTCAAATAAAAATATTAGGTACCTTATCGGTATCAACATCTTCGGCTGCGTTTGGCATAAATTTTTTTTTTTTTAAATTTCTATAAATCTCTGTTAATTTTATATTACATCAACTTTTTTCTTTTACTGCACGTATTACGAATCTTTAATTTATCTTAATTTATCTCACTTTTTCTTATTCCAAACAAACTCTTCAATGGTTTCGTCAATAGTAGCTTCATCCTCCATTCCGTACTTAGCCGTAGCCTGTCTTTGCTCCTGTCTTGTAATAAACCTGGTTAATATACAGCAGGAATCACTGCAAGTCAACAAACATACGAGTTCCTTGGTAGCACACCGCCTGAGTGCTAAATTTTGGGAAAAAAAAAAAAAAGTAGATAAATTTTGATTATCATTGAATAAAAGGTGTGCTTTTTGAAAAGCGTAAAAAAATTAGTAAAAATCAGAGAAAATTAAAAAGAAATAAAATAAAAAATTAGAAAAAATTGATAGAAATTAAAAAAAGTTGGGGTTGTTAGAAATTTTTGACATAAAAAAAGTTAAAAAAATTAAAAAAAGTTAAAAGATTATCTGACACTCTATGCACAGTATAATCAGATTCTGCAAATTTTGGCCAACCCATAACAATTTTGCGTCTAATTTTTATTTTTAGGGAGTGTTTGGTAAATAAAAAGTGAAGGTAAAAATACAATAAAAATAGAAAGATGTGACATAAAAGTGATAGGTGAAAAATTTTGATTGAAAAAAAATATAAAAATTAATTAAAATTGATAAATTTTGATAAAATTTGATATAACCAAACAAGCCATTATTTTTTTGTTGAAAGGTGCCAATCCATGGAAGTGCGCAGCAAGATCGAGCATACTCTTTTGGATGATGGGTTTTCTTGTAATTTACGCAAAATCTACTCCTAGCAATACATACATATGTGTGTATATATATATATCTATAAATATCATTCAATGATACTTTAGGTGAGGAGAGAAAATACTAACCCACTGCCATCCTTGTCAAAGAACTGAAAAGCCTTATACAAGTTTTCTTCTTTTTCAAGTCTATGCCGATGCATCGTAGCGGTGATGAATTCAGAGTAATCAATAATCCCATTTTTGTCCACGTCAGCCTGCCAAAATAACAACATACATAAATGATCATTCTCCCTGGGATCAACACTTTTTTGCTGCAACCAAATGCATTAAAAAAGTGAAGGCTCGATTTTCCTATCAATCAAATGCAGTCACCCTGATGATTACATTTGCGAATTCTTTGATAGAACATAGAGAGAGAGAGAGATTTTGTTCTTACAGCATCTAGCTGTGTCTTTATTTCTTCTTCAGTAAGCTTTGATCCTAGCCTAGCCAATCCAATTTTGAGTTCTTCATATGCAGTGGCAGATCCAAAAAATTTTTCTAGTGGAGGCAAAAAATACCTACAAAAATTAATTTCTTCCAATTAACACTTGCAAAAGTACAAAACTGTAAACGACTTAGTAGCTAAGGTTGATCCAAACAAAGGATACCCAATGGTGATGGGACGATCTCGAGGATTCAGTGGCAGCGGCCATGAAGTTGTATCCTATAACGTGTATATATATATATATTAGATTGAGAATTCAGTAGCAGCGGCCGCTACCACTCGGCCAACCGTAGCTCCGCCTCTGTTCATATGTTATTGTGCCACTTCTATCAGTGTCCATGTTGTTGGACATTTGTTTCAAGCCCTTGATTTTATCTTTTGAAAGGTTTTCTGCAATAACCTACAAGCAAGCCTAACTTTAGTAACAGAAAACAAATTATATGTTTCTTTCATACAATGCTTGAACAGTGGCAACACTTTAAACGACTAAAACAAGTAGCATTCAACCACGAGCCAACCATCCGAAAACACCGCGTAAGGCGTAAATAACACCCTGCACCAAATCCAACTGCAGGATTTCACCCTTGAATTGACAGATGCAAGGGCTTAATTGTGTTCGAAATGAGATTTTTCGGTGCAAAATACAGCAGTGTAAAATGTAATTACCACCTAAAAAAAAAAAAAGAAGAAGATACCCACTTACAGAACACATACAAGAAGGTAAACAAGAAGTACAACCACCAAAAGAATATAGCAGAAAAAAAAGGTTACAATATCACATTGTAGAAATGCAGTGTTGCCTAAAGAGGGAGGGTGGTATAGACATATATTATGATGTTTTGCATTGAACACACCCCTATTTTATGACAAATCAAATGTCACCCCTATACAACATCATCACTTATTCATCAAGAGCAATAGATTCAATCTGAATATGGGGAACTGGGCAAGCTCACGTTTTGGGATTCAAGGAAATTAGTTCCATAAAATTGGTGCAAAGAGATGTCTTCATTTGCACAACCAATTTGGGGTCATCCGAAAAAATGTACTGTGAATGCAATGGAATGAACAAAGATTCCAGCAGATTACCAATATATAAGGAAAAAAAAATTCTTGGAACTTGAAACATCATTAAAACATAAACTGGATCATCCAAGTTAGCAGTGACATCTAAATTACGCCCAGATAACAAAATTCAGCAAGTGTTAAGTTTTACCTTGGAGCAAGCTTTTTCAGCTTGTTCATTGCTCAGAATTGCTTCAACCTACCCAAAACAGCACTATTAAGACAAGAGGTTTGTTTGATGCTTCACCATCTTCTTTCAGCCATGGATCCTCTGGTTCACATATCATAATATGAAATAAATTGATGCCCACAGTTAGCTAAAATTAGGAGCAAACCCAACACTTTCTATATTGAATCCCACAAAACAATATATTCCTACACCCCTCTTAGATAATTTATCAAATGGAATAACAACCACCATTTTACATCTGAAAATTGATCTTACTTGATGACCTACCCAAGGACCCTAAATGTATGCAGGAGGGATTGATTGGACAATATTTTCTTCTTAAACCTTTCATTATGTGTACATACCGAGGGCTTCGGCAGCAGTTATCCGCTTTCTAGGATCCATTGTTAGCAGTTTCCTGATGAGATCCTTCGCGCCGGTTGAGATAGAAGGCCATGGGTCACTTTCAAAGTCAAGATGTCCACGTAATATTTCATCAAATATGCCTCTTTCATTCTCTGAAGAAAAATTATTAATCCACTAGTAAAAAAACTGAAAGCTAAAATGCTACAAATAAATTTCAGATCAGCGAAACAAGAGGCATCCTCCAGGGGCTTGGCAAACCAAATGAATTTACCAACAGAAAACAAGCGGGTTGTTTCATCTTCAATAATTTCATTTGACAACTAGAAATATTTCACGAGGTATCATGTAAGGATGAGGAGGGATGCTGAAGTCTTTCCCTTTAAAAAACAAAACTGGGTATGCAATAAGAACCACTTAGCATTATAAACAGCCCTTCTCATCCTCATAAACTAGGTGGCAGTCGCGACAACCGTAGAAGAGTTAAAGTAATCCAAATAAAAACATGGTTAACCATCTCAATTTTGAATCCTCTGAATGATAACACCCCCCTCCAAATTAAAAAAAAAAAAACTAACAGGTAATTAGTCAGTACATTTTATTTGAAAACCAAAAATAGCAATCTTCTAGATGGAAAAAGAAATGGGAAAAACATTTACCAGCCCAGAATGGGGGCACTCCAGTTAGAAGGATGTATAGAATGACTTCTGCACTCCACATGTCTATCTCCTTCCCATAATCCCGCTTCAACACTTTTGAAGCAACATGGTAAGCACTTCTAACAATGTCTTTGTAAACTTTCCTTGGAAAAACATTTTGAAATATTTGTATAATAAGAAACTTAAAAAATCTATATGTATATATATATTTTTAATAAGAAAAACTAAAAAAATATAAATGGATGATCAAACATCAAAATTTCAATAACAACTTGCATTTTATTCAATTATTTTCCAGCAAAAATCAACAAGGTAAGAAACTCTAAGGCCAAAGAAAAATTAGAGTACTCCCACAATAAACCAAATCTAGTGGAATCAGAAGCTAACTATAGCAAGTGCAATCTCAATGTTTCTAATAGCAGTAAATATTGTGTTCTGACTGAAATATATTATTGTACTGTTCTATAACGGTACTCTGACTCATTCAAATGTTGTGTCTTGATATATTAAACTAGTATTAATTCAAACAGCAAAAGTCGTGGTAATATAAGGACTGAAAGATCTCATAAATTGATTTATGACCGATTACCTTTATTTTTTTTAATATTTATTTATTTATTTGTTTTTAGAAAAGTAGATTTAAACCCAATTACTATTCATTTTTAATCATGTAACCATTTTGACCAATAAAACTCATCAATGTTAACTGTTACCTAGAGTGTGAACCCCCATTTTTATGGTGTACATAATACATGTCATAACCAAACTCAACTATTTATGCTAGCATAAAACAAAAATCTAAGCAATATTAATGATTACATTATTACCAAAATAAAATAAAATTCTGTTCTTTGCAACTTGATGTGAATTTTTAGATCTTTTAGGAGTTCTTTCTGATTAATTACTTCAGTCAATAATGAATGCAATTATAGATGAGCAGTATAATTGGTAAGGGCTTCCTGATCCAGTTTCCACTTTCCATCTATTATTGCATATGAATGTTAACTAAATTAATGAAAACCGCCCATAAAAAAAAAAGACGAGTGAAAATTTTTGGAATTTTTTTGTTGTGTCGATGGGATCATTTCACATAAAATTAACTAACGGAAAGGTTGTCAATCATAATTTGTTAATAAAAAATTTGTGTAGACTCCTAATAAAAAAGTTTATTAATCTTCCAAACTTATATCTTCATAAAAGAGAATAACTTTTGTGTGTTTATGAGTTGTTTCATTTCTACAACCAAAGGCATGAATCTTCTGTTTTATACCAAATCAATCTATAAAGCACAGGCCAATTCATGAATGAACCAATTCAAAATTGGCAGGTCTACAAGGTTTTTCATTTCTATAACCAAAGGAATGAATTCCCCACTTTATGTCGAAGCCAGCACAGAACAAGTAATGAATGACCCAGTTCAAAAATTTGGGGACAACCAAACTTGCCCTTATTATTTTCCAACGGACCACTTGGTATAGTGGAATCTGAATGGTACGAGGCCCAGCATAATTGTCTCACAGGCTTGTAAAAATAAACTAGTGACGATGTGATGTAACATTGAAACACTTCGCATGATCGGTGGTGTTTGATTGATAAAAATTTAGTTAAAATATACAATAAAAGTATAAAGATTTGTCGTAAAAGTTATATGAGATAAAATTTGATTAGAAAAAAAATATAAAAAATTAATAAAAATTAATAAATTTTAATTAATTTTAACCAATCAAATACCCCATCATCTACGTAGTGCTTGTTCTGTTTTTCAACATTAGAGAAATATAGGGCCATTGACTCAGTTGTCTTGTCCCTTTCACCATTGACTTGGTCGTGTTGACCCACAAGTCTCATTCAGATGTAGGAAAAGAAAAGCTTTGGGTTCAAGTTTAGTAAATCTAATTATCACGTTACGTACGCAAACTTTATCAAGCTTCTTGTTACTTCTACCTATCAGCTAGAAGGTCTGTTTTCAACCACATTTCACCATCAATGACATAAAGCACTCACTTATTTTCGTCCTCCACACGGCATACACACAGTCCTCCAAATATCATCTATATGTGATTCAATCTAGTGGAGCTAATCTTCTGGTACGTGGAAGTTCGCAGGTGCTACTTCGTATTGGGGTGCGCACAGAGCGAAGCACGCTCCAGGACCCTAGCCGGCAAAGGTCCCTGGAGAGTTAACCAGCCTAAGCAAGCCCTGGCTGACCGGCACGACCGAGAGGAGGCCATTAGGCACCCGCCATTACAGCGGTAACCCACCCCCCGTGGGGAAGTCGAACCCGGAATCTCGAGAGGCCGAAGCTCTAAGGCGAGCCTGACTTCCACTCGGCCACCCCCGAAGGGGTTAGTGGAGCTAATCTTTAGCTCACTGGAGCTTGGCTTGGACAAAATTTTTGAGGCTGGAGCACAAATTCGAGCTCTTTTATAAACTTAGATTCGACTCGGTAAAGAACTATTTAGACGTAAATTTGGCTTGTGAATAATTTAACTAATTAAAATGATATCATTTTCATTTAAAATATTATAAATTAAAATAAATAACTTGACAATATTAAAATAACGTTATTCTGGCTTAAAATATTACATATTTACATTTTTTTGAATTGACTTGTGAATGTTGGAGTTGAGCTATCCGTGACTTGAGTTTGAACTCAAATTTGTATTGAGCCACAAAAACAACAATAAAATGAAAAGAAATATTAATAATTACAGAAGAGAAAATATATATAATATTTTCTCCATGTATATTTGAGAGTTTAAGAAATAAAATTTAGTGTTTTTTTTTTTTATATATACTTCTTTGAGGATTTTGAAGAAATGGAAATGAAAAGGAAAATTTGCATAATGTTACAAACATGAAAGCAAAGATTGTTGTCATTAATTTAAAAAATTACACATAGACTAAATTAATTTCATTGTCGTGTAGTTGTAAATTTTATTTTTTTATTACTATTAAGTTTCTGTCTCACTATTTTTTTAACTTTATTTATTTATTTATTTTAAAAATATAATTTTTAATGTCACTAACTAAAATCCGGGTCCGCCCTTAATTAAACACATTGCAGGATACAATTATTGTTGTCGAGCACTGCACCATCGATGATTTATTATTACAAGATTTTATTTAATGTTAGGAATAATATACAAGGGCACAGGTGAAAGGAATCAACTTGCGAGATACAGATGACAAAAAAAAAAAAAAAAACTTCGTTCAATCAACTTTCTTCAACGTACATTATTATTGTCCAATAAACTAAGTCCAGGCTTGTTGTTTGCCAGCATCTTGTGTTCCTTTGGTCATCATCGACACAAATTCTTCATAATTGATTCTTCCATCCTGCATTACAGAAGCCAAACATATGCTTAGAGCAACATCAAGCAGCACCAAACAAGATATTACCAAAAAAAAAAAAAAAAAAAATCATACAAGGGATTTGTTCAAATAAAAACATTAGGTACCTTATCGGTATCGACATCTTCAATGATTTCGTCTATGGTAGCTTCATCCCCCATTCCGTACTTAGCCATAGCCTGTCTCAGCTCCTCTCTTGTAATAAACCTGGTTTATACAGCAGAAATCATTGCAAGTCAACAAACAAAGGAGCGTCGTTCCTTGGAAGCACCCCGCCTGAGTGCTAAATTTTGGGAAAATAAAAACAAAAAGTAGACAAATATTGATTATTATTGAGTGAACGGTGTGCTATTTGAAAAGTGTAAAAAAATTAGTAACATTTGAAAAAAAAAAAAGTTAGTAAAAGTCAAAGAAAATTAAAAAAAGTTAAAAAAAAAGTTGGAGAAAGTTGATAAAACTAAAAAAATGTTAGAGAAAGTTAAAGATTTTTTACGTAGAGAAAGTTGGAAAAAATTGGAGAAAGTTGAATATTATTTGGTACTCTAAATGCACAATATAATCGGATTGATCTGCAAATTTTGGCCAATCCATTACAATTTTGTGTCTATTTTTTATTTTTATATTTGAAAGGTGCCAATCCATGGAAGTGCGCAGCAAGATCGAGCATACTCTTTTGGATGATGGGTTTTCCTGTAATTTACGTAAAATCTACTCCTAGCAATATATATATATATATATATATATCTATAAATATCATTTGCGTTAAGTGAGGAGAGAAAATACTAACCCACTGCCATCCTTGTCAAAGAACTGAAAAGCCTTATACAAGTTTTCTTCTTTCTCAAGTTTATGCCGATGCATGGTAGCAGTGATGAATTCAGAGTAATCAATAATCCCATTTTTGTCCACGTCAGCCTGCCAAAATAACAACATAAATGATCATTCTCCCTGGGATCAACATTTTTTTGCTGCAACCAAATGCATTAAAAAAGTGACGGCTAGATTTTTCTATCAATCAAATGCAGTCACCCTGATGATTACATTTGCGAATTCTTTGATAGAACATAGAGAGAGAGAGAGAGAGAGAGTTCTTACAGCATCTAGCAGTGTCTTTATTTCTTCTTCGGTAAGCCTTGATCCTAGCCTAGCCAATCCAATTTTGAGTTCTTCATATGTTATTGTGCCACTTCTATCAGTATCCATGTTGTTGAACACTTGTTTCAAGCCCTTGATTTCATCTTCTGAAAGGTTTTCTGCAATAACCTACAAGCAAGCCTGCCTTTAGTAACAGAAAACAAATTATATGTTTATTTCATTCAATGCTTGAACCGTGGCAACACTTTAAACGACTAAAACAAGTAGCATTCAACCACCCGAAAACACCACATAAGGCGTAAATAACACTTTGCACCAAGTCCAACTGCTGCAGGATTTCACCCTTGAATTAACAGATGCAAGGGCTTAATTGTTTCCGAAATGAGATTTTTCGCGCAAAATACAGCAGTGTAAAATGTAATTACCACAAAAAAAAAAAAAAAAATGAAGATACCCACTTCCAGAACACATACAAGAAGGTAAACAAGAAGTATAACAACCAAAAGAATATAGCAGAAAAAAAGGTTACAATATCACATTATAGAAATGCAGTGTTGCCTAAAGAGGGAGGGCGGTATAGACATATACTATGATGTTCTGCATTGAACACACCCCTATTTTATGACATATCAAATGTCACCCATTTACAACATCATCACTTATTCATCAAGAGCAATAGATTCAATCTGAATATGGGGAACTGGGCAAGCTCACGTTTTGGGATTCAAGGAAATTAGTTCCATAAAATTGGTGCAAAGAGATGTCTTCATTTGCACAACCAATTTGGGGTCATCCGAAAAGATGTAGTGCGAATGCAATAGAATGAATAAAGATTCCAGTAGAAAACCAATATACAAGGAAAAATTTTTCTTGGAACTTGAAACATCATTAAAACATAAACTGGATCAACCAAGTTAACAGTGACATCTAAATTACGCCCAGATTACAAAATTCAGCAAGTGTTAAGTTTCACCTTTAGAGCAAGCTTTTTCAGCTTGTTCATTGCTCGGAATTGCTTCAACCTACCCAAAACAGCACTATCAAGAGGTTTGTCTGATGCTTCACCATCTTCTTTCAGCCATGGATCCTCTGGTTCACAGATCATAATATGAATTAAATTGATGCCCACAGTTAGCTAAAATTAGGAACAAACCTAACACTTTCCACATTGAATCCCACAAAACAATATATTCCTACAACCCTCTTAGATAATTTATCGAATGGAATAACAACAACCATCTTACATCTGAAAATTGTTCTCAGTCGATGACCTAGCCAACAAGAACCTAGATATATGCAGGAGGGATTGATTGGAAAATATTTTCTTCTTAAGACTTTCATTACATGCACCTACCGAGGGCTTCGGCAGCAGTTATCCGCTTTCTAGGATCCATTGCTAGCATTTTCCTGATGAGATCCTTTGCGCCGGATGATATAGAAGGCCATGGTTCACTTTCAAAGTCAAGATGTCCACGTAATATTTCATCAAATATGCCTCTTTCTGTCTCTGAAAAAAAATTATTTATCCACTAGTAAAAAAAACTGAATGCTAAAATGCTACAAATAAATTTCAGATCAGCAAAAAGAGGCATCCTCCAGGGGCTTGGCAAAGCAAATGAATTTACCAACAGACAACAAGCAGGTTGTTTCATCTTCAATAATTTGATTTCACAAATAGAAATATTTCACAAGGTATCATGTAAGGATGAGGAGGGATGCTGAAGTCTTTCCCCTTAAACAACAAAATTGGGTATCCAATAAGAACCCTTTAGCATTATAAACAGCCCTACTTATCATCATAAACTAGGTGGCAGTTGTGACAACCGTAGAAGAAATAAAGTAATCCAAATAAAAACATGGTTAACCATCTCAATTTTGAATCCTCTGAATGATAACACCCCTTTCCCCAAAAAAAAAAGAAAAAAACCTAACAGGTAATTAGTCAGTAAACATTTTATCTGGAAACCATAAATATTGAAGGGAAAAAAAATGGGGAAAACATTTACCGGCCCAGAATGGGGGCACTCCACTTAGAAGGATGTATAGAATGACTCCTGCACTCCACACATCTATCTCCTTCCCATAGTTCCGCTTCAACACTTCCGGAGCAACATAGTAAGCACTTCCAACAATGTCCTTGTAAACTTTCTCTGGAAAAAACATTTTGAAGTATTTGTACAATTAGAAACTTAAAAAATCTACACGTATATATGTATATTTTAATAAGAAAAACTTAAAAAATATAAATGAATGATCAAACATAAAAATTTTCAATAACAACTTGCATTTAATTCATTCATTTTCCATCAAAAATCAACAAGGTTAGAAACTCAAGGCCAAAGAAAAATTAGAGTGCTTCCACAATTAACCAACTCTAGTGGAATCAGAAGCTAACTATAGCAAGTGCAAGCTCAATGTTTCTAATAGCAGTAAATATTGTCTTCTGACTGACATATATTATTGTGCTTTTCTATAACGATACTCTGACTCACTCAAATGTTGTGTCCTTGGTATATTAAACTAGTATTAATTCAAACAGCAGAAGTCGTGGCAATATAAAGTCTGAAAGATCCCATACATTGATTTATGACCGATTACCTTTGTTTTTATATATATATATATATATTTACTTATTTTTAGATAGTTAGATTTAAACCCAATTGCCATCCATTTTTAATCATGGAAACACTTTGACCAATAAAACTCCTCAATGTTAACTGTCACCTGGAGTGTGAATCCCCTTTTTACCGTGTACATAATGCATGTCATAACCAAATTCAACTATCTATGCTAGCATAAAAAAAAAATCTAAACAATATTTATGATTACATTATTACCAAAATAAAATAAAGTTCTATTCTCTGCAGCTTGATGTGGAGTTTTAGATCTTTTAGGAGCTCTTTCTGATTGATTGCTTCATTCAACAAATGAATGCAATTATAGATGAGCAACATAATTGGTAAGGGCTTCCTGATCTAGTTTCCACTTCCCATATGTTATTGCACATGGATGTTAACTAAATTAATGAAAACTTCCTATAAAAGAAAAAAGGACGAGTGAAAAATTTTGGGATTTTTTTGTTGTGTCGATGGGATCATTTCACATAAAATTAACTAACTCAAAGGTTGTCAATCATAATTTGTTAATAAAAAATTTGTGTAGACTCCTAATAAAAAAGTTTATTGATCTTCCAAACTTATATCTTCATAAAAGAGAATAACTTTTGTGTGTTTATGAGTTGTTTCATTTCTACAACGAAAGGCATGAATCTTCTGTTTTATACCAAATCAATCTATAAAGCACAGGCCAATTCATGAATGAACCAATTCAAAATTGGCAGGTCTACAAGGTTTTTCATTTCTATAACCAAAGGAATGAATTCCCCATTTTATGTCGAAGCCAGCACAGAACAAGTAATGAATGACCCAGTTCAAAAATTTGGGGACAACCAAACTTGCCCTTATTTTTTTTCCAACGGACCACTTGTTATAGTGGAATCTCACTGCTACGAGGCTCACCATATTTGTCTCACGGGCTTGTAAAAATAAGCTAGTGATGATGTAATGTAACATTGAAACTCTTCACATGATTGGTGGTGTTTGGTTGATAAAAATTTGGTCAAAACGTACAGTAAAAGTACAAAGATTTAATGTAAAAGTTATATGAGGTAAAATTTGATTAGAAAAAAAGTTTAAAAAGTAAATAAAAATTGGCAAGTTTTGATTGATTTTGACTAACCAAACACCCTATGATCTACTTAGTGCTTGTTCTGTTTTTCAATATTAGAGAAATATAGGGCCATTGACTCAGTTGACTTGTCCCTTTCACCATTGACTTGGTCGTGTTGACCCACAAGTATCATTCAGATGTGGGAAAAGAAAAGCTTTGGGTTCAAGTTTAGCAAATCTAATTATCACGTTACGTACGCAAACTTTATCAAGCTTCTTGTTACTTCTACCTATCAGCTAGAAGGTCTCTTTTCAACCACATTTCACCATCAATGACATAAAGCTCTCAATTATTTTCCTCCTCCACACACAAAGTCTCTAAATATCATTTTTATTTAAAATATTATAAACCAAAATAAATAACTTGACAATATTAAAATGAGGTTGTTTTGGCTTAAAATATTATATGTTTACATATAATTTTTTTGAACTGACTTGCGAGTATTGGAGTTGAGCTATCCATGACTTAAGTTTGAACTCAAATTTGTATTGAGCCACCAAAACAGCTTGCATTCGGCTTATTAAACTTATGAATCGAGCTCAAGTCAAGTGTCCTATCTATACGTCTATACCGCGTGAAGAAATAGTGAAAATTCACCTTAGGGGACAGAAATCAAAATTGAAGACTGACAGTCCACTTTGAAGTAAAGCTTTCAGCAAACTAAAATGTAGAAACATTATCAAAATTCGTTCAAAATTTTCTTTAGTTTGTAACACTAAGGAGGCAAAAAAAATCAAGAGACCTCAACATTGGATTGAAACTGTAGAAACAAATTCACCCAATGGAGAAGAAGGTAAAAAGCTGAATGAAATCACAATCAAGCAAGCCCACAAATACAAACAAAATTTAGAGAACTAGTTCACAACTGACCTTCCTCAATGAAAACAGAGAGCCCGAAATCGGTGGCCTTTATAGGAGAATCCTCAGCCCTACTCACGAGCAAGAAATTCTCGGGTTTCAAGTCCCTGTGAATCACCCCCATAAAATGACACACATGAACCACATTCACAATCTGCCGACCAATCCTCGCCGCCTCTTTCTCCGAATAATTGCCCTTCGCTGTAATCCGATCGAAAAGCTCGCCGCCAGAGCACAACTCCATCACCAAATGCAGATTACTTCTGTCCTCGTACGCGCCCTTGAATTCAACTATATTGGGCTGCCCGCTCAAATGCTGAAGAATCGCAATCTCTCTCCGAACATCATCAATGTCTTTCTCACTCATTAGCTTTCGCCATGAAATGGACTTGCACGCGTACTTGAGCCCCGTGGCCTTCTCTGTACAGAGATATGTAATCCCAAACTGACCCCTCCCGAGTTCCTTGTCGAGATCATAAAGTTGACGAAGATCAACATAGGGTCTGAGTAGAATTCGTCCAACTTGCGAAGACGACGACGATGGAGCGGGGGCTAGTTTTGGTGGTAGGGCTGGTTTTGGGAACTCTGGTCCTTGGGATTTAATGGGTATCGGACGGTAGCTAATAGGAGGAGTCTCCGATGAGGAGATGGGGATTTCAGTGGCATTGGATTTTGCACAGCGGCCCCAGCACAGTCCCATTCGTTTGAGCCTGAGTCAGACAAATATTTTGGACCCTTCCTTTAACTATTGGGCTTGGGATGTTTCACTCAGATCATTAACAGGTTGTTTTGGGATTTAACGCTCTGCTTTTATAGGAAGCTTTGGGGTTCGGGTGCTTTGCTTTGCCTCCAAATTGTCTTGGGCATCGTTTCTTTTCTTCGCTTTTTTCTCTTGCAGAGAAGCTTAAAGCTTTGCAGCGTGTGTGATGGGTGCTGGGTCGGTTTCGTGTCTCGGAGCCGGCTTTCTGCTCTGTAAAGCGTTGAATTTTGGACCGTTTTGTTTGTTTCCTTCGGCTGCCTTTTTTTTCAGTTGCCGATAACAACGTGGTAACAGCGAGCAAATTCGAAGCTATGGGTGCGAGGCTGTTGGGGTCTTCTAGGGCAATTTTGGTAATTTACCCCTCCGACAGCAGCTAAACGACCGTTACAACAACAAGATGAGCGTTTTTAACACGCCACCCTCGCGCCGCAGGTTGAGCACTAGGACCACCCAGAGAGCCCAAACTAAGTGGGCTAACCAAACACAATTTAATGGCCAGGGCCTAGATTGAAGAAATTTGAGTTAACATTTTTACAAAATTGTAGGAATTCAGGATTGCGTTTTACAAAATTTTGGAAATCTTAGAAGGTGAAATTAGAATGTTAACGGAACCATTACGGAAGATACCCAATTTCAATTTGGTCAAACTTATTAAAAATTCATGGAAAAATATCCTAATGGAATCTATACGTGTTTGAAATTAAAATTGAGTACTTATACGGATTTGAAATGGATTTAAGATTTACATATAAGGTATCTGATATCCATTTATACTTATAAGATACCATTAAATACCCGTTTAATATAATAACATATAATATATATTTATATAAATTATAATATTGATTTGAAAACCTAAGGTGGCATTTGATTTGTTTCTCTATTTTTTATACTTATTTTATATATTTTATGTTTTAAAAATCTCAAAAAAAAAAAAAAAACTTGGATTTGAAATGGATTTAGGATTTACATGTAAGGTATCCAATATCCATTTATACTTATAAGATACCATTAAATACCCATTAATGTAATAACATATAATATATATTTATATAAATTATAATATTGATTTGAAAACCTAAGGTGGCATTTGATTTGTTTCTCTATTTTTTATACTTATTTTATATATTTTATGTTTTAAAAATCTCAAAAAAAAAAAAAAAAAAAAACTTGGATTTGAAATGGATTTAGGATTTACATGTAAGGTATCCAATATCCATTTATACTTATAAGATACCATTAAATACCCATTAATGTAATAACATATAATATATATTTATATAAATTATAATATTGATTTGAAAACTTAAGGTGGCATTTGGTTTATTTCTCTATTTTTTATATTTGTTTTATATGTTTTATGTTTTAAAAATCTCAAAATAAGGAAAACATATTTTCTTTTTTTTTGAGATTTTCTTATTTTGAATTAAAAACACTCAAAAAGACTTTTTATTATTTTTTATTTCATGTATAAATTCATTTTTTATTTTCTAAAACAAATTTTGAAAACACAAATGACCAAATGCATTTTAAACTATTTTCTTTATTTGCAAAACTCAAAATAAAAAATGAGTTCAAAATAGAAAATAGAAAACAAGAATAAAAAATAAAAAAAAAAGAAACCAAATGTCACCCAATGTATTTCAAAACGTACTTAACTTGTTTAAATTTTGAATAAATTTGAAATTTGATATAAATAATTTTTTTTATGTGTGTGTGTGTGTGTTTAACTTGTTTGAGATAATTATATTAACTTATCTTATTAGTTTATAAAAACTTAAAGTTTTGAAAACTATAATTATATAATGAGTTTTTGAGTGTAATATTATTTGTAAGTAGTTGTTACACAAAGATTTCTTTTTTTTTTTTTTGAGTATTTATATAAAATTTTCAATGTATATTACTAATTTTTTATTTTTTTATTTCAAATCAAGTGTGTTTAAGTTTATCAAAGTAAGTTCCACATAATTTGACTAATTGTACTTAATTGGGTTTTACAGGTCTAATTGTACTTAATTGGGTTTTACAGGTTTCAGACAGGACGGATTTAAGATTGTAACTGAAAAAATAAACAAATTTGAGACAATAATGATAAATAAAAAATAAACAAGTTTGATAATGATAATTGTTAATTGAGTGAGCACTCTACCCGTTTACATCATAAGTGATATATCAATAACTCTAAAATTTAAGGAGAAAACATATAATGGAGCAAAAATAAAGTTACTACATATACTCGTTTTTTTAATTAATTAAATAAATCATTTAATTTTTTTAATAAATATCTTTTTTTTTTACACTTTTTAACCATACAAAAAAATAAAATAAAATTTTAATATTTTATATTTTATTATACCTTCTTTATTTACATTTCATTGTTATCAAAGCGGTTTCTTTAATGCAAGAAAAACGTGATCTAGTTTTCTCGATGAGAGATTTAACAAGAAAAATTTTTAAGAATAAATAAATAATCATACTGCAAAACTTAGATCATTTGCCAATCATTAGTTGTGCAATACAATGGCAACTTTTAAGATAACCTTATTCCAAATATTCTTTAACACCAGGCAACATACAATTGAATACCAGTCACAAAGTAACACACATATTCCAAAAGATAGACCCAAAAACATAAAATTTGCATTTCTTTTGTGAGTTTAGGAGAGAGAAAATAAAATAAAACAAAATATTAATAAGTAAAGAACAGAATATATATATATATATATATATCAATATATATAATAATAACATTTTCTTTCTGTTTATTTGAGAGTTTAAGAAAAATAATTTAGTGATCTTTTTTTTTTAAATACTTCTTTGCGGATTTTAAAAAGATGGAAATGAAGTTTGCGATGAGAAAATAGAAATAAAAAGAAAAATTCACATAAAGTTAAACAAATAGGCAGACCGAGTAAAAGTTACCCCCACTAATTTAAAAATTTACACACAAACACCATTAATTTTGTTCTTATTTAGTCGTAAATTTTATTTTCATCCTATTATTATTAAAACTTTACCATCACTGTTCTTCTTTTATTTATTTTTACTTCTATTTAATTTAAAAATGTAATTTTTACCATCACTAATTATAATTCTGAATCCGCCTCTTATTAAACACATTGCATGATGATAATTATTGTCGTCAAGTACTGCATGATCGTGATTGATTATTACAAGACTTTATCAATTAGCGTCAGGAATAATATACACATTATCCGAGGGCATAAGAGGTAGGAATCAACTTGCAAGCAACTGATGAAAAAAAAAAAAAAAACTTCGTTCAGTCAACTTTCTTCAACATACATTATTATTGTCCAATAAACTAAGTCCAGGCTTGTTGCCTGCCAGCATCTTGTGTTCCTTTAGTCATCATCGACATAAATTCTTCTTAATTGATTCTTCCATCCTGCATTACAGAAACCAAACATATGCTTAGAGCAACATCAAGCAGCACCAAAACAAGAAACTAAAACAAAAAAGAAAAATCATACAAGGGATTATTGTTCAAATAAAAACATTAGGTACCTTATCGATATCAACATCTTCAATGACTTCGTCTATGGTAGCTTCATCCCCCATTCCGTACTTAGCCATAGCCTGTCTCAGCTCCTCTCTTGTAATAAACCTGGTTAATACAGCAGAAATCATTGCAAGTCAAAACAACACAAACAAGTGTCATTCCTTGGAATCACACTGCCTTGAGTATGACAAATTAATTATATAATCGAATTATGCAAAATTTGGCCAATCCGTAACAACTTTTTGTCGAAAGGTGCCAATCCCTACTCATAGCAGTATATACATATATATATATATATATATTTATAGATATATAAATATCATTCAAAAGTGAGGAGAGAAAATAGTAACCCACTGCCATCCTTGTCAAAGAACTGAAAAGCCTTATACAAGTTTTCTTCTTTCTCAAGTCTATGCCGATGCATGGTAGCAGTGATGAATTCACAGTAATCAATAATCCCATTTTTGTCCACGTCAGCCTGCCAAAATAACAACATAAATGATCATTCTCCCTGGTATCAACATTTTTTTGCTGCAACCAAATGCATTAAAAAAGTGACGGCTAGATTTTTCTATCAATCAAATGCAGTCACCCTGATGATTACATTCGTATTCTTCTGTGGGTCGGGAAGAAACCCGCAGCCGCTACCCAAAGGTGCGCACTGGGTGAAGTCCGCCCTGTGGACCAAGCCGGCAATGGCCCACGAGGTGGTAAACCAGTCTAGGCAAGCCCTGGTTGACCGGCTCGATCGAGAGGAGCTGTTAGAAGCCCGCCAAAGCGGTAACCCACCCTCCCGAAGGAGAGTCGAACCTGGGACCACACGCGGCCCAGGCCCTTAGGCGCCCCCGAACTCCCGCTCGACCACCCCCGAAGGGGGATTACATTCGTATTCTTTGATAGAACATAGAGCGAGAGAGAGAGTTCTTACAGCATCTAGCAGTGTCTTTATTTCTTCTTCGGTAAGCTTTGATCCTAGCCTAGCCAATCCAATTTTGAGTTCTTCATATGTTATTGTGCCACTTCTATCAGTATCCATGTTGTTGAACACTTGTTTCAAGCCCTTGATTTCTTCTTCTGAAAGGTTTTCTGCAATAACCTACAAGCAAGCCTAACTTCAGTAACAGAAAACAAATTATATGTTTCTTTCATACAATGCTTGAACCGTGGCAACACTTTAAACGACTAAAACAAGTAGCATTCAACCACGAGCCAACTACCCGAAAACACCACATAAGGCGTAAATAACACTTTGCACCAAATCCAACTGGTGGATTTCACCCTTGAATTGACAGATGCAAGGGCTTAATTGTGTCCGAAATGAGATTTTTCGTGCAAATACAGCAGTGTAAAATGTAATTACCACCCAAAAAAAAAAAAATGAAGATACCCACTTCCAGAACACATACAAGAAGGTAAACAAGAAGTATAACAACCAAAAGAATATAGCAGAGAAAAAGATTACAATATCACATTGTAGAAATGCAGTGTTGCCTAGAAAGGGAGGGTGGTATAGACATATTGATGCGGAATAACAATTGAAAGTAAAGAAAGAATAGAGAGAAAGCAAGAGAAAGAAGAAAGTAGAGAAGAAGAGAAGAAGAATTAGAAGAAAAGAGGGGAAAGAAAAACCAGCCACCAATATTATTCAATCAATCAATCATCAATCCTCTTCTGTTAACCCTAAGTAGGGTTTAAATAGAAAACATCATGGGCCTAACACAAAAGGCCTAAAATAAAATAAAACGATACTAAAATAGCCCAAAAACAAATAGATCCAAATAACCTCTAATAATATAAACTCATTATTAATAAAGTCCAAAACAAATAGGCCCAAATAATAAATAAAATAATAATAATAATAAAAGAAATAAAAATCTAGATGATGTCCTCATCAACTCTCCCGGACTGAGAAGAACTCGACTTCGTCGAGTTGAAAACTTGGCACTGTTATCATGTCGCATTTTCCACTTGACAAGACATCTTTGGAGTTGAAGGAAAATGAGATCCTCAACATCGAACACAGATAGGCAACGCTGAAGAGGTGGAGGAACTGGAACCGGCATAAAAATATCTCCATAACCTGCAGACAATATTTGAGGCCCAAAGATGCCTCCACAAGATAACAAGTTCTCATCTTTGGGCCTCAAATATTGTCTGCAGGTTATGGAGATATTTTTATGCCGGTTCCAGTTCCTCCACCTCTTCAGCGTTGCCTATCTGTGTTCGATGTTGAGGATCTCATTTTCCTTCAACTCCAAAGATGTCTTGTCAAGTGGAAAATGCAACATGATAACAGTGCCAAGTTTTCAACTCGACGGAGTCGAGTTCTTCTCAGTCCGGGAGAGTTGATGAGGACATCATCTAGATTTTTATTTCTTTTATTATTATTATTATTTTATTTATTATTTGGGCCTATTTGTTTTGGGCTTTATTAATAATGAGTTTATATTATTAGAGGTTATTTGGACCCATTTGTTTTTGGGCTATTTTAGTATCGTTTTATTTTATTTTAGGCTTTTTGTGTTAGGCCCATGATGTTTTCTATTTAAACCCTACTTAGGGTTAACAGAAGGGGATTGATTTGATTGATTGAATAATATTGGTGGCTGATTTTTCTTTCCCCTCTTTTCTTCTAATTCTTCTTCTCTTCTTCTCTACTTTCTTCTTTCTCTTGCTTTCTCTATATTCTTTCTTTACTTTCAATTGTTGTTCCGCATCAACTTGGTATTAGAGCGAATCCCTGGTGCAAAAGAAAAATATTAAATCACCGTTTTCAGCCGTGAGAAAAAAAAACCCTAGCCGCTGCCGCTGCCGCTGCCGCTGCCACTGCCATACGCGTACGCGTCGTCACCCTCAAGACCTTCGTATACACTTTCGTGTATTTTCGGCTACACCCAGCTCCGGCGACCTACACCACCAGAATCACCTACCTCCGGCGAACTCACCGGTGACCCCAACAACCTCCGGCGACTTTTCCGGCGACCGGCCGGCAATTTTTCCGGCGAATTCCAGCAACACCACCTGCCTCTAGTGAACTCCCAGGTGACCTCCAGCGACCTCTGGCAGATTTTCCGGCGAACCTCCGGCGACTTCCGGTGAACCTCCGGCGACTTTCGATGAATTCCAGAATACTCTGTCAATTTATTTTGGCAAATTTTAAGCAACAAGACAGCCGACTACTTATTCGGAAGTTTCAAAAGTGAACACTTTATATAACTTGAAGCAAAGGTTTGGATTAGATACAATTCTCTCATTGTTAATTATGATAAATGCTTATATCATATGGCAGCATGAATTGCATAAATTTGAACTTGAACCTTACCTATTTGTTTCATTTATCCTACTTCCTATTTCCCTTTTGAATTTAGTTAATTGTTGCCCATCTTAAAAAAAAAATCACACCCATTGCTTGCCTAAATTATTTGTTGAGTTTCATTTATTAGATTTGTTATTCCTATTTTAAGCATATTAGGATTTTATATTTTTATTACTTTCTTTTTCAATTTTCTTTAATATCAGCATTAAAAAAAAAAAAAATTACTTCTGCCCTTTTGCCATGAATTTCGAAAACCAATTATATTGGAATAATAAAGTAGGACTTCATTCTATTCATCAAACTTACATAAAAGATCCTCCCTATTTTAGTGGCACTATCGATCCTCCTGAGTTTCTTGACTGGGTAGATGATATCGAATACATTTTTAACTATCACGACCTGTCTGATGACCAATGTATTCGTCTGGCCAAAACAAGATTGACCAATTATGCTAGAGAGTATTGGCAAACAGTTGAGTTATACCATAGACATGTTACTCAATGGGCTTTGATGAAACAAATTTTGAGTGATCGATTTGTTCCTAAAAATTTTATAGATAAGGCATGGTCTCAGTTAATGCGTCTTAAACAGGAGGATTCTTCTGTTGATGACTATTTTGATCAATTTAAAACTCTTAGGAAGTGGTCTAACTTTCAAAATGAGCCTTGTGCCATCAGTAGATTTGTTCTTGGGCTAAGGCCTTGCATCCGTGAGGTAGTTCAACAATACACTCATAAGACGTTAAATGAAGCTTATTCCAAAGCTTTCGAAATTGAAAAATATTATAAGTTTGAGTCTTATGAGTCTATGTCAGAGTCAAAGTGCCCTCTACAAACTATTGAGTTACAACGTCCATCTCCTAAACCTAGCGCCCCTATTGTTTCTGTTGATACTTCTGATTCTCTTATTAATTCTCCTCTTTTGACACTTGATCATATTGAGTCACCAAATCCTCAAAATGTGTCTAAAGTAGTTGAATTGGTTCCACCGTCATCTTACCTTGATTTTGTTAATTTATTTGAGGACATCATGAATAATGATCGTCAAGATTACATAGACTTTATCATTGGTGATGGTTATTTTTTCAGGGGATATTATTTAAGCATCTTAAGAGTTTTACTTAGTGAGTTCATCAGTTGGGAGTTCTTTGAGTCTATGTTCAAGTTGTTCTTCCGTGAGATTACTCAGTTGCATGAATTCTCCTCACTTCTAGTGTATAACAAAGGTATTCTTGTATACATTGAACAATTTCTCTTACAAGTTATGCGTAGCATCTCTTACCGCTATTCTATTGATCTCATTGAGTTTCCAGCAACTTATTCTTCTTTGAGAGATTCTAATTTGACAAGTTCATTTGCATCCTCCCTCGTCATTTTGTCTCAACCATGTATTCCATCCTTTTTTGATAATGCTGATATTAATTGAAAAATTGGGTTGAGTAATAATTATTATAAATTTCCTACTTATGTTATTGATGAGAATAAAGAATTTAATGGATGTAACTTAATGATGACTTATGCATTGCATACTTACTACCTCATATCGTCTTGCCAAAATTTGCATCCCGAAAATGTTGAGCCATTCTATATCCTTTGTGATCCTAGTCCCAATGCAATTTTTTTCACTTTGCCATGTGATATGAGTTTTGTCGTAATTTGGCATGTGAAGAACTTGTTATCTTGTGGAGGCATCTTTGGGCCTCAAATATTGTCTGAAGGTTATGGAGATATTTTTATGCCGGTTCCAGTTCCTCCACCTCTTCAGCGTTGCCTATCTATGTTCGATGTTGAGGATCTCATTTTCCTTCAACTCCAAAGATGTCTTGTCAAGTGGAAAATGCAACATGATAACAGTGCCAAGTTTTCAACTCGACGGAGTCGAGTTCTTCTCAGTCCGGGAGAGTTGATGAGGACATCATCTAGATTTTTATTTCTTTTATTATTATTATTATTTTATTTATTATTTGGGCCTATTTGTTTTGGGCTTTATTAATAATGAGTTTATATTATTAGAGGTTATTTAGACCCATTTGTTTTTGGGCTATTTTAGTATCGTTTTATTTTATTTTAGGCCTTTTGTGTTAGGCCCATGATGTTTTCTATTTAAACCCTACTTAGGGTTAACAGAAGGGGATTGATTTGATTGATTGAATAATATTGGTGGCTGGTTTTTCTTTCCCCTCTTTTCTTCTAATTCTTCTTCTCATCTTCTCTACTTTCTTCTTTCTCTTGCTTTCTCTCTATTCTTTCTTTATTTTCAATTGTTGTTCCGCATCACATATCCTATGATATTTTGCATTGAACACACCCCTATTTTATGACATGTCAAATGTCACCCATTTACAACATCATCACTTAATCATCAAAAGCAATAGACTCAACCTGAATATGGGGAACTGGGCAAGCTCACGATTTGGGATACAAGGAAATTAGTTCCATAAAATTGGTGCAAAGAGATGTCTTCATTTGCACAACCAATTTGGGGTCATCCGAAAAAATGTATTGTGAATGCAATGGAATGAATAAAGATCCCACCAGATAACCAATATATAAAGAAAAAAATTATTAGGACTTGAAACATCATTAAAACGTAAACTGGATCAACCAAGTTAGCAGTGACATCTAAATTACGCCCAGATTACAAAATTCAGCAAGTGTTAAGTTTTACCTTTAGAGCAAGCTTTTTCAGCTTGTTCATTGCTCGGAATTGCTTCAACCTACCCAAAACAGCACTATCAAGAGGTTTGTCTGATGCTTCACCATCTTCTTTCAGCCATGGATCCTCTGGTTCACAGATCATAATATGAATTAAATTGATGCCCACAGTTAGCTAAATTTAGGAACAAACCCAACACTTTCCATATTGAATCCCACAAAACAATATATTCCTACACCCCTCTTAGATAATTTATCGAATGGAATAACAACAACCATCTTACATCTGAAAATTGTTCTCAGTTGATGACCTAGCCAACAAGAACCCTAGATATATGCAGGAGGCATTGATTGGAAAATATTTTCTTCTTAAGACTTTCATTACATGCACCTACCAAGGGCTTCGGCAGCAGTTATCCGCTTTCTAGGATCCATTGTTAGCATTTTCCTGATGAGATCCTTTGCGCCGGATGATATAGAAGGCCATGGTTCACTTTCAAAGTTAAGATGTCCATGTAATATTTCATCAAATATGCCTCTTTCTGTCTCTGAAAAAAAATTATTTATCCACTAGTAAAAAAAACTGAATGCTAAAATGCTAAAAATAAATTTCAGATCAGCAAAACAAGAGGCAACCTCCAGGGGCTTAGCAAACCAAATGAATTTACCAACAGACAACAAGCAGGTTGTTTCGTCTTCAATAATTTCATTTGACAACTAGAAATATTTCACAAGGTATCATGTAAGGATAAGGAGGGATGCTAAAGTCTTTCCCCTTAAAAAACAAGACTGGTTACGCAATAAGAACCCCTTAGCATCATAAACAGTGTTTCTCATCCTCATAAACTAGGTGGCAGTTGTGACAACCGTAGAAGAGTCAAAGTAATCCAAATAAAAACGTGGTTAACCATCTCAAGTTTGAATCCTCTGAATGATACCTCCCCCCCCCCCCCCCCAAAAAAAATAAATAAATAAACAACCAAAAAAAAGACCTAACAGGTAATGAGTCAGCAGATATTTTATCTGAAAACCTTTTCAGAAACAACAGTCTTCTAGTTGGAGTAAAAAAAAAAAAGGAAAAAATGAAAAAAGTAAAGAAAGGAAAACATTTACCAGCCCAGAATGGGGCCACTCCACTTAGAAGGATGTATAGAATGACTCCTGCACTCCACACGTCTATCTGCTTCCTATAATCCCGCTTCAACACTTCTGGAGCAACATAGTAAGCACTTCCAACTATGTCCTTGTAAACTTTCCCTAGAAAAAAAAGTTTGAAGTATTTGTACAATAAGAAACTTAAAAAATCTACATGTATATATATTTATTTTAATAAGAAAAACTTAAAAAATCTAAATGAATGGTCAAACATGAAAATTTTCAATAACAACTTGCATTTTATTCAATCATTTTCCAGCAACAATCAACAAGGTTAGAAACTCAAGGCCAACGAAAAATTAAAGTGCTTCCACAATTAACCAAATCAAGTGGAATCAGAAGCTAACAATAGCAAGTGCAAGTTCAATTTTTCTAATAGCAGTAAATATTGTCTTTTGACAGACATATATTATTGTGCTTTCCATAACCATACTCTGACTCACTCAAATATTGTGTCATTGGTATATTAAACTAGTATTAATTCAAAGAGCAGAAGTCGTGACAATATAAGGTATGCAAGATCCCATACATTAATGTTAACTATCACCTGGAGTGTGAATCCCCTTTTAACAGTGTACTTAATGCATGTCATAACCAAACTCAACTATCTATGTTAGCCATTATTAAAAAAAAAAAAAACAATATTCAACTTTTATCAACTTTTAACAAATTTATCTAACTTTTACCAAGTTTTTCATATTTTTTGAGGGACACACCAAATACCCAATAATCCAAAATTTACCTACTTTTTTTGGGGGGGCGGGGGAATTTGGCACTACAAACACCGCCATAATCAAAAAATTGAAAGTCCATGTATGCATATATATTAATTTATTTTTTATTCACTAAATATAATTTTCCATATATGCATATATATTAATTTATTTTTTATTCACTAAATATAATTTATAATATTAATTATAATTTTTTTCTAGGCAAAAAAATTGAACCCTTCTAACCAAAAATCTTGGCTTCATCCCTAGTAAGAAGATAAAAGAAATCACAATCAAGCCCACAAATACACACAAAATTTAGAGAACTAGTTCACAATTGACCTTCCTCAATGAAAACAGAGAGCCCAAAACCCGTGGCCTTTAGAGGAGAATCCTCAGCCCTACTCACGAGCAAGAAAAATTCTCGGGCTTCAAGTCCCTGTGAATCACCCCCATAAAATGACACACGTGAACCACATTCACAATCTGCTGACCAATCCTCGCCGCCTCTTTCTCCGAATAATTGCCCTTCGCTGTAATCCGATCGAAAAGCTCGCCGCCAGAGCACAACTCCATCACCAAATGCAGATTACTTCTGTCCTCGTACGCGCCCTTGAATTCAACTATATTGGGCTGCTCGCTCAAATGCTGAAGAATCGCAATCTCTCTCCGAACATCATCAATGTCCTTCTCACTCATTAGCTTTTGCCATGAAATGGACTTGCAAACGTACTTGAGCCCTGTGGCCTTCTCTGTACAGAGATATGTAATCCCAAACTGACCCCTCCCGAGTTCCTTGTCGAGATCATAAAGTTGACTAAGATCAACATAGGGTCTGAGTAGAATTCGTCCAATTTGCGAAGACGACGACGATGGAGCGGGGGCTAGTTTTGGTGGTGGGGCTGGTTTTGGGAACTCTGGTTCTTGGGATTTAATGGGTATCGGATGGTAGTTAATAGGAGGAGAGTCCGATGGGGAGATGGGGATTTCATGGGTATTCGACTTTGTCCAGCACAGTCCCATTCGTTGAGTCAAAGGCAGACAAATATTTTGGAACCTTCCTTTAGCTGTTGGGTTTGGGATGTCTTTCAGAGCATTAATGGGTGGTTTTGGGGTTTAATGCTTTGCTTTTATAGGAAACTTTTGAGTTTGGGTGCTTTGCTTTGCCTCCAAACTGCCCTGGGCATCAGTTCTTTTCTTCACTTTTTCTCTTTCAGAAGCTTAAGTTTTGCAGATTGTGTGATGGGTCTGGGTTGATTTCGTGTTTTGGAGCTGGCTTTCAGCTCTGTAAAGTGTTGAATTTTGGACTGTTTTGTTTGTTTCTTCTGGCTGCCTTCTTTAGTTGCCAATAACGACCTGGTAACAGTGAGTTAAGTTCCAAGCAGTGGATGCGATGCTGTTTTGGTCTTCTAGGGCAATTTTGGTATTTACTCCTCCAACAGCAGCTAAATGACCGTTGCAACAAGATGAGTGTTTTTAACAGGCAACCCTTGTGCAGCAAGTTGAGCACTAGGCCCAAAGAGCTCAAACTTAGTGGGCCAACAAAACCCAAATTGATGCACCAAGGGCCAAGGCCTAGATTGAAGGAATTTAACAATTTTACAAAATTGTAGGAATTCAATATTACATTTTACAAAATTACATTTTACCTCCTTACCCCTTCAATATGTAACAAGCAAGTTCTTATACTTCTAATTTTACTGTAATATGATTTCTTTGTACGTCTCATTTAGAGATTTTTCATTAAATGGGCCATAGTGACTATTTTTGTTTTAAAAGTAAAAATATAAAATTACATATTTTTCTTTAATATTTCAAAAAATTATTAATGTGCATTATATATATATATATATATATATTCTTTTTTGCAGAACTTGCAAGATCATTTTCTTTAAAAAAAATCATAACCTAAACATATCAATTACCATATCATGTATAATGAAAAAAAGTTAGACATTTTTGGCCAAAATATTGTTGTATTTTATGTACTAAAACAAATACACTTCATTGACAACAATTAATTTGGAGTTAGATGGTGTGTTTTTATTTATCTCATCATTTCATTGGTTTTTTTATATTTTTACTTTTTAACTTTTTATTTGCTTCATAATACTAATAAATAAATATTTTACTAAAAATGTGATAACAAAATAATCCACTATTGACTTATAAAGAGAAAAATGTGATATATAACGGTACTTTGAATAAAGAAAAAAGTGACACACATGTGGAGCTACCAATAATTCTTCAAATACACCTCTAACATAAGTAAAATGACCAATTATAAACTTATAAAAAAACAAAAAAACAAAAAATAAAAAAAACAAAAAACAAAAACGAAAAAACAAAATGCAAATGCTATTCATGGTTGTCACTCAAAGCAGGGTTCAGTTCCCTGAGAAGGGATCATTGCATCAATGATATTTACTAAACTGCAAAAATTGTGATCTAATTCCACTGAAGCCATAAATCATCAGAAATTTTATAATCAATGAATAATCATAAACTACCAAGAATGACAGGCATAACATATAAAGATTACCTCATTACCGGTTCAATCTCTACAAGCCGTGGCAAAACTTGCAGCAACTCTTGCGGTATTGAGAAGCCCACAAACCAGCATTCATGAAAGAAAACCTCGAAGGCCCCAAAGAACAGAGTGGGTGTTTCAGTATCGCCATTGAAGAACTTTAGAGGATCATCATCAAAACCAAAACGGTACATCCAAAAATTTCCGGATCTGTTGGGCCGTCATCAGCAGATATGAAATAGAGATATCCTAATCTTACATCCATATAAGATCATTCATCTCCACCTAAGAAATCTAACAAAAGCACAACCACTTCAAATTTGTCAACAATTGGTCTTCTCCTCATTCTAACTACTTCCCATCACCAGTAACTCTGATTCTCAATCATTTCTTTCCCCTTTCACACAAACATACTTCCTGGGTCTTTGAATTGAGGGAGTGGAATATATGGAGAGTATTTCTTCCCTATTTCTAGATTCTCTAAGCAGAGCAGCAGTAGTCGATTATTCAACATTAAGTGTCCCACCTCAAATCAACGGCTGAAATGAATTGTAAGGATCCAAAAATCACAGGAAGGAGGATGAAATAATGACACTCCCCCACTAAAACCCTACCCTCATTTCTCTGCACGGCGATACCCTGTCTCTCTGCTCTTCTCCCTCTCTCTGTCGTCACAGTCATCAATGGCGAGTAGCGCTGAGCCAGTATCGCACAACGAAGAAGAAGAGGAAGCAACAGGGACAACAGCAGCCGAAGACGAAAACACCGGAGCCCAATTCGCCCCCATCGTCAAGCTCAAGAAGTCGCGGTCACGACCGGCAAAGAAAATGAGCACGTCCTCCCAGATCCGCCCCTACCATTTTCAACTCCCCATTTTTTTGAAGCCAAGCAATGGCAAGCGAAAAATCCAAAGCTCCGATTGGATGCTTATAGATTTTAAATTAATAAATTTAAATTTAAATTATTTTAAAATATAAGAAAAAGAAACTAATTTATAAAAAAAAATACAGTAAAAATTTATCATAATTATCAATAAAATAACAGAGCCACAAATCTTTAAAATAGTAAAACAATTAATTATAAGGAATTTAAAATAACTATTTTTATAATAATTTTTAATTCACAACAATCTATCATATTAAATTATTCAAATTCATAATAAAATTTACATATAAATTAATAAAATTATATTCAGTTAATTCTCCTTTAATAAATAGCATCAAATTCCTTAATTTTAAATTTTTTCATACAAACGCAACCAAAATTGAGGAAGGAGGCCATCTTGGTAGGCATTGAGGGACATTTAAAAGAAATTGTTACTTCGAAATTCGCGGTCTGAACGTGAGTTTCTTCCTCACAACCAAATATTACAAGGATATAGAAAATAAAAGTCTTATGGAACAATTTTCAAAACAGACGACGCAACCAAATAATTAGTTAGCAGAAGATCAAGTCCCTGTGAGCGTAGCACGGTTGGTACTTGAGCAGTAGATTGCACCCAAGGATGCAAGTTTGAGTCCTGGCAGCCGCAGTTTAGGAGTTTCATCCTCTTATGGGAGTGGCTCTTTGTGAGCATCAGGCACTGATCCTCCTGTCTAAGAGACCGTCGTGTACCGTGATTTACCTCCTCTACCATTCTCTTGGGACCGGGGGTGGGGACCCTGAGGGCGACTCAGGGTATCGCCTTTTGCAGCCAAGTTAGTAGAAGACCAAGCAACCGGCGAAACCTTAAATTAAAGCTTTTCAGTTCACTTCTTCCTTTTCACATTGAACAGATAAAATATTGCGTTAATTATATGAAGTATTCACTTCCTCATCGTGGCCGCAAATTCCTCATAATTAATCCTCCCATCCTGCAACGGTAGAAATTAGCTGATATTAGAGCCCTACAAAGAAAAAAAAAAGAGTTACAAACACCATTAGAGAAGATCTAAAATGAAGAATTATTTTAATTTTTGTACCTTATCGGAATCGACCTCATACATTACTTCATTTAAACTAACTTCATCCCCCATTTCATATGGAGTCATGGCACGTCTGAGCTCATCTCTTGTAATAAGCCTGGTGAATACAATGATTAAAAAGGCAAAACAAACCAGAGTTGTATGTTAAATTAAGGATACATTTGATACATGGAAATAGAAATGGAGAGGAATGGAATGGAGCAAGAGGTAGGAATGGAATAGAATACTCATTTTATTCTTTTGTTTAGTTGACCACATAAAAAAATAATGGGAATGAAATATACATTCAAAATTTTATAATTTGATTACATATTTTAAATATAATGAAATAAAATGAATATAATAAAAATTACTAACATTAATTTTTTAACAATTATAAAAATAAATTTTATTTTCTAATCGCGAATTTGAGTAACAAAATGGCTTAGGGGTAAACCGATCATTTTACAATTTAAGTTTGAATTTGATCAAAATTTTCTTAACTATTAAGAAACATGTTAATAAATATTTTTTAATATTTTAGAATGCCTAAAATATAAATTTGGCCCAAAAACGGGTCTAGGGGCAAAATAGTAATTAAATAGTCTGAATTCAGATCAGACTGAAATTTGTTTAAAGTATTAACAAATATGTTAAGCATATTTTTTTTAGACTTTTGAGCAACTTAGAATGCGAATTTAGGCAAAAAATAATCTAGGGGTAAAATCGTCATTTTATAATTTGAGTTTGAATCGAGATGAAATTTTATTAGTTATTTAAAAAAACACATCAATAAATATTTTTTAACTTTTTGGAAAGCTCAAAATACAAATTTGGGCAAAAAACGAACCCAAGGGTAAAATAATCATTTTACAACCCGAGTTTAGATCGAATCAAAATTTGTTTAATTATTAAATAATACGAATGACTATTTTTATTAGTCTTTTGAAAGTTTGAAATACGAATTTAAAAAAAAAAAAGGACCTAGGAATAAAATAGTCATTTTACAGCTCGAGTTCATATTTAGTTCGAAAATAATGTCTAAGAGTAAAATAGTCATTTTATAATCTAAGGGAGTAATTGAGAGAAATTTTTTATTACAAAATAGTTGTTTGTTTTTTATTTTTATTTTTTGTAATTTTTGGATTAAATTTTGATTACAATGAAATGACTGTTCCTTCACTTAACTTGTGGAATGGCTTTTTCCATTTCATATGAGAATGGCTATTCTTATAGAATAATATTTCAACTTAATTTTTTTATGTCAAATATTAGAATAGACTAATTCATTCCCACGTATCAAATATAACTTAAGAGTAAGCTTTAAGATCAGATCCAGAAATATTAAATAGGGGAAAATGCCTATGGAACTAACATTAATAGCTATATAGTGAATTTATTTAAGGTGGGGATGAGAGGGGAGAGAGAGGTGTAAATACTCATATTTAAAATTTTTTAATTAATAAAATATAAGATGTTTACAGTAATTTTAATAACACAAGGGAAAGGACAACCCCGGGCTTTACGAGTGCAGAATACTGACCTGTTGCGATCCTTGTCAATGGATTGAAAAGCTTTGTACAAGTTCTCCTCTTTATCAAGGCTATGCCGATGCACGGTTGCAGTGATGAATTCAATGTAGTCAATAGTTCCATTCTTATCAATGTCAACCTAGCAAAAAAATAAAAATAAAATAAAAAGTGAGTCTTACTCATAGTTATAGAGTTTATAATACTCCTGTTGATCAAAACAGGATCATGTTTTGGTTTACACGTTTCAAAACGGTGTACGTTACAGATTAATATATTAAATTTAACGATCTGAAAAGATTAAACCTACATTATATTTCTATTAGAAAAAATCTTTGAAAATAATGAACTAACAGTAAAACATGTGATGACAGACATAAATTTAAATTTTTACGAAAAGATAATGAGTAAAGAATCGTATTAAACAGAAAATACACTTAGTTCCATTAATATCAATATTATTTTCTTTTTATAATCATTATTTTGTTAATAAATAAATTACTTTTATACACCAAAATATTTTAATAATATAACGATTATGCCGTACCACATTTTAGAATACAAGCATACAATATTCTCATTTTTATTCTATATACCAAAAAGCTCCACCTTCCTGGTAATATTAGTCTTTCTTTCCTAGCTATTCCCCTCATTCCCTCTCGTTTTTCACAATGATGAATGTCATCCTTGAAGTGGTATACAGACGAGCTTGCAAAGTTTTCCAGTATCGCATCCTCTGACCGTATTTTTCATTTGAATGCCAGGAAAGATCAAAACAAAGAAGACTAAATTTTGGGAAGTTAAAAATAACGAAAATTGTTTCCAGCCATTAGTTGTTGAATTTCCGCTTTAGAAAGCCTCGATCCAAGCTTAAACGGTCCAGCTTTGAGTTCTTTGTAAGTGATTGTGCCACTTCTATCAGTACCCATGTTCTCGAACATGCATCTCAAGCCTTTGCTTTCTTCTCCAGATAGGTTCTCTGCAATAACCTTCCAGCAACCACAAAAACTGCTTTGATTAATTTCGTTGTCTTCATATTATCCAGCTAAATGTTAACTTTTTTAAGGAATGGGGTAAAATGAGCAAAAGTTAGCAATTATTCCCATAATATTTACCTCTTAAGTCCTTTAACCCCCATACCAAACATACCCCAAGTGTTAAATTTTACCGTCAAAGTTAAATTTCTTCAGCTTGTTCATTGCTCTGAATTGCTTCATCCTTATAACAAGGACAGAATCAAGAGGCCTGTTTAATGCCTCGCCACCATTTCTTAGCCATGAATGCTCTGGTTCATACATCATGATTAATGCCTTCACAGTTATTTATTTTTTTGGTAAGTAATGCCTTCACAGTTGATATTAATAAATCATGGTTTTTATCAATGACAAATAATAGATTTTTTTATCTCGAATCCCTCACCACAATGAATCTCCTGACTCTCCTAAGATAAACCATTGCACACGATAAAAATCATCTATGGCCTGGAAAATTCTAGAATCCGGGACCTCTCCAAGATGTACCCATATTATATGTGGGACTCCGGGAGAGGCTGATTACAATTTTTTTTTTTTAAATAATTTTTTATTGAACCTTTTGTAATGTGTACTTACCCAGGGCTTCGGCAGCAGTTATCCGTTGGTCAGGAGTTTTCCTTAACATCATCCCAATGAGGTCTTTTGCAGCAGCTGATATACAAGGCCACGGTGACAATTGAAAGTCTACTTGCTCTTTCAAAGCCTTTATCGGTCTCTGTAGAAAAATTGATCCGTTCAGACCAAAAATTCAATGCGATAAAAAGCAGTTTAATATGAAAAAGTGGATAAATTTCAGATGTATGGAATAACTCCTGCACTCCAAACATCTATCTCCTTCCCGTGGTACCTAAGCAACATCTCGGGAGTAACATAGTTTGCACAGTTCCAACCATGTCCTTGTGAAGTCTCCCTGGAGAAAATTGCACAACTATGCTTTTACGATAAGAAACAAGGTCATCCATTTCAATAGTGGGAGGTATGGTGACAACATGCTGACCTTATCTCCATTACCATATGTTTATAATCGTTAAGCTCTTCTGATAAAAATTACTAAATGAGATTACAGGCCGACATCAGTTCAGAGGAGTGAACAAAGTTGCTGACTGGTTGGCTGGAGAAGGAGCTTAGAGTATTTTCATAAGATCCATTTGCTGGGTTTGATATGCCAGACGAAGTTTGGGATAGCCAATTCGCGGTTTTAAGCCATGTTCTTATGTCAATTATTCTTTGTTTTGCTTTGTCAAGATTGTTTTCTGTTGGTTTTTGATTGTTTTCTTTCGTTGCAAGTGGGGTTTTTTGAATAACCTTGATGGTTCCATCCGCCTTTTAAAGAAATAAAATTAAAAAAAATAAAAATTCCTTCAATGTTAGTCAGCACCAGGAGAGCAGAAATCCTTTTACGTTTGGTATATGCAAATCTAACAGGGTGTTTTTAATATTACCCCCAAAAAGGATAAAAATTACAATTATTCTTACTTCTTTTTCCCGTGACATAAAAAATATTAAAAAAAATACACAAGGCAGCAAAGAATTCACGCGAAATATCGGAGGTGTTTGGATAACAAAAAAATAAAAAATAAAAAAATTGATATAAAAATGAAACGTAACAAAATTTAATTGAAATAGGTTGATAACTTTTTAATTTTTTGTAGAATTTAATAAACTAACAAAAAATATTCAAGCTCCACGTTAACTTTCATAGGCTTCATGTAATGCAACACATAACTCAAAATGAAATGACATGTATCCAAGAACAAAGTTTAAAAAAAAGAACATTGAATTTTAGAGAACTAAATTGCAGTTGACCTGCTCGACCTTAAGAGGATTATTGATTCTTACTTACATGATTGTCAAGAAAATTGTGCAAGAAGTAAGAATTAAGGGTTCGTTTGGAGTCCCTAATAAAATCAAAAAAAACTAATGGATTAGATTGATGTGATGTAAAAATGATAGATGACAAAATGTGATTGGAGGAATTTAAAAATTTTTGAAATTTTTTAAAATTTTTTGGTTTTATTTAGGACTCCAAACGAGCTCTAAGTCCATACAATTTGTTAACATTAAACCTTTAAATGTTAATATTAAAACTTATAAAACTTGAGGAATCCCAATTTTTGTATAAATATTAGATAGTGACTATTCTTTTGCACACTAAATGTATGTCTTCTGAACCATGTAATTTATTCTTCCTTTAATTTAAATTATTTTAGTTACCAAAAAAAAATAAAAAATTGCAGCTGACCTTTCTCTATAAAGACACAGTGCCTGAAACCCGAAACCTTTTAAAGGAGCATCCTTGTCACTACTCACCAGCAAGAACTTCCGAGGCTTCAAGTTCCTGTGAATCACCCCCATAAAATGACACACATGAACTACGTTCATAACCTGCTAAGCAATTCCCATGGCTTCTTTCTCCGAAAATTGCCCTTTCGAGTTAATCTGATCCAAGAGATTGCCTCCCGAGCACAACTCCAACACCAGATGCAGATTATTCCCGTCTTCAAAGGCACCCTTGAACTCCACTATGTTGGGTTGCCCGTTCAAATGCTCAAGTATCGCAATCTCTCTCCTAATATCGTCAATGTCCTTGTCACTCGCAACCCTTTCACTTGGTATGGACTTAAAAGCATATTTGAGCCCCGTGGACTTCTCTGTACAAAGATAATTAATCTCAATTTGATCTCTCCCGAGTTGTCTGTCAAAAGCATAGAGTTGGGTTATCTCAACAAAGGTTTCTTGAAGAATTTTTCCAATTTGTGAAGATGATGAAGCAGCAAAAGCAGGGTTTGGTAGGGGTGGTTTTGGCTGTGATGGGTGCTGTTGTGCGTTTTGGGCTGTTATGGGTATAGAACGATAGCGCAGAGGAGGAGGAGGAGACTCGATTGGGATGTCCGCGGATTTCATCTTCGAAAAGCTGAGTCCCTTAGAGAGTGAGAGAGATATTATGAAGTGACTTGGGGGAGATTAAAAGGTGATTATCCCATTTTATGCTTTGCTTGAACAGTAGAATTTGTGGGTTTAACGCTATTTCCATCTTCAAGATGCTCTGTTTTAGCTTTGTATTATTATTAGTCCATAGAGAGAATCTGTGCTGCTTACAACGTTTTCGTTGCTGGAGAGTGAGGTTTCGAGTTTTGGAGAGTGAGGTCAGTAACAGTTTCTCATTTTGTTTGGAATATTTCGATAATTTGCTATGGTATCTTTAATATTAGAATCCCTTCACCCTTCCAGATATTGTTACACCAAAAAAAAATTATGTAATATCTCATAAGAGTTTTTTTTTTTTTTTTACCAGGAAAATTATGTTGGACTTTTTTTTTACGACAAATATATATTTAAGATCATAACATTCTTAAAAATTAAAGAAATAAAAATTTTTACTATAAGTAAGAGTTTGTTTTTCTAGAATAAGTCGTTTTTTTTTTTTAACGATAACCAAAAATTAGCTTTACCTACTATAAATCGAGTTAATTTTTTCTAATTTTTTTGTTATTAATAAAAATTATTAAAATTAGTAAGGATATTAAATAACGATGGAACCGTTGGACTGTCTACTAAAAGAGATTACATAAAATTATCATCGCAAACCTTTTATAAAAATTGAGCATTCTATTAGATTATATTCGAATTTTCATATTAAACAACAAAATCACGTTTCGATTAAAATTTTTTTTTTAATTTTAGTACTTTTTTTTTAACAAAAATTATACTTGGGCTATAATTTTGACCCCTAATCCAAAATTCCAAGTCCTACGTCTCAGTGATTGATTGATTTCCTTTGTTGTCTCCTCCCTTTTCATTATTTATTTATTTATTTATTGGAATGATGTTATCTCCCACTTGTTCACTGATAATATACATGAGGATTTATAATAGAAAAAGATTGCATCTAATTGTAATCATCTAAAATGAAGAAATCAATAATAGAGGCGAAGAGGGCACCTTAATGAGACCCAGGCTCTTTCTGATTTGTAACCGGCTTATTAGTGCACTCAACCCATGTCACACAGTGCAATAATAACTATAGAATTCCCACCGTTAAATTTTTTCCTACTTCACCCCTTCTAATTCTTTGCTATTTTCAAGGAATGTTAATTATTAGTAGCCTTTTTTAAATAAAAAAGAAAAAAGACGCAATAGTTGAAGAGTATTTAAGAAATTTAAAAATATAATAAACCTCCTTGGAGGAAACGCTAAAAAGTGTTCTACTGCGCGCGCGCGCGCATGTAGCAGCATGGATACACTCACCAATCCGTGGATGAATTTGGCGCAAAAGAGATATCCAGAGAATATTTAACGTTGAAAGACGACCATGAGATAATTCAGGTAATAATCGCATATAAGTCATATAAGTCGTTAGGACGATACAAAGGGGATCCCTTCAGTAAATTTTCTCTCTCTCAAACATACTCCATTAGATAACCAGATAATTAAACAAATCTATCCAAACACCAGACAAACACAGAGCCAACTTCTTCAATTAACAAAGCAATGCCAGCCCAGTTGCCAATGTGCAGACTGATCCATGTCTACATACATATATATATCCTTGATTGCTTGTGACCTATACAGATGTTCAACGGCCGAAATCGATCAATCATCACAACGGTAGCGATTCACACTTACCAATCAAGCACTGGCATCAGCTGGGAGCTGCTCAACGGCCTTCACACACTTGGGGTGCACCTCGTACCCACATTCGATGCACTGATAAGCCCAGCCGGACCCCTGCTCGTCACAGTCGCAACATATGAAAGGGCCGCCGCCACTTCCCTCCGATACCAACGTCAGCTCATGGCGGTGACCGGCATGTCTCTCTATCCGCGGGAGGTTCTTAGCCGCTTCATCCATTTGCTTCTCTAGCAACTCCACTTTGGCATCGGTGAAAGGGTAGGCATTTTCTTGGTACAAGTTTATACGGTTCCTCCCATGTTTGGTAACGGTTTTACCGTCCGGACCCAATATTACCAAACAAGGGATTCCTCGGATATCAAAATACTTGGTGAGGTTCTTAATGCTTGGATCTCCGAAAGGCATTGCCAGCCAGGGCATGCTATTGAAATGCGAGTCAAACTCTGTTTGGTCTCGGTCAGTTGACACTAGTACTATTTCAAAGTCCTCGTCTCCCTTGTCTAACAGCAATTCCTTTATTTTCTGGTAAATGGAGATCAGTTTAGGAGTGAACTTCACTCCTGGAAGACACCACTGGGCTGAGAAATAGAGTCCCACTGTTTTCCCAGTTAAGGAACCAACCTCCACCTGCGCATCAAAGCCAATCTATACAATAGTAACTATAAGAGACGCGGTACATACAATGGACTATTTGTGACAGTCCAGGATGATTACCCATGACAATTGCAAACCCCCCTACCATTGTTTTAGTATATTCTAACTGTTTGGTTGGTCCAAACTAACCAAAATCTACTAATTTTTATCATTTTTTTTGGGTACTTTTTTATAATCAAATTTCACCACATATCACTTTTATATCAAATCTTTATACTTTTACTATATTGTTTTGCCCAACCAACCACCCTTGTTATGCTATTGGACCCTCCCCCCCAAAAAAAAAGAACGTGCGTGTGTGTATATATATATCAGATGAAATTAGAATAATATAGCAATGATAAAAATGTAATTAAAATGAAAAAAATTATTCTACCAAAATTTTAAACCATGTTTCAATGGCAATCATATAATTATAGAACCCTTTAAAAGACTAAATATTTTAAATGATAGGCCCACAATCCCTTCTTACCATTCTACTTAATATTTCTTGTTATCTTTTCTGTATAACACTATTAAATTATGACTTAAATGAATTTATTATCTTCAAGTAATAGATGCAAAACTCTTTTCATCATTCTAATTGTACGCTTATGAGACATGTAAATACCTTTTTTTTTGAAAGGTTATGAGACATGTAAATACCTATTTATAATATATTTTTTAATTTTCTTTTATTTTGGCTTTAGAAAGTAATGTGCATTTTTCATGTAGTGGGATGTGTACATATCTATATATGATTTTCCTTTTAATTTTCTTTCATTTTGGGCTTGGAAAGTAACATGTATATTTCTTTGGTGACAAATAAAAGTCTAATTTACATCAATATAGATCGATTCAAGTCAACTAGAGTTGAGAATGCTATGTAGTAATTCTAATTGTACACTTATGAGACATGTAAATACCTATTTATAATATATTTTTTAATTTTCTTTTATTTCGGTTTTAGAAAGTAATGTGCATTTTACACGTAGTGGGATGTGTACATATCTATATATGATTTTCCTTTTAATTTTCTTTCATTTTGGGCTTGGAAAGTAACATGTATGTCTCTTTGGTGACAAACCAAAGTCTAACTTGCGTGAATATAGATCGATTCAAGCCAACTAGAGTTGAGAATGCTATTTATTACTACAAATTTCATGTATCGGGTGATTTGATAGGATAACTTACAATATTATAATTCGTTAAAATTATTTAATTCTTTTTTGTTTTGAACTCTAATTGTGTTTTTTATATTTAATAGAAGATAACTACTAAATTAAATTGTCATATGTCTCTATAAAAATATGGGTTAAATTTGTGGTGGTAAGTAGGGGCTGAGCCAACGGCAGCTCGGGGCAAGTGCCTGCCCTAAAAAAAATAATATTAATTTTTTTACTATTATAAATACAAAGAAATAATTCTTTTAATGCCACCTGCAAATTATTTTTTTTTCTAATTAAGTGTTCAATTGTGTCCATTTCAAAAAAAAAAAAAAAAAATAACCTAATACCAATTGTGCTCACCTAAGAAAAGAAAAAAAAAAAGAGCCAAATACCAATTAGACTCGCCCAACAAAAAAAAAAAAAAAACCAATACAAACGTAGAATCGTATTCAACCCATCCAATACAATAAAAAAATATATCCAGTAACACTTTTACCTCAATATAATTTATGCGAGGGACGACTGACCTGTTTAGGTGTGGGATGAGCCAAAAGGAAGTCTCTATCATGGTTTGTGAGTAACTTGATTACTGTCTGGCTATCATGCCTCTCTTTCTCTTCCTTTCGCAACTCTTCTAACCTCTCTTTAGTGAATGGGAACGCTTGGACCCCATACCGATAAATGATTTCAACTCCATCCCGTAACGTGGCATCATCTTTGTGGTGGTTGTTGGGTTGAAGAATAACTAAGCAAGGAATACCTTCGACATCAAACCTTCGGTTTAATGCTTTCTTCGACTCCAAATCAGAGAATGGAATTGCCAGCCATGGCATGGATGCGTGATAGTTGTTGAAGGCATCCAAGTCTTCATCTGAAGACACGAAGACAACCTCGAACGAAGATCCACAGCTTCTGAGTTGCTCGTAAACATTGGCCAAAAGTTGGGTGAAGTTTCGACATGGAGGGTACCAGTTAGCCGAGAAGTAGAGGCCAATAACTTTGTCTTTAAGGTCAACAACCTTAACCTGAAATACATAAAATTAATCAAGAAGACACGTGTAAATTTTTAATTTCATGCACACTTTTAATTTCATGCACACTTATTTTCATATATTTCAAAACAGTGATCCGGCCTTTCTTTATTAGGGCGAATTTGGCATGAAATTAAAAGGGTGATACATTACCTTTATTTATTTATTTTTTTTTTTGGGCGATTAAGGGTGACACATTACTAGAGTTAGTTTTAACTCTCTTTTACAAGTTTGAATTAGAATGTGTGTGTTAATTTAAGATATCATTTACTCTCAAAATAGAGAAATATTAATTTTCTTACCACTCCATTATACTTCCTCAATCTTTTTGTTACCCCGCTATTACTATTTCTTTAAAAACTCAGGGGGAAAAAACTGAATAGTCATTAACATTTTGTGTGTATATATATGTAATTATAAATTAATCGAAGTTGGTTACCTAAGCAACAGAGTTATTCTCTCATTTGTATCATAGGCCATTTTTATGTGACATTATTTCAACAGTTAGTTGAAAAGTGTGAAGGAGTAACTGACATTAAGAAAAAATCAGAGAAATATTTCATTAATTAGTACTGCTTCATCCAAGAACCCAAACAGAGAAAAATGGAAAACGCAGGTTATCAGGTTTGAAAGCGATGTTCTACCACATCAGACACACACACGCATATATATACAGCTGTGAGTGGTCATATTTGTACCCTTCGCATTAAGATAAGGTTGTGGGAATGATTAGGAAATGACGCGTATGCCACTTTGGTTTGCTTGTCCATGGACAATAATGGGGGTTGGACCCCAGAAATGGCAACAGGGTAGACTGATAAATATGCAACTCGTGAAAACTAAGCATGTGATTGACAGAAAAAAGACTTATCCATTGCACAGAAGACAAGGATCCAAGAAACCAAATGTCATAAACATATGTAACATTTCACACAAAAAGAAAGGGATTGAAGGAACCCAAATATCACAAATAGAAAGTCGGTAAGGTTCCATTTGCTTGCTAAGCAGGTGGTGGTAAGAAAATATTCAATCCTTAGTATTGTAACCCGTAAACGTTACATTGAAGTTGAAGTAAAATGCCAAATAATCGAGTGAATTCCACCCTGCGGAGATTTCAACTATCGAGGTTTTAAACTTTTAGCTTGAAAATTCTGGCAATTAGTCACAGCCGCGTGACGGCGCGGGAGTGGGGGAAGTTTGGAAGTATTACAAAATGGATAAAGAGATCAGAGCCTAACCCAATCCTAAAGAAGGTTGCAAAGCGACAGTTAACCAAGTCTTTGACATGAAGAGTAGAATCTTCGTGAAGTAGGACTTTGGTTGCATTTAACTCGAGCCTAAGGAAGGTTGCAAAGTAACAGCTAACCAAGTCTTTTACATGAAGAGTAGAAATGTAGAATCTTCTTGAAGTAGGACTTGTGGTTGCATTTTCCTGGCGTAAAATGTGGAGTGATGTGAGATAATAACATGCAATGTGAAGATAAGTGAATGATTTCACCCACAACTCTCTTCTTATTCGAAGGATGGATTAATTAAAAGTAAGATTGCGCAAGATAACTTAGGCCTACTAACTTAGTTAAAATTTTATTTTGATATCATGTTAAAATATTCTACTCAGATTATCTACGAATGAAAAAACCAATAAGATCTTGAGTGGTTTTGAAAATCCAATTTTATTGACTTGAAATAAATCTAATATCACATGCGACCGACTTGTATGTGAAAATGTAGATAATGAACTGAATATGAAATATACACAAATGAGAGATTAAGGAAGCTAGAATCCCGTCAAACTTATTTCTATCTCTAATACTATGTCAAAGAACCCGTCGCAATATGGGAGTTTTCCAAAACCCTTATCCAAAGATTATTTTTGTATGTGAGACTTCGATCACACTTTTACTTGTAGAAAACATAGAAGTATGTGAGACAAGATTAAAGTGAATGACTTCACACAATCGAACATCCTAATTGACTAAAGAGCTAAAACCCTGACAACTAGAAGTTTATCGATCAAAACTTTTTTCCATGAGGATTATTATTATATTTCCCATCATTCCATTATTTAATACTTTCATATTTAAGTTGATCGTGTAAGTCAAAGGAACCCATAACATTTAATTCTTCCAAACAAACCCTTTTTTAATTTCAGCTTTCCTCACAACAGCTCAGGTAACACAGAAGCTTAGAGAACTATCAAAAAAAAAAAAAAAAAACACAGAAGCTTAGAGTCCCTCCTCTACATTCGTAAAATTTCATATTACTGCCAGAAAAATTAAAAAAAAAAAACAAAAAACAAAACAAAACAAAACAAAATACACCGTCAAAGTTTCAGTAAACTCTCCAACAAAAATTCCTCCTCCTCCTCCACCTCCTCCTCCTCTCTCTCTCTCTCTCTCTCTCTCTCTCTCTGCGTGTGTGGAAATTAATATTCTTTAAAAAAAATTATTATCATCGATATAATTACTTTTAGGAATAAGAAAGAAGAAACCTATAAGATTGACAAGAGACCAAGCAAAGTAATATTTCCTTGAGGGAGTACACCGGTGTAAGTGACTATGAGCAAGCTGCGCCAGAGATATGGGAGTGCAACACATTCACACTTTGCTATGCGCGCGCAAGAAACTCAACCACAAAAACAAACAATAATCAAAACCTCAACGGAAAATAAAACATTACACGAACCACAGGCGGTTTCCTACTCCAAATTAATATGATTGTTGGTAGAGAATTTGAGAGAGAGAGAGAGAGAGAGAACCTGAGTTCCAGTCGGAGAGAGGAGATAATCGCGATCCTTGGAAGTCACCAGGGATAGAGGCGTCGACGCAGAGATAACCCCAACTTCACCGCCACAGTTCTTCTCCTCCTCCTGAGATACCTCCTTCACCTCCTGCCTCATCTTCTCCCTCCCCACCTCTCTCTCTCTCCTCAACACATGGAAACAGTCCGTGACGTCCTTCTAAAGCTTATGAATCATGTTTGGTAGGAACGAAAAAATAAATAAATAAACAAATGAAATATATATGCGTGCGCGCGTGCAAAGAGAGTTGAGAGGACCAAAAATGAAATAAAATAAGATAATTTAAAATAATTTATAAATTTATAATTTATACATTGATATAAAAAATAAATAATTTTATAAATTTTAAAAAAAATTTATAATTTTTAAACATTTTTATTACACCAAATGAATCATAAAAACAATTTAAACTTAAAAAAAAATTCTGAAAAAATCACTATAAATTTTTATTAAATTAAAATTTTTTATTTACAATACAAATACCATTATTTTATAAATTTATACGAAACTTTTTTACACTCCCAAATATCTCCATATTGCATTTTTAAGTTTTGGGGTCCGTTTGGTAGATAAAAAATGAAAAAAAAAATATAATAAAAATAAAAAAATATGACATAAAAATGATAGATAAAAATTTTTAATTAAAAAATATAAAAATTAATTAAAATTAGTAACCTCTAATAAAATTTGATGCGAACAAAAAAGTCCTAGTTCCTTTCTTTTCTCCGTGCTATATTCCTCCGTTCAATTTTCATTTTCAATTTTTTTTCCACAGAACCACATTCTTAGCATAGACCCTCCTGTCCCACCATCATAATTACACGACACGCGGACCATTCAGCTCAGTCTGCTTGCTTGTATAACCTACTCCGGATAAGCATAGCCTCTCATGCTGCCCTCCCACTCCCATGCCTACCTGTCGATAACGTTGACCAGAAAGTAATCTCGAGCGATAAGCGGAGTGACACGTCTTGACATTCTTGATTATTAACCCTTTTTAATGCGATGGGAAAGTCCGTGTTGCGAGAAAACCCCATACGTGTCTGTGTTGAAAGTGGCAGATATTTTGGGACACCTGTCCCCGCCCCTCTCCCCACATCTGCCATCCTTTTTATTTCTTTTGCGGCTTTTCCCGAAAAATATGAGCCCTCTTTACTTTACTCGCATACGAGGTGTATGTCTAAATTTTAAGAGCAATGTCACCAAACGGCAAAAATTATTTCAAATCATGGTGGCTTGGTGTCTGGGATGCTTTTATAATTTTAGGCATTTAATTAAAAATAATATTATTTTAAAAGAAAAAAAAATTATCACTCGCTCTCTTCTGAGTCTTTTTTTTTTTTATTTTAAGTAAGGATAATCATCCGGGGACCTAGTATTGTAATAAATTAAATTTTATATTTCAAAAAGGGATTTGATGTAAAATATAAGATATAAGAAATAAAAATAAATTACAACTAAATTTTTTAAATATTTAAGTAATTATATATAAACCTCTTTAATATTTAAAAATTACACATAAATTCTTAAATATTAAAATAATTACATATAAACTCTCCTCCATTAATATATTGTTAAAATTTTTATTAAAATGATAACATCAGCTAAATTTTTTTTAATATATCAAATTTACACTCAATATACCAAGTTTTCCATTGCTGGCGGCTTAATCTCTTCTGGCAGCAACAATAATATTGATCGCGATTGAGAGAGAGATTTGTCGAAAGAGAGAGAGATACAGAGAGAGATCCCTAAAATCAAACCTTCAAAGTGTTAATGGCAGAGCGGGTTCAAGCATGTTACAGTGAAAAATTCATTGCTAAAAAGATGAACGGTCAAAATTTTTTTACGTGATCTTTGACATTTCTTATTAATTGTGTTCTAACCAAATTTTTAAAATTTTTGTTTTTATTTTAAAAATAAATTAGATTAAAATAAATTAAAACCATCGGATTAAATATAAAGAAATCTCAACCGTTCATCTTTCTACTGCACCCAAGAGGCTGTAATAAAAAAATTCACTGCAGGGGCTACAGTCAATAAATCGACGGCCAAGATGTGATAGTATTAAATCTAATGGTCTTAATTTATTGTAATAAAATTAAATTCAAAATAAAAATAAAAGTAAAAAAAAAATTGATTAGAACATAATTAATAAGAAATATGAAAAAACACATCTTATTTTAATACAATTACATCATGACAGTTGATTTACCCATTGTCGCCCCTGTAACCCAGCAGAGCCCATTGCATGACTCCCACAATGGAGAAAAGACCATAGGCTCCCCGGGCTGCCACTCTCGCGACTCCTCCTCCTCTACCCACTTCTCCGGCTCTCTAAAGCCCAGCTCCTGCAAGGGCAGGGACAAACAATAGCGGCGTAAGGGTTTCGTTGTTGCTTTCTTCGTTCTGTCCTCTCTAGTCTTATGGGGTGCAAGTCAAAATCAGAAACCCATCATCACTATGAAGGTCAATTTAAATCTTCTCCACAACCTCATCTCCGAGTTTCCTTTTTGGCAACAAAAAAAATTAGATTTTTCTGAAGTGGGTGTTAAATTTTGCAGAGTATTTCATTCAATCATTTCGTGATTCAAGCCGGGAACGACTTCTCCGGAGTAGCTATAGAGATGGTGACAATGAGGTCTGTTCGGCAGCAGAAATTACCGCCGGAACTGCTGATCACGCCAACCGGAAATGCAATCGCCGACCTGCCGAACAAAGACAGAAAGAAAGGTGACGGCCGGAGAGGAGGTCTCAGGCCGGAAAACCCTCCGATGATTAAGTCAGCAAGTCGCTCCAAAGAAGTTTTTATGGAAATAAAAGAGTCAAAGTTTAAGTTGGCATTAGTCAGCTTACCTCCGTGATTCAGTTGTATACCCATATATAGTGGTTTGAGTAATGATTACAGCATACCTATGACTCGACATTACGCACACTGCCGTGTTCCACTTTTACACTCTTGCTTTAAATGCCCTTCCCCTTCATTTAATGCCTCAGACCCCTCATAAATACACCGTGCCTTTCATTTAATGCTTCTGGAGGTTTAACACGGCATTACAACCTGAATTTCAGGGTCATACTGTCTTCTTGTCGCATCAGCCACCGAATCGTAACGAGATAGACCGATTTAGTTACATTTCCAGAGACAAGTACCTAGTTCAATCCTAACTAAAATGCATTTATGGTCATGAGCCTTCTTTAAAGGCTGTGGGCCCTAAGTTTGACATTTACTGGCCATCGACGTATATGCCGAGCAAACTAGATTCCTCGGCTATAGCCACGTAGTTATACATTGTTTATTGATGTCGAGATTCAGGGTACTCTTTGGAGCACTAACTCTAAATCGTGTACTCACGTACATCACTCACGTGGAACCCTCGTGCCAATAATCAGTTGTTCGGCGGGATGCCACGTGTCCAAACGGAACGTGCTCGGCAAGTGACTGAGTGGCTTATGTGAATTTGCTCGGCACCGCGCCACGTGGCACCGGACTAAATCTGTTCGGCAAGAGTACAGCTTTAGTATTATTATGCCCAACATTTTGCCCCCACTCTGGTCGAGAAAAGATATTTTCCGAGCAGAGTAGCAGAGCAGAATAACCTTACCTCCCTGATCCTTCAACCCTCCTACGCAGTTTGTCGTTTAGTATGTTCCTGACGCGTATCAAATCTGATTGGATTTTTCTCTCTCCTCGTGACGACACGCGCAGTGCCCTTTCAGCTTTTCAGCTGCTGCGCCGCTTACGCGGTTTCCCAGATATGAGGTGTTAAAACGTGAATGGTCAGAAATTTGAAAATCGGGGCGGTAATAAATGCCACTTTTACCGCCCATTGCCTTTTCGTTGGAAACGCTTCGGTTTCCCTCAGAGATACAAACACATATACATATATACCTGATTAATCTTCTCTTACCTCTTTTCTGCGATTTGAGTCTACAGTCTGCGATTTGAGTCTACAGATTTCCCTTGCTTCTTTTCCTCTGAGCTTTCGTCTTCGCAAGCTTTCACCCTTCCCGTCGTCCTTCATTTCCGGTGAGTTAATCCTCTTTTTTCTTCAAATTTTCCGTTATGGGTAGACTCGCGAACGAGCTAAGTTCTGAGGAAAAGGTTAAGATTTTCAAGGAGAAATACCAGATTCCTCAGAACGTAGGTATCAGGCTCGCCGAACAAGGCGAGCGTGAAACAGGGGAATTCCCCATAGTGGCAATCACCGAAGGTGGTCTTAGGTTCCCCCTACACCCCTTTCTTCGCTCTATGATGAGCATTCTGGACCTTGGCCCTAGGAACCTCACCCATAACTTTTATAGAATCGTTAATGGGGTGATAGAAATAAACAGGCGATACGGATTCCACATATCCGAGTATGATCTTCTTTACTGTTACTCAATCCAGAAGGTGAGGAAGGATGAGAACAGGTGGTACCTGAAATCCCGACCAGAAAAAGCCTTGGTCCACATGCTGCCTGATACGATTAAGTCAGAAAGTGACCTGTGTGTCGTCACAGGTCACTGGACACACGATCCAGACGAAGATCGTTTTCCAATCGTCCCTCGGGTTTCTTTGGGCCCAGGTTGGTTGATTTCAAATCCTACCAGTTCTTATTCTTCTTTACCCTCACTTCTAAGCATACTAACTGTTTGATTTAATATCTGTGCAGGTGTTCAGTTAAAGAAGTTCTGGGCTACTGGCATTCGTGCTGACAAGGACCACTTGAAGGAGGTGTTCAAATTCCTCGGGGGTCCAGATCTCTATCCCTTTGCCAGAGCAGTTCCGATTTTGTTCAACTTCACCCCTTCTCATCAGACATTCATTGCCCCTCCTCAAGGTTTCGCAACTTCGGAGGCTATTAGGCGTCTTCAGTGGTGGTTTCGAGCTTCTGTTGAAGAGAAAGAGAACTATTACGCCTTAAGGCATCCAGGGTGGACTCGCCCCCCTCCATTCGCCATCCCACTTGTTGCCGAGCAAGTTCAATCCCCTCGAGCTGCAGTTCCTGAGCCTTCCGAACAGCCGAGGAAGCGACATTTTGTTCTTTTGGACGAGGAGGAAGAGGAAGAAGAAGAAGTTGAGATACCCCCTGCCTTCGACTACTTTTCAGATTCAGAAGGGGAAGAAGAAGAAGTGATGGCCCCAAAGATCGATTACAAGAAGCTCGCCATGGCTAAGGCAAAAGGGCAAAGGGCCGGAGAGGCCCAGAAGAAGAAGGTGGACGAGCAAAAGGCCGTTGGGAAGAGGAAGACTGGTGAGGGGAGTGCCCCTGCTCCTTCTACTGCCGAGCAAATAACGAAGGTCAAAATGGAGAAGGGGAAGGAGCAGGAGGCAGCTCAAAAGAGGCCATCTGGCCCTCCTGAGCCGAAGAGGGCCAGGACACAATCTACGGACGCGGCTCCAACGGCCGAGCAGGCGAAGCTATCGAAGGAGGACGCCGCGAGGGGGCCAGCACCTCCCAAGGTCGTGCCACCCACGAAAGACGCACCACCGAGAACCTCCGAGCCGTTACCTGCTCAACCCGTTGGGCCCGTGCCTCTAGCCATCGAATATCCGGCCAATCCGGTTCGAGACTCCCCTCCGTTCATTCCAGAAATCCTCATTCCCAGTCTCGAACATCCTCAAGGCCGTCCCTTCACTATCCAAGACACTGCCTTCAACCACGCCGAGGAGTATCTCAAGGGTATCCTCCCTCCTCGGGACGTTCTTAATACGAGGAAGAATAGGACGGAGGAGATCCACAAAACTCTGATGAAGAACATCATCTCTGTAAGTATTATAATATTCCTTTATGTGAATCCTTTCCTTATTATAGTTTTTCCTAACTTTCTGTTCTTTCTGCAGACTTCTCTCCACACAATGGAGTTGATTGCCAGGAGCCGAACATTCGAAACCAGAGCCGAGCTGGATAAAACAGAAATAAGGGAGTTGAAATCAAGCGTGAGGTCCTTGGAGAAGGAGAATAAAAATCTCCAATCCAGCAATGACGCTCTGGCAAAAGAGAGGAGTCAGCTTCAGGACGAAAATAAAGAGATTGAGCATCAACTCAACACTGCCCTTGGCCAAGTTGCTGGAAGCATAGCTCGTGTGCAGTCAATGGATAAGATCCTAAATCATAAAGACGAGGAGCTTTTAATGGTCAAGGGCAAACTTTCCACCGCCGAGATTGAGTTGTCCTCCATGAAGACTGGGCAGGAGTTACTCATCAAGGAGTTGGAGGCTTCCAGGGCCGAGCAAGAGAGATCAAAGCAGGAGCTTGTCAAACTTCGGGCAGAACTTGCACTGAAGACTCGAGCCCTGGCAGAGAAGGAAGCTGCCCTCCAAGAAGCCGAGGACAAAGCCAAAGCTGAGGTGGAAGCCCAGATTAACGATTGCGTGGATCAGATGAGGGATGCTCACAACGACTTCTTTCTTGAGGGTTGGGAGGCTGCAATGAAGAAGAACAACGTTGATCCCACCAATCCCATATACAAGGAGGTCCCTTATCCTGATCCCGAACGCCCAATTCCCCAGTTCAGCTTTGAGCGTCCACCTCAAACTCCCTCAATTCATACTGCCGAAGAAACAATTGAGGAGGGAGAGGTTGAGGTGGACAGTGCCCAGAAGGACATCTCGCAGGCGCCTGGACAGATTGATCTAGTAGTGGAGAGAGATCCCACTAAGGGAGGAGAGAAGTGAGCCTTCTTGTATAAATTTTTATTTTTATTTTCTTTTTGGATGTAATATAAAACTTTTAACTCCAAGTGAATGAAAGCAGTTTGACTTCTGTCTAATTTTGTTTTATTTTTCTCTGTCTTTGTTTCTTTAGAACTGCCGATGAATTGATTGAAGAATGCCTTAACTGGTTTGCTGACAGAATTATAAGGAGCGCAGCCCAGGAGTACCTAGACGTTTTCTCCCACGAAATAGCTACAAACCCTTACAACAAATGTTAATGTCTCATCTTAGATTTAGGATATCTTCTTTGATTAACAGTTATGTAAAATGTATTGTAATCGAACTCTAAGGCATGTAATGAAAGCTTTTGAATTGTTTCCTTTTAACAATCTATCTTTCCATTTGTATATTTTATGCTTTATATTGAAGTACGTATGGTGTCTGCATTTGTACCACTTTGCCGAGCAACCACTTCTAGCAAAAATACTTTAAATAGTAAACCCTTCAGAGGTAACAAGCTCATGTAGTAATTTGCTTGTCGTAAAATAACTTCAAGTTCTTGTTAAAGAGGCATAACTTTAATAAATCTCACATACCTCGATAAGTTGGGCTGTCCTCTTTCTCATAATAACGGGGGTAACTATCTTCTGACAAATCTTCGCTTTTTAGTCTCATGCCGAGCATCGCGAAATGTGTACCATTATGTTGATACTGGCGTTGTGCTCTTTAGAACATGCTTCTTTTGCTTCCAATTAACAAACCAAGGAAAAAAAATCGTTTCTAGTAGATGAATGAATCAAGATTGGGCCACCATCAGAAATGATGTGGGTTCTCTTTGTACCAATGGTCGGCAAACCGAGCATGGATTTCTTTTGATAATTCTTTTCAGGGGACTGAGGAGTTGAATCTCAGTCTAAAGAGCATTTCCTGGTCAATAAACAATCCAGGAATGTGTCAACATCGATGGAGATGGGACATTCTTTCCGTATCAATGCTCGGGAAGCCGAGCCTGGCTTTTTCGATGCCACCATCCAAAGTGATATGGCATCTTTTTGTTGAGCAGAAAGTGATCTTCAAGCTTTTGAGTTTGCTTTTGCTTTATAAAGAGAATTGCTTTTCAATATACATGCAAAGTCTTTAGTCAACAAATGTGAAGAAAAAATTAATGATAGTACAACTTTAGATGGGCTATATTCCACGGTCTTTTGATTGGCTTTCCCTCCAAGTCAATTAACTTGTAGGCACCATTGCCGAGCACCTCAGAGACGGTGAATGGTCCTTCCCAATTAGCTCCTAGCTTTCCTTCAGTTTGATCTTTCCTGCTTCCCATCAATTTTCTCAGCACCCAATCGCCAGTACGGAATTCTCTACGTCTGACCCCTTTATTGAATTTCTTCCTTGTCTCTTGCTGGTAGTTGGCTAACCTTAGTGCTGCCAGTTCCCTTCTTTCATCAATCAGATCCAGGCTTATTCCCATAGCTTGATCATTCTCCCCTCTGTCAAATGATAGAGTTCTGATGCTCGGGAGGCCAACTTCTAAGGGTATGAGGGCTTCGACACCGTAAGCCAGAGAGAAGGGAGATTCTCCGGTTGATCTTCTAGGGGTTGTTCGGTAGGTCCACAGTACTGATGGCAATTCATCCACCCATCTTCCTTTTGCCGCTTCCAGTCTTTTCTTAATCCCATTGAGAATGACTTTGTTTGTAGCTTCAGCTTGACCATTGCTTTGGGGGTAAGCAGGTGTAGAGTAAACATTCTTGATTCCATATCTAGAACAATATTCCCTAAACGGGGCACTGTCAAATTGCGTCCCATTGTCGGAAATAAGTGTCCTAGGGATGCCATACCTGGTAATGATGTTCTTCCAAATAAATCGGATGGTATCGGCATCTTTGATGTGAGCTAGGGGTTCTGCTTCCACCCACTTAGTAAAGTAGTCGGTGCCGACCACTAAGAACTTTCTATTTCCCGAAGCGGAAGGCAGAGGCCCCACAATATCAAGTCCCCATTGAGCGAACGGCCAAGGGCTGGTAAGCGGGCTGAGTTCCTGGGCCGGTTGATGAGGAATGGGAGCGAACTTCTGACATTTCTTGCATTTCCGAACATAGGCCTGAGCGTCATATCCCATCTTCGGCCACCAATACCCTTGAGTAATTGCTCGGTGCGCCAGTGATCTGCCCCCAGTATGTGCTCCACAGACACCTTCATGAAGCTCATAAAGAAAGTCTTGCACTTTATCGGGATGAACACAAAGGAGATAGGGGCCTGTGAATGACTTTTTGTATAACTTCTGGTCGGGAGAGAGCCAAAACCTGGTGACTTTTATTCTTAGCTTCTTTGCTTCTGTTTTGTCTTCGGGAAGTGTTCTGTCCTTCAAGTAAGCGATGATTGGATCCATCCAAGATGGGGCTGGGTCAGCACACATTACCTCTACGTCTTTCGTTATGCTCAGCCTTTTTATGACTTCCATAAAGACCTGGTCAGTTAGCCTTATTCGAGAAGAGGCAGCTAGCGTTGCAAGTGCATCAGCATGAGCGTTATGATCCCTGCCAATGAGCTCCACGCTAGCTTTATTGAAGCCTTCGATTCTCTTCTGTGCTGCTTCTAGATACTCTGCCATCTTTCCGCTTCTAGCCACATACTCACCCTTTATCTGGTTAGCAACCAACTGAGAGTCAGTCCTTACTACGATATCATCTGCCATCAGGCGCCGAGCAATGTCGAGTCCAGCCAGGAGAGCTTCATACTCCGCCTCATTATTAGTGACTTCAAACTCGAGTTTTATTGCATACTCTATTGAGACGCCTTCTGGTGTAGTCAGAACTATGCCTACGCCGCCTCCTTTTCTAGTCGAAGACCCATCAACCTCGATTTGCCAAGTTTGTTCGGCATCATTATGTTCGGCCGGGGCAGACTTTATTTCAACATGCCATAGTTCTTTTGTCTGACCATAGGCTGGTGTCGAAAATTCCGCTACAAAATCGGCCAGGACCTGAGCCTTTATCGCGGTTCTTGGGACGAACTTTATGTCAAATGCACCAAGGGAAACTGCCCACTTTGCTAGTCGGCCCGATACATCAGCCCTCTTTAAAACATGGCCAATTGGCTGATCGGTGACAACTTGAATGGTGTGTGCATGGAAATAATGGGCTAGCTTCCTGGATGCCGTTATTAGTGCCAGGATCAACTTTTCTAGGGGCAGATATCTGGTCTCTGCTCCTTGCATCGTTTTGCTCACGTAGTAAATAGGATGCTGTTTCCCTTGTTGCTCTCTCAGCAAGACGGCACTGACTGCATGCTCTGAGACTGCCAGATATAGCTGCAAAATGTCCCCCGGCTGCGGTGTTGACAATATTGGGACAGTTGTTAGGTATTCTTTAAGTTTTTCCAGTGCCGCATCCGCCTCAGCATCCCATTGCATCTTATTGGCCCCTTTGAGCAGCCTAAAGAATGGCCGGCACTTGTCGGATGATCTGCTAATAAACCGGTTGAGTGCCGCCACCATCCCTGTGAGCTTCTGTACCTCCTTTTTTGTGCGCGGGGGCGAAACAGATTGGATGGCACGTATTTGCTCGGGATCAGCCTCAATTCCCCTTCTGCTCACCAAGTGGCCCAAAAATTTACCCGAGCCAACTCCGAACGCACACTTGGCAGCATTTAATTTTAACCCATACCGATCAAGGGTAGAGAAAACATGTTGGAGATGTTGGAGGTGTGTGTTCGGCTCCTTGCTTTTTACCACCATATCATCAATGTAGACCTCCATCGTCTGCCCGAGGTCTTTTTTGAATATCTTTGTAACCAGCCGTTGATAGGTGGCTCCAGCGTTCTTCAGCCCGAATGGCATAACTCTATAACAGTATATGCCTCGCGGGGTTATGAAAGAAGTTTTTTCCTCATCAGGGCCGAACATAGGGATTTGGTGATATCCCCTATAGGCATCCAGGAAGGACATCCTGGAACATCCAGCAGTTGAATCAACGAGTTGGTCGATCTTTGGCAGAGGGAATGGATCCTTAGGGCAGGCCTTGTTCAGATCTGTGTAGTCTACGCAAACTCTCCACTTCCCATTCTTCTTCTTGACCACGACCGTATTAGCTAACCACTCCGGGTATGAGACCTCCCGAATGGCCTCCGCTTCTAACAGTCGGCCGACCTCCTCAATGACAGCTTCTGCGTGTTGCAAAGCTGATCGCCTTGCTTTTTGTACCACAGGCTTTACCTCCGGATTCACATTCAACTTATGAGTTATGACTTCGGGGGAAATGCCTGGCATTTCGTGTGGAGTCCAGGCGAACGTTCCGATATTCTTCAAAAGCATCTCCGTCAGCTCTAGTTTTTCCTCGGCGCTCAGGTTGGTGCCGATCAGGAAGAATTTATCATTCTCAACCGGGCCAATTTGATATTTCTCCAAACCCTCTGTTACTTTCATCTGCGGATCACCACCGACATCATCGATCTTTGGTGTGTCCTCGGGTAGTTCCGCCAGTTGGACTTGTTCGGGGATCGTTTTGGACTTTAAAGCTGCAGAGAAACACTTTTGGGAGGTATTCTGATCCCCCAAAATAGAAATCACTTCCCCGCAATAGGGGAACTTCAGCACTTGGTGGTAGGTTGAGGGGATCGCCTTCAGAGCGTGAATCCACGATCTCCCTACTATAGCATTGTAGGAAGAAGGGGAATCCACAACGGTGAACTCAACCTCTTGCTCCACCGGACCCACGCGGACAGGAATGACAACTCTGCCCAGAGGCCAGACAGGAGCAGAATTGAATCCTATGAGTGGGCATTCTGCCGGTTCCAGATCTTCTTCAGTTAGTCCGAGCTTCTTAAATAAGCTCAGGAACATAACCTCTGTTGAGCTTCCTGCATCTACCAGGATTCTCCTTACTTCTGAATCAAACATGCCCAGAGTGACCACTAGGGCATCATTGTGCGGCAGCTGAACACCAGGATGCTCGTCTTCATGAAAAGTGATTTCCTCCATGGCGGCTGTCCTTGGGCGCTTGCTCGGCTGACCCGCGACACCCAAAATTTCTTTGCTTGGTGGATTAGGGGCATGATTGATGACACTCTGGGGTCGTCGTTCCATATGAATCACGTGGATGACTGCAGGTCTCGGGACATCTCTGCGCGCCCTGGCCCTTGGTGGGGGTTGTGCCTCTTCGGCTGCCTCCTCCTCGGCAGTCTCTTCTCGTTGCCTCCTTGGCTCTCTATCCTGTGGGGCTGCTTCTCTGGTTCTGCCTTCATCGACGAACTCTTTAAGGTGGCCTCTGCGCACCAATTCCTCCAAATGATGTCGTAGCGATCGGCAGGCTCCGGTGCGATGTCCCTTGTCTTGATGATATGCGCAGTAGTTTTTGGAATTCTCCTTTCCAGGGAAATCCGGCAGCTTTCCGGGCCATCTGAAATATGGCTTATTTTTTATTTGGGGAAGGATCTTGAAGATTGGCTCTTTGAACACCGTATTAACCGCTTCGAAGACTGACTTCCCCTCGTCAATGAATCGGCGGCCGTCTCCCCGTCTTTTTTCTCTTGTCTGGCCCTGGGATCTCCTTTCTTTCTGCTCGGCCGGCTGTGTCTCGTCCTCCACCTTGGCGTATTTCTCGATTCGGCACATAAGATCGGACATGTTGGCTGCAGGCTTTTTGGTCAAGGAGAGCCACAGCCTATCCTCCTTCCGCAGCCCCAATTTGAACGAGGTGACCGCCAATTGCTCCGAGCATTCTCCCACCTCATTGTAGAGCTCCAGGTAACGGCGGGAATAATCTCTCAATGATTCCCCGGACTTTCTTTTCATTGTGAGGAGAGCGTCAGCGGTTTTAGGCTGTTTTGTGTTAGCCAGAAACCGGGTAACGAACTCCTCCGCCAGTTGCTGCCAACACTGAATACTGCCAGGGGGCAGTTTATGGAACCACTGAAGCGCTGTATCCCCCAAACTAGAAGGGAATACTTTGCACATGAGGTGGTCGTTACTGTTCCATAACGTCATGGCCTGCATGTAATGACGGTAGTGGGCCAGGGGGTCAGTTCTCCCATCGTAGAGATTAAGCCTCGGAGTTTGGAATTTCTCCGGAGGCTCCGCATCAATTATTTCATCGACGAATGGGGAGGCAGAGATTCGCCCCAAGACTTTCCTTGCCATCATTCGTGTGCTTTGGCCCTGAGCACTCCATTCCTCTGCTTGCCCCCAGTCTTCCATCTTTGCCTTTCCCGCTTTCTTACGCTTTAAGGTTAGCTCTTCTTGGTCCGAGCTATCCGCCTCCTCTGAATATGCCTCCAGCATCTTTTTCGAGAGATTCCTTTGGTGATGCGCTTTGATGGGCGCGTCAACATCGGATCTCACGTCACGTTTTGCGACCGGTTTGGCACGGCGCGAGTCCTTCCTGAAAGGAGAGACATCACGTCGCGAGCGAGAACGCACCTCCTTCTGTTCATGGGTGTCCCCGTCATCCTCATCAGTGGGGTCCTCGTAAAGAGCATCGTAACCTTCATCAGATTCTGAGTCGGATTGACCAGAATCAGCAGTATGGCTAGCAGGGGGTTTTCCCTTTTCTTTACTTAATTCCAGCAGAATCTCCTCCAGTTCTGCCTGCTTTTCACTGGCCTTAGCCATCAGCTCTTCTCTCCGTTTCAGTACCTGAGGATCCTCCGTTTTTCTTTTCCGGGCGGACTCCAGACCTGGAGTCCGGATAACCAACGCACTCCCTTTAGTTTTGGCAGGAGTGGAAGTGTCTCCTGCCCGTGGAGATGGTGGTGGGGTAGTGTTTCCTCCTGAGGTCATTATGTGGACAAATACTGGAGACTTAACAAAGAAACAAGAAAAAAGCTAGTGAACACGATGATGGGCTAGACAACGAGCCCCACGGTGGGCGCCAAATGTTCGGCAGCAGAAATTACCGCCGGAACTGCTGACCACGCCAACCGGAAATGCAATCGCCGACCTGCCGAACAAAGACAGAAAGAAAGGTGACGGCCGGAGAGGAGGTCTCAGGCCGGAAAACCCTCCGATGATTAAGTCAGCAAGTCGCTCCAAAGAAGTTTTTATGGAAATAAAAGAGTCAAAGTTTAAGTTGGCATTAGTCAGCTTACCTCCGTGATTCAGTTGTATACCCATATATAGTGGTTTGAGTAATGATTACAGCATACCTATGACTCGACATTACGCACACTGCCGTGTTCCACTTTTACACTCTTGCTTTAAATGCCCTTCCCCTTCATTTAATGCCTCAGACCCCTCATAAATACACCGTGCCTTTCATTTAATGCTTCTGGAGGTTTAACACGGCATTACAACCTGAATTTCAGGGTCATACTGTCTTCTTGTCGCATCAGCCACCGAATCGTAACGAGATAGACCGATTTAGTTACATTTCCAGAGACAAGTACCTAGTTCAATCCTAACTAAAATGCATTTATGGTCATGAGCCTTCTTTAAAGGCTGTGGGCCCTAAGTTTGACATTTACTGGCCATCGACGTATATGCCGAGCAAACTAGATTCCTCGGCTATAGCCACGTAGTTATACATTGTTTATTGATGTCGAGATTCAGGGTACTCTTTGGAGCACTAACTCTAAATCGTGTACTCACGTACATCACTCACGTGGAACCCTCGTGCCAATAATCAGTTGTTCGGCGGGATGCCACGTGTCCAAACGGAACGTGCTCGGCAAGTGACTGAGTGGCTTATGTGAATTTGCTCGGCACCGCGCCACGTGGCACCGGACTAAATCTGTTCGGCAAGAGTACAGCTTTAGTATTATTATGCCCAACAAGGTCTATGAGCTAAGGAGGGGGCTGAGAATGGATAATGGATTATTATTCACAAGGGATGTTACTGTGACTTCTCTTCCTCTCTTGCGTGGATTAGTCCCCACTGCGAAGAAGAAGAAAAACAAACAATACAATGCTCAATGTATATATATATATCATCAATTACATAACTGACAACAAAGAGAAGTTTTCAATCGAAAATTAGCTACCTCCATTAGTGAATAGCATGTGGGATTGAGAGAAATAGGATGTGAGGATGAGATAGACGATGAAGAAATAAAGAGAGAGAGGGGCCCAATGCAGTGGGGGGTCGTGAATAGAGGAACCTAATTAACAGAAACACAAAAATAGCATGAAAGAGATGAAGATGCGCTAACCCAAGGTGACAGTGTCGATCCCGCCATCGCTATCGCAGAGCCACAAATCTCCTATGACTCATCAGATCTAAGACAATCCACTTTCAATCGTTTACTTCCATTTTCTCTCTCCATGCTTGATGACGATTGCTTCTGTTTACAAATCACCCCATAGGGAATTGCGATCAAGTCGCACTCGGAATTATCTTCAAAAATCCAAGTTGTTGCTATGAACTGGCAAAATCAACAAAACTAGTAATAGTCGAAGAATCACCTGTGACCAACAGCGAGTCATCGAACACCACCAATTGGTTGGGAACAATTTCAAAACCATCCAGCGATAAGGCGTTTAGCTCAATGAGCAAGCTCTCCACCCACCCAACTCCACCAGGTCAAGCAGCGGCGTTGGCGGCGGGTCTGGCAGTCCTTTGGGCATTGGCCACCATTATGGCACCGTTTGGAGTGCCGAAGAACATAATAAAATAAAATAAAATAAAATAAAATAAATTTTTAACAATTTTTATAAATTATAAAAATTTTTTATTACACAATTACATATTTTTACTTTTATTAATTTAAAAAAATTTTAATATTTTGTTAAAAAACAAAAATTTACAAGGTGATTAACCGGGTCCATAAATTTTTTTGATAATCATATTTTTCAAGTCCAAAACTTTTGAACGAGTATCATTGTCACTATTTTATACGAATTTTTTTGAATCTATTAGAACAATTAACGATTTTGGCACTGCGCATCTTCAATAGGCTTTTTGAATCCGTTAAAATAAATTTGGAAAAGTGTTCTAACAGTTTTTCATTATCGAGAGAGAGTAAAACCATTGCGAAAAACATTAAGTGTTGATTTTTTAAATTTGTTAGAACGTATTTAAGAAACTGTTCCAACGATCTGTTACTATTGATCTCCAAAAAACGTAGTTTGAAAAAAAAAAAAAACTCAAACACTAAAATTAACTTAAAATTACGTTTTATCTCAATTTATTTTATTTTTTTTTGTTTCTTAACACTCCAAACGTTATATATATATATATATATATATGTATATATGTATATATTTTTATTATATTTTAATTAATTAAGAATAAATTTATCTTTACAATAAATATTTTAACAATATTGGGGTCTAACTAAGGGAGGAATGTCTGGTCATAAATATTTTAAAATAAAGATGGTTATTATAAATTTTAAATATTAAAGGGTTCAATTATAATTATTTAGAGTTTATGCGTAATTTATTTAAAATATGATTGAATAAATAAAAAAATAATAAAACAAGATAAAGGATTGAAAAGGTTAAAAAAATACGGATCGAATGAGGAATCAAGGACGCGTGTAAAGGCAGAAGGACAAGTGTCACGTGCGACTTTATGGAAGTTGTTGGCTTGCTTCAGCAGAATTATTCGAATCCCAGCGATTGCCCGACAATCAATGGACTCCCCTTCACCTCACACCGCCACGTTCGCATTGCAGCTCAAGAGCGTCACCTACCCTATCACTTTTCACTTACCTAAAAAAAAACGCTATCACTTTCTGGAAAGACGGAATGCTAACTTCCGTTAGTCTCGAATTCTTAAACTTTAGCTTCGCTTGGCAATTGTTGCTGGCAGGTAGAACAATTACTTACTAGTTTTTTATCTTTTTTTTTAATGATTAAAATTATCATTTTACATCTTATATTTTTTTAAATATTAAAAGATGAAAATATTAAATTAATAAAAAATTAAAAAGTTAACTCTTTTTTATTCCAAATAAAAAATAATAATTTTTTAATAATTAATTAGTAATTTGTAACTCCTATCTAAGAAAAAGTTAATTTTTTTTATTTCTTAAACTAAACCTTATTTTCAAGTAAATGGCACATAAGATTAATGTCACGCGACTAACATTAAATCCCTCAAATCCCAATCCCAATTATGGTCTCCTCAACTTTTTACTAGAGGCATTTAAAAACACAATTTTTAATAATTTTTAATTTTTTATCAAAAATTACTAGTTGTAATTTGTATTATGTTTAGTAAAACAAGTAATTTTTAGCAAAATTTAGTAAAATTTTTGAGTATTTAGTAAAATTTTTGATAATTTTTAGTAATTTTTAGTAACTTTTAACAATTTTTGATATTTTTAATAACTTTTGATAACTTTTATGTATTTAGTAAAAATTTTTGTAAATTTTAAGTAGAGTAAATTACTATAATAAAGTAAAAAAAGACAAAAGTTAGTATTTTGTCAAACACCACTTTTACAACTTTCAACTGATTTTTGCACAAAATTGTGCCTCCAAACGCGGTCTGTGGCTTGATTACGTACCCATTTGTCCATTTATTTATTATTAGCTAAGTTCGCGAAATAGATTGATTCCGTTCTCCATTCTAAAAATTTTTAAATGGCGAACAAAATCAGTTTCGAATTATTACTATTTTAGAATCAGACTAGCATTCAAGAATAATTTTTTTATTTGTTTTTAAAATACACATTCTCTAATTGTATTTTTCTTTAAAAGTTTTTTAAATTTTTATAAGGAATACAAATATATTGTAATTCCCAAAAATTCATTGGAGTTTAATTCATGCCATTATTTATTTATTAAGGAGATTCAAGTAACATTTAATTTAATTATTAATTGTACTTTTGTAGAAAAATGGTAAAATAAAATTTTCCCAATAAATATTGAAGAAATTTATTTCACAAAATTATTATGTTATTTAGTATACTAAATTAAACTTCTTTATATTTAGAATTGCTATGTTTTTTTCTTGACGAGGAAAATTTCAAGACAATACCATATTAAGTTCATCCTAGAGAATACCTAAAACACAATACAAAATTCAAAGATTTTTAGTAAGTGCCTGCTTCGAATGTAAATTTTGGTAAAAAAAAAATAAAAATAAAAATAAAAGTTTGATAAATTTTAAATTATTGAGCATTTAGTATGTTCTTGAAAAATACGAAAAGGTTGATAAAAATTGAAAAATTTTGATAAAAGTTAAAGAAATTAAAGAATGTCTGTAAAAATTGAAGAAAGTTAATAAAAGTAAAAAACTTGTGGTGTAAAAAATATTAGAAAAAATTAAAAATTTTTTATCCAAATTTAACATTTCAAACGCAAATTGAACGGAAGTTACATGCGTGAGTGAACTTGAAAAGGAATTCCATACCCCGCGTTTGTTGGGCAAACTTTACTGTATATGTTCCCTAGCCATATGTGCAAGATTACCCAATTATAGGAATTTATATCTTATACATAATATTGTAATTTCATATATATAATACATTAAAGTATTTGATTTTTAATTTCAATGTTGAAGTGAAATATTTTCATATTGATGGTAATTAAAATAAATTTTTTACGTGTCTAAATCTTAATCATTTGATAGATCACTCAGTCATATGTTAAAACTGTGATTGAAACACGTGATATATACTCGAAGTCATCTTTTTGACTAGAGTTAATTCATATTTGAGTATAAAAGGTACGAACATGATTTAGATGGATTATAACTATTTAATTAGAATGTTAATGAAACTATTACATTTAGTTACTTGAAGATACATAATAGAAAAAAAAAAATACCTTTTTAAATTGACATATATCTCATTAAACCTCTAAAATCTAACCCATGCACATTAAGTGCATCTTAAATTCCTATTGACGAGAAGATGAGACAAGCTTGTTAATAAAAGCATTATAGTTGAATCAAAATCTTCACTTTTTACACATTTAAACAGTAGAGTCATGCGCACAATTTAAGCATATTCAGGTGTGTTTGAAATAAAAAAAAAACGAAATAAATTGAGATAAATTGAGAATTCGTAATACGTGTAGTGAATGAAAAAAATTGATGTGATATAAAATTAACAGAGATTTATAAAATTTTTCAAAAATTATTTACAAACTAAACGAAACCTCAGTTATAGCCATTTACTCTCTTTCTCTCACTCGAAATTTGGAGCATTCTTATTCAAGCATCCCCTGTCACTTCTTTTCATTGTTTCGGTGTTTACGGGGACAAATTTGAAGGGTGAGATCCAACTAGCATGAAGAGTATGTGTGGTATATTTTTACATATTATATATCGCGACTAGATTTATTCAGCGAATAAAAAGTGTAAAATAAATTCTAAAATCAAATTTAAATTTTATGAAAATTCAAAATACTAGATCCAACACAATATGTACATAGCGTTTGTTTAGAGTGTTAAATTTTAACAAAAAAATAAATGTAAGTAAATTTTGAATCGTTAAATATTTAGTGTCTTTTTTAAATGTAAAAAATTTAGAAAAAATTGGTAAAAGTTAATAAATATTAAAGAAAGTTAGAATAAAAAGTTAGTAAAATTTGAAGATGATGAGAGATTTTTAATGTGAAAAAAATTAAAGACAATTAAAAATTTTTAAGAAAGTTAAAGATTTTTTTATTATATTTAATACCGTAAAATCACACAAAACATTCACATAAAAATCTAATCCCAGTCTAATTCGATGATACCTATTTAAGACTCGTTGTGACTCGTGAGTTTATTTTTATTACAATTAATTAGTGTGTTTAGAATAGTATAAAATTATAAAAATTAGTGTTTTATATTTTATACAATACATAGAAAATTTAAATTTTATAATTTTGTAATTTATATTTATAAAAATATGTAAAATTATATATATATATATATATATATATATTTTAATAACTCGCCAATATCACGATCTCCACCATAAAATGGAACAAAATTTTGGGTTGAAGCTGACATGAGCAATTATGACCTTATGTGGAGAAAGTAATGAGCAATTATGACTTTTTTTTCTTTAACATATAATAATATTCTGATAACTTGAAAATACAATGATTGCATTTATTAATATTTCTGTATAATGCCGTGTTGAAATGGGTTAACCAAAGAAAAAGACGAAGGATCGCCTGTACAAAATGTGGCCTGAGGTCGGTCCTTCCACGGGGACTCTTATGACAAACAGCAACGCATGCGCGTCAGTTTAGATTAAGGGTGCCAAAAAAAAAAAAAACAAATCTAAAACCGAATCAATTCGACCATTTTAATTCGATTTGATTTGAGTTTAGGGGCTGATTGGATGCTACAAAATGTGGCCTCCATAAATAATACATCCTTATAAGCTTTGATGTGATGTTTTTTGTTTGGTTTAGGAAGTAAAATTTCTCCCCTCTAAAAATTATCCTTCCTTCCTAATCTTGGATGAAGGTATATTATTTTTGGAGAGGGTTTGAGCTCTCCAAAAATTATCCCCCCTTATATGGACTATATTGGACCATTATGCCCATTTTCATCCCCCTTCTCACCTACAAAATGCATTTTATATTAGAAATAAATTCTTTTTTTTCTAATGGAAAAATGTATTAAAAAATTATATTAATCAAAATAAAAAAATATAATTTTTTTCCAAATAGGGGATTGTGTGATTAAAAAAAATATTTTTTCCAAATCGGAGATGATGTGATTTTAAGATAAAAATATTATTTTTTAGCAAATTTATACAAAATTACACATATATTGATATTTTTTAAATAAGAAGAAAAAATAAGCGACTAAGGAAATTTCGGATAAATTGGGATGTTATTGTCTACGAAACTAATTTATATATTTTATAAAGTTTAATTTAATAATAACATAATTTATTTATAATTAATTTGTCTAAAATTAATTTGTACTAGTTGATTTTCACATTATATAATTAACATAAACATATAATTAAGTTTGGGTAACCAAGTTTAATTTAATGGGTAACCAAGTTTGGGACACTACAAGGGCAAAAGAGTCATTTGACTGTTTTTTCTATCATTCACCTCTTATTTATAAAACATCCAAACCAAGTCAAAAGTTATCCCCCTCCATAAACATCACATCAATGTGGGTCAACCCTCTAAAAATAATACCCCATCTTATCTTATACCCCCTCTAAAACTTATCCCCCTGAAATTTTAGCACCATCCAATCGGGCCCTTACATTAAAATTGATTCAGAGAAAAAAATCAAACCGAATCGAAATAGAATTAAAAATAATCAAACTCGAATTAATTTGAAAAATATAATAAATAAATATATATAATATATTATATAATATTTATATTATTATATAATATTATATATATAACAGTTTTTTTCTTTTTTGAAATTAATATAAACAGTTACTGTTTTATAAAAGTAGCTACTACTGTTAATATATATGCGTAATATATATGATTACATATAGTATGATATTTATAGTATTTATATTAATATATAATATATTATTTATTTAAATTTTTAGGATTTAAAAATAAATAAATCGAGTCAATCTGAAGCCAAACTAATTCAACCTGATTTAGACTAACTTGAAAACAGAACCGACCCAATCTGATATTTTCCGTTTGGTTTGATTCGATTCCAAGTTGAAATCGGTTCGATTTCAGATCCAATTTTTAAGAATAAAAAAAATGGATTCGATTTTCGAGTTAAGTATGAACCCAAACTAAATTGACCCAACCACACCCCTAGTTTAAATGTCTGACAAACGTTTACCTGGCAGACACACCCCCCTTTTTGTTTTGGCAAAGGCTATGTTACACATAAACGCTTACATCCTCACTTACATTGGGTTAAAAACGATGTACTTCTTGTAAATTTATAATTAAATTAACACATAATATTTAATTAAATATATAGGATATTTATCTTCATTATATTCACATATTTTGCCTGCTTGCATAATATAATTAAGAACACGTACATTAAACCATTGCTTTAAAAATCCGAATGCAGAAGCTACCTCAAAATTATTGTTCTTGAATCTTTTCCTTCAACAAAATAAAACCCTTTTGGAAACTAGGGTTTCTCCCTCTTATGAAAAATCTGAATGCAGAAACTATCTCAAAATTATTGTTCTTGAATCTTTTCTTTCAACAAAATAAAACCCTTTTGAAAACTAGGGTTTTTCCCTCTTATGAATTGATGGAATTCATTCACTAGTTATAGGGAGAGAGAGGACCCAATTTCCTAATTAGTCATTTAATCTCTACCGTCCATCAAAGTAGAATATGGTTAGGAAAATAAGTCACAATATTCTGCCAATAATAACTTTCTAAATAATTTCTTATCAAATTTGGATTCTTATATGGACCACTTTAATTAGGACACTAATTAGGGGAATTAAATATTAATTAATTCCAACAATCTCCCACTTGGTTCGTATAATAATCCTACCATCAAAATTTGATACAGGAAATATAAGGCGCGCAATAATATTAGAAAAGTCATCTTAATGGCTTATGTTAATTAAATAAAACATTAATGAGAGTCATGGCGGTTCCATACTAATTCAAGAGCACGGTTCCTTTCATGTACTACATAATCAACAATTTATTTAACAAGGTCTATAAGGTGAGCTATCGTTAATGGTCCCATAATGTCTTTATAAAAGACTATTTCTGTCACATTAAACAAATTACATGCATATAAACAAATATTGTAAGACAGAAATTTATAAATTCAAAAAATCTTTAATAGATATCAAAATCATAATGTCAAATAAACAAGCACTAAGTAATCCACAAATTAATTAATTTATTTGCTATTCTCAAGACTCGTCTTTTCAGCATGCTGCATAAATGTCTTTGGAGATAGCCTTTTCGTAAGTGGATTTGCTATGTTAACACTTGTACTAATGTGTTCAATTGACATTTGTTATTTCTGAACTTCTTTAGGAGATAGGTATTTTAACTTAATGTGCTTGGCCACCTTAGTATACCTATCATTTGTTCGAAAAGAAAATTTCTATAACATTATCACAGTAAATTTTCAGGGCTTAGAAATAATATTCATAACTCCTAACCCTGAAATAAAATTTTACAGCCATAACCATGATTTGTAGCCTCAAAATAAGTAACAAACTCAGCCTCCATAGTGGATGATGTAATAACTCTTAGCACTCTTCCATAAAACAGCCCTTCTCGCATAATGAAAGTGCTCTTCTTGCTATTAACACATCCTCCAAAATATGAGTCTCAATATCCAATCTCCTTAAGGTGATTGGCCCTCCTAAATGTGAGCATGTAATTATTTATGCCTTGCAAATATCTTAAAACTTTATTTACAGTTTTTCAAAAGAAAATCTTTAGTTTCCTATAGTAAACCAAGGTCACTGCTGGCTATAAGTAGGTCATTAATATACAATACTAAAAACAAAAATTTACTTCCACTGGTTTTCAGGTATATACACTAATCAACAGTGTTTTCCTTAAACCCAAATGAAGTAATAGTATCATGAAGTAATACCATTGTCAGGAAGCCTGTTCAAGTCCATATATCGACTTCTTTAACAAACAGACCATGTTTTATTTCTTTCTTTTATGAAGCTCTCTGGTTGTGCCACATAGACTTCTTTTAAACTCCCATTTAAGAAAGGTGTTTTTACATCCATCTGGTGCAGCTCTAGATCAAAATGAGCTACCAGTGCTAAAATGATTATCAAAGAGTCATTATTTGATATTGGAGAGAAGGTCTCATTATAATCAATGCCCTCACGTTGATTAAAACCTTTGGCTACAAGTCTAGCTTTATGTTATTCGATATCGCCCTTTGAATCATGTTTGGTTTTAAAAACCCACTTACACCTAATTTATGTCCTTTAGGCAATTCAACTAACTTCCAGACTTTGTTGGAGTCCATAGATTTTATTTCATCATTCATGGCATCAATCCATTTAATAGAATCATTACTATTAATGGCTTCTGAATATGTAAACGGATCATCAGTATCCCTAACATTATACTCAGTTTCTTGCAAATGCACCATATAGTCATCCGAAATAGCAGGTTTCTTATTTGTAAGAGATCTTCTAAATGCTAATTTGTGTTGTGCATCTATAATAGGATTAGTGGTTACAATCTCATTATAAGAATCATCAGGTTGCTAATCATTCATTTGTTGTTCATTATTGTTGATTGTATCAACATCATTAGGAACAACAAGACTATTATGAATCAGAGGTAAGGAAAATTGTACTTTGATTTTTTGAATGATTGCATCCCTAACTTTACTACTCCCACTAACTTCACGATTTTCAATGAATCTAGCATTTTCGGTTTCAACAATTCTTATACTATGGTTAGGACAGTAAAATGTATATCCTTTTGATTTTTATTTTTATTTTTTGGTTGGATATCTAATAAAGAAACAAATAATTGTTCTTGGATACAGTTTTTTTTCATGTGGATTATAAATTCTTACTTCTGCTGGACAACCCCAAACACGCAAATGCCTTAAACTGGGTTTTCATCATTTCCACAATTCAAAAGGTGTCTTTGGAACTACCTTACTAGGAACCATATTTAAGACATACACAGCAGTTTTAAGAGCATGCATCCATAAAGATATAGGAAATCTTATATTACTCATACTCCTAACTATATCCATAAGGGTACGATTGTGCCTTTTAGCTACAATATTCTGCCAAGGTTCATTTGGCATTGTGTATTGTGCACAAACACCTAAACGTTTAAGGAGTTTAACAAAAGGTTTACATATGTCTGTATATATTATTTCTAGGAGCTGGGTACTTCTTATAGCTCATTTCTTAATACAGTCTAGAACACATCAACCCAATCCAGATGTGAGAGAATTCCTTCCTTTGTTAATCTCTCAATTCTTTTCTTAGATATGTGACCTAATCTTTTATGTCACAAGTAATATGAATGCTCATCAAATGACTCACGTTTAGTTCTAATATTATGATGCAGAGTAAGAAAGGATTTAGAGAGAAAAAAGTTTAAGGTTAATTTGGTATAATCCATTTACCAAAATTCTAAAAGCAATAAGGCAAGAGATCTTAAAAAAACCAAAAAAAAAATATATATATATATATATATATATATCTTTGCATCGAGTTTAAAATATGGGTACTTAAATAATAATCAATCCACTAAGTATTAGAAGGAATATCAATGATTCGAAACATAATAAAAGTATAAATTTACCTTTATTTTCGAACCATACCTTACATTTTAGACAATCTTTCAGAAAGTGTCCAATTCTTTTCAAAAAATGGAACTTATCGCTTTATTTTCCTTTTTGGGGGCAGATTGATAAGATATATTCAGCTTGGATGGGCTAGACTTGATGCCTTTTCCAGCTTTATTCTTTGTAGCTCATTCTTTCACCATTAAATGCGTCACTTGACCATTCTACTACATAAGTTTTTCCTTCTAATTGGACCAACATGCTATGTAGTTCATTTACATTCCATTTATTCTTAATAGTGCAGTAATTGAACTAAAAATGTCCATATTCTAAAAGTAAATAGTTTAGGACAAAGTGGATGAGAAAAGACTCATCCACAATCATGCCTAAAGTCTTTAATTTTACAATCAGATTGGTCATCTCAATAATGTGTTCATTCATGGTTCGAGTATCATGAAAACGCATAGTGGTTAGTTCAACCATAAATTTTCCAGTAAGTGAGTAAACTAAAAATGTTCCCTAAAAGTATTAAGATCTTCTTTAGCATTCTACGTCTCAAGGAGATATGATTTAGGGTTTGCAGTAATGGTCATGTACAAAACATTAGGCTTAATTTATTGGACCTAGACCATGCCATATAAATGGACTTCTCAACTTCACTGCTTTTATTAATAATAACAGCAAGTTCATTAACGAAAAGATACAAATCAAGGTCAAGAACTGTCAAATTAAACTTGGCTTACTCATGCCACTTAAAAAAGAAATTTAGAATTATCAAATCTAGGGATGTTGAGGCTTAGGAATGAAGTAAAACAGGATTCAGAACTGCAATATTTATTAAATATACTCACATATCTATTTCATTTATAACAACACATAAATAACAATTATGTAAGGGAACAAAAGTTGTTGATATTTAAGAACATTTAATTGGGTGCTACATTATTTAGAAAAAAAAAATATGGCATCTGTGGATGTCCATAATTTTTCTAATAAAATAATTTATCACCCATAATAATTATTCGATTAATATAATTGGACCTATGGGCAACCAAATTATATAACTAAATAAACAGTAATTAAAATATCAACAGTTCAATATTCACTACTATATTATGTCCTGTGGGCAACCAAAATATAGAGATATGAATAAAATTTTAACGACATAATATTCATAACAATAGATTAAAAAACACTGTAGTGAATATTTAATCTAATTATAATATGAATATTATAATTAAGTGTAACCATAAATTTAATATTCATAATAATAGATTGGAGCACTATGGTGAATACCAAATCATTTATAACGTGAATATTAATATATATATATATATATATATATATATATATATTAGCCATCCAACATTCATTACCATATTTGGGCCTATGGGCAACCAAAACATAGATGGTATGAATAAAATTTTAGTAATCTAATATTCATAACAATAGATGAAAAATACAGTGGGAATATTTAATCTAATCATAATATGAATATTAGAATTAAATATAATCATAAATTTAATATTCATAATAATGGATTGGAGCACTGTGGTGAACACCAAACCATTTATAATATGAATATTAGAATCAATAATAATGGCTAAAATAATTAATCATTAAACATTAAAAGAATATTATTATTATTTTTTTCTTAAGTTTTCCCAAAATACAAATAAAGGAAAACAAAATAAAAAAATAATAATAACAAAACTTGAGTGCATTTTTTTTTTAAGAATTTAGAAGGCATGCCATTAATCAATAATATATATATATATATATATTTTATAACTCAATAATCTTAAAAAGAAAGTCGCCTGTCTTCCTTAAAAGATTAATTAAATTCATTAAATTCCTTAATTTCTTGTTAGCAATTAAGTCACTGTTTTCATAATATAAACATATACTTTCAGTTGATTATCCAAGAATCCTAACTCGAAAAAATCAACTTAAAATAAAAAATCATAACTTAATACAATCCTGAGAATTTAAATCCTTAATCATGCTGTTTGCATTCAAACTATTTTATTGAACGCAATAATACAAGAATGTGAATACAGATTCAATATCCCATCTTAATCAAGTTTTGAAAAATTTTAATAAGGATAGAAAATCAAAATACATGCAATATATATATATATATATATATATATATATGGGAATAAGCTTCTCTTAATTTTCTCGAACACATATAATTAAATATGCAACAAAATTCAATTAACGGCAATATTATAATGGAATATCATGAGATTACAAATTTGAGCTCTAATACCACATGTAAGTTTATAATTAAATTAACACATAATATTTAATTAAATATATAGGATCTTTCTCTTCATTATATTCACATATTTTGTCTACTTGCATAATATAATTAAGAACACGTACCTTAAACAATTGTTTTAAAAAAACTGAATGCGAAAGTTACCTCAAAATTATTGTTCTTGAATCTTTTCCTTCAACAAAATAAAACCCTTTTGGAAACTAAGGTTTCTCCTTCTTTCCCTAAAAACCCTAATGTGTTGTAATTTTAATGTATGAATTGATAGAATTCATTCACTAGTTATAGGGAGAGAGAGGACCCAATTTCCTAATTAGTCATTTAATCTTTACTGTCCATCAAAGTAGGATAATCTTCTGCCAATAATAACTTTCTAAATAATTTCTTATCAAATTTAGATTCTTATATGGACCACTATAATTAGGACACTAATTAGGAGAATTAAATATTAATTAATTTCAACACTTCTGACCCTCTTAAAAAAAATCAATAGAATTTGCTCAGTAGTCAAGTACCTAAATATGCATTAGTCTCAACAACCACAAATTTTGCTTCTTCCCTTTTGGTTTCTCCGAGTTGACTCAGCTCGAGAATAAGAACACCACGATGCCTTCGGGGAGAACAAATAAATCGAGCCAATTTGAAGCTAAACTGATTCAACCCAATTTAGACTAACTTGAAAATAGAACCGACCCAATCCAATATTTTCGATTTGATTCTAAGTTAAAATCGGCTCGATTCCAAATCTAATTTTCAAGAATAAAAAATAATCGATACGGTTTCAGGTTAAGTATGAACTGAACTAAATTGACCCATCGACACCCCTCGTTTAAATGTTTGACAAATGTTTACTTGGTAGATACGCTCCCCTCTTTGCTTTGGCAAAGCCTACGCTTGCACCCAAACGCTTACATCCTCACTTACACCGGGTCAAAAACGTCATAGTTTTAACCCTTTTAAAAAAAGTCAACAGAATTTGCTCAGGAGTCAAGTACCCAAATCTAGGGATGTCAACGGGGCGGGTATGGGGCGGGTATGACCTTTTCCGTCCCCGTCCCCGTTTAGTAATACCCTTACCCGTCCCCGTCCCCATCCCCGTTTCGGGGAAAAAAATTTTCCCCATACCCGCCTCCACAAAATAATGAATTCTCCATCCCCGTCCCCGTTTACCCGCGAAGGATATTAATTATTACAAATTATATATTATATGTATAAAATAAATATTTAAAATTATTATAAATATTATATATATTAAATAAAAAAATATATTACATATATATATTAAATAAAAATTAAAAATATATATATAATATTTGAGTTTGACTGATGCACTTAACCAAAGATGAAGTGGTCTTTATTTATTACCTCACAAGACCTTCACTTCTTTGTGAGAAACCGATGTGGGACTTCTAAAAGAGTCACCACACTAACAAAATTAACAAAAAAATATTTAAACGGGTACGGGGCGGGGTGGAGACTACCATACCCGTCCCCGTCCCCATACCCGTGCGGGTAACATTTTAAATCTCCATACCCGTCCCCGTCCCCGCTATTAACATCCCCATACCCTCCCCGAACGGGGCGGGTGAAGCGGGTATCCACCGGGTACGGGTATATTTGACATCCCTACCCAAATCTGCATCAGTCTCAACGGCTACAAATTTTGCTTCTTCCCTTTTGGTTTCTCTGAGCTAACTTAGCTCGAGAACAAGAACACCTTAATGCCTTCCGGGAGAACAAGAATGGATCTGTGCTGGAAACTTCTGCTCTCCTTGAAAGTTTGGGTGTATTCGGGGATTTGATTTTAGCCGGAGCCATTGGCTTTAGAGCCGGTTGAAACATGAAGAGTTGCAAAGGCACAAGCTTTCCATCAGAGAATAGCTCGTCGGCAGGAAGCATGGCGATTGGATCTTCGAGTCTGAACTCAAAATCACCAATGTCCTTACTGAGAACTTCCGAATCTGATGGCTCAACTACAAATTTCAAAAATTTTTCGATGGCTATCAATAAATTCTAACGAAAAAACATTTTAACAGATTAAAAAAAATCGTTTAGACGGTTTTCCTCTTTAAAAAACTGACGCAAAAGTTAAAAAATTTCACTATTTACCTCTAAAAAATGTGGTTTGAAGGCTGTACGCCAAACACCAAAAAATTACTCAAATCACACTTTTATTATTTTTTGACGCTCCAAACGCATTTATACGAAATAAAATGTGCATATTATTTTTATTTTATATATTTATTAATTTATATAACAATTAAGCAAAAATATTTAAATTTTAAAGAGACTAAACAATAATATAGAATTTTGTTACCCAAATATATTATATATATTAGTGATATTTTTTTAATTAGCTATAAAAATTTTTAACCCAAATTTTTTTATCCTATTGAAAAAATGATAAATCACAATTTAGAAAAATATCATTAGTACATCAAAAATTTTAAGTTAATACCTTTTTATGTAACAGTGGGTTCAACAAAACTCCGCTAGTACATATATTTTTTTGGGTAAAAATTTTCGATTATTAACCAATCTCTTTAAAATTTAAATTTTTTTTATACTTGCTGTACATATTAAAAGAATTAAATAATTTCATCTAAAATTTTAAAATAAGAATAATCTAGATATCACTAATATATATATATATATATATATATATATATATATATATATGATGTAATTTATTTGAATTTGTTTCAAGACTATTCTAATTATTTCATATGACTTAGTCAAAAGTTAGTTACTAAGAAAAAATTTAAATGTTATTATTACTACTACTACCACCATCGTCACTACGTCGCTTGAAAATCCTCCGATGATCTTGGATCTATTATGTGCCTAAAAACTCTTTCGAGTACATCAAGGAGTTGGATTAGAATGGTAGAATTGAATTGTGCGCCATAAATATAAGGAATGTTTGGTTGACTAAAATTGATCAAAAATTCACCAGCTTTTATAAATTTTTTATACTTTCTTCCCATCAAATTTTACTACATATCACTTTTACATTAAATATTTGTATTTTTACTGTATTTTTGGTCAAATTTTTGCAAACTAAACACACCCATAGTACATATATGTGGTATTGCATATTTTTCCTCACAGATTTAACTTTTTGATAAAATTTAATATTAAAAAATTAATTTTCACTAAATCACAATTCTTATTTTATTTTATATTTTAACAATCAAAATGTCAAAAAAGGAATAATTTGACATTTCTATAAACATTATTTGCATTTTTTTATATATTATTTTATAATATTATTTGTTCTTTTTCAGTTCATGATTAATAAAGATCCTAATTAAAATAGTTTTTTTGATAAGATTCAAACTTGATTAAGATCTATTATAGTGATCTGAAACTTCAAAGATTAGTCAAGGTATGCATAAGTTAGCTTGACTACCTTGAGTTAAAAAAAAAAAAAAAAAAAGTTGTCTCAAAGTTGTTCAGAAGAGATTTGGCTTCAATTTGCATACCCGTCCTGTTAAAAAAGAATAATAAATAAATAAATAGATAGAATAATAAAATGCTATAGCATAGATAATCTTGTTAACATTTTTGACTTAATTTATAGCCTTTATATTAAGGGCTCGTTTGGCGTAACAAAATTTGTTGAAAATATCTGAAAACCTTTAAAAATTTCTAAAATTTTTTTAAAACATCTATTACATTTTTACACTTTCTTACCTTCTTGAAATTCGAAAAAAATTGCAATACCTTTTAAAAAATCGATAACTAGAATTTTGTTAATCAAATAGCAAAAATATTTTTTATTATTCTCACAACGGACTTCCAAACTACTAAATAACACCCACTGTGACTAATTCTTTCGGAGTTGTTCTGACAGATTGAGAAAATCATTTGGACACTTGCATGGAAGGATAAAGTATGAAGCATAATAATTCAATACCGTCCAAACCATTTGTACCAAACCGTTCTAACCGTTTGACAGTGCCAACTTCCACCCTAACAGACCACCGTAAACCGTTCTGTTGGTTTGCCACTACTAATTTTCGTCCAAACGGACTTCTGTAAACCATTATGATGCCGGTGGCATTTCGAGTTCGGTTTGATCTTTAAAAAAGTCATGACTGATACAAATTTTTGACACTGTTCAAACAAAAATCTAATCTGTCCAAACAAAAAATCTTACTGTTCATCTCGAAAAAATGCAGTTTGAGATGTGTACACGAAATGCCAAAAGTTTTCCCAAAATACATTTTTTGTTATTTTTTGTAATTTTTTGTCACGCCAAACGGACCCTTAGTAAATGAGTCAAGTTGCAGGGAGCCCTATTTTGTTTTTAAGTTGCTTAGATTATTTCAACATGGTAACTGATCTTACTATATGGATTAGGAAATTTGGACGTGTGTAGCTTCACATTTGTCGCTTCAATTGAAATTGGTTTAAACTTCTCATAATTTACACGTTATCATCATTCAATTAGTTAACATGTCAATATTGTCTAAGTTCTTCATATTATAATGTACAAAAGAATCGGAACATCAAATTCTGTCTTTTTTTTTGAAAGGTACATCAAATCCTATCGGAGATCATCAATTTAGTAGAATTTGAATTCAAAAGACGTCATTATGGTTCTTGTTTTCAAAAACTTTTAAATTACCCATCTTTTTTGCGCGCTCTATCTATGTGCACCTCTCTTTCTCTCTCTCTCTCTTTGTGTGCCAAAGGAAACCCACGTTTGTCTCTTGCCTTTTACCCTTGTCCCCCCAAAATGACATGAAGTTAGGTAGTAGTTGAAGGCAAGAAGATTTATCTGCCTCCGTCAATTCAAGTTATGGACAACAGAAAATGATCTTAACAATAAGCTTACACAGTTCAAAGGAATCAAAGCCGAGAAACTAAGGTATGGAAGAGCAATCCCTTCTTTTTGTTGATTTTTTTGAATTAGGTTTTGAATTAATGAAATTTTATGATCTTGATTGTAAGTACAAAAATCACCAAAGACACGTGACATTATTCCAAGCATAAATACATTGAGTAAAAATGTGATCGGCACTGGTTCAATAATCCTCTGATCACGTCAACTAAGCCCCACCATTAAATATAAAAGAGATGGTGTGATTCTAACTGAAAATGTAGAATGGTAATAAATGAACTGAATTTATTACCATCTTGTTAACTCAGTTAATTCATTATTGTACAAGTGGCAGACAAGTATGACATCTGGACAATCCTCAAGGTTATATTTCGGCCATTATACTGATTTATTCCATACGCATTTAATGCTGAGTGGAAGGCATTTAATACTAAGTGAAAGATATCTAATACAAAGTAAACCATCATACACATTGACATATATATTATATATGAAATCACTACTTTTTAATTATATTGACATTTATTTATTTACTCTATCTTATTATAAATACAACGCTTAGCACTAAAATTCAGATATGCTCACTATTATCAACTATACACTTATTATTTTCCAACTATTGCCTTCAAGCCTTTTCTGACTTTACCATTGGAGAGATTCTGGTCGGGAGCTCTCGTCGGCGATGTTCTCTAACTTTTCTTATTTTGCAGGCTTGATTCAAACTCATTCAATTGACAAGGTGAAAACGCGCGATGGTATTTTTTAGTGCCGCACATTTAAAATTACCAAAGACACATTGCACTATCCCGAGCATAAATACATTAAGTAGGAATGTGCTTGGCACTAGTTTAGTAATCCGTTGATGACGTTAGCTGGGCCCCACCATTAAATATAAAAAAGTTGATGTGATTCTAACTATAAATGTAAAATGATAATAAATGAATTGAATTTATTAATAAACTAAATTTATTACCATCTTATTAACTCGGTTAGTTCATTACTTTACAAGTGACAGACAAGTATGACATTTGGACATTTCTCAATATTATACATACCCATTATATTAGTTTCTCCCACGCGTATTTAATGCTGAGTGAAAGGCATTTAATGCTGAGTGGAAGTTATTTAATACAAAGTAAACCGCCATATACATTGACATATATATACTATATATGAAATCATGACTTTTCAATTACTTAGAAATATATTTATTCACTCTATCTTACTATAGACATAACACTTAGCACCAAAATTCAGGTATGCTTAGTATACGTGTTATTTTTCAATTATTCTCTACAAGTCTTTTCTGACTTTATCATCGATAGGATTCTAGTCAGGAGCTCTTGTTGACCATTTTGCTCTTACTTTTATTGCTCTACAGGATTGATTCAAACCCATTTAGTTGACGTGGTGAAAATGCGCGGTGATAATTTTTTTATTATCACATATTGATCTTCAATGCATAGTCGACTCGCTCTGTCAAGATGATGGGTTTATGTTGATTTAAGCTTGTTGCCATAGCAGATTGTTATTACTTTGGTTCTATGATGATTTTCTCATTTTCTTGTTTTTCATGTTTCTGTTCATAGTTATTTTTGCTTATTCTTAATCGAGAGTCTTTTTCCTACATGTCTCTCTTTAGTACTCTGCTCATTCAAGTATAACCGCAAGAACCGGAAATTGATACAAAGTAGTTAGGAACCTCATTCTTTCGTATCAGAACTCAATGGCTATTTATTTATTTCGTGGGTTTGAAATGGTATTATTTATGCACTTGGACTATTGTGTAGATCTTGCTATTTTGGGATCAGAGCTGAAGTTTTTAACCAAAATTAGGGGCTATTTGAAAATATAATTTTTAGCATTTTTTGGTATTTTTTCTATCAAAAGTTGATAGGAGAAATATTTTTGTATGCTTGGTAAAATAAGTAACAATTTTTAATAATTTGATAAAATTTTTGATAATTTTTGGGAACTTTTTGTGTGTTTAATCAAAATTTAGAAAACTTTTAAGTTGAACAACTTACTGTTATTGAGTGGAAATAGGTAAAATTTGATGTTTTGCCAATATTCAAATCTCAAAAATTGATAGATTTATTTGAAAAATTACTCCTTTAAATGGTACCTAAGAAGAGAAAAGAAAATAAAGGAAGAGAAAATAATACTTGAGCTCAACTTATGTTTACCTCTATAAAAGATTATTTTGTTCATTAAGAAATGAAGTTATGCAAGAACATAAATTAAAACTCAGTTTGGTTTTTTACCATAACTCAAGTTTTATTTAATGAGCTTTAGCTTTTGTAAAATTAGAACATTACTAGAAAGGGAAAAATGCTCGACTGTCTGAGGTGGTTGTCTATAGCTCTTGAGGCAGTCGTATATGATGTAGCTGACCGCTTAACGACTACTTAAAGACAGTCGTGGATGCCATGGTCGGGAAAGGTTATACACGATCACATAAGACTATCGTGAAATTTCTCGACCACCCAAAGTGGTCGAATATTAATTTTGGGTATTCCTTTTTCCAATAGCCTTGAAGTGGTTAGCTTTTCTCTTTTAACGATCGCTTCAAGGCCGTCGCCAAACATGGCAACGGGTAAAGGTCTTAAACAACCACCTCGAAGCAGTCGTGTATACTACTTTTTCCACACCCTGTATATTGTTTGCTAAAACCAATGGAAACTTGTATATTCATATAACCAAACCTGTACATTGACACATTCCTAATTGAACATTCACATAAATCATACCATGAGAAATGAAATTATCCACAAAAACCTAATTATTTACAAAAGATGACTTTCTAAATAGTTATTACATTAATTTTACAAAAGATAACAAAAAATATTTTCACGGGAGGGTCGGAGTCAAAACCACATGAAAACCTATCAAACCTAAAATTGATTAACAAAAAAATTAAATCCCTAAAAGTTAATAAAAAAATAACTTGTAAAATCTTAAAACTTTAAATTTAAAAGCAAAATTAACTTGTAATACTTTATATTTAAACAAATTAAAACAATAAACTTATCAGGGTGATCCATAACATGAATTTCTGCACGTTTTGTTCTTGCAAGGCCTAAATGGTTGGAACTTGCTGCTCGTTAAGTTCCGTCCAGATCGAACGGCGCATGCTCAGTTTGAGCAATTGAGTCATCCGTAGCACGTTTCTAAGTTTCAAGCTTCGAGTAAAACCTACTCGAGCCATTTTGGGTGATCCGTAGCACAGATTCCTGTGTGATTTGTTCCTACAAGTTGCAAGTGGCTGGCGCTCGCTGCTCATTAAGTTCTATCCAGATTGGATGACGCATGCTCAGTTTGACTAGTTGAGTCCTTCGTGGCATGTTTTTAGGTTTCAAGTTTCGTGTAGAACCTACTCTGAGCCATTCCGAGTGATCTGTAACTCGGATTCCCACGCGATTCGTTCTTGCAAGTCCTAAATGACTGGCACTCATTGCTCGTCAAGTTCCGTCCAAATCGGACGATGCATGCTCTGTTTGAGTAGTTGAGTCCTCCATGGATGTTTCTAAATTTTAAGTCTCAAGTTGTAAGTTTCATGTTTCAACCTTTGTTCAACCTATATTAAAAGGTTAAAGTTGTAAGTATCATGTTTGAACCTATGTTCAACCTATATTTAAGTTCAAAGTTGTACGTTTCATGTTTCTATATTTGACTTTACTTTACATTTTAAGTCCACGAGTGGAACATCACATATATAGACACCTACATAGAAGTTTGTATATTTTAAAACAGTAATATAATTTATTCAAAACAAAATTTATATATGCAGTTGTAAATAATTAAAATCGTACCTTATCATGATCGTCTCGATGTACTGGAGGCTGGGGTGCTCCGATGTCATCATCGTCATCCTAAATTCAATAGTTCAAAATTTTAGTTATTCCAATTTTCTATAAACAAAATAACAAGAAATTTTTATTAATGTATGGTTAATACAAAATTTCTTACCAGACTAGAATGTTGTGGGTCGTGGAACTCCACCTGTAGCTGATCCCGTGTGTGGTCTATACGCTGAACTATCTCATCTCAAAGCTCATCAAGGACCTCAACCCGAACCTTTTCCTGAAGCCCAGCTTGAACAGAGGCATGGACCTCAGTTCGAACCGAGGTAAGGATCTTAGCCTGAACCTTTGCCCGAAGCATAGCTTGGACCTCGTCTCGAATCTCGACTGAAGATGATCGCGCAAGTCAGCCCGAAAGGTGTCTAGGCGAGCGATAATGATGGCCTCGATCTCCTTATTCGTGTGCCTCCGGGAAACGACAGACGAGGCAGCTGCAGTGTTTGGCCGGACCACTAACTTAAGTATGTCACTGCCAACGCCATATGCATAACCATGCCCATCCTGGCCTACAACCTTCGCGAAGATGGTATCGCACCTCTCAGTCAAATCTTGCTCACCCTCGGGGAGCTCAGCCAGGCGTGCCTGTACTGCATCAATGATTGCATATTCTTTCCAATACGTGTAGTTAATCGATAGGGATCCCCTCCGTATGCATCTGTACCAAATGTAAATTAAGTTATATGATATGCAACAACTCTTAATGCATAACAAAAATTACAAAATTGAGTATTAAAAATTGCAAAATCGAGTAATGAATTTATATACGTCACGGAGTGTATCCTATATATGCCTCCTCCTTATCATGTGAAGCGAGCCAAGGTTGGCTTGATTCGCTGAGTTCCTCAATGACTCAATTTATTTTTACAGAATTATAACCAATTAATAACAGTTGTAGGCAAAACCTTAATTGTAATAAATCCAAAATTTTAATTAAAGCATACCTGAGCCTCATTGCTGGACCAGTTGGAAACGAGGTCTGGTCATTGCACTGGGACCACGCACAATGGACATCTAGAAAGGACGTCTGATGTTCCCTCAAATGGTGTGAAATACTTCTTTTCACGCTACACGTGTGCTCTTTTCACATTTTTCAGCATTTGGCCATACAGACGCGCCGAAACTCAGGTGGACAATCAACCACATTATCCTAATTGATCATATTGTGATATATTATTGAAAATATTGCATAAGAAATGTATGAACTGAAATGCGTTAAGTTTTCTTACCATAACCTCCTATTAGATGTGGTCTAAGGTCTCGGTGGAAACTGCCGCCTAATCCATGGCAAATATAGGCACAACGAGTCCATCACAGACCATCAGGCGCAACTGCCTAATAAGGCTACTACCCGACTTTCCCATAGGGCGGTGGTAGTTACTGAACTCAACCTAAAGAGGTTGGTCGCTACCCTAACCCTGTTGGGGGCAGAAGGACCTCTCGTAGCATGAGAGGCTACTATGGTACTTTTCGAACCTACAATTATTTATTTCAATTGTCGAATTATGATCCTAACCTATGAAATTTAATATTGTTAAAAGTTATGTAACACATTTATGTATCTATAGAAACATGTATACCTAACGCAGTTAAGATACTGTAATTCGATGATAGCGTCGTGAGGACCTTGGGTACTCCAGTCGAAGAGGATGCAGTGGTGTGTGGCGGTGCTCGATGGGGCATCAATGTAATGCGACGCCCGCGGCTGGTAGTGGGTAATGTGGGTTAGGTGGAGCCTGCTCCTGAAAATGGGGATATGGGTCTGGTAGTAGAGTAAGAGAATAAGCGAAGTAAAGAGCAGGATAACCCCGAGGAGACATAAATGGCATGGGTGCAAGAGGCGGAGGCCTGTTTATCTGAGGCTCGTCAGATACCAGAGGGGACCGGCTAGGGGCGAGTGCCTCAGCGAGTGGCTATAAGCTCCGTGGCCTGGAGGTGCAAGAAGGTATAGGTGCCTGAGTGGTTTTTAGCTCAAGGCATGGCTCAGTGTGATCGAGGGCCTGGGTGGGATTAGGCGCCTAGGTAGGATCAGAATCAATATGGGCTTGAGTATCGTCAACGGACTGTATAGCATCAGGATCAACGTGGTGCTCTATATCCGCAGCTGCCACAACTGCTGCACGTGCACGGGTCAAGCGTAGCTACTCACCCATGATAGGTGGACAATCTCTCTTCCTACCACGTGCCATATAATAACTCCTATGTGTCGAAAAATGTATTAGTTTGAAATCTAAATTTAACAAATTATAAATAAACAAGGAATAGAAACTAAATAATTTGAATATGGTGCAATATCCAAATACATCATGCAACTATATATTCAATTGTATTTCCTTCAATTGTTTCTCTAACTCAATCGGCATTCTGCTCACGTGCTGGCATGACGGTGTCGCTGAGTTCTTGCTATGGGTACTTTTCTACCTCTAAATCGTCGCAATCAATCCTAGATACCCCTTCTTGACATTTTAACTGTAACGTGCTAATTTGGATCCGCGGGATCCTCGACGAAGTAAACTTGATCAGTTTGGGATGCTGAATGTATGGTTCATTGCTGATCTTATCCTCTTTATACAAGAGATTGTTGAAGTTCACCAATGTGAAATGAAAATCATCATTTTTAATATCGTGCATGGGATTAACTGTTGGTCCAACGTGTGATTGTATGCCATGAACTCTTTAATCCCTTGTACATATCGAGATGATAATCTATCTGGCAACTTAATCCACGTCTTATCCATCCCTTCAAGATCAGCATCATCGACGTACTAAATAGGTGGACGAAATGTGTTCAAGTAATTTACTAGTGAAACCTACTTGACTGTTCTTTAAAAAAAAAAAAACATAAAACTTTTCACTAAAGGGTGGTTAATCCTATACCATTTGAGAATGCACAATCCAACTCTTACTCAATACCCCTAATCCCATATTCTATTGTCAAATGAAATTTCAGCAACATCTCCATGCAGTTCTCTCTAAGTAAACAGCATATAAATGGTATTTTCCCACAATTATGCATGTACGCAGAGAACAAGGGGAGTAGTTACACTAAAATCGCCCAATATAGAACTGGCATGAGCAATATTGAGTATAAGATAGATAATTGCATTTATTACATTCCCAAACTGTACGAACTGGACAATTCAAGAATTGCATAAGTCAATTTGTTCATGCTCGTCACAAGAACAAATCGGGTCTTAAAGGCCCAACTGTCGCATCAAGTATGACCAAATCAACTGTCATCATACAATTCTCGAACGAGTCTAAATTTTCTTTTTAAACATGAAAGTATGCACATAAAAAGGTAATAACTAAAACAAGTTAATTATGCTCTCCTATTTGCCTGTGTCCTCATTGACTTTCTAATAGTTGTCGAATGGATTCACATAGGAATCCGTTTGCTCGGTTTGTTAAAAATTTTTTGGAGATCTATAGAAAATCATTTGCTCAGTTTTTTAAGATTTTTGTAGTTCGAGATTTGTAAATATTTGCAAAGATTTTTTGGACACTAAGTAACTCTAATTTCTAAAAGATTTCTTAGATTCTTGTAGTTCGAGGTTTGTAAATATTGAGATTTTTGCAGTTCGAGATTTGTAATAAAATTGAAGTCTAATTTAAGTTTAACCCTAAATAATTAACTTGTAACCCTAGTTGAATTTTAAGCTTGTTCGAATAATCAAGCAATTAGTATTAACGTATTTGAATTTTACCTAAAACTAAATTTAATACTAATCTAATTTTAAAGTAATTAATAATAGCCCTCATTAACCATGAAATTCAATTTCCCAAACTTTAATTAATTTTAACCTTAAATTAATTTTAAACCTAAAATTTAACCCTAAATTAATTTTAAATAATTAATAATAATCGTAATTGATTTTTATCCCTAATTAAATTCAACCTTAATATAGTTTTAAAATAATTAATTTTAATCCTAAATATAAATTTAACCTTAAATATAAATTTAAACCTAAATTTTTTCAAACTAATCTCGTCAAACTAACTAAATTTAAACCCAAAAAATTGCCCAATCATAAATTGTAATTTTTGTCTAATAAATTTATTTAATGTTTATTTAATTAAATTATTGTCTTATTTGCCTTAATTAGTTCAATTATTTGTCTTACTTGTTTAGTTAATTTATAGTCTTATTTGTCTAGTAATTTGTTTAATTACATTTTGTGTAATTCATTCATTTTCTTATCTGTCTTATTGAAATTATTGGCTTGCTGTTTACTATAATCAATATAAATTAAACGGTGAGAAGTTTAATGATTTTAAGACACACTTATTTTTAGATTTTGAGATTACTCATTTTATTTATTGAGCATTTTATTTAAATTTTTTTTTCAAGTATTTATTAAATTTTTAAATATTTTAAAAATACTAAAAAATGCTAATAAATTAACTTAATAAAAATATTTGAACAAAACTAAAAAATTCATTATGAAAATACTTTAAACAAATTATGAATTAAGCCTACTTACTTCAACCAAACTATTCATTCCATTTTACAAAATAATTGAGAGAGAAACAATAAACAATTTACTTGATTAATTTTCGATCCTTACAACTGAGAAACAATTAACAATTAACAAATAATTAATTAACAATTAAGAATAAACTAATTAATGTTTATTTATAATTTGAATAATCAAACAAAATATTATTAGCAGCTGACAAAATAAACAGTACTAAGATTAGTTAAATACTAAATAAACAAAATTAAAAAATAACATTCTATGGATCGTTAAATTATTCAAATAAATTCAAACAAATTAACAAAAATAAACAAAAATCAAACAAATTCACAAGATTTATAAACAAATTGACGAACTGCCAACAAATTCAAACAAATTCACAAAATTATTAAATACCAGAATGCAGAAAATTCTCAAATTACACATGCAGCTGCCAACTACAAAACTCAACTAATTAAATTCATTCAAATATACAAATGCCAACTGCCAAAACAAAAAATGAAATAAAAAAATTAAAAAAAAAAAAACTTGAACCGAGGAAGATGCTTGCAGAACGGTGGAAGGGAGCTTCCAAATCCATAACCCAAACCCTTCCTTCAACCAAAAATCAAACATTCCAAAAATCAAGCAGGGGAGAGGGCTGGATAGAGAAAGAGACATAGAGAGAGAGAGAGAGAGAGAGTACTTGACCGGAAAGAGAGTTAGGTATCCTCTAGTGACAGGGAATTGAGCGGCGGCGACGGGTGTGGGTATCCGGTGGAGTCGGCAAAAAGCAAGACGAGAAGAGAGCCGGCGACCAAGTGAAAAGAGAGAGAGAAAATAGAGGGAAATAAAGAAAAGCGTGGAAAGAGGGAGATTTGGGAGAGAAACATGGAACGTTTTGCCGACGGTCTCAAAGCAGTCGACTGTTTATTTGAAGCGGTCGTCTAAAGCAATTTTCTTAACTGCCCAGAGGCGGTCGAGTTTTTTACCATCCTCCTTTGCCATAACCCCTCGTAGTGAAAGTTAATTTATTTAATAAATTAAATAATAAAGTTTTCTCGAAATTTGAAAATTTTAATTTGATTGGATATGTTTAAAACATTAATAAGTTTTAATATGTTTAAATCTTGATATCCTTTTTCAAAATTAAATTTATACTTTTTATTCAATTTAACTCAAGAAATTTGGCTTTCATCATCTGTCAATACTTTACAGATTTCTGATGAAAATAGGTTAATGTCAGTTTCATGGCATTTTAATTTAGACTATTAAATTAAAATTTAATGATTTAAATATATTTATAATTTTTAATTTAAAAAATACACAAATTTCTTTAAATTATTAAATTTTAACTCACCAACTCAAATCGTCTCGTCACCATTGATATCAAACCAAGGCTCCGTTTGGCTTCACTATAAATTTCTAAAAATTATTATAAATCTCTAACAACCCATTTTTTTTTAATTTTCTTGCTATCATTAATTTAAAAAAATTTCAATATTTCGTTAAAAAAATAAAAAATCTGAAAGTAGATTAACCAAATGTATAAATTTTTTATACAATCATATTTTTCATGTCAAAAGTTTTCAAATGAATACCATTTTTGTTATTTTTTATGAATTTTTTTGAATTCATAGGAATGAATTTGGAAAACAGTTCTCAGGTTTGCTATTTTTAAAAAAAAAAAGACTACCAAAATTCACCTCAAATCATATTTTATCTCAATTTATTTTATTTTTTCTTATCCAAAATGAGACCCAAATATAAGTTGTCAAGTCAAAGAATCTAAGGTTTTGTTGGAGTAGAAAAAAAATTAGCTCTTTTTTTTGTTTGTGCAGTTGGCTATTGGTTAACTATTTTTTTTTTTTTTTTTGCTGTGTGTGTATTTGGGATGAATAAAAAATAATTTTTTAATAGTTAATTTTTTTACTTTTTTATTAATTTAATATTTTTATCCTCCGCGTTTTGAAAGAAATAAAATTAAAATTTAAGATGATCAAAATCAAGTTTTGTTCGAGGGCCTGACTCGGTGCTTTGGACTTTTAAAAGTGTCCTGGCCCTAAAAGTAAAATATGAATCACAAGTCTCATTATGAGCCCAGAATAGAATATAAAAAATAATACATAAAAATAAATATTTATAATACATTATATATAATTAAAATATTACAATATACACACACGCGCATACATATATATATATATATATATGTATAATATTTGTCTTAAAATAAATTCGTGCCAAGTTGGGATCAGCTTGTTTACATAGAACTACACTTCCCTTAATTTCTAATTCGGGGGCATTTTTATGCCCCAGTTGAAGTAAGAAAAAATAAGATAAATTAAGATAAAATATAATTTGAAATTAATTTTAACATATTTTTTCTGAAAAGTAGTAAATTGTGGGAATAATTTTTTAAATTCGTTCCCACGAATTCAAAAAAATTCATAAAAAATAGTAACAATGATACTCGTTTGAAAGCTTTTGACACGAAAAGTATGATTATATAAAAAATTTACACATTCGGTTAACCTACTTTTAAATTTTTTTATTTTATTAGCGAAATATTGAAATTTTTTGAAATTAATGATGACAGAAAAATTAAAATTAGAGGAATTATTAGAAATTTATAAGATTTTTAGAGGTTTATTGTATACCAAACCATCCATTTCTAATCATTTGGTGGGAGCATGAATAATAACTGTATTATGTTGCTGTTGATACGGAATAATCTGTGGACACTTGACGTCGTTTTTAGCACAAGTGAATAAGAGACGTGACATTTATCTGAGTGCATTGTTGATGTACTCGGCATTAGTTAAATGATCGAGAATTACTGCCCTCGTTGCATGATAACGTGATCCTAATTATAAATGTCTAATAAAAATAAATGAACAGAATTTATTATATAAGATTATTCTAGTCAGTTTGTTTCGTTATAAGTAGTAGACAGATGTGATAAGTAATAGACAAATGTGACAAATAGTAGACAGATGTGACATGTGGACAGTTCTCAAAATTAAATTCTGTCTAACCAGAGGCTTCTTTTGCCATGCGCATTTAATACAAAGTGGGGGTATTAAATGAAATGTGAAAGGCATTTAAGGGAAATGGAGGTTGTATATCATAAATCATAATTGTAATTTGATTTCTTATATATTAATTTATTCACTCCATCTTACTATAAATACACCACTTAACTCCAAAATACAAGTATACCCACTATTGTCAACCTATTACCCCACTCATTATTTTGCACTTTATAATTCTCTCAAAACTAACTTAAGTATCGGAGATTTTTTGGTCGAAGACCCTCTCTCCGGTCACAATCTCTGTTTCTTTTGTACTCGGTAGGTCGACAATCGAATTCTGGTTGACATGGCGAGCAGTTCTAACAATGATTTTTTATTATTGAATATTGCGATGGTACTTATAATCTATTTGTATTAAAATATTTTAAACTTTAATAAAAATAATAATTTATTTATTTCATTTTATTGTCAAATCAACATAATTAATTATTAATTAATGTAATCATTTTATATTAAATTTATATTTTTGAAATATGTAATATGGTATTAATGTTGCATTGTTCATGTCACGAGATTAACGTAATAATAATATGTCAATTGACATTAATTTGAAATAGGTAAATTATCTGACGATTTAAATATATTTATAATATTTTAATTAAAAAATATAAATATATTTACATCGTTTAATTTTAACCTAACAATTTTGATTTCAAATGGTTAAATCACTCAAAATTCACCCCAACGTTGATGTTTATACCACAGGCTGCTGAGTTGTCTCTTAACTCACTTTCTCGGAAATCGGAATTCGCAAAATCTTGGAATCGTAACTTGCCTTTTTATAAAAGACTGAGAGGACGGCGTTTGGATCCCTCAAAAATTTCAAAAAAATTAAAAAAATTTCGGGCTCATTTCATTTATTTTTTTATTTTTTATATTAAATTTATTTCTCATTTTATACTTATAAAAATAAGAAAAAAATTCAAAAGTATTTGGTCACTTATATTTTAAAATTTTATTTTAAAAAATAAAAAATAGACTTATACATAAAACAAAAAAAGACAAAAAGTCATTTTGAAAGTTTTTAATCTAAAATAAAAAAATTCAAAATAATGAAAACAAATTATTTTTCTATTTTTTTATTTAGAGATTTTTAAAACATAAAATGTAAATAGAAAACACAAAACACAAAAATAAATCAAATGGCACCTTCAAAAGCTGCGACGTTTTCAAATTCTAAAAAAATTTCAAAATCCGTTAGAACGGATTAAAATGATGCGTTTTAACGGATTTTGCCAAATATTAAGAAAAATTGATCTGACATTTATATAAAAAGTTACATAAAACTCTAAAAATTTTTTAAATTCTCCACTAAAATTTTACGACATGTCACTTTATATAATTTTTAACAACTTTATATCAATTCAAATATAAATATTCAATAATTTTTTATAATAATTTTTTACATTCTAAACCCTAACAAAATTCCACTTTTGGAAACTTTTAATTTTTTCTGGGCCTCTAAACGCAACATAAATAAATAATACATTTGATACCCATTAAAGTTACACGAGCATGCCTGGCGTAAATAAATTAAGAGTGCGTGTTGGACAATTTTAAAAATTTTAAAGATTAATTTTTTATTTCATTACATAAATTATAAAATCATAAATTATCTTAAATTATTTTATTTTATTTTATTTTTATCACTTCAAACATCTCCTAATAAGTGATGATAAAAAAATAGAAAATTACCATTACTCTTTAATTTTATCGCAAAAATTAAAACTACGAAGAGTTTTAATCTACTATGATTTTTTTTACTTTTATTGTTTTCTCTCGTAAATAGAGATATTCAGATAATATTTGTAGTCAGATGATATTTGCTGAATTAAACTTCTAAAGTCCCAAAGAAGTCTTGAAGGTGATGTTTGTCAGATTAAACTTTCAAAATCCCCAAAAACTCTTAAAGATTTGAAGACTAGAAAGAAAACTCGAACAAGAGGGGAATCAGATGATTAAGTTTTTTTTTTTTTTTTCTTTATTGGAATTTCATAGGTTGTAATTTATTTTTCATTGAAAAGAATAAAAATTAATTTATTCTTACAATTTTTTTGTCAGTTATAGTCTTATTATAAAGGGAATGTTTGGTTGACAAAAAATTGGATAAGAAGTACAATAAAAGTATAAATATGTGATATAAATGTGAAATGTAAAAAATTTTGATTGAAGAAAAGTACAAAAAAATAGTTAAAATTGGTGAGTTTTAGTAGCTTTTTTATGACACCAAACAGGGCCAAAATACATTATTATATTAAACAACTAGTATTGACCCGTGCGATGCACGGAATTGTATAACAATTTTTATGGACAAAATATAATGTTTAAATACATTACAAATATTTTAATAAAATTGCATAATTCCATAAAATAGTTAGAGTTATTTTTTTACTAAATTTTGATTCGATTTGATCTAATCTTAAAAAATAAAATTTGTTCTAGAATATATATTAAATTATAAACTTACCTAATTGATCAGATCTCCTTTTTGTTTTAAACTGTTTGTTAGTTTTAATATATATTTTTATTTTTTTAATTCTTGACTCATTTTGTAAAGTCATAAATATTATTAGTCTTAATTATATTAATCAGTTAAAAATTATCTATGACTAATTTAAATTTAAAATTAGAATCTTTTTAGAAATTTTTCTATAAATAAATTATTCACGAGCTTAAATAAAATTTCAAATTTTATTTAATTTTTTTAAATTTAAGATGGAACAAATTTCAGTTTTCCTTTTTTTTTGCATATTTTTTTGCGTGTTTAAGCAAATTATTTTAATTTTTATTAGTGTTCTTAATTTAATTATTAATTTATTTGAAATATATAAATTTTACGACTATATTAAATTTATAAGTAAGTGAATCACTTTTTAGAACTCATGAGTTTATTTATATGAAATTTATAAAGAAGTGAGCTTTTTTTCAAAACCTAACCAAGTGGATCCCTTTTTGAAACCCATGAGATTATTTACATTTATTAAATTATATGCCACAATTTTAGTATTTTTATTAAAAAAAATGAAGTTTTAGTATTTTAACAATGTGGAATAAATAAATAAAAGTTTTGTGAATGAGAAAAGAGAAGAAAATAAAAAGGAATGAATGAATTAAAAAAATAATTCAAAATTCTATAAAAAAAATAAAAAAATAGAATGGCATATATCACGTAGAATTAAAGTGAAGGAAAAGAAACAGAAAAAATATATTTGTTTTAGTATTATAGTAAATAGGCAATATAAATTTATAAAAATAACTCAAATATTAAGTATTATTAGTAAGTTAAAAATTATGACATGACCAATTACAATTTAAAATTATAAATTTTTCTAAACAAAAAAATTATTCCCAAACTTAGATAATATTTCAAGATTTTTTTTGGATTTTTAAATTTTAGCTTTTTTTTTTGTTTTTAAATTTAAGCTATAAAAAGAGTTATTGTTAAAAAAAAAAGTTATGTTTTTTTCTAATTTGATTAATATTCAATAATTTTTATCCAAATTAATTATTTAGTAAATTTCACAATTATAATGAACCAATAAATGAGTTTCATTTAAGAAACTCATGAAAATGGGTTCCGTCTCTGAACCCAATAAAGTGAGTCTCATTTTTAAATCCATTAATTCTTTTATATTTATTAAAATCACATGTCACAACTCTAATACTTTTATAAACAAAAAAAAAGTAAAGTTATAGTGTTTTATCGATGTGGGACAAAAAAAATAGTTTTGTGAATGAGAAAAGAGAAAAGAAGAAGATGGAATGAAGAAAATTAAAAAATAATTCAAAAATTTATAAAAAAAAAAAAATAGAATGGTGATTAAAAAGGCAGGCCATCTAAGATTAGAGTGTAAAAGGAGATGAGAGTAAAAATACATTTGTTTTAATATTTTAGTATAGATATAGATTAGAGTAATACGTGACGTGGCAGGGTAGGACTTCCGTCTACTAGTTTTGTTCTGTTTGGTTGGCCAAACAGAAAAGGCAAGGCTGCTTCCCATCAATGCACTGCCAGCCTGGAACCAGTTGCCCCTTAAATGGTTTAAGCCCGTAGGAAAACTCTACACTGGCCCTCTTCGTAATTAAGGGCTCGTTGGGAATGTCAAAAAATAATGGAAAATAATAAAAATTTATAATTTTATTAATTTTTTTAATACGCAGTCACCAAACTAAATTACATTCCTCAAATATAAATAGTAAAATTTTTCAATTTTTGTGCTAATTTTGAAGAGAAAAATTATTCGAACAATTTTTTAAATCTGTCGAAATAATTTTTTATTAGAATTTATTGACAAGTTTATGGGAATTATAAAAAAAATTATTAGAATTTGTGAAATATTATTACTATTTATAAAAAATTTATTAAAATTTATTAAAATTTGTTGGGATATATATAAATTTATAAAAATTTCATGAGCACAAATAACATAAAACGTGTTAAAAAATTTTTAAAATTTTCTACATTTTTTAGAATTTTTTTGGTGTGCCAAATACACTTTAAATAAATGTATATAGCTTTAAGATATTTTAAATATTACCATTTTATTTTATTTTATTCTTTAAACTCTCTATTAGGGTGTTTTGAATTAAATAATAAAATATAAAATTTTACAAATCACCACAAATATAAATTAAAAAATAATAAAATTTAAATTCTTTACCTACAGTATAAAACACGAAATATTAATTTTAACACGCCCAATTATCTTCCTGTTTGCTTTACTTAAAAACAAATATTTTTCTTGTCGAGGGGAGTAATGATAAGCGAAGCCCACTTTGTCGTCACTTCGTTTTTTTTCTCACTTGTAATTATGAACTAACAAAATGAATGGTGAATAAAATCATGAAAGTGGGTAAATTGTGATCTCGTGAACCAAACTCGGACAGTTTATAATAAAGTTAATTTAAAAATTTTTACATAAAATTTTTAAATTTATTTTTATTATAAATCACCGAATTTTAATCAAATAATTCACAACTTGATGTAATATAATTAACACTAAAAGTAAAGTTAGTATTTTCAAATTTTAAATCATCCGTCATATCTCACTCGAAAGATTTTCATAGTTAAAAATATAATATTTTAAACTGTATAAATAAAAAATAATAAATATATATAATTTTTATTACAATTTTATTACTATTATATCATTTTGATTTTTCTTTTTGATATAACAAAAATTATATATTTTTTGGGCATGGTTCGGTGTGCCAAGAAATAAAATAAAATAAAATAAATCTCTAATTATTTCTATAAATTATTAAAATTCTTTATTACACATTCTTATTTTTATTAATTTCAAAAAAATTAATATTTCGCTAAAAAAATGAAAAATTTAAGAGGAGATTAATCGAGTGCGTAAATTTTTTTTATAATCATATTTTTCAAGTCAAAAGTTTTCAAACGAGTACTATTGTCGCTATTTTATACGAATTTTTTTGAATTCATTAGAATTGATTTGAAAAATCGTTCTAAGAGTTTTGGTACTATACATATCCAAATAGACTTTTTAAATCCGTTAGAATGAATTTGAAAAATCGTGTAACGATTTATCACTGTTGAGAGATAGAGTAAACTATTGTATAGAATATTGAGTGTTGATTTTTTGAATCCGTTAGAGCGGATTTGGAAAATCGTTCTAATAGTTTATTACTTTTCATATTAAAAAATCGCGATTTGGAAAGAAAACACCAAACTTAACTCAAAATTACATTTTATTTTAATTTACTTTTTTTTTACCGCTCCGAGTTCTATTTTTACTGTAATTTCAATTCTAATACTATTACATCATTATTAGTTAGATTTGTTTGTATGTTTTTTAATGCAGTAACATTTTTCAATATTAAAAAATAGACGCCATAGCTGTCTAATTCAAAGTATCGAAAGAATCATTGGCAATTAGACACCTTGATTGATGGTTCCATCTCGGTCTCTCCTTCTTACAGGTGAGACTTTTTTATTTTTTATTTTTTCCTTAAAAAAAAATCAAAAGGGACAAGAGAGTGACACGTCAGAGTGAGTCAAGGTTCCATTTGCCAAATTTAAAAATAAAAGCACTTTGATGACTAATTGACTTTAGCAAAAATATCTACCTATTATTTCCGTAATAATTAATAGCGATTACTTTAATGATGGCTAAAACCAGAGTGCGTACACAAAACAAAGGGTCCTAACAAAGCAAAGTGATTTGATGCTCTGAGATTCCTATGGTAATAAAGTTTATTCCTCTAATAATTTGTTTTTCTCATGTAAATAAGGAACCGTTTGGTGCGTTAAAAAGCACAAAAAAATTATAATTTTCATTAATCTTTTTAATTTCTTTCATTAAAAAATTTATATTTTTTTAATTTCTATCAATATTTTTAATTTTTTAATATCTACTATTTTTTTCAAAATTTTTGAAAAATATACTGAACGTCCAATTTTTTATATTTTTTAGTTACTTTTGAAATACCAAAGGACGACTAAATTTATTAATGGTCTTAAATAAGAAAAAATTAATGAGGTAATATTCTGAATCCAATGAGTTTAAAGATGATTTTTTTTTTATTGACTACGAGAATGCAAAATGAAAGGTTGTATTTTCTTATAAAAACAAATCAGAACCGTTTAGCCTAATTAATAGGATTCTCTTCTTTTAAATTGTACTCGTACGGGATGGGCCCATTAATGATGGACGTGTCACTTTGGAAATTAAGCAAAATTTTATGTAAATTAATTAATTAATTAATACCCAAAACAGATACTCTCAAGCGGATTGATTTAAGGTCCTATTTGGTATATTCAAAAAAATCTAAATTCATCCAAATTTATCAAAATTCATCAATTATGGGGTCGTTTGGTTTGTTGAAAATTTTCAAAATATTTTATAAATCTTTGTTAATTTTATATCACATCAACTTTTTATCTCACTGCACGTGTTACAAACTCTCCTCAAACCATAATTTATCTCAATTTATTTCATTTTTCTTACTCCAAACAACCCCTATCTCTAATCAAATTTCATTACGTATTATTTTTATTGTACTTTTTTTTAACCAAACACCCCTAAATGATGTCCAACAGTGTATTGTGCTGTATCACCGCCGGATTTGAGGCCAGATGCATTTACCCCTTGCTCCCCCCTAATTAAAGTAGTGCGTGAATATATTCTTTTTTTTTTTAATTAAAATCTTGTAAGTATATCCAGACCATTGAAACTTAATTCAGGAGTTCTTATTCAATATTAAGGAGTTGTCGTGTCAATAATATTATAAGTGCGTTTGGTGTAAAAAAAATTAATAAAAATTATAAATACGTAATTTATATAATAAAATAAAAAATAAATAATTTTTAAAAAGTTTTTATTATTTTTCAACGAAACTCCCTTTTCATTGCTGGCCGGGCATTCTAACTATCGTTCACAGAATCACGCGCAAGCCGAAACCTCCGTTGTCACTTCAACATATTTTAGTATCTGGTGCTTAAAAAAGTGAAGTCAGAGAGTCGTCCCATGATGACTGAGATACTACTCATTGTTTAGTGTGACAAAAAATAACACAAAATGTAATTATTTATAAATTCGTAATTTATATAATAAAATAAAAAATAAATAATTTTTAAATATTTTAAAATTTTTTATTATTTTTTAGTGCTTCAAATACATTTTTAATTTAAATAATAAATAGTCATTTAAATTTATTCTAATTAAGATATTGTAAAAAAATAACAATCTTTCCTTCTTGGCTCATCGCACGCCTTTCTACTTACTCTCTCATATTTTAAAATAATCATTTTGCCTTTGAGTTATATTTTTTGTCTAAAAAAATGAAAAAATAAAAAACTCAATTACTAACATCATTTTAATGGGACGTTTGAAATGTCAAAAAAAAAAATAAAAAAATAAAAAATTAATGTTAATGTGATGTAAAAATGATAAAACTAATTAGAAGAATTTAATCTTATAAAAAAAAAAATTTTAAGGCGCCAAACAAGTCGAAAACCTAATAAAAAGGCGTCGTTACTTAACTCATAAATGTCACCACTGCTCACGACTATCACATTTTTATCGTTGTGGGCCACCACTTTTGTAATTGACTGCCAGCCATTACCGCCAGCTACTTGCCACCTACCGCCACTGCACGCCTGCTCGACTCACAAATATCACCAGTATTCAGCACCATTGGCCCGTCGCTGTTTTCATCCTCGTCATCCACCACTTTTGCAGGTGACTGCCAATCATCGTCATCTGTTGCTTGCCACCTTCAGCCCCATCGCCACCATACTGACCACCCTTCTACCGTCATAACAATCGGCCAATATTTATTGTCATCAAACGTATTTTTAAATTTTTATTTTTTAATTATTTTTTACCACGAAAATAAGAAAACTAAAAATATAAAACTAAATATAAAAATTAAAAATTAGTAAATTTGTCAAACCGACCTTAAATATTTATAAATATAATTATATATAGTTTGTGTAAGAACTAATATTTTTCATTTTTAATAAATTGGTAAATAAATCAATTAAATTTCTCAAAATAAAATTTATCTCAGAAGTTTTCAGAACAAAACAAATCAAGATTTGGTTAAAAAAGGTTTATTGAAAAAAAAAACAAAAAAACTATTGGAAAGAGCTGCAAAAAAGCCAGCTTCCTAAACCGTGCTGTGGTGTCTGCAAAGTAGGTACTGCTTGTTCATCCATAGAGCGAAACATCTTCAAATCACAAGTTCACACAGAAATTCTCAATCGCCATTACCAACAGCAGCGAGTTTTATGGCAGAATAGATTAAAGTTAGCAAATTCAAATCAATCAACAATACCTATATATATATATATATATATATAAATACATATACATCGCAAAATGAGCACCATGAAAGCCCACCACCCAAAATACTTCCCAAAAAAATAAAAAAATAAAAAAAAATATCTCCTAAGTTCCCAACCAAAACATTGCCACCATGAGAAAGACTTATTACTACGAGGCTCTGGCAAAATGGAAATCGCGACAGTGAAAAAACAGGGGGGGGGGTGTATCTCTTTCTTCTTTCTTGTTTTAGCAGGGATTGCCATCTGGGGAAGCGAAAAGGTGAGGCTCGAGTTTAGTCCTGCAAACAGGGCAAACAGAGTGCTTCGAAAGCCAAGTATCGGCGCATTGTAGATGAAACCCGTGATTACAACCAGGGACCTGCCGAGCCGGTTGGTCCCCCTCTATCACTTCCAGACACACCGCGCAGTCCGCCTCCATCGTCAGCTCCTTTCCCGTAACCTTGGGCAGCTTGTCGAGCTCCGATTCGGAAAGGCCCTTCTCCGCCGTCGGTTTTACCGGCAACCGAATCTCTGGCTGGGTGGTGCTAGCGGCGTACCATAGCAAACATACGTAAACCACGAACACAGCGCTCATGCCGACGCACGGTAGAAAGAGGGCCAGGAACACCGAAAGCAACATTTTTTTCTTCTTTTGTGTTTTCTATGCTCGATGGGGTTGCGCGCAGAAGCAGTTTCTTAATTAAGGGGTTTGATGATGATCAAGAGGCGGGAGGGTTAAAGGGTGGGGTGTATTGGACGCCATAGCGCAGGGTAAGGGGAAAGCGGGGGAAATCATATGGGCCCGGGCCGTAAGTGCGTGTTAGGCTGGATGGAATCTGGAGGGGAGGGGATTTGCGGTGGGAAACTTGAAATGGGGTTGGGTGTTGTTGAGCTAATGGTTTTTAATGGCTGTTTGAGGGTGACGTGTATTTATATCAGGAGAGTAGTAACGGCTCTATTGGGAAGACAAACACGAGAAATAAGAGAGGGGTGAGGACTTTTGTAGGCGACACGTTTCGTGAATGACAAGGAAGAAGCTTGAAACACGACTCGGATCCGTTTCGTACATCTACGGGCCGTCCCGAAATCTCAATTTTTGTAATTTTTTGGGTATTTTTTTTTACGAAAGATTGATAGTGGAATTTTTTTGGATTTGTTTGATAAAGTAAATAATAATTTAATAATTTTTAGTAATTTGTTGGAGGTATTTGGAGTGATAAAAATGAAATAAAATAAGATAATTTGAAATAATTTATGAGTTTATAATTGGTACAGTGAGATAAAAAATTAATAATTTTTAGAAATTTTCAAAAATTTTTCAGTATTTTACATCGCGTCAAACAGAGCCTTAATAACTTTTAACAATTTTTTGGTATTTGATAAATTGTTGACAACTTTTAGCAACTTTTGATAATTTTTTTGTTTGATAAAAATTTTGATAACTTTTGAATTGAGCAAGTTATTATAGTTGAGCAAAAAAGGCAAAAATTAGGTTCCATTTGTTTTGTATTTCTATTTTTTGTTTTTATTTTTTATTTTCTGTTTTTATGTATTTTATGTTTTAAAAATTTCAAAATAAAAAAAAATTAAAAACACATTTAATTTGATATTTTTTATTTTCCGTGTTTTAAAATTTTTCTTATTTTGGATTCAAAATACTCAAAATGATTTTTTCATCATTTTATATTTCATGTGTAAATATATTTTTTATTTTTTAAAATAAATTTTAAAAATATAAAAGACTAAATACGCAGCCGCGCGGTGAGCACATAACGAACTATTCTTTCGCCTTTTTTTAATCTATTTTTTTATTTTTAAAATTACAAAATAAAAAAAGAGTTCAAACAATACCAAATGATATCTTAGCCAAATATCTAATAAAAACAAAAGTTGTCCACCGCTGTTTCCTTGTATGCTCCCTACAGCTCTCTACAGTTGGCTTTTCTCAAGCCTCTTTCCTTTCTCCTCCGTCCGGTTAATCTTTTCTTTTTTCGGTATAAAAAAAATATCGCAATGCTTTCCAGCTATTTTGGTCTTTTTCAATTAATTTAAAATTTAATACTAATTATTTTCAAAAATTATTAAAAATAATTTATTGAATTTAAATATCAATTCTATAATAAATTTGACTAATTTAATAAGATGAGTTATGATATATTTAAAATCACTAAAAAATTAATTATTTAAAATTCTTTTTTAAAGTGAACGAAGGGTGACACTATAGACTATAATTATTAGGATAATTATTAAAAATTCAAGTATTACGGATAAAAATTAACTTCTGTCACTTATTTTTTTAAATCAATTTAACATCAAATTTATTGAGTTGAAATTTTGAAGTTTAGAGTGCGTTTTATTTAGTAAAAATCACTGAAAATTTTTTAAAACCTTTAAAAATTATTAACTTTTTATCTGACTGTACGAATTACGAACTCACAAATTATCTCACTTTCTCTCAACAAATAAAATGCGATTTTACGTTGATATAGTTCTATACCTGTCTGGTAAACCAAAAAAGGGGCAAAAAATACAATAAAAGTAAAAAAGATATGATATAAAGGTGATATGTGAAAAATTTTGATTGGAGGAAAGTATAAAAATTAGTTAAAATTAGTAATTTTTGATAAGTTTTGGTGTGACCAGATAGGCTTATAAGTTGATAAAAACTCTTATGTTTCATAATTGGTCCACATATCATTCTAATCTAGCACATATTTTTAAATTGAAAATTTCCATGATGGAGCACAATAGTATTATAAACATAAACAGTAGTGCATTTGGCTTGCCTTACCTAACAATTGTGATAATGATAAAAAAAAATCTATGGAAAACAATAGGCACCCGCTCGCAGTACTTTTCTTAGTCCTTGCTTTTTTTTTTTTTTTTTTTTCAATTTAGTTTTTGAAAAAATATTTTTAACTAAAAACTACGGCAGTAGTTTTGAAATACTTTGCAAAAGGGGCAATCGGCGGACATGGATGCTTATCCGGGCAATTGCTGACCCTTCTTTTCTGTTTGGATTGGCCCACTTGATGATGAAAGTCAATTCAAATCAGTGCTAATGTAACCGATACGATTTCCAAATTAATCATTCATTCGCCCTTTCCATATGCCAAAAAAGTTGAGGTTACGTTGTTAGGTAGCTAAAGCAACTTTTTTTTTTTTTTTGTTTTTTTTCTTTTTGTTTACATTTGATTTGTTTGAGGGCAAAAAAATAAAGAGAGGAAATTCAAAATTACATATAGGCACCGTTTGGCAAAAATATGTTCGCCATAAATCTACCGACTTTTACTATAAATCTATTAATTTTTAACAAACAAATACCAAAAATTATTAAAAATTAAACTTCCAAACGAATTCATAATAGAAGATGAAGTAAATAAAAATTAAAATTTAAAGAATAAAAAATAATAATTTATTAAGAAACATCAACCATTTTTTAACTCAGGCAAATAATAATGTGTATTTTATATTTTTTTTTTGTTATTTTCTCTTCAATTCTTTTTGTCCACATTAAATCTTTGATTTAAAATTAAATAAGAGATACAAGTAAAAGGGTCATTTGAGCCCATAAAAAAAAAATTGTAATTCTGCATATAGGGTTAACGCATGATACTTTGACAGTTAGTTAAGTGTTTGATAAAAATTTATAAAAGTTAAAAAAAAAAAGTTAAAGAAATTTGCTAAAAATTAGATAAAGTTGACAAAAGTAGTAAACTTTGATATAAATTAGTTTGGTTTTTTGTTGAAAAAGTTAGAAAAAAATTGATAAAATTTAAATTTTTTTTGAATTTTTTACAATGCCAAATACCACCTAAATACAAATGTATCTCCTTCAATTCATTTCTCAAAAGATTATTATTTCAAAAACAACTTTTTATTCTATTCTTACGATAAAAAACATTTTCCCAAGATTAAATTACTGCTAAGTACTACTGGATAAATAAAGTGAAATATTAGCAGTGCTAGTTACCGCTTTGAGTTTGAATGTAGAGGTCATTTGTTGGTTGTAATATATATATATATATATAATTTTTAGTAATTTTTTTAAAAATTATTTATTTGATAATTTTTAAATTTGAGTAATTTTTAGTAAATTTAATGCAAAAGTTACTTTTTTATCAAATAACTTAAAAATTATTAAAAATTATGAAATTCATACAATTTTTTAATGAAACTTTTGACCAAAAGGTTAACTAGACAAAACGGGCCCAGACATTGACCAATATTCGGTTGTAATAAACTTCCTTGGAAAGCTTTAAAGCAAATAGTACGATTAGTACTATTTCGTTTTGGTGAGGGGTCAAAAAAAGACCAACGTTGGAAGAAATATGTACCCTTCGGAGAGTATGATGTGTTCCTAACGTTATCTTTTATAGCAAATGAGGGGGAACATACGTATATTATATATGTATATATATCTTATCTTGATTACCTTTGATGCAAAGAAAAAGGTGGAACGGACCCTCTCTGGGAGAAATCTTGGGGGTACGTGCTGTTTCCAGATCAATTAGATCGTTCTTATTTAATTAATTGGTTATTTTTAAATTACGGCACTAAGACATTGTTTGAAAACTTTAAGCTAAATAGTTTATGAGATAAATGACTTATTTGTTTATTTATAAAATGATTAAATTTACTTTCTTATATTTTATCTTTTTTTAAAATTTTAAGGGTAAAAATATCAAATTAATAAAATTAAAAAGTTAGTTAAAAAAATTACCTTTTTCTCTTTTTAAATACAAAAGTTATCAATTTTTTTTATTTTTAAATGTAAAAAAAAAGTGATTTTTTTTATTAACTAAAAAAAACTATCTATTTTACTTTCCAAACTAACCCTAAAGACCCAGGGGCAATGGGGCCCTTAACCCAACAAAATTAAGGGACAATCTAGTACTTGAGACTTCCATTATGATGGAGTTTTGTGGTGTGAATTATCATCAACTTCTGATAACAAATTAAAATCTAGCACAGTGGACAAAGATTCCACTGTTGCGAATCTATACGTTTATATACACATAAAGCTACAGTATAAATATTATCGAGCGTATAAGACAACAAATTAAAGTGCAGTTTAGTAGGCTTCCGTTTGTGGTTGTGTATATATTATTTTACAATTTATTTTATTTTTATTTTTTATTTTAGAACATAGTGATATCTGTTGAAAATATGTGTGAAAGTTAACTTACACATCAATTAAACAAAAAGTGGATTGGACCTTAATAAAATTGAGTGGCTTACCACTTATAAGACTTAATATTTTAAGTGAATATGAGTCATTTAATATTTATTGAGTTTATGTGATATAATATGAATTTCGTAAATACTCTCTAACGGGTTTACATGCATGCAAGAATATTTCAGGCGGAATCAGACTCCTCACAATATCAAAACTCCCCATTTTGTTGTTAGTAATAATCAAAACCATAAACCACTCAAAACTATTGTTAATTTGAAGTGGTTTTTTTTTTTTTTGAAAATTATTGTTAATTTCAGTAAACTATTGTTACTCTCTAAAGATATTAGAAGCAGTTCTTGAAAATTACTATAAACTCATTTCTTTTAATTTTAATTTTTTTACATTATTTTAGTTGTCTTAACTCTTATTGAAGAGGTTGTGTAATTACAAGAAGTTAATAATAGTGCGCATTGGGTTTGCGCTCACGTTTAGTAATAATAATTATAAAAGGTGGTTTATATTTTGAGAGTGTTTAGTTTATAAATTTTTACTTAAAAAAAAAAACAATCAAATTGTACTAATCTTTTTTAACCCTTTTCACCAACCACACAATTAATTTTTATTATTTTTTTCTAACTTTTATTATTTTTATCAATCTTTTTCATCTATACCAATTTTCTCTAAGTTTTACCAAAGTTTATAAATTTTTTGCCAAATATTCAACACCTAAAAATTTTGCCACTATTAACTTGGCGTGCAAAGTTGGCAAAACTTTGACACTAGACATTATAAAATAAATCATTCTAATAATAAATTATTATTTATTAAAAGTTTAATTTTTATTTCAGTAAATTCAAATTTCTTTTATAACATTTATTATAAATTAATTTTTAAATAGATAAAGAGAGTAAGAGAAGAATAAATTTTATATTATGTATATGTATATATTTGTTTTATTTTTTTTGTAGTTGACGATATTTTAGTCTTAATAAAATTATATTGTAGAAAAATGTTGACTGTTGATTTTATTCCATTCAACTTTTTTAATGGTTTTTAAATAGAGCCCCTTTTAAATAGTTGAGAGGACAAAGCAATGGGCTTAATGATAAAAGGAGTGAATTGAAAATCAAATATAGTTGAAGAGTGTCAGTGTAATTAACCCTAAATTATATATGCGTATCTACTTTATAAAGAGATTTTTACAGTATGTTTAGTAATTCAAAAAAAAAAAATAAAAAGTAAATAATGAATGAAAAAAATAACTCTAAAATGGCATACTTATTCTACGTTGGGAAGAAAAATAGAGTTTGTGCCATGTATAACCTAGATAGATTTGGACTATGGAAGGACTCCAAAGACCACCTCAAGTTTTATGGAGAGGACGAACGCACTTTTTGGGCTTGACGCATAGCATTCGTGCGTGGGCCTGTTTGGAGTTTGTCTTATCCGTTTGGCAGAAATACAGTAAAGCCCAATTCAAGTCCAATACAAAGTTATTGGGGCGTTCAGCGCTCTGTTTAGGCTAACTTTTCTATTTTGAAAACAATTGGGCCAGCCCAATATAACATAATTTTCGATCTAGTCCAAATTTATCGGGCATTTATTAAACCGAAAACTTGGTGGTTTTAATACGTTCGTTTTGTGTAAAAAAGAAAAATAATAAATGTCAAATCAAATATATTTTTAGCATTCTTAAAACATTAATTTAAAATAAAAAACAAAAAATAAAAAACAAAAGATAGTAATGCAAATCAAATGCCAAACTGCTTCCAATGCCAAAATGGTTTATTGGGGGCCTGGCCCAACTATGTTTCCATTCCAGCCCAAACCCGGTTCGACCGGATTGGGAGTTAGGGCAACCGCGCTATAAACGCTGGAGACTTCACTGTGAAACGGTCGGGGCGTAATCGATGAATTGAGCCGGAGAAAGAGGGCTTTTCCTTCGTAGAGCGTAAAATTCTATATTTTTTTTACAAGGAAGAAGGTACGTAAATCGGATCTGATATATATATATATATATATATTTTAATTTATATATGGTTTTCTCTTTCTTAAATATAATCCAACTGTTCTCACATGTGTGTGTGTGTGTGTGTGTGTATATAAATACATATTCAAATCTGCTTTGTGTTTTTGGGCAGAAAATGGATCGGTACCAGAGGGTCGAGAAGCCAAGAGCCGAGACACCGATTGATGAGAATGAGATTCGGATTACGAGTCAGGGGAGGGTGCGAAACTATATCACATATGCTATGACTCTGCTTCAGGTATTCATTTTTTTTTTTTTATTGTTAATGTGTGCTTTGTGTAGAATTGCCTTTCTCTGTGATAAAATCGTATAACAATGCTTTGCCAAAATTCTCACGCATGCTTATTGCCAGTGTAATCGTACGGACAGCCTGTCATGTTTATGTGGTTGCATGCGCTGATAATTGGTCGTCATTAGAAGTTTTGGATCTTATTCTGACTCCTGTAGCTGATTCTATCCTGATATTTTTGTAAGAACCAATCAGCTGTATTATTTTCGGATTTCTGTTGTAATCATGATTGGTAGCTCTGTTTATGGATTTGGCTAATAAGAGCACGAGTAGAACAGGTGGGTCTATGTCAGGCAACCGACATTCTCACACCAATTCCTAGAATGTATGAATATTTACCCAGCAGTTGGAGGGTTATGCGCATATGAATGTATTGTGTTCTGTATAACAGTGAAACAATGGATGCTAGTATTATTTAGGGATTCCTGTACGTATGAAAATCAGAAGAATTATTTGTCCTCAAATATTGGTTTTTCTTCTTTTCCATTATGAGATATTATCCTATTGTCCATGTTCAGACAACATTGAACACATGAATTAGAGTGGTTTACCAAAGGGTTTCTGAACCATCGTTGTTTCAACTTTCACTTTCACTTTCACATATGGTTCTTGATTATTGCCTGGCTAACAAGTTAGGAAAAATGTTTTATATGAACTTAAGTTTGCTATTTTTCTCTTTAAGATTGAAGTATGATGTTGAGTGGGTTTGCCAATCAGAATCCATGTTGGCCAATTAGGCAACACATGCTCTCCCTCTCAACCCCCCCTCTTTCCATATTTTGATTAGGCAAATCAGAAGAGAGTAGAATGCAGCTAGTTGGATCCCAGTTTGGTTGAATCAGTTGAGGCAAGAGTTTACTACACTGATTGTGATTTATTCAGCACTTAGTTGATTGTCTTTGGGGTCTGCGGTGTTCCTTAATGGAATTGTTTTAGGTTTATTTTATCACTTGCTTTTTGCTAAATTTATTAGCATTTTGAAATTTGGATTAGCAAGTTCTTTTTTCTTGTTAGAATGAAGCATTTGTGGTGAACACTCCAGCATTTCTCACTGTAGTAAGACCAACAATACTTGCTCCAGTTTGTCACTGTTTCCATTTGACAGCCATAAGAAAACCAACATTGAATAATTTAAAAATCCACTACTTTTGATGGATAAGTAATAAATGAAATGCTTTGGTCAATTCATTCGAATCATTCCTATTCCTGGTTTTTTTTTTTATTTTGAGTTTATTGGCTGAAATTGAAACTTTGGCACTTAAGTTCCCTATATTTAATTGTTATTCTCACTATGTATTCATTCTGTGGGCTTGCAATATGCTTGGTGCCATGTGTTACTTGTAACCATGCTTGCGTCTTCAGGTTGATGCCCGGGCTGTCAAATCTGTCTTCAAAATAAACACTTGGTATTGTTCACACACTGCATGATAAATGTGCACTAATGTCTTGAATCTACAGAAAAATGTCCTGTAGACTTCTGTTCAAACAGCGCATCATATTTATTTTATGGGACCCTGTATACCTGGGAGACGGCAACGTCATGATTTGCCCTAGCTTTATGTCCCAATACATATGTATTGGGGCTTGGTCTATATTAGATTTAGTGCTTCTTCTAGTACTGTTCTAGGAAGATGATGAATCGGTGTTGATTGCTAGAGATTTTTGCAACTAATATGGGGAACTGTATGGATACTAAATCACTAATCCTATGCCGTCTTTTTTATCAAATTGCATGATATGGACCTAATCTCATGACTTATGATTATTTTTAATGTTTTAAAGCCTGTGATTGGAGACTTAAGATGCTATCACATTTTTATAGGTTTTTTTTTTGGTTTGATATCTTCTATTTCTTTTGTTTGATGCAATACTTTCAAGGAAAAAGGTTCGAATGAGATTGTGTTCAAGGCCATGGGTAGAGCTATCAACAAAACTGTAGCAATGGTGGAGTTAATCAAGGTTTCCCTTTCCTGTGCCTTTTCTTTCCCACCTATTTGTTTGTTTTTTAGTAAGTAGTATGTACATATTATTTTATGTATTAGTAGGTTCCCCCCTCCCCCCTGCTGAGCATGGGCGGCAGATGAATATTTAATATCTTAATGAAACTGTAATACAGAGGAGGATTGCTGGTCTTCATCAGATTACATCAATTGGATCAACTGATATAACTGATACATGGGAACCCCTGGAAGAAGGCCTCCTTCCGTATGAATTCTCTGAACCTTAAATTGTTAATGAGAGTGTGTTGTCTCACAAATTTTGTAACGGTCACTGGTCTCTGCATCTGGGATTGCCCGTTGTAATAAAATTTGTCTTTGAATTATTTTAATACAGCTCTTAAACTGTTACATATATATATATATATATATTTTTTTTGCAGTCTGGAAACCACAAGGCATGTTTCAATGATTACAATAACTCTCTCAAAAAAGGAACTGAATACATCCTCCGCGGGGTTAGGACATGTCACTTTATGATTTTTTTTTGTAAATTTGTGTTCTTATTTTCAAATTACATTGATATTATTTTTGGGTTCTTTTCAATGTTGTATTTGGTTACTGGTTGTTCCAGGCCCTTTTCATGTCATGTATAACATGTTCCTGTAATGATTGTTGTTTGGGGATAAGTTCAATTAATGATTTTCATCAATCTAAGTTCATATTGTTTCATATCTTAGATTCAAGAAAGATCATAACATGTCAATTTCACATGAACTGCTACCTGGTGTGCAGCTACCAGCCTCCACTACCAGCTGACCAGGTCAAGGCATCGATGGAATTTGATTACGAAGGAGGTAGTACCAAATTTATAATTCTGCACTTTTTTTGATTATTATTGATATTGCATTTGTTGTGACATCTTTTATCATGCAGAAGGAACACCTGCTGGTCGTGGGAGGGGTCGTGGCGGTAGAGGGAGGGGAAGGTCTAGAGCCACATATGGTATTATATTAAATAGAACCATTTTGATTTTTATTGCCTTATTAATTTATTCCTGAAATTGCAGTTGATAAAGATTTTACTGAGACAAATTTGTGTCTTGATCTTCTACTTCATTGCATCAAGCTTTTTTGATGGTCATATTGAAACGAATTTCAAATTTAAAATGCTCCCTGCTTAGATCGATGCAGTTCATAAGCTGATTGATGGTGGGATGATAACTTTTGAGATCTATTTTTTGTATGGCAGAACTTTAGAAATATGAGAGCTCTTGGTTTTGAATGTAAATTGGTTGTATTATTTTATGACATTGCTCTTACACTTCATTTCAGGCAATGGATTTGTGCCTACTGAGTATGAGGATGGAGGTTGGGATAGGACTCGTGGTTATGCGAGGCCTAGGGGTCGAGGAAGAGGTCGTAACTTCCGTGGCCGAGGCCGAGGAGGGTACAATGGTCCTCAGGTTGATTTACAGCAAGAAGGAGGTTACAATGAGGAAGTTCCTGCTCAAGGCCGTGGTATTGCTTCATATAATTGTTTCTTGTTTTCCATGGGACTGACCAATTTTCTAGTCGGTTTTGTCTCCTGTTGCTAGACCAACCCTTCATAATTGTTCTAGTTTAGGGGCCTTGTATGATTTCCAGCTGATAACTGGTCTAACCTATCTTGCATCATTTGATTGATTGGCTTTGGTTATAGTGGGAATGTGGTCCGATATTGGATTATTGGATCATGCCATGTTACATGGACTCTTGTAAATGTATGACGTACCTATATCGGATACTTGACACTTGGACAAAAATAGTCGGGCAAGAGTATGGTATACATGTCTCAATATAATTGAATATTCATTCAAATTTAACATTATTTTTCGTATATAATATTCATTCAAATTTAACATTATTTTTCGTATGTAATGCTTGGAATTTGGAGTACAACGGAATTTTGTTAAATACCATATTATCTTGTAAAATAAAGTAATTTTATTAAGTATATAAATATTTTCCTATGCCCGCATGTTCTTGAACAAGAGAATTAATGGATCCAACTGACATTTATCTGTACCCAATGCCCGTACTGAGTCCATGTAACATGGGGATCTAGATTAGGATGAGTATTTGGTTCTAAATTTGGTTGTCTGGTATTGACCCAACTTTAGAGCTGACCTCATTTTGTGTATGCAGTTGTTGTTTTCATTTCCTATTTGAAACATGTCATAAACAAAGTAAACAAACAAAATGATGGCCGGTAGTCTAGTTTTACTCTACTTTGAGAGGGAGAAACACAGGGGGCCTTTTTTTTGGGGGGGGGGGGGGTGGCATTGGTGACCTACGTAGTCTTGTTTATTTTGTCATGAAAAACTCTCTAGTTCAAATCTTTACGATAACTGCAGGTCCTTTTTCATTGACAACTTATGGGTCTCCCCTTAAAGTTATGAACCCGTCCTCAATCTAGGTCTGTTAGTACCTTGTTAGATAGTCACTTTTGCTTTCTTTTTTGTAATATACGAGAACTGGTAAATGTTAATTAGGCTCTATGACACATACCATAACCATTTTATGGGCCCAGTACCTTGTGAATTATCTATGTTGGACCATGTTGTGGAGAAAATCCTTCATAGATTAGGGATGAATTTTAATTCTTGGCAAGGCCATCAACAAGAAACGAAGTAAAATTAGGGGATTATCATTGTTGTCAGCTTTCCCTCCTTGACTTTGTTAAGGAAATGGTGCATGTGGGAATATTGTGTCGGTTTGTTTGTAGAATAGAGATTTTGGGATCCTGAATATGTGAGAGAAAAAACCTTGCGTACATTTCCTAGATTTCCTTGTCAAATTATATAACCTTTTTCTGAGAACAAATATGCAACTAAACTTGACTTCACATCATTTTCAACTTCTTTCTGTCCAATACTTCTTTTTATTTTATTTTTTTCTTGTAAAACTGCCTGGAACTGTCCAAGTTCATGTGTCAAGTATGATGTCAGTGGTTCATATATTTCCTTTTGTACATGTAGGTCGTGGCCGTGGGAGGGGATACCGTGGAAGGGGTCGTGGCTTCAGATCCAACGGGCCGATCCAGCCAGTTATGGGAGGGGCTTAAGCTGTTCCCCTTCGAACACTGCTGGTTTCTGATTGGTAATACCTTTGGATTGCCTGCTCCAAGCCTATCGGCGATTACCTTTCTAATTCTCTCAACTAATTTTTAGTTGTAGGAAGTTGATGTAGGCTAGTTTTGAACTTTTGACCTTCATCCTATATTTGGCAGACTTTTTCGTTTTATTTGTATGATCATTTTAAAAAATTTTGGTAGAGGTTGGTGGATACTTGATTAACTTTAATTATTTGTAATACTTAGTATTTTATTTTGATCATTATTTTGACATTTTTGGACATTTAAATGATTGGATTTGAGATTTAGTTCGGGCTGCGGTTTTCATTTTACTTTTTTGGGTTGAGTTAGTCCCGGATTTGTAGTTGGGCTTGGAGAGTTGGCCAAGGCTCAAACCGATTTCTTCTCTTGCTTTTCACTCGTCTCAAAATAAATTTGGGCAAATAGAGATCAGAGCTGTATGGTCACATTCTATGCTTCTCTAAGCACTTTTACTTGTACTGTTCTATTAACTGAACTGTAGAGCTCATCCATTTCATATCTCATGTGACCCTCGAGAGTAATTATCTAGAGTTGAAATGGAGTTATTGGTTTGACAAAGAGATTTATTATTTCTTTATTTTTTTTTATTTGTATGAGTTAAGATTGTGAGTCTTAAAATTTAGACTTTGTATTATTATTTTATTCGGATGTTATTTTTATGGTCCATAGTCAGATGTTATTTTGTAATGCGTAATGTTACGGCCGAATAAGTATTATTTGATGGTTGTTCTGTTGACAATTTATTGAATTGTATTATATTATTTTAATATAAGAATGAAGGATAGTATATATATAGCTCTATACCTATTGTGATGTATATTGTATGTAGTTCATTGATGTGACTGAATTTTAAATTAAAATAATTTTCAATTCAAATTAGTTCCCATGCCATCTATGCCGAGTATTTTAGCTTTGGGGTTGGCACTATTCTTGTGTAGCAAGCAACGCATTCTTATGTGGGTCGGGAAGAAGCCCGTAGCCGTTACTCAAAGGTGCGTACTGGGTGAAATCTGCCCCGTGGATCAAGTCAGTAATGACCCACGAGGTGGTAAATCAGTTTAGGCAAGCTCAGGTTGACCGGTTCGATCGAGGGGAGTTATTAGAAGTCCGTTAAAGCGGTAATCTACTCTTCCGAAGAAGAGTCAAACCTGAGACCGCACGCGGTCCAGACCTTTAAGCGCCCCCGAACTCCCACTCGACTACTCCCGAAGGGGCAGCAAGCAACGCATTCTTTTTATTTATCTTGTCAGGGAAAGTTATATCAGTGTTAATCCGGGAATTTCAAGCCATTGGATATCTTTCCTATTAACTTGATACACCATATTACTTGTTATAAACCGTTTGTACATTTGAATTGTCTTACAATTTTAATGATTGATTTAAGTTCAAATTTATATGCTGTTTATTGTATTTCCAGAGATTTTTTAATATATTTGTTTGGTCTCCCAGTTTCAGCAATTGACTGAATTTATAATTAATAAGTGAGTTGCACGTTTTTTCTGCATAGTTGATTGACGTTTTTGTTTGTTTGCATGATTATTTTGGAGAATTAGATTTTTTTGACCAAATTAATATTAATTATGTGTTTGGTTTGTAGTATTAAAATTCTAGATTATATTGTTTATCCCCTAAAATAACGGATAACGGATAAGTAATACTATGGACGTGATAATATTACATACTTTTTACTCTTAGATTTATTTTCTGTTAAAATTTAAAAGTTTAAAATTATTTTTTGTCACATCTTATGTTAAATTATATTTTTTATTTGACTTTATATTTCATCAATCAAATACAAAAATAATAATCTCATATATAAAATTAAACTTATGTTATATCTAATTTTATATATTATCTTATGCTATTATTTATATTCCATCATCTAATCTCTCAAATCAAGTATGTCCTTGGGTATTGTTTGTTCGGGAGATAAAATTGGGGGATTGGATAAACAGCTTATTATTTTTGACCAAGTTAATTTTAAGTCTGTACTTGGTTTGTAATATTTCAATTCTGGATTGGATTTCATATTTCTCAAAATGGTAGATAAATAATACCATGGTGGATATGGTATTACTTATACCACACTTCTAAATTTGTTTCTCATCAAAATCTAAAAATTTAAAATTATTTCTTATCATATCTCATGTTAAATCACATCTCATGTCAAATCAAATTTTTTATCTCACTTTATATTTCACGAAACACCAAAAAAAAAAAAAAAAAAAAAAATCCCACTTAAAAAATTAATCTCATACTATATCCAATCTCATATGTTATTCTATGATATTACTTATATCCTATTATCTAATCCCTCAAAACAAACATAACCTTAATGTTTTGAACATTATCTAGGCAAGTTTAATTCAGTTCTCTTTGGCTCTTCTTAGTGAAAGAATCGGAGTTACTTACCTGTTTAATTCCAACCATGTGGTAGTTAATGGTTTCCAATTTTTGCTCTCGCTAATTCGCACGAGTCTTTTTTTTTTTTTAAGGCAAAAATACATTTTATGTTGAATTTTAATAAAAAAATAATATTTTAATATATATTTATAAATATTTTGTATAAAATAATATTAAAATAAGTCTTTTGACCTTTTTTTTTTTTTATTTATGAATGTATTGGTCCTATTTACTTTATTTGTTGAATTCATAGGTATTCCTGTCAATAAAAAAGGAATGAATTTGGATATATTATTAAAATAGCAAATTCCGTTTATAAATCTTTTACATCAAAATTTGAAAAAATTTAATTAAATCAAATTAAATCATATCTTACCACGTGTCAAATAAAAGCTCAATTAAATCGATAAATCATATCTTGCCACATGTCTCGTGGAGGATTTCAACAAAACTGCACAATTAAACGAATCACATGTCGCAATATGTAACAAGGCTTGGCCAATTAAATCAAGCCACTTGTTAATAGGGCCCACTCTAAAGATAAGTATCATTTCTTAATTTTTATCTCTTAAAAAAATAAATAAGAGATAATTATTTAAAAAGTAAGATATTATCCAAATTCTTTGATATTATCTTTTATTTTATTTAATAAATAATAAGATAATTATCTAAGAGAAATTAAGTCTAGCTGTGACTCCCTCTCTCACATGTTTATAAATAGGGGTCACTACCAAGCACAAAGACATATTCTTTTTGCATATAAGGAGACTTTGCTAGATCAAGCTGCCAAGGTCCCATAGAATCTCAAGCAACAAGAAGACACATGTGTTAATTCGAAATCAAGATTCAAATCCTCACATCAACATTTTAAAGAGAAGAATCAGAGGATTTTATTTTTTTGATTGAAAATTTAGATATTATAATTCATCTTTTTTTACATCAATAAAATTTGATTTGTTACAGCAATTTCCTGTTTATTTTCCAAACACAAAATTTGTGTGTGCAGACGCAATTGGCTCACCATTCGCGACTTGATGGCTGCGCAGCAGATAGTGCCCGCTGGCAAGTCAAAATGAAATGTTCAAAAAACCTCGTCAATTTTGTCCGGAAAATAAACGACGTACGAACTCTGTTATTATTATTATTATTATATGGCGTCCCCATGACGTATGTGCTGCAATCATCTGCAGCTTTTTGGTCCTTATATTATGTTTATGTATCTCAGACCCAAGCTTAACTCTCAACAAGCCAAGCAAAAGAAGTAATGGAGATCAAAGAAGACATTGTTATAGTCGGTGGTGGAATAGCCGGGCTCACCACAGCTTTGGGGCTTCATAGGTAACATAATATATATACCTACATATATAGATATATAAGGCACCTCATTTCCAGTTCTTAGCTCTAATATTGATGATGGCTTGAATTTGGAGCTATTTGGCTTTTAATATTAACAGAGTAGCAATTCATTATTCATTTATAACTATGCAGGTTGGGATTGCGCAGCCTGGTGTTGGAATCATCGGACACTTTGAGAATTACTGGGTTTGCTCTTACGTTGTGGACCAATGCTTGGAGGGCGTTGGATGCTGTCGGCATCGGGAATTCACTCAGGCAACATAATCTTCGTTTGGACAGGTTTGATCTCTCTCTCTCTCTCTCTCTCAGTCTCTTTTATTTGTGTTAGCTCGGAGGAGTGTCCCTCAGAGCGTGATCTCAAAATGTTTCTTGTCTCTTACTGATCTATGTTGTTACAGGATTGAGGTTGCTTCTTCCTCTTCGATTAATCCCACTTCAGAGAAATCATCCAACCCCATTAAAGGGAAATAGTAAGTAGAATATTTTCATTGCTTCATAAATTATTATACCATGTTTTATTATTATATCATGTTTTTTCAAATAGATGCTTGTTCATAGTTGTTTTTTTAGCTATAATATTTTTTAATCTTGTTAGTGTTGAGAGATTAGTGCATGTGATTCCAATTATATAAGTAGAACTTGCTGCTAAAATTAATTTGACAAGAAATCTTTGTAATTGGTTAATCTTATAGTTGAAAAACATCAAAAGATACATAGAAAATGTATGTAATTTTATTTAATTAGACAACATTTAAACAGAGCCAAGAATCTCCAACGAGGGAAGCCGAATTAGTAAGGTGATGATATTTTATGGGAAGAAGAAGGACCTTCAATGTATAAAAATTGTTAACTGAAAATATAGGATATCAAATAAAGATTTTAAGAATGTATGTAAGAGATTTGTGAACTTTCATACTCCATACATGACTTTCTTCGAGTCCTTGAATAACTCTCCTCTTAATACCTGTTTTAATGCAGCGATAGAGAATTGGAAGTTCACTGCGTGAGAAGGAAGGAATTACTAGAGACCTTGGAGAGAGAACTACCCCTTGGCACAATCCGATACTCGTCGAGGGTGGTTTCTATTGAAGATTCAGGTTATTACAAATTGTTACACTTGGCTGATGGAACCATTGTCAAAACAAAGGTATTATATATAATTTCATTGTTGCGTTAAATGCGAGCTATTTTGACATGTTAGATTAAAACTGATACTATTATTATTATTATTATTTGGTTTTGAAACATTGAAGGTGTTAATTGGGTGTGATGGAGTTAATTCGGCAGTGGCAAAAGGGCTAGGTCTTGAAACCCCTGTTTATACAGGGCGATCCTCCATTAGGGGTTTGGTTGAGTACCCAGAAGGCCACGGCTTTCAGCCAAAGTTTCATGTGTTCTTCGTTGGAGGTGTTCGATATGGTTTTCTTCCAATTACTGACAAGTTCTTGTACTGGTTTTGCACTTTCAATTCTTCCGCTCAAAGTGAGTACTCCATCCTCAATTTAGTTCCACAAACTGGATTGAATCGCCGTTAGACTTGCATATATATATATATATACACACATATAAAGGGTTAATTAATTACATTTATCATCCTTAATTTTCACATAAAATTTTACCTTACCTTGTCATCTTTTAATTATAATGTTTAACCCCTTCCACTTCCGGTCAAATTTCAACATCATCACATTTTTTTTTTTGTAATAAACAATGCACATATATCATTCAATTTGTAACCTGAATTCCACAATTTATATTGTGAAACTGTGAATGCATGATATATGCACATGCATTTTAAGTTATTATTGGCACATATACATAATTTTATAGATGGATGCCTAGGGGCCGATCCATTCACGTTGTACTCAATGCAAGCAATTATCCCCATTCACCTAAAATTATAATTAGATGCAAATCTATCTACATCAATATATATATATATATATATATATATATATTTTCTTCGCAGCAATCAAATTTACCAGGCCGGTTAAAAATTCCGGTCCGGCAGTCTGGCTGACATATGTAGTTCAGCTTCTGGCTTCTTAATTCACCGTTTTATTAGCAGATATCAAGTGTTTGTTTTTTTGAAGGTTGTGTGTGTGCATGTGTTAATTCCAGATGATGAAGAGATGAAACGGAACCCATTTAGGATGAAGGAGTTTATATTAAGCAGGATCGGCAACATACCTCAACAAGCATTAGCAGTTGTGGAAAGGACTGAATTGGACAGAATCACCAGTTCTCCGCTGAAACTAAGATTGCCATGGAATTTGTTAATTGCAAATATTTCAAAGGGCAACGTTTGTGTCGCCGGCGACGCCCTTCATCCGATGACACCCGACATTGGTCAAGGTGGTTGTTCGGCGCTGGAGGACGGAGTTGTTCTTGCTAGGTGCCTCGGTGAAGCTTTATTGAAAAAACCGAAACAAGAGGGCGGAGATGATGAAGAATATGAAAGGATCAAGAAGGGTTTGGAGAGGTTTGCAAAGGAAAGGAGATGGAGAAGTTTTAGCCTCATAAGCACTGCCTACGTTGTGGGTTTCTTACAGGAAAGTGGGGGAAAGGTTATGACCTTCTTAAGGGAGAAATTTCTTTCCGGATTCACAGTCGCCGCCATGTATAAAATGGCTGATTTCCATGTTGGCAACCTCGTCGATTCTTGAATTGGCTTACTTTTCAATATAAATATATATATATATATATATATCTATGTTTCTGGCAGTAACTAGAAGCTTGTTAATCTATTTTTGTTCCCTGTTGATCTATGGTTTGAAGTTTGTAGAATGAAGTTCAGGAACTTGTTGCGCCCTTGCTCTAATAATTCACAATGTTATTGCAGTCAGTTTCATATAGAATCTATAAATGGATCCTCAGTGATGGGCTTCCTTGATGGGAGGAAGACTATTTTCTATTGGCTATAATTATGAAATGAAATGAAGCCAACTAACGTATACGAGGAACTACTTTCCTTTAAAACATGATTTAAGGATTGGAATATAATGTCCATTTTCACGTTCTATTCTCATTCTTACTTAGTACATAGGTCTTTTTTTTTGGGTGAAACTCTTATTTGGTAGGTTTTTGAACTGTCAAAATAGTTATTCCCTTTTTCAATGGAAAAATGTAGTTTCCATACATCTATTCTCCCCTGGAAAGAAGAGAAAATGAAGGGAAAAAAAAAAAAAAAAAGAAAAGTTGAAATTAAATTGTGGCTACCATGTATCTACGGATTCTACCATCGACCCACCATCTCTAACACTTCTATCCACATCTCACATTAAAGTTTTTTTTTTTTTTTTTAATCTTATTTTATTATACTTTAATTTAAATAACTATTAAATATAAATATTTATTTCATTTTAATAAATTTTAAGGATAATTTTTATAATTTACACTTTGTTATATTTAATTAGTACGGTATGAAGTGAAATAAGAGATGTAATTTAATAAAAATTTGGATAAGGGATAGTTTTGAATAATTCATCAATGATAAAAATTAAATTTAAAAATGAAAAATATATGATATTACACGAGGGTGATACCGGAATTCCATAATGATAGGAGGGGTGTTTAGATTTATAAAATTATAGCTCGTAATGCGTAATATAATTTGAAATAAAAAAGTTAAATTTTATAAAAATATATAAAATTTCAAACGCCCCACCATTGTATCTGCGGACACGAGGGTTGGGACGTGTGCTACAGGGATTCGGGATTCTCCCTTTCCCACAAAACAAACAAACAAATAAACACACACACCCAGAAGGACTTGGGGCCCCAATCGAAGCCCAACTCATTACAAGCAAACGGTTATTGCTGATCTTCGTTAATCCATTTATTTTCCTTAAATATTTTCGAGTGCTTGTTATAAGGTTTGGTTCAGGAAGAAAGTTAGTTATTAGTTAGCTAAAAATAAGTTAGCTAAATTTGTGTTTGGGAAGGAAAAAAAGTGATTGTTTTTGAGATGGAAAGGTAGTTTTTTTGTTAATTTGACATTTTTACCCTTGAAAGTTTAAAAGAAAATTAAAATGTAAGAGAATAAAATTGACCAAACATTGTTAAAACTAAAAAAAAAGATGGCTACTAGCCGAGTTTTCCAAACGGACCCTAATTGAAACACAAAAATACTGTATGATTATTTCTTTCACCCTTTAATTTGCATTTAATATTTATATTTGGGTGTCAATCAAAAGAATTAGTTTAAACGGAAAAGAATTTGAGACCTGGAAGTTTTGTAAGTAGAATTCGGACATCGATCAAAGTTTAAATCATAAAATTTTTAGTTTTTTTTTTTTTTAAGGAAAGGTTGAATTAATTATAGTTAAGAGTAGTACTGTAACATTGTTCTATATTAATTATTCTAAAATGATATTTATAATATAACAGATATGTAGGTGTCATTGGTGTAACAAAAAAAAAACTTTACACAAAAAGTGCAAAACGATTGAAAGTTATTTTAAGTTTTTTTGACAAAAAAACAAAGAAAATTTTTAAATAAGAAAAATAAAAAATGCCAAATCTAACGTGTTTTTAATATTTTTAAAACATAAATCTCTAAAAAAAAAAAAATAAAAATACAAATTGAATGCTTGTTAGGGTTTCATATGCTTGCTTTGGGCTGATTTTTCCCATAATTGCATTTTCTCTGAGGATTACATTTTCAGATTACATTAGCTCACCGTTCCGGACTTTAATATTAATTATAATTTTTCTAGGACTAAATTCAACTAAGAAATACATAAATAAGATTTGATCCCGTCCCCCCTCCCCCCCAAAAAAAAAAAATCCTGATTTCTCTCCTGTTTGAAATTATATTTTTTTCTCTCTCTCTCTCTCTCACACACACACGTATGATTTTACATAAAATAAAAGTTAGTTTAATGGAAAAGGGGTGATATAATTGGAACAACTGTTTTAAAATAATTCAGAATATAAAACTAATACCAGGAAAAGTTGACCAGATACAATGCAAGCATCCACTCTTCCTCCTCCCTTTCTGATGTTTTCTCAAAGAGGGGCCAGTTTCATAGGCAAACATGGAGGGCCGCCGCCGCCGCCTAAGAAGCAGCGACGAAATAGGTTTTGTGGCATCCCCATCACATTTATGTTCTTATATTATATTTAGCTGAGGTTTAATGTTTATTTCCGCTCTCTTATTTTATTTGATTTTTTAAAAGAAAAAATAATTAAATGAAAAAAATTAATGCTTTAGAAAATAAATATTTTAATTTTATACAGTAAATGAGTTAAGAAATCTGTGTTAAAATCAATTTAAAATAAAAATTATTACCTAAACGGAAAGTGGGTGAAAATTTTAAGAAAGTGTGCATAATGATCCGTAGTCATTCTAATTACTTGTGCATAATTAAAATTTTATCCGTCATGGGTTGAAATTTTCTTTCCTATTTGTAAAGAATTTTTCTAATAAAAATATTAAATTTAATCTCATTTATTTTATGGCACTTTGAAATTATTATTTGATTAATGATTAATAACTACTAATGATAGTGAAATTTCGACAATGGTGACAGGCCAACTCACAAGGAATCCCCTCACTTTGGTGGACGCTTTCCAACGACTTTCTCATAAAAATTTCAGACAGCTAAACATTTTCCATTGGAGAATTGATAGCCGCCCACACGGTGCATCTTGTGAGGTCAAAAGAAACAGCCACTAGAGGGGTCAATCTTGACATAATTTTTATTTATTTATTTGTTGGCCAAGTCCTAATATTGATTGCCACGTGCTTGAATGCAGTCATATATCTCTCTCTGTGTGTATATATGTATATCTTCATCCTCCGCTTAATTCTAACCAAATCTAGAGGCAAGCAACTGAAGTCATGGAGATGAAGGAAGACATTGTTATAGTGGGCGGTGGGATAGCTGGGCTCGCCACAGCTTTAGGACTTCACAGGTAACAACAAAACAAAGAGGAAATAAAGTGTCGCATCCATCGCTTTATATGTGTTTTCAGTCCATTCTTAGCACATACACACACCACTGATGGCCGGTAACAGAGTTGCTCTATATATTCATAACCACGCAGGTTGGGATTGCGGAGCTTAGTGTTGGAATCGTCCGATGCTTTGAGAGTTACTGGTTTTGCTCTTACATTGTGGACCAATGCTTGGAGGGCGTTGGATGCTGTAGGAGTTGGAAATTTACTAAGGCAACAAAATGCTCCCCTGGATAGGTAATTCTATAAATATACTAATAATGAATCTGATGCAGACTAAAAAATTATGATATATACATGTGTATATATATATATATATATATTAAATATAAGTTTTATAAAAAATTATAATTATAAATGGCTAGAAATTTTAAATTTTTTTTGAAAAATAATTATAAAAAATCTTCGAAATTTTCTAAAATTCTCTAACATATTTTGTACTCTTCGTAAAATTTTTACAAATTTATATATATCTATATATCCCAATAATTTTTTTACAAATCAAAACAAATTTTTTATAAACCCTAATAATATTCCACAAATTCCAATAACTTTTCTATAAATTCTAAAAACATTTTAATCACATTCAATAAATTCTAATATAAAACATTTTCATTAGAATAAAAAAATTGTTCAAACAGTTTATCTTTTAAAAAAAATTGACGCAAGAGTTAAATGTTTTACTGTTCATTTATGAAAAACATAATTTGGTAGTTGTGCATCAAACACGTCAAAAAATTTTTCAAATCACAATTTTTTTTGCTGTTTTTTTTGTTATTTTATGTCACACCAAACGGACTTTATATATATATATATATATATATATCCTTAAATCATTATTTAATATTTACTAGCTGAAATTTGGGATGGACAGGGTCCGCCCAGGCTAGGTTTGGGTTAAATTAATTATCCGGTCACATCTAGGTTTTGAATCTCAAATTGATCCACGTAAACTCATTAGTTTTTTTAAATATATTTTAAATTATTGTAATAGATAAAAATAATTAAAAATTAGAAAATAAATAATTCGGTAACAAAATAAATATTGTTTATAAAAAATTAAAATAATCTAGAAATACATAAAATACTAAAAAATATATAATTTTTAATTAATTCGAGCTGAGGCTGGATTAATTTTTTCGATTCCAAGTCATCCAGCGTAATTAAATGTGCTTAAAGTTTATTTTATTTATTTATTTTTTATTTTTTTCAAATCTGAAAATAGTAAAGTTGGTCAGCTCTAAAAGTTACTTATGATGTTACAGGTTTGAGGTTGGTTCTTCTACTGCAGGTCCTTCTACAGAGACATCACCCAACCCAAAAGGGAAAAAGTGAGTAAATTAATGGAGCTAAATATCACAAAAACTCCTTTCAGTCTTACTTTTAGCAGGGCTATTTCTCTCAGTTAGATTACCCAAAAAAAATATTTCAATGAGTTTTATCTCCCACATAGTTGAGATATATTATATATATATTATAAAACACGGTTAAATGTTATGCAGCAACAAAAATTCGGAGGTTCGTTGTGTGAGAAGAAAGGAATTACTCGAGACCTTGGAAAGAGAACTGCCCCATGGCACAATCCGGTACTCGTCTAAGGTGGTTTCAATTGAGGAGTCAGGATATTACAAGTTGTTGCATTTAGCCGATGGTTACACAGTGAAAGCCAAGGTGTGTGTGTGTATGTGTATCACTTCATAAAGTTAATTAGAACATCTTAGGGAGTGGCTTTTTGTATCAAACTTTTCTTAACACTCGTTTGGCTTTGAATTTCAGGTGTTGATAGGTTGTGATGGAGTTAATTCACCAGTGGCAAAATGGCTGGGCCTCGAGAAACCTATTTATTCTGGGAGGTCTTCCATCAGGGGCTTAGTTGAGTACCCAGAGGGCCATAGCTTTCAGCCAAGGCTTCATGTGTTTTTCGGAGGAGGACTGCGCTATGGCTTTGTCCCATGTGATGACAAGTGCGTGTATTGGTTCTGCACTTTCAGATCATCTACTCAAAGTAAGTCATTCGATCCTCATGCCCTCAAACTCAATTGGATGGCCAAGAAATAAATTAGAACGGTATTCATCAAAATTTGCAAGAGAGGGTAATTAAAATGACTCTGAGAATGACATTATTAATGTGATTAAACTATATTTTGATGAGTTCAGTATTATAAAGCATAACTCACAACTTCACACATCGTTCCCAATATTTTTTTTATAATTTTTTTAGCTGTACGGTAACACCATTCACCCCCAAAGAAAAGGGAAAAAAAAAAAGAAGGGACTCTGAGGACCAAAAGTTGCATACATGGTTATAATTCAAGTTCTTCCTTTTTTTTTTTTTTTTTTCCCCCTAACACATAAGTTATTGTTTTCTAATTAACGTGGGGTTGCTTCCAGAGGATGAAGAGATGGCGGGGGACCCATTTAAGATGAAGAATTTTATATTGAGCAAGATCAACAATTTAGCTCAACAAGCAGTCGAGGTTGTGGAAAGGACTGAATTGGCAAGAATCTCTTCTTCTCCACTGAAATTACGATTGCCATGGAATCTATTAGTGAGAAATATTTCAAAAGACAATGTTTGTGTAGCCGGCGATGCCCTTCATCCGATGACACCAGATATTGGACAAGGTGGGTGTTCAGCCCTCGAGGACAGTGTCATCCTTGCTAGGTGCCTTGGTGAAGCTTTGTTGAGGAAACCAAGAAAAGAGCTCGGAGATGAAGAAGAATACGAAAGGATCAAGAAGGGTTTGGAGAGGTTTGCAGAGGAAAGGAGGTGGAGAAGTTTTAGTCTCATAAGCACTGCCTACGTGGTGGGTTTCATACAGGAAAGTGGGGGCACGGTTATGAGGTTCCTAAGAGAGAAATTTCTGTCTAGATTCATAATTGCCACCGTGTGGAATATGGCTGATTTCCCTGTTGGGGAGCTCACCATTACTTGATCTACTTTATTTATATATTTTCTATACTTTATTTATAAATTTTTGCGGTGTTGTGTTTTGTTTAAGTGATTTATTTTCATTGTGAAAATAAAAAAAAAAACTACATTAGTTCACAAGTCCTAAGTTAATAATTAATTAATGCGTGGGTTTGTTTGTACTTTATATATCGTACATTTTATTTTACTTTTAAATTAATTAAAAATATATAAATACTCATCCTTTTTTTTTTTACATATTTCTTTTACATACTTATAATGTCATAAATAACTTTGTACAAAAATTCAATACAACACATAATTATAATATTATAAATCTTTGTATATTATAATAGAATTTTTTTTATGAATATATGGAGAAAATAACTTATTAAATTTTTTTTTCTAGATTTCTTGATAAATGAGCGAGCAATGATCATTTAAATTTTTTGAAACCATTCACTTCTGCACATGAGTTATTTTAAATAAAAAAATTCTAAAAAATAATATTATTATTTCCCTCTTCTACTGGCAGTTTCTCCCCGAAATCCTCATCTAAAGAGGCCATGCAAAATAATAAATAAACATTTGTAGAAGAAAACCATTTTTGTAGTTGTTGATGAAAAACAAAAGTATAAATTATAATTTATATCATTAAGTTTTTGATCAAATTTTATTTTAAGATTTAATTTGATTATTTAATTGTAATAATTATAGACTAAGACTTTATATTATTTCATTATTAACCCACTGTAAAAAAAAAAAAAAAAAAATCTCCTCTTAAAAGGCCAACCGATATATTAATAGATGGTCTCATAACCTATTTAACGAAAAACTTATTAATAAAAATTTACAAAAAAATAACACTAATGTAACAATTTAAAGTCTCAAGCCTTAATTGCTATAATTAAAATATAAGATTCGAAAAGTGAAATTTGATAAACAAAACTTAGAGATGCAATATATAATTTATCCAATAAAAAATAATATTTCTTTTCATTGCATTGTTTTTTTTTTTTTTTTGACAAATTCAGGGTGCGATTGGAATGACTCAAAAAAAGATAAAATTAAATAAAATGAGATAAATTGTAAGTTTATAATTCGTATAATATTATAAAAAATAAATAAATTTTAAAATTTTTTATTATTTTTCAAAATTATTGATTCACTCCGAGCGGAGCCTCAAATTACTTGCTGTAGAAAGTAATAGTTGATTGTCTTCATTTTATGCCAAGTCGGGTCAATTTTGTATTCATTACCCTCGCGGAGCCGTTCCTCTTCACAAATTCAAATTACTAGCGGTAAAAGTAATAACTGAAAGGCTTGACTTTATGCCACGTTGGGTCAATTTTTTATTTGTAACTTATCTTTTATCGGTCATTTGTAGGTCGTTACGTACCTAAAAAGTGTGTGTCATCAGTGACGTGGTTACGTACTTTAGTACTAAAAGGGGTTTGTCATCAGTGACGAAGTTATGTTAAAGCCCGTGAGGCGTTCTTTTCCTAAATTTTGAAAAATATTACTTATAAATTTTTAATTATAAATATTTACATTATAATTTAACCTCCTTAAATTTTAAAAAATAATTAATTCGGTCAAAAAATATCATCACCCGTACATATAAATTTTTAAATTAAAAAAATTTAGATCGTACACCAACTTGCCTAAAATTTAATTTTTTTTTAATTATTATATAATTCAAAATTTAAAAGCTCAACAATTATACCATCTATATATATATTAATTTATATATATATATATATATATATATATATTAGGCCATGTGAAATAGTAATTGTTGGATTTCACGTGCAATTGGTAATTTGTGAATAAAATAATAAAATCATTTTTGTATTTTTTAACACTAGGCAAATGTGCTTCGGAGCATAAAATTGATATAAAATTGAGGCCGACACGGGGCCGGGCAGAATTAGAGCTGCCAGCAGGCTCGTTGGCAGCCACTGGCCGGCTTGCTCCAACGAGCAAATTTCAAGGAGGAATTTTTGCATAGTGTCGCCTCAGTTCCTGTCCTATAGCTTTTGGACATCTCATTGACTATTCATTCGACATTTCAGAATGCGTATTTATAGAATAGTTCGAAATTCAATTAAGCAAGGAGTTTGCTGGCTTCGTTAGATGTTCATTGGATATTTCAATATACATATTTGGCAGAGTAGACCAAAATTTGACTAAGGCATGAACGTTACAAGTTCGCTAGATGTTTGCTCTAGCGAGCAGAGGACAGAAAGTTATGCAATTGCGTTTTTTTTTAGAACTTTTTTTTTTTTAACATGGATGTGTTCTAATTATAGAAATAAGCTAGAATACATTTATGAAAGGTTCCTTAAGTTTTAAGGAACTTGAAATTACTTATAAGTTCCGAAGGATTTTGGAAAAAAAAAAAAAAAAAAAAAATCTACAATCCTACAAAGATTAGATTGTTTGAATACTTTATAAATAGAAAACTTACACTAAGGTTTCGAAGTACCTCTTTTTTAGAAAGAAAACTATATTTTTGTAAATTTTTAATAGAGCTTTCTCAACTTTGCCATAATAGTTTTATTATCAAACAACTTTTACTTGAGTTGTTTGATGTGTTCGGAGGCATAGGAGGGTTTTTTTTTTTTTTTTTTTATCAAGTACGAGTTAAGATTCTTTTCATATATTAGAGAAAAAGGCATTCATTATATTGAATGTGAGTAAAAGTTAGAAGAATAAATTATGTATAATATCGTAATCTTCATTGTAATTGTTTATTATACATAGTAAAAATTTTATTTTTTGTTACCCGAAATTTTTTCCCTTATTTTTTAAGAACTTTCTTTCTTTCTTTCTTTTTTTTTTTGTGGTAAAAATTTAATATTCAATCTTTTACTTTTTTGCACATTGGTGTTGTTGATTGATTAGTGATTTTTAATTACTAATGATCAAATTTCGGCTATCCCCCCACGTGGTTGACGCTTTACAACAACTTACTTGTACAAATTTTTGAGAGCGAAACATTTTCCATTAGAGGATTGATGGCCGCCCATAGAGTGCATTGTTGTGAGGTCAAAAGAAAACAGTCATTAGAAGGGGTCAATTTTGACATAATTTTTTTTTTTTTGGCCATGTTTTAATATTGATTGCCACCTGACATATACGCTGCAGTCACCTGACATATATGCTGAAGTCATATCTCTCTCTGTGTGCGTATGTACATTAAATATATAATCTTCACCCTCAGCATAATTCTATAATCAAAACTAGAGGCAAGCAACTAAAGTCATGGAGACGAAGGAAGACATTGTCATAGTGGGAGGTGGGATAGCTGGGCTCACCACAGCTTTAGGACTTCACAGGTAACAACAAAACAAAAAGGAAATAAAGTGTCACATCCATCTCCTTATGTGTGTTTTCAGTCAATTCTTAGCATATAGACACACCACTGATGGCTAGTAACAGAGTTGCTTTATATATTCATAACCACGCAGGTTGGGATTGCGGAGCTTAGTGTTGGAATCGTCTGATACTTTGAGAGTTACTGGTTTTGCTCTTACATTGTGGACCAATGCTTGGAGGGCATTGGATGCTGTAGGAGTTGGAAATTTACTAAGGCAACATTATGTTTCCCTGGATAGGTACTTCTATATGTATACTAGTAATGAATATGATGCAGACTAAAAAGTTATAATATATATATATATATTAAATATAAGTTTTATAAAAAAATTCAAATGTTAGAATAATATTTTAAAAAATAAAATTCTTTTTTAACACAAGTATATCATTGAAATAATATAATTGGTTAGAAAATAAAGCGGGCCGGCTCCAAAATTCATTTGTCATGTTGCAGGATTGAGGTTGGTTCTTCTGCTGGAGGTCCTTCTACAAAGACATCACCCAACCCAAAAGGGAAAAAGTAAGTAAATTAATGGAGCTAAATATCAGAAAAACTCTATTCAGTCTTAATTACTTTTAATAGCGCTAAATATATATATTATTTTTCTCAGTTGGATTACTCAAAAAATATTTCAATGAGTTTTAGCTCCTCCATATTTGTTATATATACACACACACAAACACATATATATAGTATAAACATGGCTAAATGTTATGCAGCAATAGAGATTCGGAGGTTTATTGCGTGAGAAGAAAGGAATTACTCGAAACCTTGGAAAGAGAACTGCCTGATGGCACAATCCGGTACTCATCTAAGGTGGTTTCAATTGAGGATTCAGGATATTATAAATTGTTGCATTTAGCCAATGGTTCCACAGTAAAAGCCAAGGTGTGTGTGTTTGTGTATGACTTCATAGAGTTTGAACATCTTACATAGTTGATTTTTGTATCAAACTTTCCTTAAATATTCGTTTTTGGCTTTGAATTTTAGGTGTTGGTCGGTTGTGACGGAGTTAATTCAATAGTGGCAAAATGGCTGGGCCTTGAGAAACCTGTTTACCCTGGGAGATCCTGCATCAGGGGCTTGGTTGAGTACCCAGAAGGTCACGGCTTTCAGGCAAGGTTGTTTCTTGAAGGAGGATTGCGCTATGGCGTCGTCCCATGTGATGACAAGTGCTTATACTGGTTTTGTAGTTTTAATTCATCTCCTCAAAGTAAGTCATTCGACTCTCATATCCTCACACTCAACTGAGTGGCTAAGAAATAAGTTAGAATGGAATACCATGAAAATTTAAAAGAGAGTGTAATCAAAATGACAGGGAGAATGGCATTATTATAATTAAACTATATGCATTGTTATAATTCAACTTTTTCCTTTCCATTTTTTTTTCTTGTACGTAAGTTACTGTTTTCTAACGTGGAGTTGATCCCAGAGGAAGAAGAGATGGGGCGGGACCCATTTAAGATGAAGAATTTTATATTGAGCAAGTTCAGCAATATACCTCAGCAAGCAGTAGAGGTCGTGGAAAGGACTGAATTGGAAATAATCTCTTTTTCTCCAATTATAATAGGATATACAAAATAAGGAATGAGATAGTAATCCTAATTATAATTGGATATATATATATATATATATATATAGAAATATTCTAGAAATAATCTAACAGAAATTACGATTGCCATGGAACCTATTAATGGGAAATATTTCAAAAGGCAATGTTTGTGTAGCCGGGGATGCCCTTCATCCGATGACACCAGATATCGGACAAGGTGGTTGTTCAGCCCTCGAGGACAGCGTTATTCTTGCTAGGTGCCTTGGTGAAGCTTTGTTAAAAAGACCAAGTAAAGAGCTCGGAGATGAAGAAGAATACGAGAGGATCAAGAATGGTTTGGAGAGGTTTGCAAAGGAAAGGAGATGGAGAAGTTTCAGTCTAATAAGCACTGCCTACGTGGTGGGTTTCATACAGCAAAGTGGGGGAAAGGTTTTGAGCTTCCTGAGAGAGAAATTCCTGTCTAGATTCACAATTGCCATCCTATGGAATATGGCTGATTTCCCTGTTGGGGAGCTCACCATTGCTTGATCTACTTATATATTTCCTGCATTTTTTGTTTTCCAGTCATTGTTTATGTACCCGTTTTTTCTGCTGTGGTGTTGTATTTTGTTTATGTGATAAATTTTCATTCTGAAAATAAAGAAAAAGCTACATTTGCTCACGGTCCAAATTTAATAATTAATTTATGGGTAAACTTATTTGCACTCCACGAATAATGTCTTACATTTTACGAATAGTTTCTTGTATTTAATTTTATTTTTTTATTAATTAAAATTATACAATTATCTACTTTTTTTTCATTATACTTTTTGCATATTTCTAATGTCATAAATATTCTTATACAAAAACTCAATACGAGAAGACATAATTATAATATCATAAAAGATTTTTTTTTGAATATATATAGAAGGTAATTTACCATTTTTTTTCTAGATTTCTTTTAAATGAGCAAGCAATTATCATCTAAGTTTTTTTTTTTTTAAATTGAAAAAATTCATTTATGTATATAAATTACTTTACCATGCTGGTGAAATGTGCGGAACCACGTATTGGATCACTCCAATGCGGCACGAAGCCGCTGACATCGCGTCGACTCCTATGCCGCTAGCCCCTCTTTTCTTGTACTTGCTCACCAACTTGAACCGTTGCAGGAACTGAAACTCGCTTTATATGACGCGCTTCCAGAAGCTTTGGACAATTCTAGATTTTTTTAAATATTTCTTATTATAAAAAATTTAAATTAAGTTTTTAAAAAAATATTTATAATTTGTTTGATAAATCTATCTGCATATTGAAAAAAATTAAATTTTTTTGTTCATTGATTTTTTTATTTTGATATTTTTGGTAATTTTATTTATTTATTTATTTATTTATTTTTTTGTATGTGAATTGTGAGAAAAGAAAAGAAAATATTAAAGGTCCTATTTGAATTTAAGATTAGTAAGAAAAGTTAGTTAGAACAAAAGGCAATTAGAAATTTAAATTTATAAATAGTCTTATTTTCATACTTGTAGATTTGCTTAAGAAAAATATATTTTTAAAGGCTAAAATAAATTTTTTATTTATATTTTAGCAATCACATAAAAATAAATTTTAATTTATTTTATAATTTGATCAAATAAGAAAAAACTTATTTCATTTCAATTTATTTATAAATTTTTGGCATTTAATTTATCATTTTGATATATATATATATATATTTTTTACAAATCTTTCGTGATTTATTTATTTTAACATTTACCACACTTAAATTTTTCTTACATTTTATTTCATTACATTATTTTTAAATATATTAATAAACTAGAGAATTGAAATGATTATATAAGAGCTTATTAAATGACTGAGAGTAATGATAAAAGTTTAATTGACAAACACACGTAAACAAAAGGAATGAAAGCAATTAGATTAAATTATGAAATAAAATTTATTTTTATATAATTTTTAAAAATATAAATATAAATAAAATTTATTTTATTTTTTTAAAAAAATATTTTTTTATTATCTTGAAGGCCTAAGGGTGTATCAAATTCACAAATGTTTTATTTCTGAAGGGCAATTATGTCATTTTAAATTATACATAATGATAGCTAACCAAAAAAAAAAAAATTGTAATTTAACTTAGGATGTGTTTGGAGTGAAAAAAATGAGATAAAGTGAGATAAGTTGTGGATTTGAAATTCGTGCAGTGAGTTAAAAAGTGAATAAGTTTTAGAGATTTTCAGAGTTTTTTAGAGATTTTTTTTTTTGTTTTTTAACACATCAAAAGTTGCCTTAATACAAAAAATAATGAATTACGAGAGACTATTGGTAAAGTACAAATAATCTCACATTTAATTTATTAGCATATATATATATATATATATACTTGAATAACTCTCACCATCTTAACAATTTTAAGTTGGGAAGTAAATAACTTTTTAGGATAATTCAACACAACCTGCTGTCATGTTGCAGAAAACACAAAAATTGTCTTATGGTTCCAGAGTTGAAATGGTTTGGACAACGGTGGATTGTAACATTTTGTTTAAAAAAAGGACCAAAATACATTATAAGATCTGATCCCCTTATAAACAATTTACTTTTTTTTTTTTTAATGTTTTCGTGGCTGGCTACTTTGATCCAGCATAGCTTTTAGAGGTCCATTCGGCTGTGGGCCAGAGACCAGAATCAAATTAACTAAATAGGTTGGGCCTAGTGTTTGATTGATGCACTCCAATTGTTATGCATTTCAGTTTAAAAAAAAAAAAAATTGTTATGCATTTGGTTTATATTGCCATTTTTTATTTTTTAATTAGTTGTATATAGTTACATCGGGGAGAATACCCTTCACGGTTTGGGGGCTGAATTTTAATTCCGGAAAATGGAGCATTCGGTGGTTTAGTTACGTGGTTTCCATTACTCGGCTCTCAAACTTTATTAAGAAAGAAGGGTTTTCACAGTTATTGATCTAAGTTGTAGAGGAAATTTTGCTTTGGGAGTGGGAGTCATGAAGTTAAATTCATTACTAGGGTTTTGGCAACTGTCAGGAGGGAATAGCGGTTGTTAGTAAGTTTTAGCAATAATTTGGCGATCGCCGAACAAGAGTCGTATTTATGTCGTCGCTAAAAATTATTAGCGGCTACCGAGGCGATCGCTATTATATTAGCAACCGAAATGGTGACTGCTAGTGAATTTAGTTGGATTCCTTTTGTGACCGTCACTAATAAGAAACTAGCGGTCGCTAATACTTTCTTACAAAATTGGCTCAAGTCCCTACCATTTGGCACGAAGATATTAGTGGCTACTGGTTTTTATTGGCGACTGTCACTAACGATCGCAAAAAAGAATTAATTTTTTATTTTTTATTAATTATTATTTTTTTATTTTTTACGTTTAATAGTATTTTCATTAGCGACCGCATATGACGGTTGCAATAAGCTTTTTAATATATATTTTTTAAAATTTTTTGTTACTTTTTAATTATTCTAATTATTTTTTTATTAATTTTTAAATTCGTTCATTATTTATATTATTTATTTTTAAATATTTATTTATAAATTAATTTTTTTGGATATAATTTAAATTGCACATGTAATAGAAAATTTCTTAAATAAAATAAAACTAAAATGTTCATTACTATATATAAAAATTGTACGAAATTTAGTTACAAAATTTGTTATATACAAATGTATACAAAAGGAAAAAAACAAATAATTAATTTATAAAATATGAAAAATAAAATACAAAAACATTAAATATGTCGATTAGAATCACCCTAATCCAGTCCAAGAGGGCCAGCTGCTATCTTCTAGGTCCTACAATGAAACACTAAGTGAATGAAAACATAATAATTAGCTATAAATATGAAAATTAATATTTCTAACCTGAAGTGGGAAAGAATGGCTCTGACTTTAAGATAAGTACCTTTCCATCTTGGCCATCATCTCTGCCCGAAATAACGCCTCTCGCGGGTCCATCTTCGTATGAAGGGTCTGAAGTAGGTCCTGGTTGCGGCGTTTGGCCTGAGAGGATGCCTTCACTCGTGTGATGGGCTGGTATAGAATGCCCGTACCTCGCATGAGCATGTATCCATGGCCGTCACGTCCGATGGTAGAGAAGAATATCTGATCTTTTTTCACCTTGGACTCCCTCTTGTTTATCGATAGCTCAGCTAGATGTGACTCAAACTGAGCTTAAGGAAAATAAAACAAGATGGATAAGAAAGATAAGTAACTAAATTATGTAAAGGAAACTTGAATATATTCATTTGCCAAAATAAAGTCTTAATTACCCGTATGACCTAAACCTTCGGCGAATCCGCATTGCGGGTTGCCAACTAGATAGCCATTGGCCCTACTCCCCCAACTGTTGAATAGCGAATTATATATTAATAGTTTATTATCGTATGACATAAAAATAAACGAAATTTTTACATGGTAGGCTAACGTTTTACCTCATGGTGAACTTGCATAAAGTGCCGAGTCCCCTCCTTGTGGCCAGGGTCTTGCATCCCTCGATTCTGCGAGTTCCTCTCAGCCACCTCCTATTTTTATTTCTTGTCAATTAATTTTTGTAAGTTACGCTTTACAACTTGAAAACTTAAGGGAAAAAAATTCAAATCACAATCTACTCACCTGTGCTTCTTCGCTTGACTAATAACTGATGAGCTCAGCCCACTGGTGGGAGAGGAAGCCTGACAAGACCCACTGAACGATGTTAAAGTCAGTCTCATGGCTCTTCTAATGGCGAGACTTGACCTTATTCTTATGGTCTTTCTACATCTTCCAGCACTTGTCGTAGCAAACGTCTCAGAAGTTTAGATGAACCCCAACCATATTAGCCTGAACAAGACAAATTACAGAATATTATTTAATATTATAAGTTTTAGCACAAATACCATGTACAATATAAGCAAACAATGATACCTACACCTCAGCCTAGAGGCCTTCGAATGCTTAGGTGGGAAGGCGTTCTAATCGAGGATGGTTAGTAGAAATCTGATTGGATTCCGGACTATGTGTTTGGTCTAGAAAATAAAGAACCGTTCAACCTTCTCCACCGGGTGGACGTGTCATCCCACTACATTGTCATCCACTGTGACCCACAGTTTCATTGCAACAATGCCTTCAAAGACCCTCTAATGGACTTGGAAGGTCTGCTTAGAGTGGGAGAATCTATTGCATACAAAATATTATTAAGTTTAATGAGTCGAAAGAAAAAAAAATTAATAGCTAAAAAATGTCTTAAACTAACAGTTTATACTTGCAGCTGTATGGTCATACACTGAAGGTGCCTAACTGTATTTTGAAGGACGCACCAACGCAGATAGTGATAGTAGAACGGCATCTATCGAGCTACTGCCCCCACAGGATTGGTCAAGATTCTTGGCCATCGTTCGAGGACCAGATCTCCTCCTAGAGCACCCGAATATACTTACGTACATGTTTACAAGGCAGATTTATTATAATTTAAAAAAAAATATTTAAAATAAAATTTGTTTGAATAAAAAAAGTACACAATCCTTTATTAATCATGTAAGTCAACGATATCTCATTCGAGGTCTCCTTAACCCAATTATCATCTTTCTCACGTTAGACGATTGCATCCTAGTCAAGAGTTTGTTGAACAAATGCATCAATATTTGACTCATCGTATTCGGTTTGATACATCCCCTTTCTGACATTTTAACCACAATTTGCCTGTTAGGATCAGCTTGGTCTCTGATACAATAAACTTGCTCTGTTATCAACGCTAGTGTGCAGCGTTCATGTTATATTCGCACATTCCTATATAACAAATTGTTAAAATTTATCAATTTAAACTGGTATTTATCAATTTTAACCCTACGGATTGGATCATCCTAGTCATACTTGAACAATAGAAATATCAAATCGTGATTATATATGACCTCAAAGTTGTTCAATTGGCCATAGTAGTAACCATCATCGATAGATGGACAACCGATGCCACTATTTTGCATAGCCTGCCTATCATCTACTTGTTTGATGCGAATTCAAAATCCATTGATGTTGCAAGTTATGGAACGTCGGACTGTCGTATAGGGACTATCAGCTAACTAGTTCATTTTATCGGTCAAAGCAGGATTGCTAGTACTTCATAAATTGTAAATCTACGCAATTCATGTATTAATTGAATACAAATTTAATGTAATGTGGTAGGACATTTAAAAATACATGTAAAATAGTTAACATATACATAATTCTTAAACCAGTGGTGAAAAGATTGATAATAGGACATTCGAATTTGACTATCTGTTGTGCAAGGCATATCCTGTTTCAACTCATTTATGTCTTTTACAATGCAAATCAAATTGTGTTATCAATAAGCACAATAATTATTATAAGTGTTGCAAAATTTATTCTCACTATAAGGGGAAATGACTTACCGAGTATATGGCACAACCAATTGGGCATTGAAGAGTAGGGGTACACAAAAAACCCAAGCAATCTGAAAACTGAACTAATCTAATCACTTTGGTTCGGGTTGGTCCGGGTATATTTTATTTTTGGTTTAGTTTTGGGTTAAAAAGTTAGCAAATCGATTTTTTGGTTCGGTTCTGGGTTAATATATTTTCAACCCGACCTAACCCGAACCCGACCCAAACCCGAACCAAAACCAAAGTAACTTGAACCAACCCGAATAAATGTAATATACACTACTATCTTTTTACTTTAATTGTAGCCGTACACATGGACTAACTTGACATATTTATATAATACTATATAAAGTAAGAAAAAACCGAAAACCGACTAATTTCATTTTCATTTTCATTTTGTATTATGGATGACAATGACTTGTATTATTTTAGTTTGATTGATATTTTATTATGGAATTGTATTTTTTTGAGTAATATTATGGAATTGTATTTTATTATGGATTGTACTAAATATTGGTTAATTTTTTTAAATGATTTGCATTGTTAGCTTCATAAACTTTTTTTTTTAGTGGTGTAATTAATAGACCCGATTCAACCCGAAAATAGACCGGACTTAACCCGAAATGGGCTGAACCGAAAACTGAACCAAACCAAACCGAACCAACCTGATTTTTTCAGTTCAATTTGGTTCGATTCCAATTTAAAATTAGTTCAGTTTCGGGTCCAATTTGTATGAACTGAAAAAAATTGGTTTGGTTCTGGGGTAAGCATGAACCTGAACCGAACCGACCCATGCACACCCCTGTTGAAGAGCATGAATCAGTGAGCTTGGATCCACTCAATGTGGTTAAGATCAAATGATGTGCCCTTTCCAACAGGACCTTCATTTATCCGCTTTGCCCTAGTTAACTTTGGTTGGATATTATCGTTAACATATGCAATACAAAAATTAGTGCATTCATCCATCAAATAACCTTAGATTATGGATGTATCTGGTATAACTTTGTTACACACATACCTCTTCAATGCGTTCATGTACCTCTCGGTTGGGTTCATCTACCTGGACTGGACAGGGCCACCAAATTGGGTTTCATCGGTTAAGTGTATGGTTAAGTGAACCATTATATCGAAAAATACCAGTAGAAAAATTTTATCTAGATAGCACAATGTCAAAACAATCATCTCCTACAGTTCCTTCAAATATTCTGTATGGAAAACTTTGTAACACAGCTATCTAAAGAAGTTACTAATCTCAATCAATGGCTCCACCACAATCTTAGGTAGATAATTCCTTACCACTGTAGGCGGTAATTGTTAAATAAGAACGTGATTGTCATGTCTCTTCAAACCTTGTAACGTTCATTCTTTCATGTTCATTCACTTAGAAAATTTAAATAATACCCATGAGGCACTTTGACATCCTTCAGCATTGATAGAAAGGCCTTCTTCTCTTCTCTACTCATCATGTATTGTGCAAGTGGCATGTATACCTTATTAGATTCCCTTTCCTACAAGTGCAACGAGGTTCTCAGCCCCATCTCTTGTAAATCACGTCGATTATTGGCACTACCCTTTGACTTCCTCTTAACACTAAGGATTGTCCACAATATATTATTGCAAGCATTTTTCTCGATGTGCATGACATCCAAGTTGTGCCTCAGTAGGTTAATTTTTTCAGTAAGGTAACTCATAAAAAACTCTTTTTCTTCCAATTATTAATTCTATTCCTGTTTGTACTCGGAATAGATGCAAACAGGGGGCCAGCAAATCCTAAAAATTATACACTGTTTATATTTTCTCTCGCTCGATCTGAGCCAACTAATCAATCTTATTTATTGTCTGTAGTGCCAAATTATACTCCTAAGTACTGTCAAACAAGACTTTATCCTTCCTGAACCTATACAATAGAGGTAGAAAGCATTTGTGATCCATTATGCCCACTTTTTACTATGTTTTAGCCAGATTGATTTCTTACTCTAGTTACAATAAGGACATGCAAACTCATTTTTCATGCTCTAACCCGACAAGTTAGCATACGCGAAGAAATTATTGATTGTCCATAATAATGCTGTCAGAGTCTAAACATTTCATTTCCTACAAAGTCAAACATCATCACACCTTGGCCCCTTGTTCATGAAACTCATCAATCAAAGGCTACATATACATATCTATCTTATCCCCGGGACCAATCAGTGTCAATATGATTAGAAAAGGTTACTTCATACACAGTTAGGGCGGAAGATTATATGAAACCAACAACACGGGTCACATACTATAATTTGCCCCTGTCGTGGCCCTAAATGGGCTAAATCCATCCACAGCCAAGCCAAGGCGTACACTGCAACTATCAGTAACAAATTCAGAGTCTCTCTTATTGAAATTCTTCCATACTGGGGAGTTTGTTTGATGGGATAACTTCCCTTCCTCTCCGCTATTTTTTAGTATGCCATCTCATCAGTTTAGAAATCTTAGAGGACATGAAATGTCTATTCAGTCTTGACTTAAGTGGGAAAGAGCTCACTTACCTTGTAACCACAATATTACCACGATTTAAAACACTCAAAGTGTTCTGATGATCTTAACCACTTGTGACATCCTTTCACCTTGATTTCTGACACACAGTACACATATCGAGGTAAGCATTCTCATTTTGAAACAATATACAATTGTTTGGACATGCATCTAGAGTCTCGTATGTGAATCCCAGATTTTTCAGTTAGCTTGCAAGCCTAATAGTACAAATCAGTAAGCTCTGCTCCCAATGGTAGAACTCTGTGTGACAACTGTAGTAGCTTGTCGAACGACATATCTAACTATTGATTCAATGCCTTAAAATGTAATAGCTTGACAGTAAATGAAAATTTATTGAAATCTTTGCATCCAGGATACAATTTTACCTGTGCATTGTCGAGTATTTTAAAATATCTTAAGGTTTTGTCATCTGCACCTGAGTGAGGATTATTTTCGCCCATTAGATTAGTATCATAGCTTGTGTTTTTAGGTGCCAATCCATAAGCGATATTAGCTAGTATCGCAAGCATTGGATCAGCCTCCTCTATAGTCTTGGCCTCCACCTCAACGGTTTTCTCCCAATGAGAGGAGATATACTATTTCTCATGGAAAATCTAATACTTATATTGCTTCAAGAACCTATTACGGATCAGATGCTCGCTAACGGGCTCCTCCTATTGGTGGATATAATGACCTACCACTGTCGATACAGGATTTTTCTAGGTATATCAAATTAGTCATTAAGACTAAAGGATATGAAGAAATGATAGGAGGTGACTCAAATTTAGTCATCACTAAAGGACTTGTAGCTCGAATTGGCAATACAATAGCAACCAATTTTAAGTTACAAATTGACAGAGTGTTATCTTATCTTTCATCACATGGTATTCAAACCATCCCTGGTAAGAAATTTTACTCCAAGGATCTTAATGGAGAAAATTGGACCATTCAACTACCCAACCAACAACAAGTTCAGTCCACTACTCCACAAACAGCCCATTATTGGACCAATCGAGACGGTACATTAACTACTCGATTTAACAATTACAAGGCTAAGGACATAATTGAGGATTCTGATGATGAACAAATTCACCCAGTGCTCATGATCACATCAGAGTGTGAGCTGAACGTGGTGAATCAGGATACTCAAACCCAAATTGAGGACGATGAGGATTTAATTTCTCAAATAGATGACATTTTAGATTCTTATCAAGAAGACCCTCAAAAAGGAAAAACTTTACAGGCTAATCTGTTAGAAGTACGAGAAGAAATGCCTTGTGCAGACAGGATCTATGTTACATCCTCAAAATATTCCTGTAAGTCCCTAAGTTCATTTGAATACCGGTTCGCACACTTTTTACAAAGATGGCTAATGTATTCGCTATGAAACCTGTTGGTGAATGCGATAAATTGATTAATTTTCTCCATATTTTCGTAGATATCCTATTCGGTAAATCAATCCAATTTTGTCTATCTCGCTAATTATTTTTACAAAGTCCCAAAATAAAAGATGAACAATTAGCCTAAGGGATCGTGTAATATGCAAGTCACTTATTGTTAAACTTTACCTTCTCACTACAGGGTGGTTGGTCTTATCCCATGCAACTCGATGCCTTTGCCCTATAATTAGACAAAATTTTGGCAGTATGTCAGCATGGTTCTCCAAGTACACAACATAGAAACGACATCAGTCGTACTCTGTGTATGCACCCCGAGAATAATAGGACGTCAACCGAAACTCCATCTAAAATCAGACATTGCATGAGTTGTTGAAAACAAGATAGATAGTTGAATTCCCAAACTATTCAAACTGAACAATTTAAGAATCTCGTGTATCAATCCCGGCGTGTTCATCAAAAGAATGACGAACTTTGTTGAAGACCTAATCCGTCACCTAAGGATGACCAAACGAGTGGCGTACAAGATTCTTGAACAGGTCTAAGTTTCACTAATGTATGCAACTGAATAAAATAAAGGAGTTCTAAGTTTCTCTTTGTTGCTTAACTTGAAATTAAAAAAAAAAAAATCAGTTCTAAGTTTCTTTTTACTTCCTAATTTAGAATAAAGTAAAACAGTTCTAAATTTCTCTTTATTTCTCAAGTCAGAATAAATTAGGATTTAGATTGAATAGGATCAGTGCAAGTACTATTATTAGATTGGATTGGGTCAAAGTAATAATTTCGATTGGGCCAAAGTAATAATTTCGATTGGGCCCATGTAATATCGTTATAATATTATTTACAACAATATGTTGGGTTTTATAATATTATTCTTAAGATTATAATTTAATATTGCTTCTTATAATTAATATTATTACTACTATTTCTATTATTATTATTATTATTATTATTATTTAATATTATTACTACTTTTATTATTTAATATTATCACTAATATTATTATTTAATATTATTACTATTTCTAATATTATTTAATATTAGTATTACTATTATTATTATATAAGATTATTATACTATTATTCCTAAGATTATAATTTAATATTATTTCCTATAATTAATATTATTACGACTACTATTACTACTAGTTCTATTATTATTATTATTTAATATTATTACTACTATTATTATTACTATTTCTAATATTATTTAAAATTAATATTGCTATTACTATTATTATTCTTATGATAGTATAATATTATTATTACTTGGATTAAGTCCAAGTAAGATTAGGGATTTGTGTATTAGTTACTAATTTAACTAACTAAATATTATTAATTAACTATTACTAATTACCTAATTATAATATCATAATAATATTATTTTACCTAATTTTCTTAGATTATTAATATTTGATTGGATTGAGTACAAGAAAGATATTTGATTGCGCCTAAATAAGATATTGAATTGTGTTCAAGTAAGATGAGGGATTTGTATATTAGATATTAATTTAACTAATTAAATATTATTAATTAACTATTATTAATTACCTAATTATAATATTATAATATTATATTTTCCCTAATTTTCTTACATTATTAATATTTGATTGGATTAAACCCAAGAAAGATATTTGATTGGGCCTAATTAAGATATTGGATTAGACCCAAGTAAGATTAGGTGTTTTTATATTAGCTATTAATTTAACTAATTAATATTATTAATTAACTATTATAATTTAATATTACGAATTAACTAATTACAATATTATAATATTATTTAATTATTATTATTAATATTAATTTTCATATAAGCTAATATTGTCATATTTTATCATTAGGAATTTGTGTATGATTATTAATTTAATTAATTAAATTATATTATGTTATTATTATTATTATTATTATTGTTATTATTCTCATTAGGGGTTTATTTATTATGTTATTATTTAAATGATTATTATTATCGTAAATATTTGAATTATTATTAAACGAAAAATTGTATTTAAGTCATACTTGGTAATCTTTTAAGGCTATTAGTCATACCAAAAAATAGTATTGCTTTTAAGTCACATTAATGTAGAAAGTTTTGTATTTAAGTCACACTTTTGAGTGGGTCCCACGAATTTGTTTTAAATATAATTTATAATATGACTCAAATGCCCTTTGTTTCTATAGTTAATTGAGACAAAGTTGTCGAAAATTATGGTAACTGCGAATCACGTTTTTTCATTTTTGTTTCATTCCTTAAAAATCGCGTGAAGATATATGGTATATTTTTGATTTGAACAAGCATGTAGTGAGATAAAAGTCAGTTAAAAGGTTATAAATAACTACTAGCAAAAATACGAATAATAGTATGTTAATGTTCATAATTTTTTTGTTGAATTTTAGTAAGAAGTACCACATATATATGGTACTGTTTTTATGCGGTACTTTTTTTATGCAGTGCTGTTTTATTATGTAGTACTGTTTCTAGTAAGATGTATTATTGTATAAACACAGTACCAAATGTATCTAGTATTCAAAGACCACCATTAAACACAAAAAGAAGTACCACATACAAAGAATGGTGCTGTTTTAATGAGGTACTGTTTTTATGCGGTACTATTTTATTATATGGTACTTTTTTTTTGCGATACTGTTTTATTATGAGATACTGTTCTATGTGGTACTATTTCTAGTAAGATGTATTATCGTATAAACATAGTACCAAATGTATCTAGTCTTCAAAGACCACCATTAAACACAAAAAGAAATACCACATACAAAGAATGGTGCTGTTTTAATGAGGCACTTTTTTTATGCGGTACTGTTTTATTATGCGATATTATTTTTTATGCGGTACTATTTTTTTAGGTGGTATTATTTTTTATGTAGTACTGTTTTATTATGCGGTACTTTTTTTATGCGGTACTGTTTTATTATGCAGTACTGTTTTTTATGCGGTACTGTTTTATTATGCGATACTGTTTTATTATGTGGTACTAATTTTTATGCGGTACTAATTTTTATGCGGTACTGTTTCTTATGCGGTACTGTTTTTCCTAAATAGTTTTGATTTTGTTTCCAAAAATTAGTTTTGCTTGCTTTGTAAAGAAGATGGAAAGTCGCAGAATTAGGTTTTTCCCAAACAGTTTTGATTTTGTTTCCAAAAATTAATTTTGCTTGCTTTGTAAAGAAGATGGAAAGTCGCAGAATTAGGTTTTTTTCCAAACAGTTTTGATTTTGTTTCCTAAAATCGGTTTTGCTTGCTTTGTAAAGAAGATGAAAAGTCGCGGAAGTTATGAGTGAAGTGTGTACTATTTTCAGATAAAACTGACAGTTTTGAAATGTAGTGAAATACACGTGATGTCCTTTTTTATCTTTTTGTTGCAAGTGTGACTTATTCATAAACAAGTTTTTTGGGTATGACTTAAATTTTTATAAATCCATAAATAGTGACCGGTCTCCAAAAACCCCATTATTAAATTTTTAATTGGGGGTCTGTGTATTCTTTTTTAATTTTGAATTTTATAATTTGAAATTGAAAAAATTAAAAAGTTAATATACAAATAAATTAACTAAAAATAAAAGTATGCAACAACAAAAATATATGATACAAATAAATTAACAATAAATTGGCAACAAAAAAAAAAAAAAAAAAACTAATCAACAAAATATTTCCAAGAAAATTAATTTCTCTACTAAATGAACTCTCCTATTCAATAAATGGAGAGTTATTGGAAGCAGCAATTAGTGATTTTACTCTAATTGATTTCAAAACCGTTCACAAGTCATAGACATTGGAGTTTTAACATATTTTAATTATTTTAAAATATAAATCGGAAACAGATTTTTAAAAACCAATCTCTCATTATTCTAAATTGCACAATATTTTTGCGTGGCAAATGAATCAATTTTGGCCTTTGATGAATATCTTAACTGCTAGGGGTGTGTGTTTAACAGAGAGAGAGGGTTTTTTTTGAGTCTGATCCTTTTGACAAGTTTTGATTACTTTTTCTCAGAAAGTTTCATTTTGTATCTTGGTTCGAGATTGGTTTCTCCTATGGCGTCATCCAGTGATAATATAGAGACAGTGAGTGAGGCTTGTAATAGGCTAACTCTAGAGGAAGAAGATGAGGGAGGCCTTGTGCTTGAGGATGCTGAAGGGGAAGGTGTCAATATGGAGGTACAATGGTGCCTTGTGGGCAGATTCATTACTGACAGACCAATAAACTTTATGGCAATGAAGAATACACTGGCTTCAATTTGGCGTCCAGTGAAAGGTGTCTTTATAAAAGATTTAAGCCCTAATCTATTCTTGTTTCAGTTTTTCCATGAACTTGATGTTGAGCGAATCGTGAAAAATGGTCTTTGGATGTTTGATCAGCATCTCTTAGTTACTAAGCGGTTAGAAAAGGGTGATATACTGTCTAAAGTTCCTTTATATCATGCCGATTTCTGGATACAAGTCTATGATCTTCCATGTGGATTCATGTCTGAAAAGGTGGCTAAGGAAATTGGTAACTTTATCGGTACTTATCAGAAGGCAGATGCAAACAACTTTGGAGGGACTTGGCGCACGTACATGCGGATTCGGGTTTCTGTGGATGTTGCCTTTACGGAGGAAGATGAAGATTAAGCTGGTGGAGACTGGTTTTGGGTGAATTTCAAATATGAAAGATTGCCAACTTTTTGTTTCTTTTGTGGTGTGATAGGACATGGGAAACGTTTTTGTGAGAAATACTTTGATTGCCAAGACCGTCCGATCGAAAAAACCATATGGAGTATGGCTAAGAGCCCCTTCCCGGCAAACTACAATTATGGTAGGAGAATGGTGGCTACGGTCATCCTCGACACCCGGGTCTTTTCCGGTGAATCTCTGGCGGAAGGTGATGTCATGATAATTGATAAGGAAATTCCCTTAAGGCAAGCGAGAAATAAGGATATCGTGATCGAGAATATCAACGGTGAGCGTGAAAATACTATAATTGAGGGAGCCAATAATAGAAGGAAAAATTTTCAAGAATTTTCTCCTGGTGATAATGGAGGAGATATGGCAAAGCGTAATTTGAGGCTAAATTCAGCATTTAGGGGCATGAAGAATGGAGCTGATAAGGCTAAATGTAATGAAGAGGTTGTTGAGGAAGGAGTTATTATCACAGATCCCAAAAGACGTCGTATGGAAGGAAATCAGGCTGAAGACTCAAGAATTACTGATGGGCTTGTTAATTTTAATTCAACAATGGCCTTGGAAGATCCAAAAAACACAGAAGTGGCGGGTTTGGTGTCCAGGCCCGCCAGACCCATTGACTGCTTTAAGTTGGAACTGCCGTGGTTTAGGCAACCCACGGACAGTTCAGGAATTGATGGACCTAGTGTCCATGAAAAATCCTAAGCTCATTTTTCTTATGGAAATTAAGATTGGAAGGGCTCAGATCGAAAAAGTAAAAAGCTTGTTGCGATTTGAAGGCATGTTTGCTGTGGATAGTCGCAGAGGTGGAGGCGGTCTAACACTGCTATGGCGAGAGCAACCTTGGGTGAATTTAATTAGTTTTTCTCAGAATCATATTGATGTTCGGGTAAATATTCCGGAGATGGCTACCTGGAGATTAACTGGTTTTTACGGACACCCAGAGCGTAATCGGAGAAATGATTCATGGGACCTATTGAGGAACCTACGCAATCGATCTAGACTCCCTTGGTGTTGTATCGGAGATTTTGACGATTTGTTGAGTCAATCAGAAAAGAAAGGTCGCTTGAGACAACCAAATTACCTCATTCAAGGCTTTCGGGAGACGGTTGAGGATTGTGGATTAAGAGATTTGGGTATGTTAGGGCACCCATTTACTTGGGAAAAAAGCAGAGGCACGAATCAGTGGGTAGAGGAAAGACTTGATCGAGCTTTGGCCTCACATGGATGGTTAGATCTCTTTAGGAATGCTACTGTCTTGAATTTGGAAGCACCATCTTCGGATCACTCAGCTCTACTACTGGAGTTCCCAACTTTTAACGTCGTCAGAAGGAAGATATTTCGATTCGAAAATGTATGGCTACGTGAATCTGATTGCAGGAATATGGTGTCTCAAAGCTAGTCGAGAAGTGTGACAAGGAATATCTTAGATAGAATTGTAGATTGTGGGAATGATTTATATGACTGGGGAGAGAAGCTTAGACTGAAATTCAAATCTAAGATTTATGAATGCAGGCGTAAAATCAAGAAACTTAGGGGCTGTGGGGATGATGTTTCAGTGCAACAGTACATGAAGAGAACAGAGGAATTAAGTAAGTTACTCAAACAACAAGAACTTTATTGGAAACAAAAGGCAAAGCTTTTCTGGTTACAAGCAGGAGATTCCAACACCAAATTCTTTCACCAGTCCGCCTCAGCTCGCAGGAAAAAGAATTTAATTACAAAGTTGAAAGATGAACAAGATCGTTGGTATACATGGGATAATGGCTTGCCGAACCATATTGTTGACTATTTTCGAGAGTTGTTTACATCTCAAGGGTGTGATGGAGAGACAATCTTATCCAAGGTTGGAAGTAAGGTCACGCATTCACAAAATCAAGCGTTGATCTGTCCTTTTAATGCTGCAGAAATTAAAGAAGCTATTTTTTCTATGCACCCGGATAAGTCACCGGGACCTGATGGAATCAACCCTGGCTTCTATCAACACTTTTGGGATGTAGTGGGAACTGATATCACGGCGGCATGTTTGGAGATGTTAAATAATCAGGTGATGCCCCGTGGTCTAAATGATGCTTCCATAGTTCTTATACCCAAAACAAAGAATCCGGTGAAGATGACAGATTTAAGACCTATTACTCTATGTAATGTATTGTACAAGATCATGGCTAAGGCAATTGCAAACCGGCTGAAAGGTGTACTCTCCTCGGTTATTTCTGAGACACAAGGTGCTTTTGTTCTAGGAAGGCTTATCACTGATAATGTGATGGTGGCTTTTGAGATAGGTCAGTTTTTGAAGAGGAAAAGGCAGGGAAAAAAAGGTATGGCTGCGTTGAAAATAGATATGTCGAAAGCCTACGATAGAATCGAATGGGAATTCCTTAAACAGATGATGCTTGCTTTGGTTTTGATTCTCGGTGGGTAAATTTGATCATGCTGTGTGTCGCCACAGTGAATTATATGGTGGCTCATGATGGGCAGGAGATGGGACCAATTTACCCAGAGCGTGGGTTACAACAAGGAGATCCTCTCTCTCCTTAGTTATTTCTGATTTGTGTTGAGGGTCTATCAATCTTATTAAGGAATTATGTTTCTAGAGGTTTGATTCATGGGTGTAAGGTGGCTCGATCAGCACCGATGGTATCTCATTTATTTTTCGCAGATGATAGTTTTATTTTCTTTAGAGCTACCATGCAGGAGTCCCTATATATAAAGGAGTGCTTGAGAACTTATGAACGAGCTTCTGGTCAAGTAGTGAATTTCCAAAAATCTTCTATCTCTTTTAGTTCTAACATGGCTGCTAGGGAGAAAGAAAACATCTGTGCATCTTTGGGAGTTTTATGTACAAGTGATCATGGAAAATACTTGGGACTTCCATCCCTCATGGGAAGGAACAAGACGACAGTGTTTTCATTCATCAAGGACAAGGTGTGGCAACGATTAAATGGGTGGAAGAAGAAGTTGCTCTCCAAAGCAGGAAAAGAAGTTTTACTAAAGACAATTGTTCAAGCAATCCCATCTTATGTGATGAGTGTGTTCTTGTTGCCGTTGATACTGTGCCAGGAGTTGGAGCGTATGATGAATTCCTTTTGGTGGGGAAATGGTGGCTCTCAACAACGAGGAATTCACTGGATGGCTTGGGATAAACTTTGTTTTCATAAAACAGGTGGAGGTTTAGGATTCCGAAAGCTGCATGAATTTAATTTGGCACTTTTAGGCAAACAAGGGTGGCGTTTTTTGACTACTCCAAGTTCTTTGGTAGCTAGGGTGTTCAAAGCAAGATATTTTCCTTATGGTTCCTTTTTAGATGCTCAGTTGGGTTCTAATCCGAGCTACATTTGGAGAAGCATTTTGGCAGCTCAGGAGCTAATTAGAAGTGGAGTTCGCTGGAGAATTGGAACAGGTTCCCAAGTGAGATTATGGTCAGACCCGTGGCTCCCAGATAATTCAAATCCTTATGTGGATACACCGGTGCCGCAAGGTTTAGAAGATGCAAATGTTCTTTCCCTACGTTGTACGGATGGCTCTACTTGGGACATGGATATTTTGAATGACTTGTTTAATGAAAGAGACCAGAAACTCATTCTAGAAATATCTTTGAGTAGGAGACCTCATCAGGATCAATGGCTGTGGATGTGGGATAAAAAAGGTACGTATTCAGTTAAGAGCGGTTATCGATTATTAATGGCAAATTTCAACTCCTCTACCCAGTATCCTAGTAATTTGTTATGGAAAAAACTATGGGCTTTACAAACTCCTGCTAAAGTGAAGAATTTACTATGGAGGGCATGTATGAACTGCCTTCCAACTTTGCAAGCTTTGCGAAAGAAATGTGTGGATGTTGTGGATGTATGCCTGGTGTGTAATGAATGTTCAGAGACTGTTTTGTATGCACTAGTTAAATGTCCATTTGCTCAGCAAGTTTGGAGGATGTCGTCGATTGGAGATATTGGTGAAGTAGGGGACAATTTTATTGCATGGTGTCAATATTTCCTGCAGAATCATAATAAAGAAGAAACTAGTTTAGCGACAGCTATAGTGTGGGGAATTTGGGTAAATAGAAATGATCTAGTGTGAAATAAAAGGAGGAAGACGGTTGGTCAGGTTGTCAGCTTCTCAAGTGTTTGCCTTGAACAGTGGCAGAAGGCCCAAATGTTACTTACAACAGGTGGAAGGAATGAGAAGCGTAGGAGTGAAGTTGGGTGGAAGAGGCCAGATGCTGGTACGTCTAAATGCAATATTGATGCCGCTATTTTTGACATGAAAGATTGTATGAGGTTCGGATGCATCATTCGTGATGATAAAGGCGATATGATTGCGGCAATGAATAGCATAATGCAGGGTAGAATAGACCCAACAATTGTTGAAGCCATTAGTTGCCGGGAAGCTCTGAGTTGGCTGAAGGAGTTGAACGTGCATGACGTCGTTGTAAAGTTAGATGCCCAGATGGTGGTACATGCTCTTAATGGGGTATATAACGATATGTCGTATTTTGGTTTAATCATTGATGATTGTAAAATCTTGTCCAAGGATATATGCAATTGTAAGTTTATTTTTGTATGCCGATCAGCGAACTAGGTAGCACATGCTTTTGCACAGGCAGTTGGTTTTAGGCCTGGTTGGGAGGTGTGGAGATCTTCTCCTCCCTCATTTATTATTGATCTGATGGACCTTGATTTAATTTAATAAAATTGAAATTTTCAAAAAAAAAAAGAATATAAATCGAAGAAAATTAACTAAATGTATATTGTATGGGTAAATTACATTTAGACCCCTTAAACATTAGGGTAATTACACCTAGTATCCCTCAATATTTGAAATTGACAAATACCCCCTTATTTTGAAATGTTGCTAACCTCCGACCCCCTTCTGTTACTTTAAACCCTAACTCCGTTAAAATTTTATTATAAAGACAAATTTACCCATAACTTAATTAATTAATTACAAAAATACCATCTCTTTCATTATTTCTCTTTTTACTGCAAAATATATAAACTCTTTATATATATACATATATATACATACATATATCTATCCAGTTTGTGTCGATGGAAAAAATAGCAACCGGAAAAGGGTTTGTTGGGAACGACAAGCGCCCCGGAAAATTGGAAAAGAGATGGACAAGCGAACAAAGGACCATTTGGGGTTTTTTTGTGGCCGAATCCAATCAGGGTGAATAAGGTGAACAGATCAAAATCGAATTTGCAAAAAAAAAAAAAAAAAAAATAGAGAGATTGATGAGAATGCTGCAATCTATTGGGGTTGGGCTTGTACAGATTGTACGATTTCCACAGATAATCCAACGGACATGGATTCTTCATGTCGAGCCTCACCTACGGCTTCCCCTTCCCACTCCAATGCAGCAAGCTCACTGGACCTGAATGGAGCGACCGGCATCGCCTGCTCAAGTCATCGCTGCCGAGCCCGTGCTGGTTCCACCGATGATCCACCAACTCCACGGTAGCGACCCCAGTTCGTATATCCACCTCTTCTTTTGCAGCTCCATCCATAATATAAAAATAATATAAAATTGACAAATGTGGATTCCCCTGCCTCAACAGCAAATGAAAACTTATCTTTGTGGGGTAATAGATTTGTCTAATTCATTTGGTGTGTCGATTAAAGATAAACTGATTGTCACTGGCAATTCTGGAATTTCAAGCAAGTCCGAAAGCTAGAAAGACACCGGACGCCGACCCAAAACCGACCAGTAAAGTCTATTTGTGGAAAAAGTTTCTATCAAATAATTCCAAAACCTTGCACAGAGCTTTAGAAGATACTGGAGATGTTGATTGATCATCTACTAGTGGAGTTAGGAGTTGTTGAATTTCTTCATTACTTCACCGATAACTTCTGGTTCGATGACCCGGTCTCCAGTGAGGTTATATCCCATAGCTTGCGTATGTCGTCGACGAGGATGACATCGGAGACGAGGTAGATGACCCGGTTTACGCACGGGTCAAGTAGGTTGCGAAGGTAATTTTGGGCGTAGTTGGGTTCTTGAGAGCTTGTCGGATCGATGTGGAGATGAGATTGATCACGATGTAGACCTTGAAGTTAAGGGAAAGGAAGATGGATCCAACGATTCAACGCTGTTCCGATACTCCGGCACTTCGGCGAACTGCAACAAACTCTTAACCCCCTTGCGGTCGTTTGGGAATTAGTGAATCCCAACACACATCAACGGCCAAAAAGAGAGAAAAAAACGACGACGGTGACCGGTCGGAGACGAAAAAGAAACCTACCTATCATCTGATTCTTGCTCGCCGGAGGAGACGATGAAAACGACCAGAGGCATCGCCACCAACAGTGGTAGATTTAGACCATCCCTCAAAACCCTAATCCTAACACACAAATAAGGGTAAAAATGGAATTATGATGCCAAATTTTGACTGATGTCATCATTTTAACTGTAACTCTAACGGAAACTTAACGGAAGGGGTTAATTGTTAGTAACATTTCAAAATAAGGAGGTATTTGTCAATTTCAAATGTTGAGGGGTACTAGGTGTAATTATCCTAATGTTTAGGGGGTCTAGGTGTAATTTACCCAGAAATTAACTCAAATTATGTTGGTGTCTAGTATTGCATTTTATTAAATTAAAAAACTTTAATTTGAAATCAAATCACTTTTTGTTAAGCCAAAAAAATTACTTCTTTAATTTCACGTGCAAAACTCAATTTACTTTTTGTTAACAAGTTAATTTTAATTCAAATGCCGAAATTAATTGCAGCAAAATGCAAACATAGTTTGCAATAGTCATAAAAATATTTTTTAACGAGCAATTAAAAAATATTTTTGAATTTAAAAAAATAAACATTCCTGTATTTGATTGGATTCAAATTTTTAGTTTAACAAAATAAAATAATTTGGTCACAAATTACTTTTTTCTATTTAAAAATATTTTTATAATTTATATTTTTAATTAAAATGTTATATAAGACAAACAAAATAAAAACATTGATTTTTAATTGCTAAAAAAATAAAAATTACAAACAATTTCTTACCTTCACTTCCATAATCCCCAAATACAACCTTCGACCACAAACTTATCCTCTTTACTTCCAATCTCACCACAAACATTACATCAACGACACTAAATACAACATCAAAACAGAAATACATCGTCAAATTCCCAACATTTCATTAACACAAAAATAAAATAAAAAACAAAAATTTATATATAAAAAGATTACATCATCAACTTATAATTAAATACAACAATAGAAAATTTCCCAACATTTCAGTGACACAAAATAAAAAATAGAAATTAAAAAATATATAGAAAAAATTACTAACATATATATATTTCCTTAGGTTACATTCAAGTGCAAGAACAAAAAAATTTTAAAAAAATTATATAAAAGAAAAAAGAAAAAACTTACCTGAGGACAAAAGAGTGTAGATCAAGAGCAACACAATCCAACAAAAATCCGTCACTTTTGGCCAAAAAATAAAAAAAATAAAAAAATACAACATCAGAAAATTTCTCAATATATTTCATTAACACACACAAAAAAAAAAAAAAAAAAAAGAAAATCAAACAATCTATGAAAAAAATTACAACATATATATATGTTTCCCAGTTCCATTTACATGCAAGAACAAAAAGATTAAAAAAAAAACAATATATAAAAGAAAAAAGAAAAACATACCTAAGGAAGAGTAGATCAAGAGCAACTCAATCCAACAAAAATTTCGCTACTTCCAATAAAACAAAAAAAAAATTTGGACAAAAAACCAAAAAAAAAAAAAAAAAGAGTTAGAGAGAGAGATTGAAAATTAGGGAGGGAGGAGGGAGGAGGAGGGAGAGAAAATTACCTGACAGCGGTGATTCGATCGTAAAGAGAGAAGAGAGCAGAGTGTGGGAAAAAAGGGTGGGGAGGGAAAAGAGAAAAAAGGGGGGGAGGAGAAAGAAGGGAGAGAAAAAGAGGTTCTATGTAGACTTTAATGAGAGTATTAACGGCTGTCAAAAGTAGTCACCAAAATCGTCGCATTTAGTAGTCACACAAATTTTTCTGTCGCAAATACTCCTATTGCAAATAATTTTTGACTCTAATTTTTTGGTAGTCGCTAAACCCTAATAACCCTTTTGCATCAACCCGTAGCTGCTTGTATTTTTAGTAGTCATTTATTTATTAATTAGTTATTAAAAAGTTTTCTTCTGTGTTTTATAAAAAAATAATTATTTTTTAGTAGTTAATTTTTTTTTTTATTTTTTTGATAACGTGACATATATTTATCTTTGATGGTTTAAAAATAATTTAAAATATAAAAGAATAATTTCGATCATTTAAAAAAAAATTAAAAGGCTGAATAGTTAAAAGTTAAGTTTCTGAGCACTCTTTTTAAATTATGGCTAAAACATTGATGGAGTCGATGATAAGGATTTCAGAGGGGGAAAAAAAAAAAAATCGTGCGTTTAATTTGTTTCTTAAATGGCCATGTCAAATCCGTGTAAACTGCTCAAAGCAGTGCGACCATTTGAAACTGCTATCTGCGCAGTCCTGACTCCTGCTGGGTTGAATTTGCTTGAGGCTTCGTTTGGAAGCTTGGGTTAAATGGCTTATGAGTTAAATGATTTATTTGTTTATTTGTAAAGTAATTAAATTTATTTTCTTATATTTTAATTATTTAAAAAATTTTTAAGAGTAAAAATATCAAATTAATAAAAATTAACTAAAAAAATCATTTTTTTTTTCTTTTCTAAACACAAAAAGATGAATTTTTTTAACTAGTTACGAAAAGCCACCTATTTGGAAACTAACTGACTGAAAAAAAAAAAAAACCACATATTTTGCATCCCAAGCCAAGCCTGAGAATTGCTAAAGTGCCTCGAATCGTCCAGGTTCATTTGTCGAAAGTCAAGTGTGATATGGTGATAAACTTGTCCCTTGTTTCATTCAACCCCGGAATTGGGGACTGTGAGGCGAAGTTCAAAGTAAATTGGGTTTGTCATTAAAAAAATATAAAAAAGAAAAAAGATTGAATAATTAAATTTTAATTGTCATGTGAAGTGTGTTTAGAATTGTATAAAATTACATAAAATTATAAAAATTAATGTTTCGTATTTTGTACAGTGAGTAAAGAATTTAAATTTTTATAACCTTATAATTTATATTTATAAAAATTTATAAAATTTTATATTATTTTATACAGCTTCAAACGCTGCCATATTAGTCCCCTCCCGCGTAGTTTGCGGGCAGTAATTTTCTCAGGAACGACAGCAAATTGAAGAATTTTAAGGCCCGTGCTTTGACAAGTCCAATATTAAAAAGCTCAAACGTAAGAAGTCGACAACTTCGACTAAAAAATCTTAATATTGGTAACGTTTGGAATTATAAAAAATACAAAATTTTATAAATTTTTATAAACAAAAATTATAAAACTGTAAAATTTAAATTTTTTATTCACTGTATAAAATAAGAAATACTAATTTTTATAATTTTATATAATTTACAACACTACACCCATCCTTTTGGCTGGCGTGACGCATATGCTGAAGTCACCAATATCCGCCTACTTCTGTGTGTTTCCGTGATACACATACACGTATATATATCTTCGTCCTGCTCTTAAAGGACGCAAATAGAAATCATGGAGATCAAGGAAGACATTGTTATAGTGGGAGGTGGGATAGGTGGGCTCACCACAGCTTTAGGACTTCACAGGTAAAGTTTTTCTCCCCCTTTTCTTTTTTAAAATAACTCTCTCTCTCTCTCATGTAAGTCAATTCTTAGTTAGTTCCATTGTCTTGGATCAAGAGTTGTTTGGCTGCAAATAATAAAGATGCATTAATTCGTAACTGTGAAGGTTGGGGTTGCGGTGCTTAGTGTTGGAATCATCGGATGCTTTGAGAATTACCGGATTTGCTCTTACATTGTGGACCAACGCTTGGAGGGCGTTGGATGCAGTTGGAATTGGAAATTCCCTCAGGCCACATTATCCTACTTTAGACAGGTTATTATTATTATTATTATTATTATTGTTATAATTACAAATTATAACTATCTCTCTTTAATATATTACATATTAATTAAGATAATTAATAAATTATATTACACATTAATTTAGATAATTATATTATTTATTAAAAATAATTTTAATTTAATAAAATATTTGAATAAAATAATACATTTTAATACGATACAATAAAAATAAAGAAAATATTAAAATTGACAAAATATTTGTAATTTATTTTTATTTTATTATTATTATTATTATTTTTATTGAGGTGCAAGTGAATTGGGTTACTGTAGTTTGAGTAAGCATTTGGTTGGCTTTTGATGGAACATGGGTATCGTTGCAGGTATCAGGCGACTTTTTCAGATTCAGGTCTCACTTTAGAGATAGAACAGGCGAGAGAAAGAAAAGGGCAAGTTCATATTTTAACTGCATAAGTTATCATGTGATTTTTGTTAATTTTTTTTTTTTCTACTGTCATTTTCCAGCGTAATCCAAAGGGTTCAGATACCCTTTGGGCTATGAATGCTAATCACCCACTGACAATATTTCATGACAGAGACTAGTGATTGTTAAAAAGTTAATTATTTTTACGTTTGAGAAGAAAAAAAAAATTAAATTTCTTGTTATTAATTTTTTTTATTTTTTTGTTAACTTAACATATTTACTTTTTATAATTTAAAAGAGTTTTAAAATGTCAAAAGATAATTTTAGTTATTTAAAAAAAAAGAAAAATTTTAATAGACAAAAGTTTATCAAAAGAATTTTTTATTAATAAAAAAATTTTAATAAATTTGAAGCGTAATAAATCTCACCCATTCAACTTGGTTTTCTATTGGTGAAAGGGAAGGATGGAAGAAATATCTAAGCTACGTGTCATTTTGTCCTAACGCTATCATTATTGGTGTAAGGGACAGATGCATTTTACGCTTTTTTAGCGACAATAGCAAGAAATAACTATTTTAACTCAAAATTTTGTTAGGAATAACAAAAAATTAAAAAAAAAATAAAAAAATTAAAAATTTAAAAAATTATTTATTTTTTATTTTATTACACGAATTATAAATTTATAATTTATTTTATTTTATCTTATTTTTTATCATTTTAAGCGCGCATTTAAATGAAAAAATTTTGACATAGTGTTTTTTTTTTTTTTTTTAAATGTAAGCAATTACAACTAATCATTTCTAAGTAGTACAATACAATTATGTTCTCCAATCATGTTATAAATGCTCAAGGAAAAGAGATTTCACAAATATTATATTTCTATCATTGTTTTTTTTTTAATTTTTTTAATATCAAAAGAAATTAAAGACATTATATAATTAATCTCAATTTATTCTAATCGATAAATGATTTCTAACCTGGACACATGGTTAATTATTTTATTTGGGTGCAAAATTCATGATTTTGGTTATTGTTTTCCTACCACAGACAAGAGTGCATTTTGTTTGAAAAATATATATATAGTTTTTATTTTATATCAGAAAACACACTCTAAATTAATTAAACATGTTTTTTTTTTTTTAACTTGTTTGAGTTTCCTTAAAAAAATAATAATTAAAAAAAATTTAAACTAAACAAACATTTGAAAGAGTTTTGCGGCCTAATTATATATAAACTTGACAGCAATAAAATATATATAAAAAAAATGTTATTTACATTTCACGGAGTATATGACAATTACATCGATCGTGCATATGTAGAGATTCCGAAGATCGCTGCGTGCTAAGGAGCGACTTACTGGAGACCTTAGAGAGAGAACTGCCCCATGGCACTATTCGGTATTCATCTAAGGTTGTCTCTATTGAAGACTCAGGATATCACAAATTGTTGCACTTGGCTGATGGTTCCATCGTCAAAGCAAAGGTAAATATCGTTCTATTACATTAACAAGCACACATCAAATACCTATTTCTCAAATACATGGAGATATACCATCCAACGCCATCATTAATTTTATAGTACTATTCAAATGTAGTTAGGATATGTTTAGCATTGATTTCTCGGGACACCTGTTTGCGAGATAAAAAATGGATGAAAAAGTACAATAAAAATAAAAAGATATGACATAAATGTGACATGTGAAAATTTTTTATTAGAAAAAAATACAAAAATTAGTTAAAATTAGTGACTTTTGGTGTGGCCAAACAGACGAATCGTAAAAATCTTTTAATTTGTTATATTTTGTTTAATTATTTTTACATATGTGCATGATGATTTATGTTTAATTTATATCATTATAATATTACATTGAGCATATCAGGCAATATTGTGCAATTAGAACTTTAAATAAAAGAGAGAAATTTGTTAGAATTAAGCGGATTTATTTTGAGTCAAAAACACTCTTACGTAACTACACACTAAAGTGTGGGATGATAGCTAAAAACTAATTAGTGGGTTGGAATTGAAGGCGTTAATTGGTTGTGATGGAGTTAATTCAACGGTGGCAAAATGGCTGGGTCTTCAAGAAGTTGTATCTTCGGGTCGATCGGCCATGAGAGGTCTTGTGGAGTACCCAGAGGGCCACGGCTTTCGGCCAAGAATGCAAATGTTCTTTGGAGGGGGAGTGCGCTTTGGTTTTCTTCCATGTGACGATAAGTGCTTGTACTGGTTCTGCACTTTCAATTCATCCCTCCATAGTAAGCCCTTTCACATCATATATAATTTGCTCATCAAAACTCAATTCAATGCCAAGAAATTGATTCAATATATTTTTTTCACTTCTTACCAGCATAATTTTTGTTTCTAAGTGTTGTTCCAATGTGGCATTGATCACAGATGATAAAGAGTTGGAAGTGAACCCAATTATAATGAAGCAGTTTGTGCTGAGCAAGATCAGTAGCATACCCAAACAAGCAGTGGAGGTTGTGGAAAGGACTAAACTGGAAAGAATCTCTTGTTCGCCGCTAAAATTGAGATTGCCATGGAATCTATTACTGGGAAATATTTCACAGGACAATGTCTGCGTAGCAGGCGATGCCTTCCATCCCATGACCCCCGATATGGGTCAAGGTGGATGTTCGGCATTAGAGGACAGCGTTGTTCTTGCTAGGTGCCTCGGTGAGGCTTTATTGAAAAAACCAAGAAGAGAAGAAATCGGAGAAGAAGAAGAATTTGAAAGGATCAGAGAGGGTTTGGAGAAGTTTGCAAAGGAAAGGAGATGGAGAGGTTTTAGTCTGGTAAGCGCTGCGTATTTGGTGGGTTTCGTACAGGAGAGCGAGGGAAAGGTTATGAGCTTCTTAAGAGAGAAATTCCTTTTGCGATTCGCATTGGACAGGGTTCGGAGTATGGCTAATTTCAATTGTGGCCAGCTTATCATTTCTTAAGTTATTTTACTCATCTATATATTGGGTTTGTATAAAATTTTAGGGTCCAGTATAAGCTAAGATATTTTATTTTCTTACATAAGTTTGAGTTTGTTAATTACGAAGTCTTAAGTTAAATAAATTTTAAATATATATATATATATATATATGTATATAATGTGAGTTTTTTTAATTATACGGAGATTGGAATCTCTATAAATAAATAAATAAAAGAACTTGTAAAAATTCTAGAATGTATTCTTTTTCATATGTAAACATATATGGACAAGTAATTCGTTCACAGCCACGTTAATTCTAATTCTTTATCTCTTTCTTTTACTTTGGGATATTGTGATTTGACTGTGTTGATTTTTATTTTATTATGTGTATATTATAATTTAATTGTGCAAATCATAGTTTGATTGCGTGGGTACTGTTGAATCCCACGACTGCCTATATTTATTGAAGTAATTTAGGCTTTATTTGGTTTATTTTTTTATTTTCTATTTTTTATTTTTTGTTTTGAATTCATTTTTTATTTTATACTTTTGAAAATAAAGAAAATAGTTCAAAGTTCATTTGGTTACTTGTGTTTTTAAAATTTATTTTCGAAAACAGAAAATGAATTTACACATAAAATGAAAAATGATAAAAAGTTATTTTGAGAGTTTTTGACAAAAAATAAGAAAAATCTTAAAATAAAGAAAACAGAATATTTTTCTGTTTTTTTCGTTTTGATATTTTTAACACATAAAATAAAAACAGAAAATAAAAAATAAAAAAATAAACTAAATGCACCTTAATGTTATAAATTTTGCAATTTGTATAAAGTAATTTAATTTGCGAGACAGGACCATCATGATGGCAACCGGATGATGTTGTTGTTGTTAAACTTTATTTTGATGGGTTTACTGTTTTAAAATTATAAATTCACAACTTTTATTTGTTTCTAAGAAAAATTTAAAAAAAATATATTTTTTTACTCAATTGTGGCCAGCTTATCAATTCTTGAATTGTTTTACTCATGCATATATTGGGTTTGCATAAAAATTTGGAGTCCAGTATGATTTGAGATATTTTATTTTTTCCATATATATATTTGGGTTTATTATGGAGTCCTACGTTAACTGAATTTTAAGTATATATAATGTAAATTTTGTAATTATATGAAGATTAGAATCTTTATAAATTAAAAAAAAAAAACTTGTTGAAATTCTAGAATGTGTTTCCCTTCACATGTAAATATAGTACAAGTTTGTGCAGAGCCACGCAAGTTATTTCTTTTAGGCCTTGATTGGATGCGGGAAAAGTCTCGATCCACAAATTATATCCGGTTATACGGGTGGGTCTCATCTCTTTGTCATGGTTTGACAATCAAACTTATCCCCCCTCTTCGTTTTCCCGGGTCTTCACTTTCTCTTCCTTGCGGTCATCTCCTGGATAAAATTTGAGCACCCTCAACCCTATCCAAAATTTATCCAGGGGAATGGCTCTTGTTTTTGACGTTTTTAGTCCTTATTAACTTGATCAAAATAAATATAATATTAGTAAAAAAATAATAGATAGGACAACAAGTTAAAATAAATATAACTAAAAATAAAATTAGATAATAACCAACCATTCAAAAATACATATTTAAAAACAATTTGTTTGAATAAATTTATAAAAAATTAAATTTTCAATGAAATAAATAATATAACTTCAAATTGTCCAAAAGTAATTAAATAGAGTGGGTTTTGTAATTTAATAATTAATTTAATGGGTAATTAATTTTGGGACACCACGAGGACAAAAGAGTCATTTGGCTACTTTTTCCATCATTCACCCCTCTTATTTATAAAACATCCAAATCAAGTCAAAAGTTATCCCCCTCCGTAAACATTACATCAATGTGGGACAACCCTCTAAAACTTAACCCTCTGAAATTTTAGCACCATCCAATCGAGCCCTTAAGTGTTTTTCTTTTCTTTTGGGTATATTGTGATTTGGCTGTGTTAATTTTTCTTTTATTTTGTGTATATCATAATTTAATTGTGCATATTGTAATTTGATTGTGTGGGTGTTGAAGTAATTCGTAAACTGGTATTAATTTGTTGTCCGTTAATAAATGATACAAAAATGTTTTGAATTTTATAAACTTTCCAATCTAAACTAGTGTGAGGACTATCCTGTCCTTTTCAGTATTGGCATTGTTCATAATTAATCAATTTATGTTTCTTTTTAATTCTATATGCTTAGTAATTGGCATTATTGAAGGATGTTAATTTAGTTACAATAGATCTTTTGAATAAAGGCTTTATTTGGAGTGATGAAAAATTTAGAAAAATAATAAAAGTTACTGAAAAATTTTAAAAATTATTATTTTTTATCTAACTGTATAAATTATGAATTCACAACTTATTTTATTTTATGTCATTTTATTTTATTTTTGTTACTCTAAACACACGTGGAATATGTTTATTCTAGTGAAGTGAAATCTTGGTATATAATACATATATTTATATATTTCTGGACTCTAAGCAACGTCAATACAGCTAACGCTTCAGATCAAAGCCCTTTGTCCAGTGCACCCAAATCAGCTTTAATTTGCACGACAGGGCCACCATGATTACGTCGGGATGATGTTGTAATTAAATAATATTTTGATGAGTTTAATATTTTAAAGTTTTAATTATTTTTAAGAAAAATTCTAAAAAAAAATAAATCTTTGGATTCAAATTTATATTTTAATTAAATTTTAAATTCTAAATATATAAACTTTTGTTATACTTCGATGTAACTGATTTCTACACAATATGCAATTGAGGTGTATAAAATATAAATTTTAATTTAAAAGTTTGTTTTATGAATTTTTTTCCCTATTTCTATGGGTTTCTTTTTAAATATGATATTATTTTGCATTATTATTTTCGTATGTTTTTCTTACTAGCATTACTTAGATAATAAATTCAAAGACATTGTTATAATATGACAAAAATTATTTATGAGAATGACTGGAGACACTGTAATCGTATAATAAAATTAAATTTTTATTACAAAATTCTCGTTGTCTTTTTGTGCCTATTTTTCTTTAAAACTTTTGATAGAATCATATATATATATTTTTTAAACACCTAGTATTGTGACTCACATTTAATTATTATTTTTAACATTTAATGATAGTACACAAATATTTTGCATCTTGAAAATAATTTGTTTTTTGTTTTTTAATCTATGATGTATTCTTGCTTTATTGACTAGCTTAACTGCTCGCTTAAGAATTTGACAACAAGAGGCGTGTAATTTAAGAATTTGACAATTCTTGCTTGGAGAAGTCCAATGGAAAGTTCGTAGGAAACGGAAGAAGCCGTCAATTTTGACTAAAAATACTAGGACTATAATTTTTCGAACAATGTCACGTTTACAATATTTTTTTTAAATATTATTTTAGAACATTTAAAATAGACTAGTAATGACGGATTATGATTGATATAGTATAAAAATATACTGGTCATGACTCGTTATAATCAGTATAATTTTAAAAAAATGTCAAAGAGAGGGTATAGTGTGATACACTGAATCCAAACGACGTCGTTTTTAATGTTGTAAAACAATATTAAAAAAAAAATTATTGTAAACGTGATATTTTTTATAATTCTCCTCGGCACACGCAGCCATTATTGTCACTGTATATGCTGCCGCACTCATCAATATCCTCTTACTTCTTGTTTCTGTGATGTACATACATACACACACATCTATATCGTACAGGATGCAGAGAGAAGTCATGGAGATGAAGGAAGACATTATTATAGTGGGTGCTGGGATAGCTGGGCTCACCACAGCTTTAGGACTTCACAGGTAATTTTTTTTTTTCCTCTGTCTCTCTCTTTCTGTGATGTGAGTTAAGTCCCAGCTGGTTCCATTGTGTTGGATCAAGAGTCGTTTGATTGCAGATAACAAAGATGCATTAATTTGTAACTGCGCAGGTTGGGGTTGCGGTGCTTGGTGTTGGAATCATCGATGCTTTGAGAACTACGGGATTTGCTCTTACCTTGTGGGCCAATGCTTGGAGGGCATTGGATGCTGTAGGAATTGCAAATTCCCTCAGGCCACATTATCTTCGTTTGGACAGGTTGTTATTATTATTATTATTTTTATTATTATTTTTTGTAAGTATTAATATTTACATTCCTGAGAGTTGAACTTTTATTAGTAGCAAGATTCCTGCTGTTACTTTTTTTTTTTTTTTTTTTTGGTTAATTTGGATGGTTTGGCCAAATTGACAATTAAAAAAGTTAAAAATATTTTTAGAAAATAAAATTTTGATTTCTGTTGTTGTTTTTATTTAATGACTTTTAGAAATATTATTATAAAAAAATACTATACACTCATGCTAAAAAAATAAACATAATAAATATAGAAACTTTCTTGATACTAAAAAAATAAACATAATAAATATAGAGTTGAACTTTTGGAAAAGAAAAGGAGTTAATTTTTAATTTTTAGCTACTAGATTTTTAATTGTTTATTTAAGGTAATTATCATTTATGATTTGAAATAATTTAAAAATATAAAGAATAATTTTGATCATTTAAAAAAATAAAAAAACTAAGTCGTCAAAACTTGACTTTTGCCAGCCAAACGGAGCCTAATAATGCTTCACTCATCAACCGATGGAAAAATGGAAGTTTTGAACTTCCTTATTCATTGGTGGAAGGGAAGGACGAGGAAATTTCTCAAGTTAAGAGCCATTCTATGTTTCTTTCTAACGCGTCATTAATGACAAGTGAAAAGGCAAGATGGAGGAAATGTCTAAGCTAACACATGACACAAATAGGATGGCTTTTGCGTTTTCAGCGAAAAGACCAAGAAATATCTATTTAACATATTAATTAGTGAAAAGACAAAGAAATATTATTTAACATATTAACTTCGTGAAAAAAAAAAAGGATAAAATTTCAGATTGTATTTGTTTTTAATGTAAATAGGCTGCGTTTGGCGCACCAAAAAGTGAGAAAAATGTAGTTTGGGGAAATTTTTTGCGTTTGGTGCACACAACTTAAACTACATTTTTTGGAGATGAATAATAAGATTTCGTTCTAACGGATTGGATTTTCCTTTAGATGGATTCAAAATTTTAGATAGTTATAACTTTTTACACTACAATCCGTCCAAACGGATTGTAGAAATCGTTTGGATGAAAGTTGGCTGCGCGATTTCGTCGGAACAATTTCTACAATCCATTGGAAGGATTTTAAAAACGCCACAAAAATAGTCAAAGTGGGTGTTATTTGGTAGTTTGAGAGTCCATGGTGAGAATGGCGAAAAAATTTTTACTATTTAATTAATCGAAATCTAGTTATCGACTTTTTTTTAGAAATATATTGAACATTTTTTGAATTTTAAGAATGCAGAAATGTGTAAAATTTTATAGAGATTTTCAGAGGTTTTCAGATATTTTCAGAGATTTTCATCAACTTTTGTTGCACCAAACGCAGCCTAAATTACAATCAATGACTTCAATTAGTATAATAAATTTTTATGTTCTCAAAATATAAAATAATTATTTAAAGAGGAGGTTTCACGAGTGCTACATTTTAGCACTGTTTTTTTCTTTTTCTTTTCGTATTCTTATTTTTTAAGATCAAAAGAAATTAAAAACATAATATAATCCATCTCGGTTTATTCTAATTAATAAATTATTTCTAACAAGGACACATGGTTAATTAATTATTTTGTTATGGTGCGAAATTGGTGATTTTTTTTTTGTTTTCCTACCACGGATGAAAAAATATTTTTTTATTTTATATCAACTACATTTTTTTTAATAACTAAATGTCTTCTACCTGTTGGAATTTTCTTAGGAAGAAAAAATAATTAAAAAGAAAATCAAACCAACACACTTAAAAAGCTATGTTTATTTGTAGATATGAGTGGAGAATTGGGTTACTAATTTGTAGAATTCACCTCATTCCATGTTTGATAAGGATATAAATCGCCCAAAGTAATACCAAGAGAGTGGTATTGTATATTCCCAATTCATGGGACACATCTCAGCCTATATTTGATAAAAAAAAATTAAAACACTTCATATCCCATAGTGCAATATCATAGGGTGTTGTATTGTATATTTACCCTGTTAGATAAATTTTTCACTAACAACAGAAAGTCTAAAATTATTTTTTGTCATATTTTATATTCGACCAATCAAATAACAAAAAAATAATTTCATATAAAAAAAATTTTATGTTATATCTAACCACATACATTATCTCATAATATTACTTATTCTCTATCATTTAATCCTCTGATCAAACGTAGTTAAAGTATTTTGTGGCTTTATCATAATTTTTAGCAGTAAACATGAAAAAAAAAATGTTATTTATAACTTACGGAGTATGTGACTATGTGACTAGATGATGCAACAGTGGAGATTCTGAAAGTCGCTGTGTGCGAAGGAAGGAGTTGCTAGAGACCTTAGAGAGGGAACTGCCCCACGGCACTATCCGGTACTCATCTAAAGTTGTCTCTATTGAAGACTCAGGATGTCACAAATTGTTGCACTTAACTAATGGTTCCATCATCAAAACAAAGGTAAATTTCATTCTATCGCAATTATAAGCACACATCAAACACATATTTCTCAAATACATAAATCAACACTATCATTAAGGTTTTTTTTTTTTTTATTAAAATTAAAACTATGTAACTGATTATCGGAATGATAGCTAACAAATTAATGGCTTGAAATTGAAGGTGTTAATTGGTTGTGATGGAGTTAATTCAACTGTGGCAAAATGTCTGGGTCTTCAAAAAGCTGTACATTCAGGTCGATCGTCCATTAGAGGTTTTGTGGAGTACCCAAAGGGCCATGACTTTCAGCCAAGATTGCAGATGTTCTTCGGAGGAGGAGTGCGCTTTGGTTTTGTTCCATGCGATGACAAGAGCTTGTTCTGGTTTTGCAGTTTCGATTCATCCCTCCACGGTAAGCCCCCCTGCACCTCCTCATTTGCTTATCAAAAATTCAATGCCAAAAAGTTGATTCAGTTTTTTCTTACTACCATAGTTTCTGGTGTGTCTAGTTCTTGGGTTTGTGAAGAAAAGACCAAAAAAAAAAAAAAAAAGTAAATTAAAGTTGGATTAAAAAATATGAAAAGATTAATAAGTATTTGTTAAAAAATTTAATTTTCACTCATTATTGATTTTCTTTTGAAAAAAATTAAATAATATGCTACCATAAGTAAAAGAAAAATAATTAATTAAATTTTGACCAAAAAAATTGTATAAGACAAACAATAAAAAAGTCAATTAACAAAGGTCAGAGATTACTCAAAACATCTGCATCAATTTGTGTAAATCTCTTATTTCTCAAAAATAAAGGTAGAATAGTGAAATATAGACACACAAGAACATCTCTATTAACTCTTTATTTTAAAAAACATTTATCATGAGAACTCACGATTTAGGTTGTCGCAACAATAGTTTATATAATTTTTTTGTATTACCATATATAATTTTGTTAATCTACGTGTCATATATAAATTTGTTAATCTGTTACTCATCGTCCACTTACAATTATTATTTTCTTTCTATAAGGCACATGTAAATTAAAAGTTAATTTGAAACCCATAAATATGTGCATGTGGCACCACGCAAACGGAAAAAGCACCGAATAATTTTCACTATTCTAGAGTTAAAAGAGGGGATGACGATGGGGATGCCATTGTCCAATTTCTTTAAAACTCTATTTTTTATTTTTTTAAGCACATAAGTTTTATTTTAAATTGTTGTTCCTATGTGGCGTTGATCCCAGATAATGAAGAGTTGGGAGTGAACCCAATTATGATGAAGCAATTTGCGTTGAGTAAGACCGGTTACATACCCCAAAAGATGGTAGAAGCTGTGGAAAGGACTGAATTGGAAAGAATCGCTTGTTCTCCCCTGAGATTAAGATTGCCATGGAATCTATTACTGGGAAATATTTCAAAGGACAATGTATGTGTTCGGCAGCAAAAATTACCGTCGGAACTGCTGACCACGCCAATCGGAAATGCAATCGCCGAGCTGCCGAACAAAGACAGAAAGAAAAGTGACGGCCGGAGAGGAGGTCTCTGGCCGGAAAACCCTCCGATGCTTAAGTCAGCAAGTCGTTCAAAGAAAGAAATTTTTAGGGAGGAAGTGAGTAAAAGCTTAAGTTGGCAATAGTCAGCTTCCCTCTGTGGTTCAGTAGAATATCCTATTTATAGTAGTCCGAGTAATGATTAAAGCATACCTGCGACTTGACGTTACGCACACTGCCGTGTCCCTCTCTTCCATCCTTGCTTTAAATACTCTTCCCCTTCATTTGATGCCTCAAACCCCTCATTTAATACACCATGCCTCTCATTTAATGCTTCTGGCAACTTAACACGGCATTACAACCAGAATTTCAGGGTCAGACTGTTTTCCTGTCACATCAGCCAACTACTCGTGACGAGATGGACTGATTTAGTTACTTCCTCAGAGACAAATACCCAGTTCAGTCTTAACTATGGTGCATTTATGGTCATGAGCCCTATTTAAAGGCTGTGGGTCCCAGGTTCAGCATTTACTAGCTGCCAATGGATGGGCCGAGCAAACTAGCTATCGCGATCCTCGGCTATAGCCACGTAGCAACACACTGTTCGTTGGTGCTGAGGTTCAGGGTATTCTTTGGAACACTAACTTTGAGACATGTGTTCACGTATAACACTCACGTGAAACTCTCGTGCCATTAATCAGTTGTTCGGCAGGATGCCACGTGTCACGACAGTGCGTGCTCGGCGAATGACTACGTGGCTCACACGAGTATGCTCGGCACTGGGCCACGTGGAGCCAGACTACACTTGTTCGGCACAAGTACATCTTAGTATTATTTTACCCAACAGTATGTGTAGCTGTAGCTGGTGATGCCCTTCATCCCATGACACCCGATATGGGTCAAGGTGGGTGTGCGGCATTAGAGGACGGTGTTGTTCTTGCTAGGTGTCTCAGCCAGGCTTTATTGAAAAAAACGAGAAAAGAGATCGAAGATGAAGGAGAAGAAGAAGATGAAGAATATGATAGGATCAAGAAGGGTTTGGAGAGGTTTGCAAACGAAAGGAGGTGGAGAAGAATTAATCTTATAAGCACCGCGTATGTGATGGGTTTCATACGGGGGAGTGAGGGAAAGATTATGAGTTTTTTAAGAGAGAGAATTTTGTGGCGATTCATAATAGGCAAGTTTCGGAGTATTTCTGATTTCAATTGTGATGACCTTATTATTTCTTGAAGGTTTTATTCACTCATCTATATATTGAATTGTATAAAATTTTTGGAGTCCAGAATAATTTAAGATAATTTTATTTTTTATTTTTTATTTTTTTAACATGCGTTTGGGATATTATGGAGTCTTTAAGGCAATTGAATTTTAAATATATATATATATATATATATAATGTGAGTTTTTTTTTTTAATTTTATGAAGATTAGAATCTCTATAAATAAAATAACAAAATTTGTGGAAATTCTAGAGTTTATTCTCTTTCGCACACGAACATAGGCAAGTTTGAGTATAGTTTTTCTTTTATTTTGAGAATATTGTGATTTGATTGTGCGAATTTATTTTATTTTATTATTTTGTAATTTGATTGTGTGAAGGTTGGATCCCAGCATAGTTGTCATATATTTATTGCAGTAATTAAATGTCAACCCATATAAAAATGTTTTGAATTTCATAGACTTATTCAAATTTTGAATTTCATAGACTTTCCAATTTGAATAAGTGTGGGGACTGCCCGCTACTTGTAAGTATCGACATTGCTCATAATTTATCAGTTCACCGTTTTTTTTTTTTTTTCCTTAAATTCTATATGCTCAGTAATTGGGATGATTGAAGGATGTTAAATCTCTTGAATGAGATGTGTTTGTAGTCAAGTGAAGGCTTCATGTATGGGATTATTTGATTTACTACAAATTTTTCTAAATTTTTAAATTATTTACTCATAACACTAATTACGAGACTACAATCTCCATAAATTTATACAATTCTAAACCTACCTAATATACATATATATTTTTCTCGACTCCAAAGGATGTCAATACAATAGTTGTGCAAATTGTATCTTGTCTCTTGATTTCTCCATGTAGACAGGGCTTCAGGCCAGAGCCCTTCATCCAGTGCATACAAATCAGCTTTAATTTGTAAGACAGGGGCCACCGTGATGACCTCGGGATGATATTGTTGCAATTAAAATATATTTTGGGGAGTTTAATGTTTTAAAGTTACAAACTCATAATTTTTGTATTATTTTTTATTTGTTTTTAAGAAAAATTCTAAAAATGTAAATTTCTGGATTTAAATTTGTATTTTAATGAATTAAAAATTTTAAAATTCTAACAACACTTTTATTATACTTCGATATGACTGGTTTCTGCACGACGTGCAATTGAGGTGCATGTATAAAATTTAATTTTTAATTTAATAGTTTATTTGATGAATTCTTTCCCTTTTGTTGTTGTTTTTTGTCAATACATGATATTACCCATTTTGAAAGGACTAAAATGATGTTATATTCTAAGAGGTTGAAGCCCTGAACCCAAGGCAATTGAGCTGGGATGTGAGAGGGATCTGCATTAAGGTACTTTTTGATCATCTACTAATTAAGTGATCTGATAACACACAAACTCCCAATGATTGCCTGCTCATTTTCATTCCTTAATTACGATACTAGTAGCAATCTACCGCGTAAAAATTCCTTAAGCAACTCTCTTCTCATGCATTTTTTTTTTTGGGTAATTAACTCTCTTCTCATGCATTGCCTTCTTTATTTTTTTAATCTGTTTTATTTTTCCAGATCCATCGCAATAATTAGTTGACGACGGTGCTACCTTCACATGGCAAGTTTCATTATTTTGGGAATATTTGTATATTAATGTCCTTCCTTATTCACATTTTTTTTTCAAAGTGAAGTACTTGTTCACACCGTGACACTATTTAGAGCTACAAAAAAAAAAAAAAAAACAATACTAAATTTTATAAATTTTTACAAACATGAATTATAAGATTATAAATTTAAAATTTTTAATTTACTGTACAAAACATAAGGCATTAATTTCTACAAATTTATACAACTCTAAATACGCTCTATTCATACATACATATATATATATATATATATATATATATGAATTGCAGGAATGCCATTTCAGTTTAATTATTATTTATTTTCCACAGGCACACCGGGAAAAAGGGTAGTCCTGTTCAGAAAATGAGGAAGATGGTACATACCCGTACTCAATGATAAATAAATAAAGCACCGAAAATTCTAGAAAATTACAACGGCGAGCAAGCAATTCTTCTCTTCTTCGTGTTGCTCAACCTTTCTAGTTTTCAGAAAATACCCTAAATTAACCAGAACCAACCCCCCCTCCCCCCCAAAAAAAAAGAAGAAAGAGGAACTTTTGATGTAAGACGGAAGATCCAATTTAATCAGATGTTTTGGATAAGCTATCAGAGAAGTAGTAGGCACTGATGCTTTGATGATCAATGGTGGGCATGAATGATTGATGTAATAAGCGATCTAAACCTCTGTATATTTATCGTATATTAATTAATAACACTTGACAGAGAAGTAATTAAAAAAAAAAGTGGCAATCTAATGTCAAAGGCACATGCAGGAAAAATAATTAAAGAATAGTGGGATTGTACCATGTAAGGTCAAAGGAAATCCATGTGAGGTTTAATGATCAGATGGATATGAAGCAAAATATTCTATCAAGCAGAGCTCCATTGAATAAGTTGTACGTATTTTCCTTCATATTATATGGCAACCACCACCTCTCTCATGGCATTTGATCCAATTGGCAAAAACCATGTGCTAGTGGAGGGGAGAGGGAGAGAACATGGGAATAATTGAATGAGGTTCGAAATTTATTCAGACTTTGCAGAGATTTATAATATTAAAGAAATGGTTTTGGGTTCTCTACTTGCAGAGATCACATGGGAGGTTGTTGCATTGCACAAGTCTTTGACCCCCTATTTAAGAGGTTCTTTTGTGTGTTTGGAGAAGTCAGTACTGAATTGAAAGTATACATTCCCATCAATCCGCATCCTTCCCCAATCTTCTTCCTCCTGTTTCTTGGCCTAGAAAAGAAATGGGAACAAATAGCATTCTTGTTCGAGTGATCCTACTTGGAATTTGCTGTCTTTTTGCCAATGCCAATGCCTTTGTGGCTTCTGGGTGGACAAAAGCTCATGCTACTTTCTACGGAGGCAGTGATGCATCTGGAACAATGGGTAACTCTCTTGGTCCACAAAACAAAGTTCCTGTTTTTTTGTTTTTTTGGGGGGGGGGGGGGGAGGGGAGGGGACTAAATCGAAGTAACGCAGAGGTGAATTTTTTAAATTCCTTTGATACTTAACGAATGATGGTATTCTTGGCCATGACAGGGGGAGCTTGTGGGTATGGTAACTTGCACGCAACTGGTTATGGAACGCGGACTACGGCTTTGAGCACTGCATTATTCAACAATGGAGCATCATGTGGGCAATGCTACAAGATCATGTGTGACTATAAAACAGAGCCAACATGGTGCAAGAGAGGAGTTTCTGTTACTGTTACCGCCACAAATTTTTGCCCACCCAACTATGATCTTCCAAGCAATAATGGAGGCTGGTGCAACCCACCTCGCCAGCATTTTGACATGGCTCAACCTGCTTGGGAAAAGATTGGTATTTACAGAGGCGGGATTGTGCCGGTTCTGTACCAAAGGTATTTTAACTTCAACCCATGTTCAAATTTCTGAGCTAAAATTTGATTTATTTATATATGTGGGTCCCATCTTGTCATGAGTGTGCTATTTAACCTTATGGCCTTATATATATATATATATATATTTTTTTTGGGTGCAGAGTTCCATGCAAGAAACTTGGTGGAGTTAGATTCACCATTAATGGGAGGGACTACTTTGAGCTAGTCTTGATAAGCAATGTGGCGGGGGCTGGATCTATTCGCTCTGTGTCCATCAAAGGTTCAAGGGCTAATAAATGGGTGTCAATGTCAAGGAACTGGGGATCAAATTGGCAGTCCAATTCCTATCTTAATGGCCAATCCCTGTCCTTCAGAGTCACTACTGATGATGGAGTAACAAAAGAATTTCCGAATATTGTCCCATCGAGTTGGAAATTTGGTCAGACTTTCTCTAGCAGAGTTCAGTTCTAAAGCTAACGTAGCTTTAGAGTTTTTGGGTTTTGGGTTCTGGTGGCAGGGGCGTGCTTGTTATTTTACCGAAGCAGCCCGCCAATACAAGCATTTCACACTATGAAAAATAGGTCACGTTTGATGGTTTAGACGGGTTGAACCCATTAACTCTGCAATTGTTTTGATCCCGAGTTTTCCTTAATTAAAAGGTCAAGTAGGGGGCTTGATCCACCAAAAAATGGTGGCTCTTAAGTTGGTGTTGAGTTGTTTAAATCCAGTGTTGATTGTTGTTGTATATCAATAAGAAGCATGTGGTAACACGGCAGCTTCATAAGATCAATTATTTTTCATGTTGTACTTCTAATTTGCTTGTAATGTATAATATGAGTTCCAGTCATAATATTTGTATTTATTCTGAGCTAGTAAAAGTTCTCTCTCTCTCTCTCTCTATATATATATATATGTGTGTGTGTGTGTGTGTGGTAAATGAATAAGGAGATCCACTTGACTTCTACATTTCGTAAGTTGTGCCTCCTATGGGTGCATCCGGACTTCCCTCCCGAGGTTCACTCTTACTAATATTACTCCCACCCAAATTCATTCGAGTGCAAAATTTTAATGGTATCTAATGCATTTGCCTTACCATGCGAAGGCAACTCAGAAACTTCAAAGGAAGGTCAATCAACATCAAAGTTTTGCAGATTAATGAAAGAAAATGAACCAAATCAATAAAAACTCTGCTTTTATTGTTTGGATCAGCAATTATCCAATATCATAATTGATAAAGGCTGCAGAAATATTGTGCGCATGCCTTCTCTACATGCCATGAAAGAGAATCAGGACATGGTAGTTGGCCAGAACTTGGATTATGTACCAAAATTAAAAGAATTTTAATGGATATACAAGTGAAGCTTAAAGGAGTAGTTAGGAGCTTTCGAATAGTTAGAATGTAGAATTTCTGATTGTTTAATTATTGGCAGTTCCTGGATACACTCATCAACTCTTTGGGATATCCATTAATTAAGATAAGAAACTTTAGACCAAGGTTTAATTATGCAGGAATTAATCATGACTTTATTGGCCCAATCTTATCCACCTAATGCATTCTCTTACCTCCTTTCGAGTTGGTAGGGCCATTCAACTGATCATCCAACTAAAGCAGTGCTTTCTTGAGTCAAGGGGGCATGCATAAGTTAATTCAGGTAAATTCCGTGTAATGGCCTACAACTACAAAATAGTTTAGCTTGGATTTTCTCCTGATAAGAAGACTTAATTTAACCACCAAAATCACACCCCCATTTACCTTTTTCTTTTTCATGTTTTTTTAATCAAATCCTCGCTCCAAATGTACTCTAAAAACGTATGTGTATATACCATATATAGTGGACTTTTCACAAGGTCAATTACTCAGTAATTTTGAGTTTAATTGGTAAAAATAATATTAGTGATGTGGTTGGGAGGTCTAATGGCATTTGTTCGAATTTGATAGTCTGGAGGTCCAAACTGGCAAGTGCCGAAGGGAAGAAAAGATGGAAGAATTATCAAAAGCAACCGATACCAAACAACTACCAGCCCCAACTTTCAACATTTCACAACTCCAGCAAAGCTTTTCTCGGAGAGGTCTTTCCATGGATGATTTGGTGGCACTCTAAGGTACATAAAACATCAAATTCCACTCTAATCCCTTTGTTTCTTTATCCTGTGAATTGAAATAAATAACTCGATGACTTAATATAGTATCAAAATTCTGACACAAAAGTCTTATATTGGAGTCCCGTTATTATTACATACTTTATTTTGTTACTTTAAGGGTGAGTGTTGAAATAGTTTGATATTTATATATTATTCAAAATATGTGCAGGAGGTCACACACTCGGATTTGCCCATTGCTCATCCTTCCAAAATAGGATCCACAACTTCAACACCAGAAACGACGTCGACCCTTCAATGCAACCATCATTTGCAGGCAGGCTGAGGAGCGCTTGTCCTCTGCACAACAAGGTGAAGAATGCTGGTGCCTCATTGGATTCGAGTTCGACTACATTCGACAACATGTACTACAAGTTTTTTTTTTTTTTTTTTTTTTTTTGGTAATTAGCATGTACTATAAGTTACTTCTCCAGGGAAAGAATGCGTTCTCTTCAGACCAAGCTTTGCTCACCGTTCCAACGACCAAGCTTTGGTTTCGAAATTTGCTGCCTCACAAGAAGAGTTTGAGAAGGCTTTTGTGAAGTCCATGATCAAGATGAGTAGCCTCACTGGTGGGCAAGAGGTCAGGCTCAACTGTAGAGTGGTTAGGTAAATTGTAGCCAATTTGGTTCCCAGTGAGGCTGTGACTAGAGCCCTCAATGAGCTATTTGTTTCTGTACCCCCCCTCTCTCTCTCTCTCTCTTTTTTAAAGTCATGTTTTATATTGCTCTTTTGCTAAGCATCTAGTTTATTCCGTTGAGGAATTAATTAAAGCAATAAACGTGACAACTTCAAGAGCTTTTATATTCGCATGTTGGTTTCTAGTATTGCAGTGAAATCAAATTTAAGGTTATTATGGTAAAAAAAAATAACACTAAAAAGTAAAACCAATGATGCAGCTGACAATAGTAATTTTTAATTATTATTATGAAAACAAAAGACTATCTTGATTGGATATATAATTATATTAGAATAATTAGCCAACAACTTATCACATAATTCTAATTATTTTTTTTAGATAATTTTTTAGTTGGATGAATTGTTTAACTACACTTTTGGGACTAACTAGTTTGCATGGTTATTTAAAAAGTTTATGATATTTTTATTTTTTTTAAAAATTAAAAAGAATAACTAAAATTAAAAAAAATTAATCTTTGACTTAATAAATATTCATGTTAGTAAAATTTTTTAAAAAAATAAATAATTTAAAATTTTTAAAAATAATAATTGTGCCGTGTCGTGTTAAAATTCATAATTTGCAAAAATTCATGTTTATATTTAAATATTTTAAAAATTAAGGGATATATTAAATAATTAATATATTTAAATTTAAATTTTGATATATTTATTTATGTCTTGATCATATTGTCTCATAATAATTATAGATTAGAGTTACTGAACTAGGGTTATTTCGATCGGTTTGGATCTCGACGGGTGATAAATATCAGACACAGTGCCAAAATGCGAGTCCAGTAAGGTAAATAGTCCGATTTGACTGACCCGAACCCAACGGCCCGCCGCCCCGCGGAAAATCAACTGGTATATGAAAGGAGAACCAGGGTCAGGGGGATAGGCTGAGAATTTTTCACTTACTTGTTACTGCGAGAAGCGCTTCCTTTTTAGCCGTTGGATTTCAATTCAATGGAAGAGCAAAGGGTCGAAGATGCAAACAATCCTGAGAACACAGACCTAAAGGTGAATCAGACAGTCGACTTTGTTTGTCATTCATTGTCCAGTTCAACCCAAAAACAACAACAACAACAACGAGAAGAATGCGAAGAAGAAGAAGATGAAGAAGCAGAGTTGAAGATACTGTTGGTGCCAGATGTTCGCGATCTTCCTGTCAGTCCTCCTTCCGCTGTTGAATCAAACTTCGTCGCCTACTTCGCCCCAGGTTTCTTTCCCTCACTTTAATTAATCCCAAAAATCTGGAAAGTTAATCAATTGCAAACCCTAATTCAGTATTAAAAGTTTTTTTTTTTTTTTTTTTTTTGGTGTTAGAAATGTCAGTATTGAAAGTTACCATTGAAAGAAAAGAAGAATCTTTGAATTTATTTTACAATTGTTGTACCCAGAACAGCTATATAAAAGCCTATGTTGAGTTATATATATATATATATATATATATTATTTTTATCAGTTTAACTAATAAAAACGATTATTTTAAGGTTATGATTATCTTTTCATTTGGCTTTGAATGTCATCAGACTTCATGAAACCGGGACATGATCAGTATGTTTATCGTCATGCCAATGGGTAGGACTCCAATGTATCATTTTTTTTCATGCGTATATTCTTACAGATTTTATAAATTTGTTAATTTTGGGTATTTTTTTTTTCCTCCTTGTGTGATGAAAAAGCTTATGCGTGATTGGCTTGGCACCAACACACCTGGCATTCAAGGATGAAGGAGGAGTTACAGCTGTAGATTTCAATGTGGGGAAATCTGATCGGAGTGGGATGAAGGTGACTGGAAAGCGCAAGAAGGTTCGTTTCAGTTTTTTCCTAAAATATTCTCGTATAGAGAATCTAATTCACTGAAATATAGAAAATGTTGCCTTTTACTTCTGCGATTTCCAGTATTACTTCACACATGATTTATTAAGTGGTGATATCAATTTGTGTCTTTAAAGTACTATATTGACTGTAATTTTTTTAGTATTACAGTATACAAAAGGCAAGAGTTGCCCCATCACTGAAAAACTGAAACTTTGATGCTATAGTTGACACATTGGGTCAATTGATATTTCATTTCGATCAATTTTGTTGTTTGATATTTCAATTTTCCCCTAATTATGAGTAGCTTAAACAGAGTTACCAGAAATCACTAGTACTTTGCAATCTATGTTTGGGTACTCACGTTTCAGAATTTGGTACTCTTATGTTTCAACGTGCTAAACTTGATGATTCGAAAATATTGTACCTACGTTATATTCTTATTAGAAGAACTTATGAAATTAAATAATGAATTGAACCAAGTTTAAGCTTTTGCGAAAGGAGAATGAGTAAAGATTTGTATCAAACATTAAGTGCACTTAGTTTCATGAATATGTGCACGTTTCTATTTACTGTATTTCAGAATACAAGCATATAGCTTTCCTATTTTCGTTCCATGTACCAAAATGATCCATATTTTAGGTTACAATGAGCTTAGCTTGAGTTGTCCGTTTTGTTGGGCAGCAGGTGCATAATCTTTCTGGCTGCTTTAGATATAATTTTATAGATAAATACATTTATAGAGATACTTTTGAGGTAGCTTAAACTGTTGTTGATTATTTTCAGGCAGTCGTGATATTTTCCGTTTTCTGGTGAATAATAATGGCAATTGAAGCTGATAACTCATTACGTTTGTTTTATTTGTTCCTGGAAAAGTTGTTTTGTATGCCTTTGTAAAGTTGTTTTGTATTAAAGAGAGAGGCGTCCTTGTGCAGAATGCGCAACATTTTGAGTCCAACACAGCTTTGTGTAAAGTGTGCACCAAAGATGCTTCTTATATTGTCAGGTTTAATTTTGCTTCTCATTCCCTTCTTCCATTCAAGTAGTTTTATTGTGTCTGGTTTCCATTAATGTTGAAATAGCTAAAGTTCTCTCTGGTTTTGCTCAGGTGTTGTGTAAAAGGCTCTCTGCTTGAAGTAAATGACAAATTAATCAAGCAACCCAGACTGCTTAATTCAGCGGTAAGAATAATATTTACATTTTGATATATAATCATTGATGCATGTATAGCAGTGAGCATTTCTAGATTTTTTTTTTTTGAAAGGCAGCTTTTCTAGACTCAGTTCTTAGGTAGCACAAAATATGCTTGCCATTGTGTTCTGTCCTCAGCTGATGTAATAATCCACTCTTTATGCTTTCTGCTGTCCGTTCCTAGTTGAATATTTATAAAATCAATCTTAAAATGGCTTGCTTGATAGGCCTAAGTATTGATAGAACAATGAAAGGCTAGAGAAAGAATACTTAAGCTCTCAAGAATAAACTCTCTTTAAGTTTCTATAATATGTCCCCATTGTATATGTACATTAAGGTCAGGTACATATATATAGAGAGTTACAAAAGCTTGCCCTAGAATGACAAAATAGGAAATAGAATCTGGCAGAATTATATCAGGTCGAACCATTACCTTCCTTGCGCCCTGCCTGCGGGGTGTATTGCCGGGGGGCGAAGCTTTGCCTTCCCTATGCTCTAGTTGCGAGGTACACTGTCCTGATTTTCTCTTGCAATTCTTCTATGGTTGAACCTCAACTTGCCTGTGGCTATTCTGCGGACTTTTCTGGATTTCTCTGGTCTTCTATTACTTTTAGAACTTTGTTTCCTTTTTTAATTTATTCAAATTCCTTATTATTCTTCCCAAGTGAATCTTTAATTGTTTGGAAAGTCTTGAGTTCCATTCAACTTAGGAAACTTCTTCATTCTCTTTTAACCCATTGAGGAAACATGAATTTGTTTTCAATTTTGATCCAACCTTTATTTCCAATTTTAGTTAATTGTTTGGATTTACCATAAAATTAACTTTACAATCTCCCCTTTGACAATTCCATAACAAAATTAAAATTGGATTTCTCTAATCTGTGAACTGTAACACTTAAAAAGAAAGTTAAACGCATATGTGTAGTGAGAGAAAGTCAAAGCCAGCAATTCATTAAAGATCAAAGGAATCCACATCCATTCATCATCACACATTTCAATAGTTCATAGCCACAATAAGTACAAAACATTAAGATCAAAACACATCAAGTCCATCACATTAAGACCAAAACATAACATTTCAAACCCAATCATAACAATTCAACACTACCCACTTGATTAGTTCACATTCACATCAACAAAGTTCAAAAGAAACAAGTTCCATCGACAAGTTCAAAAGAAACAAGTTCAAAAGTCATCAACGAGTTCAAAATATTAAAAGACATCACCAAAATATCAAAATACAAATCGAACACAGTCACAAGAAATCCATATCCATCTCCCCCTTTGTTGTTATGAATTGACAGCTTCAAAACAGGGAGAATAGTCACAACAGCCTAGAATGATCTAGCTCCACCTCCACCTCCACCAGTAGCATCTTCATTCATATCACCTTGTCGCTCAACTTCATATGCTTACAAATTATCAATCTTCTGATGAAGAGATTGAAAATTTGCAGTACACATGGCGGTTAAGGCTCGTATATCTCCTGTGAGATTGTCTTATTTCACATGAAGTGCAGCTACTTCCCCTTCTAATCTGATCAATGACAAAGACACTTGATTCATGGTGGAGGGACGTGAGCTCTTGTTTGACTCTGGAGTATCATTCTCATCTTGGGTGGAGTCAATAGCTTGACTCATGGATTTACGGCCAGTAATACGAGAAATTGGTTTCAGCTGGTGTGACATAATAGTAGGCTACTCGACATCATGCCCAACAAGATGTTGATGATGAGAACACCAAAAGACAGAAAATCACGGGTATGTTTCACTTGTTGGAAGTGTAGATCAAACGGTAGATGAACAATGCAATGTCAAACTTAAGTCCAAGCAAAATGGCATAAATGACACGATCACGGCAAAGAGTAAGGTTTGAGTAATGAGAGGTGAGGTCAATGGTGGCAGACATAAATAAATTGAGCATTCAATGATTAGTGTTTAACAACCCATGCACATAAGTCTCTCTAATCCACGGTGAAGAACCATCTAAGGTTTGGGAAATTGCACTCATCTCAACTTGAGTCGGTGACAGCCTACCTTGAGTTGAATAAAACATGTTCAACCTTTCAGTGGGTGACAGTCTCTGAATGGCTAAAGAAGTAGCAATGGTGTTTGGGGTGATGGCGATAAGTATCAATGCAACTGAAGAATGAATTACTTGTTCATTAAAGTCACAGTGTTCATTGAAATTAGCGTAAAATTCTTGAACAAGTTTCATAGCAACGAATCCAGAAATAATGGTGAGAGATTCCCAACCCAGATTTTCAAACAAAGTTTTGAGCATTGAAAAATCATCAAGTTTCGGTTGACGTTTTATGAGAACATGCCATTTTGAAAACAATTTTTTGAATTTAGAACGATTTACAAACCTATTCAAGTCTACAAATGGATGCTTACTTCTATTTCTACCCATTTTGATCCAAACACAAAACTCAATAGGGATGAACGGAAAACTCAAAACACTAGGTTCACAAACTTGACACTAATGAGATTGAGAACTAGAAATGAATGATCTAAAGACAAAATGCCAGTTGAAACTCACCTAGGACACATGCAAGGTGCAAGACTTGAGAGTACGGAGAAAGGTGGTCGCGGCTTCGAGAGTTTAGAATAGCACAATCTGAAAAATGAACTAGTGCACGGCATATATATATATATGTAGGCAACTCGAAGCCTCGCCTACCTAGTGCAAAGGCTACGCTTTTGTGGTCGAAGCCTCGGCTTCCCAGTGACCTAGTTGTGAACCTTTCCTCGTCAATAGTTGAGGAGGATGATTCAAGGGGTTCCTTTTAACTTTTGATGGGCTCAACTAATCAACCTCACCAACATTATCAATTTTTTAAATATTTTTATAAGATTTAGCAATACCTAGAGAATCATTTGTAACTTGGAAAATTGAAGGATACGCCATGCAGTGAGTTGATAGATACCAGCCTTCCATGATCTCGCCTGTGCGGTAAAACCTAGGCGAACACTGCTCTGATACCAATTGAGAATTCCGAACCAAGCAATCACACACAAAATAAATAGAACGACACCAAATAACAAGGAAACCCTCTCATGGGGAAAAAAAAAAAACCTCTGTTACAAAACACTACTTGAATTCTCTATGAATCATTCGCACTAATTCTTTCGCTACTCTTACTCGAGTCACTTGATTAACCCTATAAGCGGGCTTTCTGTCTCACACAAAAAATAAGGAAAAAACAATGAAAGGTTAGAGAAAGAACACTTAAGCTCTCAAGAATAAACTCTATGTAGGTCTCTGTAATATGTTCCTGTTGTATATGTACATTAAGGTCAGATACATATATATAGAGTTACAAAAGGTTACTCTAAAATGACAAAATAGGAAATAGAATCTGGCAGAATTATATGAGGTCGAACCAACACCTTCCTTGCACCCTACTTGGGGGGTGTGTTGCCAGGGGGGACGAAACTTCGCCTTCCCTGTGCCATGGCTGTAAGGTACACTGTCCTGATTTTGTCTTGCAATTCTTCTATGGTCGAACTATTGGCTTACCTGCGGCTATCCTGTGGACCTCTCTGGATTTCTTTGGTCTTCTATTACTTTTAGAACTTTTTCTCTTTCAATTTCTTCGAATTCCTTATTATTCTTCCTAAGTGAATCTTTAATTGCTTGGAAGGTCTTGAGTTGCATTCAACTTAGGAAAAAACTTCTTCATTCTCTTTTAACCCATTTAGGAAACATGAATTTGTTTTCAATTCTTATCCAACTTTTATTTCCAATTTTAGTTAATTGTTTGGATTTTCCATAAAATTGACTTTATAATCTCCCCCTTATGTGCATTGGAGAGACTTATACGTTGGGAAACTGATCTTTCGAGTAGTTTCCAGTAACATTTGCAACTAGGTTAATGGAAGCCGAGGCTTAGACCACAAAGGCGTAGCCTTTGCGCTGGGTACGCGAGGTCTTGAGCTGCGTATATATATATCGTGCACCTATTCATTTTTCCGATTGTGCTATTCCAAACTCTCGAAGCTGCGACTACCCTTCTTCGTACTCTCGAGTCTTGCACCTTACATGTGTCCTAGGTAAGTTTCAACTTCCATTTTGTCTTTAGATCGTTCATTTCTAATTCTCAATCTCATTAGTGTCAAGTTTGTGAACCTAGGGTTTTGAGTTTTCCGTTCATCCCTATTGAGTTTTGTGTTTGGATCAAAATGGGTAGAAACAGAAGTAACAATCCATTTGTAGGCATGAATAGGTTCGTAAATTGTTCGGATTCAAAAAATTATTTTCAAAAGGGCCTATTCTTATAGAATATCAACTGAAACTTGATGATTTTTCAATACAACCTTTGTTTGAAAATTTGGATTGGGAATCTCTCACCATTATTTCTGAATTTGTTGTTGTGAAACTTATTTAAGAATTTTATACTAATTTCAATAAACACTGGGACTTTGATGAATAAGTAATTCATTCTTTAGTTGCATTAATGCTTATCGCCATCACTCCAGACACCATTGCTACTTCTTTAGGCATTGAGAGACCGTCAACCACTGAAAGGTTGAACATGTTTTATCCAACTCAGGATGGTCTGTCACCGACTCAAGCTTAGATGAGTTCAATTTTCTAAACCTTAGATGGTTCTCCACTGTGGCTTGGAGAGACTTATGTGCATAGGTTGTTAAACACTAATCATCGAATGCTCAATTTGTTTATGTTTGCCACCATTGACTCCACCTCTCATTACTTAGATCTTACTATTCGTCGTGGTTATGTCATTTATGCCATTTTGCTTGGACTTAAGTTTGACATTGCATTGTTCATCTTTCATTTGATCTACACTTCCCAACAAATGAAACATATTGGTGATTCTCTGCCTTTTGGTGTTCTTATCACCAACATTTTGTTGGGACATGGTGTCGAGTTGCCTACTGTTGTATCACACCAGCTGAACCAAATTTCTTGTATTATTGTTGGTAAATCCATGAGTCAAGCTATTGACTCCACCTAGGATGAGAATGATACTCCACAGTCAAGCAAGAGCACGTCCCTTCACCATGGATCAAGTGTCCTTGTCATTGATCAAATTAGAAGGGGAAGTAGCTGGACTTCGTGTGAAACAAGACAATCTCACAGTTGATGTACAAGCCTTGATTGCCATGTGTATTGCAAATTTTCAATCTCTTCATCAGAAGATTGATAATTTGTCAGCATATAAAGATGTGCTCCAAGGTAATATGGATGAAGATGCTACTGGTGGAGGTGGAGCTAGATCGTTCTAGTCTATTGTGACTATTCCCCCCGTTTTGAAACTGTCAATTCATAACAAAAAAGGGAGATGGATATGGATTTTTGCGACTATGTTGGATTTGTATCTTGATATCTTGATGATGCTTTTTGGTATTTTGAACTCGTTGATGATTTTTGAAATTGTTGATAGAACTTGTTTCTTTTGAACTTTGTTGATGTGAATGTGAAATGGATAGTGTTGAATTGTTATGATTGGGTTTGAAATGTTATGTTTTGAATTCCAATGACTTTAATTTTCATCCCACATGTGTGTTTAATGTTTCTATTAAGTGTTACAGTTCACAGATTAAAGATTGGTGAAATCCAACTTTAGTTTTGTTATGGAATTGCCAAGGGGAAGATTGTAAAGTCAATTTTATGGCAAATCCAAACAAATAACTAAAATGGGAAGTGAGAGATGATGTCAAAATTGTTTGGAATCATGTTTCCTAATTGTGATCAATGAATTTGGAGAAGTTTCCAAAGTTGAATAAAGCTCAAGAGCTATGTTGCTCGGACCTTGGACTCAAATCGGGTGCAGGTGTGAATCTAGGTGTCGGATAATGCAAGTTTAGAGAATAGAGAATACGCGGATGTGGATCCGAATTCAGATACGGGTACTGGGATACGTCCTGTAATTTTTAATTATTTTATATACGCGGATGTGGATCCGAATTCGGATACGAGTACTGGGATACGCCCTATAATTTTTAATTATCTTATAAATTAATATTATAAGTATATATTTTTAATTATTTGTCGTTTACCCTTTCGTATCCCCATGTAATTTTTAATTATTTTATAAATTAATATTATAAGTATATATTTTTAATTATTTGTCGTTTCTCCTTTCATCTACTGACTCTCTCTTTCTCTCTCTCTATACGTAATACACAAAATGGAAGAGAAAAAGTCTATGTACACAAATGGAAGAGCAAAAGTCTCGCATGGGGAATGTTTCTATTAGTATAATCAATGTTAATATAATTAATAGCTTGCTTAGGACATGTGACTTCTATGTAATATACATAAAGGCTATAAAACTTAATTATCTTTGTATAATCAACACAAAGAAGACAAAAGGTTGAAACCATTCAAAGAACCTTTTGGATGGAGAACACCATGGCCGGAGAATGCCATTGTCGGAGAAGTCCAAAATGGATGATTTTTTCAACTAATCATCACAGTCGTATCCAAATTGAAAGTGCTGTACCCGACTCTGCACCCACACCTACACCCGCACCCAAGTGGGTACTTCACAGTTTTGGGGGGTTCGCGCAACTTAGCTCAAGAGTTTCCAAATTAAAAGACGATTCACTTGGGAGAATAGTGATTAAATTAAGAAGATCTTGAAGATTCTAAAAAGGAAACTAGCTATGAGCACAATGGAAGTCCAGAAAAAGTTCAGAGAGGTCCGTAGGCAAGTCAATGGGAAGCTGATGGTTTGAGCATTGAAGACTTGAAGAGGAAAATCAGGACAGTGTGCCTCACAATCAGGGCGCAGGGAAGGCAAAGCTTTGTCCCCCCTCGCAGTACACCTCGCAGATAGGGCGCAGGGAAATTGATGGTTTGGCCTTATATATTTCAGTTAGATTCTATTTTTTATTTTGTCATTCTAGGGCAACTTATTGTAACTCTATAAATATGTACCCGATTTTAATGATCAATATACACACGGGAGACATATCACAGAGACCTAGAGAGAGTTGTTCTGGAGAGCTTAAGTGTTTTTTTCTCTAGACTTTCATTGTTCTTTCTTTACTTTCTGTGTGAGACAGAAGGCCCGCTTGTAAGGTTAGTCGAGTGATTCAAGCAAGAGTAGCAAAAGAATTTGTGCAAGTAATTCGTAGAGAATTTAAGTAGTGTCTTGCAACTCGTTGATAATAGAATTTGTAATAGAGGTTTTTCTCCTTGCGAGGGGATTTTCTTGTTATTTTTTGGTATCGTTCTATTTATTTTGTGTGTGATTTCTTAGTTCAGAACTTTCAATTGTAAAGTCAATTTTATGGCAAATCCAAACAAATAACTAAAATTGGAAGTGAGAGATGATGTCAAAAACGTTTTTGGAATTATGTTTTCTAATTGTGATCAATGAATTTGGAGAAGTTTCCTAAGTTGAATAAAGCTCAAGAGTTTTCAAAATAAAAGAAGATTCACTTGGGAGAATATTGGTTAAATTAAGATCATCTTAAAGACACTAAAAAGGAAACTAGCTATAAGCACAATGGAAGTAAAAAAAAAAAGGTCCAAAGAGGTCCGCAAGCAAGCTGATGGGAAGCTGATAGTTCAAGTGTTGAAGACTTAAAAGAGAAAAATAAGGATAGTGTGCCTTACAACCAGGGCGCAGGGAAGGTGAAGCTTCGTCCCCCCCTGGCAGTACACCCCGCAGGCAGGGTGCAAGGAAGGCGATGGTTTGACCTTATATATTTCAGGTAGATTATGTTTCCCATTTTGTCATTCTTAGGCAACTTATTATAACTCTATAAAAATGTACTTGGTCTTAATGATCAATATAGAGACCCTATGAAGCATGGATCTGGATACGGGAGCGGGTACTGGTACGGATATGGGATACGGCAATTTTCAAAAAATGAGGATACAGGTACGGCAAAGATAAAACCAAACCAAACCAAGCCAAACCTTTTCCCACTAGGTTGGGTCGGCTATATGGATTTGTCGACGCTAATTAGATCTGTTTAAGGGCATGTCCTCTGATAAATTTAGATAGGTCAGGTCATGTTTAATGGTTTCTTTCCAGCTTCTCTTGGGTCTTCCTCTACCTCTCCTACTCCTGGCAATCTCCGTACTTTCACACCTTCTAACAGGTGCATCTGCTGGACGCCTTCTAACATGGCCAAACCATCTTAATCGATTTTCTCTCATTTTATTTTCAATTGGTGCTATTCCTACTTTGCCCCTAATCTCCTCGTTCCTAATCCTATCTTTCCTTGTAATCCCGCACATCCACCTTAGCATCCTCATCTCCGCAACTGCCATCTTCTAACCATGATTATGCTTTACTGCTCAACACTCTGATCCATATAGCAGCGCTGGTCTAACCGCTACCTTATAATACTTTCCTTTTACCTTGAGGGGGATTTTTCGGGCGCACAAAACCCCCGAAGCACTCCTCCATTTGGTCTGAATCCTGTGACTTACATCGGTATCAATCCCTCCATCTTGTTGCACCATAGATCCAAGGTACCTAAATTTATCTTTCTCTACAATTTTTGTGTGCCTAAACTTACTTCTATACTACCCGTTATTCTACTTTGACTAAACTTACATTCCATATATTCCGTCTTGCATCAGCTTAGCCTAAACCCTTTTGTCTCTAACGTATCCCGCCACAATTCTAGCTTAGCATTCACTCCTTCTCTCGTCTCATCTACTAAAACAATATCATCTGCAAATAGCATACACCATGGCACCTCATCCTGAATATGTCTTGTAATCTCATCCATAACTAAAGCAAACAAGTACAGACTTAACGCTGAGCCTTGATGTAAACCAATCGTGATAGGGAATTCATTAGTCTCTTCACCAGTCGTCCGTATAGATGTCATGGCTCTATCATACATGTCCTTTATCGCTTCAATATATGCGACACACGCTCCTTTCTTTTCCAATACTCTCCATAGAATCTCCCTAGGAACTCGATCATATGCCTTCTCTAAATCGATGAACACCATATGTAAATCTTTTTGACATTCTCTATACTGTTCCATTAACCTCCTCAAGAGAAAGATAGCCTCCATGGTTGATCTTCCAGGCATGAAACCAAATTGGTTCTCTGAAACGTTTGTTGTCCTTCTTAGTCTTCTCTCAATAACTCTCTCCCATAATTTCATCGTATGGCTCATCAATTTAATCCTGCGATAGTTCGCACAGTTCTGAATATCTCCTTTGTTCTTGTATATAGGTATAAGGATACTTTTCCTCCATGCATCAGGCATCTTCTTACTCTTTAGCACTACATTAAAAAGTTTTGTCAACCAACTTATGCCATCCTCTCCTAAGCACCTCCAAACCTCAATAGGGATACCATCTGGCGCAACCGCTTTCCCATTCTTCATCCTTTTTAATACTTCTTTTACTTCTTCCCTAATGATTCTCCTATAGAACATAAAATTTAATTCTTCCCTAAAAGTGGTAAACTGCCCCAAATGTATGTCACTACTACTGCTTTCGTTAAATAACTTATAGAAGTAGCTCTTCCAACGCTCCTTTATCTCCTCTTCCTTTACTAATACCTTTTCATCCTCATCCTTAATACATTTAACTTGGTTTAAATTCTTGGTCCGTCTATCTCTAGATTTAACAAGCTTGAATATCTCTCTTTCGCTCTCTTTAGTGTCAAGTCGCCTATATAAATCCTCAAATGTCTTTGCCTTAGCCTCACTAACTACCTTTTTGGTTTGTCTTCTAGCTTCTCTATACCTCTCCAAGTTCGCTTCATTTCGGTCGTTTTGCCAAGATTTAAAACACTCTCTTTTAACTCTTATCTTGTCTTGGACGGCCTCGTTCCACCACCATACCTCTTTCTGTGTCGGAGCACTCCTTTTGGATTTTCCTAAGACTTCTTTCCTTACCCTCCTAATACACTTTGCTACCTTATCTCACATAATATTTGCACTTTCATTTACCGTCCAAATGTTTTCCTCTAGTACTCTTTCCCTGAATGCTCCTTGCTTATCACCTTTTAAGTTCCATCATTTAGTCTTTGAGCATCTATACGACTTCTTTTTTCTAGCCCACCTTTGAAGCTGCACATCTATAACTAACAACCTATGTTGGGTAGTCAAGCTCTCCCCTAGTATAACTTAACAATCTTTACAAGGTACACGGTCTCTTTTCCTAGTTAAGAAGAAGTCAATTTGTGTCTTTGAGGAGCCACTCTTATAAGTCACCAAATGTTCCTCTCTCTTCCTAAAAAATGTGTTCGTCATCATCAGATCATAAGCCACTGCAAACTCCAAAATATCCTTCCCTTCTTCATTTCTATCACCGTAACCATATCCCCCGTGTACTCCTATGTATCCATCTATATCGCGTCCTATATGACCGTTCAAATCTCCTCCTATGAAGACCATCTCTCCTTGAGGTATCTCTAATAGCATTCCTTCCAAGTCTTCCCAAAACTTCTCCTTATGTACATCTCCTAAGCCCACCTGGGGGGCATAAGCACTAATTACGTTTACTATCTCTTCTTCTAACACTAACTTAATTGCAATAATCCTATCTCCACAGCGTTTCACATTAACTATATCTTCCTTTAGGTCCTTGCTTACTACTATACCGATCCCATTTCTCGATCTATTAAGTCCCGTATACCATAACTTATACCCAGTCCTCTCAATCTCTTTAGCTTTCTGTCCCACCCACTTCGTCTCTTGCAAGCAAGCAATTGTGATTCTTCTCATTTCCATTGTATCCACCACTTCCATAAGTTTCCCAATTAAGCTCCCAATATTCCAAGTACCTAATCTCAGCCTTCTATTTTGAACTAGCTTCCTTGCCCCCCCACTCGTCCAGGAAAGTGCGAGGACACTTGCCTATTTAACACTACACCCGGGCGCCGATGCAGCGGTCCTTGCTTAATTAACACTGTACTCGGACCATACAGCGCGTCGCTAAGTAGGGAACGCCCCTACGAAATCTCATGAGGTGTCAGAAAATTCATAAAAAAATTCGACAAAGTTTTACACTGGCTGTCGACTACCTAACACAACCCTCCTCTTTTATCCGGGTTTGGGACTGGTCATGAAAAAAAAACATAGGCGGAGTTGGGTACGGCAAAGATACGGAAAAAATATATATATATATATATATTTTTTATTTAAAATAATTTTGAAGATAACATGTATATACTACTAAACATTTTATAAATAACAATTATATAGCTTGAAAAATACTATTCAATTCATAAATTAACATCATTCATACTCAAAACTACCAACATCATTCATACACAAAACACAAATATAGCAAAAAGTATCAAATATAATTTCATACATCCCAAAATAAAAATAATTTTTTCATTTCTTAAATTTTAGTTAGATCAAACTTCAATCATATCAATCTATTTTAGTTAATTATAGTTTGGCCCCTACTAAAATTTTATCATATCAATTGTACCCCCAAAAAGGTTTAAAATATTACATTTGGACTCTCTCCGTATCCTGGAAGTATCTTTTCTATATCCTGAAAGTATCCTAACCGTATCCTATGCAAAATTTAAAATAAAAAATTTTGATACGCCACTGATACGTATCCGGCCGTATTCTAGCTGTATCCGTATCCCCAAAGTATCCAATACGAGTGCGGCGCCTAATTTGAAGTATCCGTACTTCATAATAGAGACCTGGAGAGAGTTTATTCTTGAGAGTTTAAGTGTTTTTTCTCTAGACTTTCATTGTTCATTCTTTACTTTCTGTGTGAGACAGAAAGCCCATTTGTAGGGTTACTTGAGTAATTCGAGTAAGAGTAGCAAAAGAATTTGTGTGAGTGATTCGTTGAGAGTTTAAGTAGTGTCTTGTAACCCGTTGATAGTGGAATTTGTAATAGAAGTTTTTCTCCCTGTGAAAGGGTTTCCTTGTTATTCCTTAGTATTGTTCTATTTATCTTGTGTATGATTGCTTGGTTCAGAATTTTCAATTGGTATTAGAGCAGTGTTCGCCTAGGTTTTTACCGCACGGACGAGATCTTGGACTGATATCTATCAACCCACTGCATGGCGTATTCTTCAATTTCTCAGGTTACAGGTGATTCTCTAGCTATTGCTGAATCTTATAAAAATATTAAAAGAAATTGATAATGTTGGCAAGGTTGATTTAGTTGAGCCTATCAAAAGTGAAAGCAAACCCCGTGAATCATCCTCATCAACTATTAACAAGGAAAGGGATGTCAATATAGAGTTTTTTCTTCAAGAGACTCGTGATCGTCTAGTTGAAGATTGCCAAAAGTTGCTTAAAGAGAATGAAAAATTAAAGATGGTGATTAAAGCATTAAAGAAGGAAAAGGAGGAACTTGCAGTTAAGTGTGAAGGCCTTTAATTACCAAAAAAAAAAAAAAAGTGTGAAGGCCTTGAGTCACAAACTCTTGTTCAACAAAAGACATTTCACAAGGTGGAAGAAGAAATTGAGACGCTAAAAGGCATTGCTAATGCATTGAGGCAAAAGTTAAAGGGTAAAGATAAGGAGTGTAATGAAGTGAAGAATGAGCTAAAAGACCTTCAAGAAAAATTGAGCAAGCCATCAAAGAAGTAGGGATGGCAATAGGACAAATCGGAGGCGGATATTGTAGTATTCAAATCCGAACTTCAAATCTTCTATCTACCTTCAAATTTGCCCCGAACTCGAAATAGATATTTTTTTCGACCTTCATTCCTACTACAAACGAAGAACGGATATATCCACGAATATCCAAAACTCCAAACCATCTGTTTGCTGTCGAATCTGCTCTTAAGTTGATACATAACTTGATTGCGTATGTAACCTATTACTACCAAATAATTTATCTCCAAAACTAAAATAATACATAACATCATCACAATAATAATTTACCAAAGTAATACATAAATATATCCAAAACCAATGTTTTACCAAAGTACCATTTAACCAACAGATACATAATTCTAAAATACATTGTCCTAACTCAAAGTAATAAATACAAAATATGATAGTTCAGAACATAATTATTAATCCCAATTTTTTGAACCTCCAAAAAGTATAAGTGAATTTTTTTCAAAAAATTTTAAAGGTAATTATCTGTACTTATCAAACTATCTAAGAAAAATCGACAAGTTGCCTTCTCTATATATTTCTTAAAAAATAATTTCCATTGTAAAAAATATTGTATGTTTCATGAAACATTTTAGTTAAACTATTTAAAAATTCTATTTTCTAGAGAACTCTTTAAATATCAATATTGAAAGGTTTAGAAACATATTTTAGATGAAAATTTTATAATATAGGGAAAATAATAAACTATTTAAAAGTCAAAAAAGAAGTTACTTAATGAAACAGTAATCTTTGTACTAAAAAAGGAAAAATAAAATAAAATAGCGAATAAAATATTTTAATTATTTTTTAAAATTTGTATTTAGATATTTTTTTGAAAACAATTCAGTTTACAAGTCATAATGAGGTTTAAAAATGTATAAAGTAATATAAATTTGTAAAAGTTATAGTTTCATAGTTCGTGCAGTGAGTAAAAAATTTAAATTTTATAGGGATTTATATAATTTTGTAGAGTCCTAAATGATATACCTTATAAAATTTTAAATTTACCTCTTTAAGCTTTCTTAATTTTTGCGTATGAAAGAAATATATTGAACTTTTAAATTTCTATTTGCACAAAACTAAAAAAAAATTAAATTTATAATTTCTTTCCCAAACACACCCTAATTAATATAAAACGATGACAATTTTTGTTTTAAATTTATTTATCAATATTCATTTTAATGATAATAATAGTGAAGTTCAATAAGTCTGGAGTATTATGAATTTGAATATTGTTTGTCATGTTATAGTGACGATGTTGCCATCATGGTTCCAAATGGTTCGGGATTGTTCGGATATTTTTTGGGAAAGATTGGGACAGATCAGGGCAGATTGGGATAAAAACAATCTCATCCCATATCCGATTCAATATTCAATTTTTTTTTAAAGACCAAATCCAAATCTGATTTAATCTCCAAAAAAAATTTGAATTTCACATTTATTTGGCTTGGGTAATGGATCGGATTCGAACGGGTCAGCCGAGATGATCATCCCTACAAAGAAGTTACGTGAAATTTTGAGCTTCCAACAAAAGACCCATCAATAGGAGAGACTTGGTTAGGAAGATTCACACAACATAAAGAGTTCATCTTTTCCGTTAAGGAATGCTCCAAAAGTCTTTATAAAGGCATCAACGCAAATTTCAAACCCTCCCTCGGTTATGACACCACAACGAAAAAAATAAAAAGAAATCTCATCCGTCACATGGTAAGACCCAAGGTGCAATTTCACTTTAGTTTCCTGTTTGTCACTATTGTGTAATTAAAGGTCATATTTTCCCTAACTGTCATAAATTATATGGTCTTCCTATAAACTATGTGAAAAATTTTTCAAAAATTCAAAATCCTAGAGTTTCCATGAAAAATAGGTTTCAAGCCTTTTTTGATTTTTCTGAAAATACTTTTGAAAACTTACATCAATTTCAAAAATTTAAAAATCTGAATTTTTCAAAATTAAAAAATGAAAATTTTTCAAAGAAAAATAATTCAAATTTTAATAAAAAGCAAAGACATGAGAAAAACACTATCAAGATCATCTTTCCAGAAACTAGGGTTGTTTGGGTTCGAAAATCTAATTTTTTTACCAAACCCTTGGACGACTTTCGCTTTGAATCTCTTAGGAAGTCTTTGAGTATTCGTGCGCATCCATAAGTTTTCCTTAAAATAAAATGTGATAGGAGTTCATTAGTTGTGTTGAAAATATTTTGACTTCTATTTCCTTATATGCACAATAATCATTCAGTCAAATAAATTGTAATGAATTTAAAATTTGTTTTTCCATTTGAATTGAAAAGAAGTGTTTTGGTGAATTTTGGCATAATTTTGATGTGCTTCTTTAAAAACTTGATTGATTTTGTATATAGTTTTTCCTCCATAGATATTGAATTACTGTTTGATGTGTTTAAAAAAAATGTTGAGAAGCCTTCATATGAAAAGGAAAAAAAAAAAAAATCCTGTCCTAAAAAGGACCACCGGTGAGACTAGTGAGAAGTCCCTTAATAATTTATTGAATGTTAAGGGAAAGGGTACCTATTCATAAATGTGTGAAAACTACTAAGACCTTGAAAGAGATATATGATTAAAAAAAAAAAAAAGAGGCAGAAGGAGAAAATTAGCTCTCAATTTATTTGGTGCATCAAATGTAATATCTTAATCTAGTGCTTTGTTGAAGGGGAGCATATATGTCGAATTTGTCATAATCTCACACGTGTATAAGAATTTTCTTTTGATTTTATGGCTTAATTCACCTCATGATGCAATCTTGGAAGCTGATATGGAAAAGCGAATTTTAGTTCCTGAAAATTTTATTTGAATTGGTTGATTGGTTTACATATTTGGACATATATGAATTAAAATTACTTTAACAAAGTAATGAATTTTTTCCAATCATTTTATTTATTTATTTATTTATTATTTTTATTATTTTTTTGGGCACAATACCTGTCCTAAAAGACATGTCTCGAGAGGTTGGCAGGTTGAGTGCTGGGAAGCTGATCCTTCGAACAGTTTTCCAGTAAGGGTCACAACCAGGTCGCTGGGAAGTCGAGGTTTCGATCTCAAAGGCACAGCCTTCGCGCTCGGTAAGCGAGGATTTTAATTTGGAGGAGCAGAGAGGCCTATTACATGTAAATAGAAAACCATTGGGAGCTCATCTGCTCCTTTCGTGTGAAACATGCCCAGTGGCCTTGTACTGTACTTAATGTGATCGACACATGTTACTATTCTGGAGTTGTTTTAGGACTAGCTAAGGCACCGTATAAGGGGTGAAAGTGCCTTGGTGGACTTTCACCTCAAGCCACCCAACCGCTGAAAAAAAAAAAAAAACCACTAAAATCCTGTGGTGGGAGGACTTGTTTGATTGGATGTCCAAGGCCCTCTCTTCAGCCTAGGATGACTAGAGGTGCCACATGAGTTTGATTCTCAGGTTATGTTTGTAAACCTTCAGGGGATAAGAAATGGGATTGTAGATATCATGGGATTAAATTGGTAGATATTTTATTTAGTTAGGATGGGATAGCATGGCAAAAGAGTGGAAAAAGAAAATTTTTAATCAGTGACCTTGGGAGGGAAGTATTCTTGTCAGGAGGATAGAGAGTACCACTTTCCTGGTGATGGGGCTGTTTAGTTGAGAATCGTGATTGGGCTGTGGCCATGCTTAAAAAATGCACCAAACAGGGGATTTGCACCACACCCCCCCCCCCCCAAAAAAAAAATAGCAGTTTGAAGACTCGTTTTGATTGGATATCTTAGGCCCACTTCCCTTCAGCCAAGCTGATAGAGGCTGGAGGCCATACGATTCGTCAACTCTCAAGGGGCAATTAAGTTATAGATTGCATGTGTTATGATGGGCTTAAAACCAAGGGTCGATACAGAATGATTTTGCTATTTTGCCCCTATGCTATGATTTGGTCACAGAGGAAAAGGCCGAGGTTGTAGTTTGGCTGTCGACGTCTCAACTTTTAGGTAAAGATGAGGTGAGGCATAATGAGATGTAAATTTATGAAAGTGCTGGGACATCGCGTACCTATGGCATGGTACGTACTTTTTCTGCTAGTTTCCTGACTCATTCAGCACTTCTATAAGACTTGGATTAAACCTCAGAGGTTTTAATTCAGCATCTTGGTATTTTTTTCACCCATGCTTTTTTTGAACAACTTTATTTGCACTGTAATGGAGGAAACATTATTTTTTATGAAGTTAATATATCATAATTTCACTCCATTGAAGTAGACGTAAGAATAGTTCATTGTCAAATGTCTTTTATAATCATGATTTTGTTTCTTTTATGGAGGAGGGTCTCGTATAACCATGATTATCTAAACATTTATATTGTATTTGCAATATGTAACACGATCTTGAACTTCTTTTGCTGCTTCATTAAAACTTACACTGGGTGCACTGTTCAAGCTTTTGTCATTCATTTGCCTTTTCGGGTTGCTCTGCAGGCAGATAGAGAAGGATATGTTGCAATAATCATGCCAAAACCGGCTGATTGGCTTAAGGCGAAGGCTTCATTGCTGGTCTTAGAGGAGTACAAGAAATTGAGAGAACTTCCTAGACCCATTTGAAAAGTCGAGTTGGAATAGACTACCCCATCTTTAAATTATTTGATTACGTAGCCTGGCTGTTTTTATTGTTATTGTTTTTATTATTGTCTATACCATTACTCATAAATGTTGTAGGGGTTTTCCCACGATTTTTGTAATCTCAAATTAATTTCATAATAATTTTTTTATTCATTATGATTTAATCTTATAATTGTATTTAAAGCTTAGCTTTTGCATTTCTATATTCTGTGGTTTTAACAAGTGAATGTCTTTGAAAATTCAACATCGTGGAAGTGAGATTAATTTGTTCACTTCTGCAATTCCTAGGATCTACTGGCTACGACTGCTTGTTGCTTGGTCCCGTTTGTGCAAATGCTGAAGTGACTAGTCTATGTATTTTGGGTTGATGCTTTCAATATTGGAAAAAGGGTCGAGCAACTTTTATTAATTTTCAGAGAACTTTGCCTATGTGTTGGCCATCTCCCCTCTATTTCAAGGGGAATAATCTATTTGGGGAAGCCCTAAATAAAGGAGTTTTTTTTCCCCTTTTTTTAATCTTTTCATTATATTTTTAATACAAAAAGAAGTATTTCACTCTCTTACTCTATTCAATTTTTTAAAAAGAAAAATAATAAAAAAGATTTGATGGTTTAGAAAATGAATATTTTAATGCATAAAGAATGGTTTTAAAAAGTGATTGTTGAGGCAATTAGTTGAAAAATAGTAAAATAAGAAACTAGTATTTTTTTAACAAAAAAATTGTCTAATTACTAGACATTCTGTTAAAGAAAAAAATAAAGGGATAATTATATTTTCTCACTTCAAAGTTTGACATAAAAATACATGAGATTTCTAATTTAAAAGTAGACACGTAACTCTCTTCTTATTTGGATTACAATGCATAACTAATCCCACAATTCAAAATTTATTAAAAGAAAAGGATTTTCACAACCGAAAAAAAAAAAGATAAAAGTACCTTTTTACTTATTTTTATATTGAAATGAAACATTATTTTGTTTTTATTTTAATTTTCCTATATAATATTCTTTGAACAATCATATATGCGGTTATATGACTTGAGTGATAAAAATCTAATTAAATATAATATTTTAATTTAAATCAAAAAATTGTTTTGTGTTAATTTTTATAACATAAGAGGGTCATATATTTTTTTATCTGAACTAAAGAAGAATAAAGTGTAGTCACCCAAAAATAAATTAATACACATTCCTTGAAAACTAAAGTGGTTACCCTGATGAATTGAGACTTATGATAGACATTTTCTCCTTCCGATCATTAAATCCAGTAACTTTTTTCTTTTTTTTCCGTAAGGAAACCTCAAACAGAAATTCTCTTCTATGGGATTTGGATAGTTGGACAAGGATTTAGGAGATTAAATTGAAAGAAATGTCAATTTAGAAACTTGAGGTCAGGACGTTGAATTAAAATTCATTTATGTTATTTTTAATTAAGAAAATATGAATATATTTATACCGTTAAATTTTAATTTAATTGTTCCAACTTCTTTATCACCAAACTGATATTATTTTCAATGTCAGCCTCCCCTTTTTGTTAGACAAATGCACTATTAAGTTCATATATACATATAAAACTGTGCGGGCAAAAAATACCCTATCACATGTTTCCCTATCAAAAAATGCACTTCTCTAACCATAAATTATACCTCCGATCAAAGATTATATTCTACTTAAATTAGAACTAAATAGTTTGATAGTTATGTGATATAATTATTTGATTTACTGTACTCAAATGTATTAAGGGATGATATCAGAAGAATATATATAAAAAAATAACTTCAAGGTAATTTTTTCACCAATCCAAACGCTTACATTATCACTATTGATATATAATACTACTCACTATCACTATAGTCAATTCAAGATAATATATGTTAAATATTCTATATCTATAAACATATGTAAAGTAAAGAATTCTCTCTATCTATAAGATTATCATTGTTATAATTTACTTCTAACTTGAATATGAAAATGCTTTCTAATCACTTTATTTCATTATTTTTTTATTTGTAGATCTGTACGGGGAGGGGGTAAATAGGATTAAAATTCCCCCCCGCACAATAATAATTAGCTATTTTGAACCCATTTTCGATTTATGAGTAAGGAAACCTCAAACTAAAATTCTCTTTTCTGGGATTGAGGCAGTGAGACAAATGCATTATTAATGTTAGAAGAAAATATTCTGGAGAAAAAAAAAAAACAACTGAATTTCTTGTATTGATAAGTAGAACATGTACATATATATCTAGATTATGAATTTCCTAAATACAAATCTTCTAAGAAAGGTAATGAAGTATGCTATAACATACATAAGGAAACTAGATATTAGGAAATCATATGTACACTAGAATATTTCTAACATACCCTCGTAAACTCAAGGAGGTATAGAAGAAACCAACTTGAGTTTGGAAACTAATTCATGAAATCTTCCAAGAGATAACGCTTTAGTAAACAAGTCAGCAGTTTGAGCGGCGAAAGTTACATGCATAAGTTGTATGCATGGTGTCCTGTGCCACACGTTGACGCACAAAATGACAATCAATCTCAATATTTTTAGTGCGATCATGGAAAACATCATTGTGAGCAATCTGGATAGTACTCCGATTGTCACAGTAAATAGTAGTGGCAGTGGAATGAGACACACCCATATCAAAGAGTAACCAACAAAGCCAAAGTAACTCATGTGCAGTGTAAGCAATAGACAATAAAAGAAAAAGAAAATAATTATGTATTAATATTGATGATCAATATTGTACAACGAAACCCTATATTTACAGGGTAAATAAAAAACCTAAACTTAACAGGATTATAACTAATTTAGGATATTTAATTTAGGATATGTATCAATTTAAGATATGTATTAATTTAGGATATATGTAGGAATATTCTAGAAATATTCTAACACCCCCGGCAAACTCAAAGACGTATAGGAGAGACCAACTTGAGTTTGGAAACCAATTCATGAAACTGTCCAGGAAGGAGAGCTTTGGGAATTAAATTAACAGTTTGAGTAGTGAAGTTTATATGGAAGCGCGTTGAATGAGGCGTATAGAAGTGCTTTGAAAGGTTAAAGGCACATGAAAGTGTATTGAAGGAGGCGCGGAGAAGCGCGTTGAAAAGTTGAAGGCGCATGGAAGCGCGTTGAAGGAGGTGCAGAGAAGCACGTTAAAAGATTGAATTGAGGCAGTAGCAGCACTATGGAAGCTGAACTCCGTCGGAAAGACAGAGTAGGCAAGGCTTGAGGAATTGCGGTGATCTGGACAGGACAGTAGCAATCTGAAAATATGCGGGGTCACCAATGTTGGTCAATGTGAATCGCTAGACTAAAATAGCAAGATTGGTAATGAATCATGGAAGGAAGAACGAAGGTTAGTAGCAAGAGAAGGAGTTATGACAGCGATTGCCACCATCGTATCGAGAAAAGACTTAAACTATTCAGAGTTGAAAACCTTAAACTCTGATACCATGTTAGAAGAAAATATTTTGAAGAAAAAAAAAATAACTGAATTTCTTGTATTGATAAGTAGAACATGTATATATATATATATATATATAAGTTATAAATTTCCTAAATACAAATCTTCAAAGAAAGATAATGAAGTATGCTATAATATACATGAGGAAACTAGATATTAAGAAATCATATGTACACTGGAATATTTCTAACAATTAAATTCATGTATATATATATATATACACAACAATTGGCTATTTCCAACCCAAATTCAAGACAAAAGGTACCACTGATAAATGCTATAGCATCGAGTGGGACAAAATTAACCCAGCAGTCAAAAATAATTTAATTCGCTTAAAAATTTAAAAAAAAAAATCAACTGAGTGTGACATGTACAACGACGAACTTCTATTCATTCGTGTTGGCCTTGGACCAACGTTAGTTCTTGCATCACTAGCATTCTGGATTTGTTTATAGTGAGAAAACACAAATATATATGCTCCTCAAGCTCTTTCAACTGCTCCAAAAAACACGATTTATGGATCCATAGCTCCCTCACAACCTCCATCAACACGTCAATCTTCCCACTCCTACCACATAAATCAGCCATGGTTTTGCAGTGCTCGATCTCGTCTTCCAACCTCCTCACAAGCCGACTCATAGTATCGAAATCGTTGATCAGTATGAAAACTACTTTAGCTGCAACTTCAAGCTGTGATCCCAGCATTCCATCCGAGCTCGTCTTCATCAGTCCTCCTCTCACCAAGCTAAATGAGCAAGCAAAAAGGCCCGGAGCTGCGATAATACCAGCCATGCTATGAATTGAAATCACTAGTAATGCAATCAAAATTGCATTACAAGAAACCGCAATACTAAACCCTAAAATCTTCTTGCAATATCTGGCCAACTTTGCTCTTCTTCTCACCTTCTTACACTTCAACGTCAATCGGTTAAGCAAAGAGACATGGCTATTGTGTATCTCACCAAATTTCTCGCTGCTAATTACCAGCAGAGGGTTCTTAAGCATTGCAAAGAAAGCAAGCTCTTCAAATATTTCTCGGCATTGTTCGTCGTTTGCGCAGCTTGTGCTTCTCCCTTCTTGAACCCTTCTCCCGAGTTTGATTGCTCTTTTGATTGTCCGATAATTAGCGCGAGTTTGGTGGACGCTGCGAAGAAGCAATTCGCATGTGTTGCATGCATCCAAGCTGGCCTCGAAGTAGTCGACGAGAAGGGGATGAAGATTGGAGGTCTTTACCGTGTCGATTAGGGTTTCTTGCCGAGGTTCGAGGTACTCGGAGAGGTGGACACGCAAAGGAAGGGAAGATGATGACGAGGTATTTCTATCATGGCTTTTGCTTCTTATTAATTGACTCTCAACTTTATTCAGCATATCCGTGTAAGATTTCGTCCTGAAGGCTTCCACATATTCTTTGTTTACACTTAACTTCTCCACTAAGCTATCCTCACTTTTTGTTTGATCAGGTCTACCTGAGAAGAGGGAAAAAAAAATTAATAATAACAAATGAGAGTGAGAGAGATTTTGCTCAATGTAATTATCATTAATTTTTCTTCCATTTATTTATTCGGATTTAAATCTTGGTAATAAGGAGAGAAAATGGGAGAAATTAAATAATTACATCAAGGAAAGAAATTGGTTCTTCATAGATATTCTTTTAACCCAATTATCAAAGCAAAGAAGACCAGCTAATTAGTGACTCCAGAATTAATATATACCTACTAAGAAAACCGTATCAAGAATAGAAAAAATATGAAGTGATTTGATGAATATGAATTTGGAAGCTGACCTGTTCCCCTGAAAGGTGATTTGAACTTGAACAACCCCATCTTTCTCATCTACAAGTACCAAAGCAATGGGGAGGGCTTCTCTAATTTCTTCTTCTTGAGTAGATTATATATATATATGTTAGAAACCAACTCGGAAGTGTTGTTCTAATTTAAAGTGGGAATTAAGAAAAAGATGAGAGCTTTGAACAACTCGGTATGTGTTGTTCTAATTCATACAAGTGGTTTTTCTTCCCGTTGTGTGTCTTTGGAATGATTTTTACATCTAGCTCCGGATGGCTTCATTGCAGCCATTCATTGTGTGGGGTTCACAAAACATGAACGGCTAGCATTTCTCTTTTTCGTATGAATATATGCGTACGAGTATATGTGTTTGGAGTGATAAAAAATAAAATAAAATAAAATGATATAAAGTGAGACAAATTGTGATTTTGTAATTTGTGCGGTGAAATAAAAAATAAATAATTTTTAAAAATTTTTAGCATTTTTATCATTTTTTAAAAATTTTTTTACCACTTCAAACAGAGCCATACTAGGTTCAAAATGGGGAGAGAGAGAAAGAGAGAGAGGTGTTTGGATTGTCATGCAAGAAACTATCGGAAAGGCTACGCGTTTTGTGGAAGCAGTGAAATTAGTGGTGGGAAATTAATGATGGGTATTATTGTTGGTTTGAGTCCACGTTTGGAAGAGCTTAAACGCTATGCATTTTCGGTTATTCACAGCTTTTGGTATTTTGTCTCCTTCGGAAACTTCACTTTATTTTTCTAACCACATTTGGCAATTCATGTTTATCCTTTTATTCTCTATTTGAAGGCTCTAACATTTAAAGGTTGAATGAGTCACACTTCCGCAAATCAGGCACAGCATGACTCGTTAAAAACATATTAGATAATATTTAATTAATTAATAGATTCAAATGAATTAATGATACAATAAATGAGTTGATACAATTTGTTAAACACTTAATTATCTACTTGACTTGATTAATAGTGAAAATAAGAAATGTAAGATGAAAATAAAAAAAAAAACTCTTACCTGACCAAGTAGATTCACAATTAAAAAGTTTAATAAATAAATTAAGTTGATTTTTATATGATCTATATACATGCGTGCGCACACACATATATATACTCTCTTTCCCGCTTCCACATTAAGCATTAATTGTTTTAATAGATGGTAATATTATTCTGTGGTCCCTCATATATGTATCTTCTTAAAATTGTTTATGCAATTGTGTGTGTGCCTCTCTCTGTTTTTTTTTTTTTTTTTTTTTTTTTTTTTTTTAGGGGAAATCGAACGGAGCTAGCTTTTTTGTTCAGGTAACCTATTTGTCTTTTATGATTTTAAAAAAAATTAAAATGAAGAGAGTAATTTTAGTTAATTAACAAAAAAATCAAAACGTTAATTAGCTAAAAACTAAGAAACTTGTCGAGTTCTCGAACAAGGCTTAATTTCCCAATTACACCCCAAACAAAGCCTAACAAGACAGGGAAAAATAATCAAGGCACATGATTTAATTAATTAATTAATTTATTTATTTTTGGACAGAAGACATTATAATTAAAAGTTTTTCTCTATTTACTATTATTTTTTCGCGGTTCATTTATCTAAAAAAACTGTTATTATATATCAAATTAAAAAAAAAAAGTTCAACAAAATTGTGAAAATAATGCCAAAAGGATGTGATATTTGTCGCTTTATAAATGAAGTGTGTCTTGATAATCATTTCATTTAAAAATAGTTATTGTGGTTTGTTAGCACTGTCCAGATAAAGGTGTAGAGCATTACGGAAAGCGAAACGTTGTCAATAAGCCGAACCAAAAATGAGTTTTTCTCTAGAAGGATCCTGATCCATCCAAACGGAACAAGACTCTTTTGTAGCTACTCTTGTTAAAAAGACCGTGTTTGTTTGGAGGATTTGGGAAGGGGATTAATCTATTTGCAATTTAGTGAGACTTATAAATTTTGTGTTTGAAAACAAAAATAGAAACGATAAGCAATTTTTTTGGATTGCTAATATTGCAAAATAAGATATATATAATTTCATGAGGGTGGTGGGATGGTTTATCCTCCATCTTTGAGTTTGATTTTTTGCTAAAATTAAAATGTTTGAAATTATTTTATGTCCTATATCATGTTCAATCATATCTTTTCTTTCACTTTATAATTATGCACCAACCAAACACTAAAAATATAATTTCCCTTGAAAATTTATTTTGTGTCATATCTTATCTCATTTCCGCTATAGTATTATTTATCCCTATTATTCAATTCTTTCAATCAAATATAGCATAAATGGCAATCATGGGGTCTAAATTTAGAGGCCGTTTGGTAATCCAAAGTTTTGCTAACTTTGCACATACTTTTGACACGTATCACCTTAATTGGATATTAAATGTTTAATAAAAATTTGTAAAATATTTATATAAATTGATAAAAATTAGAGAAACTTGATAAAAATTGTAAAAAAAAAAAAGAATTAAAGAGAGTTAGTTTTACGTTTAGTAAAGAAAGTTAAAAAAAAAAAACACAAAGAAAGAAAAATCAGGAAATTTTGATAAAAATTAGATTTTTTTTTTTCTTTTTGTGAGCCTTAAGAACTTCAACTATACCAAAAATATTGATATAATATGAATTCAGCCCGGATGCATTATTTACATCACGACCGAGTATTAATTAGGTTTGCCGTATGCTGACCATATATCTTCACACATCGTATTCGTCATATCTATGTCAATATCTATATACCTTAAAGCGGAAGGAATGCTACGTGGACCTTTCTATAACTTTTTTATATTTGTCCATTAAAAATTACCCAAATTTTTAAAGAAGACCAACTCCCACAATTAAAGGTGTGTATGAAGTTGTTTGTTTTAAATTTATACTTAACTCAGAATTGAATCAATTTTTTTTTTCTTAAAATTTGAACCCGAAACCGAACTAATTTTAAATTGGAACTAAACTAAAACAAACTGATAATATCAAGTTAGTTTGGTTCGATTCAAATATAAGTTTATCTTAATTCACGTTTGGTTGGATCCATTTTTGGTTTATGTCATCTCAGGTTGGTTCGGCTTGGATCCATTTGTTACACATTTATCATCTAATGAAATTATTGGTCCAGAATATTTTTTTATGCTTAATTAAGTCAAACTTATATTTTTTATTTTTTGATAAATATATGTTTATTTTCTTTTCATATTTCTAACTTAAAAACAAAAAATAAAATTAATTTGAAAATAATTTTGAATGCATACAAATATTTTGTTGCTTCATTGCTTGCATTATATCAAAACTAACTAATTATGCAAATATTTTGTTGTTGAATTAAAGTACACAGAGAGACTTGAAACACAAAATATAACATTACATTAGGAAGCCAAGCTGCTGCTAACACATTGCTTATATACAAGCACACAATCACACCCGAACATTAGGGCCCCGTTTAGTAGCATTTTGTTTTCTGTTTTTCTATTTATGATTTCAAAATTTTGTAAACTAATAACAGAAATATATTTGTTAAATTGGTTTATGTTTTTTATTTCGAAAAAAAAATAAAAACTTAAACAAAAAAATGAAAATGAAAAAAAAAGTATTTTCACTCTTTTTTTTTCTGTTGCAAACATTTTCTCAATTTTAATACTTTATCCATTTTTGTTACATCATATTATAATAAATTATTTTATTCAAATATTTTATTAAACTAAAATTATTTTTAATAAATAATATAATTAAATTAAATTAATTAAATTAATATGTAAAATCTATTATTAATTTATTTCTAATAAATAATTAAATTAAATTTGTAAAATTAATTAATAAGAAATATATATTATTAAATTATTTTTAATAAATAATAAAATAAAGTATATTAATTTAATTTAATAATTAATTTAAAATAATTAATTTAAATAATAATAGACATATTTTATTAAATTATTTTTAATAAATATCATAATTAAATTATTTAAATTATTATGAAATATGTATTTTATTCAATTATTTTTAGTAAATAATGTAATTAAATTATAATTAATATATTTTATATTTACTAGATTAAACGATATAATATTTATATTTTATTCAATTATTTTTAATAAATGATATAATTAAATTAAATTAATATAAAATATATTTATTAAATTCAATTAATTTTTAAAAAACTAATAAAATTAAATATTTTATGAAAATAAAAAATTAGTAATTATAAACAAAATTGTATTTTCAAATGCAATTTTAGTTTTCATTTTAGAAAAAAAAATTATAACAGAAAACAAAAAATAGAAAATATAAATATATAAACATAAAAAAAAAACGACAGCGTTATCAAACGGCCTCTAGCAGAACCTTAACAACTAGAAAGAAACACAAATGTTATTTGTTTTATATATTATGTAAATATTATATACTATTGTATATAATATATTTTTTTCGGATTGGTTGTAGTTAATTCGGTTTGGTTTCGATTCAATTCGGGTTAATTCGAGTTGAGTATCTATTGATCCGAAAGTTGAACCGAAAAAATCAAGTTGCCATTTTTTTAACCCAGAACTGAACCAATAATAATATAGAGTCGAATCAAACCAAATCAAAGTGAACAAATTGGTTTAGTTTTTGGGTTGTTTAATTTTTTTTTTTTTTTTTGGCACCCCCTACCCACAACTACAAAATAAACCAAGTTATTAAATAAGGATATTCCACCGTCACTAACACACATATATTTAGGGGTAGCAAAATCGACCCAAACCCGTCAATCCACCCAATTAAACCCATAATAAATGGATTTAGGTCCTATTATTTTACTAATTAGATTGTAATTGAGTAATTAATAAAATACTAATTTGTAAACGGATGCAATTGGTTGTGAAACTGGACCCGTTAAAACACCAATTTAAGTTAAAAAATTTAGTTTAATCCCCTTATCTACACTGCTCTCTCTCTCTCCCTTTCTCTTTAGCTATCTTTACAGTAAATGTATAATATATATAATGTACAAATTAATTTAATCTCCCATCTCTCTTTTTACACCTCTCTCTCTCTCTTTTTCATTGCTCTCTCTCTCTCTAGCAATATCTACAATAAATGTATAATATATACATTATATATAATTTTCTTCTTTTTTCATTTTCTGTTCCTATTTTTCTTCATACCCAATTCAAGTAACACGCGCGCGCGTGCGCGTACACGCACGAGCCCACACACACGCATACACGTGTACACACACGTGCGCGCGCGCGCGCGCACACACAGATGCCCACACACACACGCACACCCACACACATACCCCACACACACATACATGTGCGCGCGCGCACGCACACGCGCATGTGCACACATACACTCACACACACACCCCTCATACACACACGTGTGCGCGCACAGAGAGAGAGAGAGTTGTCGATTTAAAATTGAATAAAAAATAAATCGGTTCGTACAAATTTGAAATTAACTAAAAAATGTAAATATAATATATAATATGTATAATATTATATTAATTAAAATAAATATTGATGTATTTATATATATATACACATTAATTGAAGTAAATTTTTAATTTTTTTTTTTAAAATAAGTTAGGTCATAAGTAAATGGGTTGGATATGGGTTTATGGGTTTAAAATATCCCGTATTCAACCTGCTCATATCTAACCCATTTTTTTAAATGGGTGGATTTGAGTTGCACTCATTTAACCTCCAACTCATTTAAACTCATCACTAACCCGTCTAATCCACTCATTTTACCACCCCTACATATATTATATACACAACCTTACAAATTAATGTTTTCCTCTTTCTTTCCGGTTGATGACGGTGTGGTGTGAGTGGCTCTCGTCGATTGCTTCGATTAACGTACGTAGGAACCAAATCGAAGGGACATGGGCCACACCACAACCAAATAAATCAGCAAAATTAGGCAAATGGTGGCGTGATTGCTTGATCTACGAAATTAGCTAGGCAGAAAAATCAAGCACATCTTTGCTTTCGTTTCAATATGTAGCAACGCACATGCCGAATCAATTTAAAGTAAGGAAGTTCCTATCAAAGCTAATTAGGTGGTATTTGGTTTATTTTTGTATTTTCTATTTTTTATTTTTATTTTATGTGTTAAAAATCTTAAAATGAAAAAATAAAAAATACTTTATTTTCCTTATTTTGAGTTTTTCCTTATTTTTTATTAAAAACTCTCAAAACGATTTTTTATCATTTTTTATTTCATGTGTAAATTCATTTTCAGTTTTCGAAAATAAATTTTTTAAACACAAATAATCAAATAAATATTGAACTATTTTTCTTATTTTCAACAATACAAAATAAAAATTGAGTTTAAAATAAAAAATAAAAAATAAAAAATAAAAATAAAAAACAAAAAATAGAAAAACAAACCAAATGACCCTTTCGGTTATTTAGCAATTGAACCTAACCCTTGCCATTTGACTCCATTAAATTCGTATTGCCTTTATATCGATTTATCTTATAATGTGGAAAAAATAATAAAAATAAGCTGTTATTTAAATAGTTAAACGAACTAAATAACTTAATTGATTCCTGTTTGCTTCATTAAAAACTCATTTGGAATCGATTAATTATACATTTAAGCTAAATTTTAAATAGAATTTATAATTCGAACTTAACTAGTAAACTAAAATAATGAAATTATTCCAACTTAAGTCGATTAAACTCAAATCAAACGCTTAAGACTTTCAAATTGAATTTAAACAAATTACTGCTAGACTGGACTTGTTAACCTATTGCGAAGAGTAGTTCAATTTTACTCAAATATTAATTTTAATTATAAATTATCATTTATTTTAAAAAATAAATAAAATATATAATTCAATAATAAATTAATTTTAATCATAAAATTATTATTGATTAAAAATTAATTTATTTAAATAATTTTTTATTTTTTATTAAAAATAATTACTAATTTAATCAAATAAATTATTTTAATAACAAATTACTTTTTAATAATAATTATAATTTTAACAAAATAAACCATTTGAATAATTTATTATTATCTAATAAAAATAAATCGTTTTAATAATAATTTTTTATGTTAAGGTAAATAATTCTAATTTTATTAAAACAAGTCATTTTAATAATAAATTATTATTTATTATAAATCTAATCTAACTTAATAAGAATATTTTTATAAAATAAATCATTTTAATTTTCTAAAATAATTTATTATTTTTGTAACAATTAAATATTATAAATCAATTTTTTAGATGGGATGAGTACGAGAAATGTAAACTTTTTTCTTGGGTAATACTTATCCTTATTTCGAGCATAAATCTTAATCTAGATTAACATTTTATCTTTTGATTCTAAAATTATGTAAAATATATTAACAGTTATCCCTATAACTTTTTAGCCCCTTAACCTTCGTGCCAAACTCATCCTTAAAAATATTTTGCAATAAAAAATTATAAGGTAAAATTTGAGTACATAGGGGTTGTTTGGTTGAAAAAAAGTTGAGAAAAGTACAGTAAAAATACAAAAATGTAACATAAAAGTGATATATATTAAAATTTTATTGAACGAAAATACAAAAAGTAATTAAGATTTGGTAATTTTTGGTATTTTTTGGACTTAATTTCTCTCATAACTACCCGTTCAAATGCAAATTTCAAGTGAAGAAACAAGAAATAAGTGAAGCGGTTAATTCTTTCCACTTTACATTAAAATTGAAACTAATAAAAGAAATTTTTGAATTCTGCTTTGAATTAGAAGTTTCAGTTTTGAATTAAAATAAGATAAAATAAAATAAAAAAGAAGGTTCATACAAGTACAGTGATTTATTAACTTTGCTTGAATTGAAGACTTCATCCATATATACAATATAAATTATACATTATTCATCATAAACATGACACAGTGAAGAAGACTTCATACAGACATTATACATTATAAGACATAGTACGGTGAATAATACTTCATGCATACATTATACATTATAAGACATGACACGATGAAGAAAACTTCAAACATACATTGTACATTATAAATTATATATAAACATCAAACATTTTTAACGCATCAAACAATGAAGAAAGTAAACTCAAAAACGGATCCCAAGTTTCGGTGATTTCGGCAGGGTTGAATAAGCACTGATGATAGATGACTGCAGCCAGTGCTCCTACAAAAGGCCCCACCCAGAATATCCACTGCTCATCACAAACACACACTAGACTTGTCAACTAAAGCACTGAAAAGAAGAAGAAGAAGTAGAAGAAGAAGAGAGGCGTGAACAAAGAACCTGATCGTCCCAGACGCTCTGCTTGTTATAGATGACAGCTGCCCCAAAGCTGCGAGCTGGGTTGATGCCGGTTCCCGTGATGGGGATGGTGGCCAAGTGTACCATAAACACTGCAAACCCAATTGGCAAAGGAGCCAAAACCTGTAACCCGCCCCCCCCCCCCCCCCAAAAAAAAACAAACAAACAAAATTATCATCCAGAAATAGAAAATTAAGAGGTTAGGCTCTGTTTTTTAGCAACGTGTCAATCTCTTTTTTCATTCTTCTTTTTTATAAAATAATTTTAAATAATTGTTGGTGGTGGTTGATTTCTAATTTAAAAAAAAAAAAAAGCTACTGTAAAAGCGGCATATGACATAATTTAATTAAATCAAAACAAATTCATGATTTGAAGCAATCCAACCCGACCAGAATGAGTCAGGTCGTACGAATGTAATGTAAACCTCTAACCAACCAATTGTACGATTGCTGTAAAATGTACAGAAAGTATGAGGCGGTTACATTACAGGGACGTGAGAATCGCGAGCTTTTCGCTTGGGATCAGTGGCAGAGAAGACGGTGTAAACAAGAACAAAAGTGCCAATAATCTCAGCAACCAGAGCAGTTCCTTGGTTGTAGCTTACAGCCACCGAGTTGGCGCCACCTCCTAGAGTGGTGTAGTTTCTCTTCATGATCGCTTTCACAATTGCCACTCCACAAATCGCTCCCACGAACTGAGCCACCATGTATGCCAACGCTCGAATCAACGACACCTTCCTCGCCACCAGCATGGCCAGTGTCACTGCCGGGTTAATATGACCACCTACATATTTATATTTTTAGTTAAAAATATATACATACATACATATATATATCTACTATAAGTATTATTATTCTAACTGAAAGTGAAGGAAACTGACCAGAAATTCCGGCGGTGCAATAAACAAGGAGGAAGATCATGCCACCAAAAGACCACGCAATTCCGAGAACGCCGCCGGTGTTGCAGTCGCCGATTTCCCGTTTGGTGCCGATAATGGTGGCAACGGTGGCATAGAGCAAGAGAAGAGTGGCCACGAATTCGGCTATTACTGCTCTGTAAAACGACCAGAGACTTAGTTCTTGCAAGCCAAAGAATGGCTCGGGTGGTGGCTCCGCTGTCTCTCTACCCTTCGGTAATTGCTGCTGACCACTCTCTCCTCCTCCTTCTCCTCCTTCACTCACTTCCTTCGACATCTGTCTTAACTCCCTAGACACAGTGAGATTAGTGCTGGTTGAGGAAGGGAGAATTTATGCTTGAGTTTTTGGAGTATATGTTGAAAGCTTGCAGAGCGATCTCCTGTCTAGCTATCATTGGTGTATATATATATATATAAATATAAATCGTAAATTAATTATTGGCTAATGTTCTGTTTGTGAGTAATATGAATAGGGTAGTTTGGTTCGGATGAAATCTATTATGATAACAGCCTGTCAACATCATTCGGAGTATATATATATATACTGTAAGATTGCATTGCAATTTCCAATCTATCATTGGTAGATACATAAATCATAATTAAGCCTGTCAACATCATATGGTTGTCCGTCTCACGATTGATCAACAAAAATTGATTGGTTGAGAGACTATAACATTCATCTTTGTGCAATAATTACCTCAACAATCAATAACTATAATTATATATATATATATATAATAAAGCATGGGAAAAAAAATGTCGCCCTCTACATGCCCTAAAACAAACGGCATCATAAGGCCCAGCCGGCAGGGGAGTCGCCGGCTGACGGTTCTTGACTCCCAAGTCATAGCTGATTTTTTTTTTTTTTTTAACGGAAGAAGAGGATGGAGAGCTCTTCGATTTCTCCAGAACATGCCTTTGAGGGGTGAAGACTTGCCTTGTCCTCCTACCTCTTCTTGCTTCTTAGCGAAGGAGATGAAATAACGATCGTATAAATCTTTAATAATTTTGAAGAATAAACTCAACGTATTATCAATTGAAGTACAATTATTAAAAGTTATCATTGAAAGAAAAGAAAACTCTTTAAATTTATTTTACATTTATATAAAAGACTCTGTTGAGTTATTTTTATTTTTATCAATTTAATTAATGAAAGCAATTATTTTAAGGTTATGAGATTATCGTTTCATTCGGCTTTGAATGTCATCAGAATTCATGAAACCAGGACATGATCTGTATGTTTAGGCCCAAGTCATTTAATTGTTTGGAGCGGGCTTGAAATTAGTCCAGCTCGGAAGATTAAAAATATTATTTTAATATATTTTACGTATGTATTGTTTTATTTATATTTTTTATAAAAAATTAATTTTTAGATCAAAGTTATGAAAAAAAATATTTATTTTAGTATTAAACTACTAACTTTTATAATTTTTAAAACTATTTTTTATTTAAAAATAAAGTTTAATTTTTCTTAATAAAATAAATAGATTTACAAGGGTGAGCCTAAAAATTAAACCTAAATCCGAATTTTTTTTCAAACCCAACTTGATGGTGAACAAAATTTTTCTCAGCCCGACTAACTCTTTATGTTTGATTCTTACGATAGAGTCAACATGCATAAACGGTTAAAATTAAAATAAACTCCATAAAAATCTACATGTATAAAAAAAAAAATGCTAAGAAGAGCATTGTCATTTTTCGTGTTCAAGCTTATTCATTTGTTGAACCTGTCATGTTCCTAACCTCCTAATCCCAAGAAAAAGGGGAAAAATGAAAAAATTCTGAGTTTCACTTTTAATCTTTCAAGTATATCTCTTATTTCAAGCTAAACCATCAAAAAATAACACTACCACGGCGATCATAGCATCGTATACTCTCAAATCCAACGGTTTCACTCTCCAACCGTTACTTTCTCTGTACTCTCTCTCTCCTCACTCTCCTTCTTTTTCCTGCGAGCTGTTGCTAGAAGAGGAAAAAAAAAAGGAAAAAGTAAAGAAAAGAAGAAAGAGAAGATGGTTGGACTCTTGACCCAATTTTTCAACTTAATACAATTTTGAGTCAAATCTTGTCTAAAAATAAAATAAACTTAATTATTCAGATCAAATATCAAGTTCACATACTTAATTAGCTAAAATTCTGGAACAATAGCTAAAAATAAATATTGTTTGTTATGGAACAACTCAACTAGAGCTTGTACTTTGAGTAGAGATGTTAATGGGATGGGTACATGAGGGTACCCGACTTGACCGAACTCGATAAAAATCCGTTGGGAAATACTCTAATAGGATTGGAATGGGTTTGGGATTGAAATTTAATTCCCATGCGGGTTTAGGACGGGTTTGAGATTTGCCTATAGGGTATCCGATACCCGTTAATACTTATAGGGTATCCGATACCTGATACTTGTAGGGTACCCGTTAAGAACCCGCTTAATAAAATAAAATATATATTTATATATTTAAAATTTTATCCCTAAAATAAAATTTTTGAAAATTTTTAGCCAAGGTCATTTATGAACTTTCGCTCATGTTTACTCTAACATAACCCTAGTATATAATGTCATATATTAGTAGCCGCAACTCCCCAAATCTGAAAATCAAACACCCTTTAGTCTTCTCTCCCGTCACTTACAATCGTGCTGTTGAAATCGCCGACAACCATTGTTCCTTTCTCCAACCCTCCAATCAGTGGGTGGCCTTATTCAAGTGAGTCTTTTTTTTTTTTTTTAGATTGATTTATTTTGGAATATTTTTTTGAAAGACTTTATGTATAAAAATGTTACAACTACCCACGTCTTTTTGCATCCATAAGTTTGTCGGCTTCAAAGTTGAGGAATGAAATTCAGAAGAATTTAGCGTGCCATCCAAATCTTAATTTATTTACCATTTTCACCACCTTTATTATTTTATTTATACATTCAACGTTTTAATTAATTTAAAAGTTCTTTGTACATGTATACATACATATTGTTTAACTCTTTTTTTAGTTAATTAAAAAAAAACTCTTTTTTTAGTTTAAATTATTTCCATTTTCTCTTTTATTAGATTTTTCCAATTTTTTTCATGAAACAGTTTGAGTTGTTGGTATCTTGCTTGGACTAACGGTTTGTAACTTTGATGCTTTGTTGACGGTTGCTCTTGGTTTTGTTGGGATGATTCTTTTGAACTTGTTTAATTTATGATTTGTTGTATGTTATTTTCACATCTCATGAATTGTTCCATATTGAGTTTTTAATTTTTTTATGAATTGTGATTCCTATTATATTGTGATTCTTATTGTACTGTTTCACGGGTTTGCTTATATATATTTTGTACATTTATTTTTACTATTTAGAGTATATATCTTTTACCTTTCCAAAAAAAAAAAAAAAAAATAGAGGTCCTTTGACCACTGACTTTGTTTAATTTAATAAATTTAACTTTTTTGTGACTAATTTTTTTTTTTTTATCTTTGATCTTGAATCGGGTATTTAACAGATACTTAATAGGTAATTTGACCTATTAAATATAAACGGATTTTGCGGGTTTGAGACGGGTTTTAGGGTTTTGGAACGGGACGGATTTGGGATTTCAATTAAAAAAATAAACGGGTTTGGGACGGTAATGGGAAACAAAAAATAAACAAGTTTGATACGATAATGAGATTGATTAATTAGGTGGGTACTCTATCCGTTTACATTCCTAATTTTGAGAAAATGAGCTCAAACTCTACTCATTTAACATTCACGAGCTTAATCTTGAATCCTACTCACCTCATTTAAATATAAAATATTATATTTCATACATTATTTATATAAAAATATCATGTACATTATTATTATTATTATTATTATTATTATTATTATCATTAAAAAAGAGGATGTTTTACAAAATGACTTTAAATTTATGGTTAAAATTCAACACATCTGTCAATTGAACAAACCAAATCTCCACAATTGGAGATTAAAGTAGGCCCACTCCAACCACAGAAAGGTCTATAAAAAACTTGATCAGCTCGATACCGCATTGAAAAAAAAAAATTTATGGCCACAAGATCGTAAGCCCCGTTCTGTTAGTCCAACGGACCACGCGAATAACTGCTTCGGGTTGGAGTCCTCGAAGCTCCACACGTGTCTCAGCCCTTTCCCCAAGGAGAGGGAGAGACCCCAACACGCGAAGCAAGGCTCGTTTCCAAGTCCCTATCTCTAGGATATTCTTTGTTGTTCTCCGATGTGGGATAGAGTTCGCGCAAAACCCTATCGTGAACGAACCCCAACAAAAAAATGCACCCAAATTATTCGTCCAGCCACTGCTAAGTCCTTCGTTGCATGGCGCCGTCGACGGCAGCGATGAAGGAGCTTATGAGCTGCATCACTGCTTCGCGGTTGAAAAATTTTTTTTGTTAAATTCTGGGTTTTTTTCCTTTTTTTCTTTTTTCGTATGATGAAAAAGCTTATGCGTGAATGGCTTGGCACCAACACGCCTAGCATTTAAGGATGAAGGGGGAGTTACCGCTGTAGATTTCAATGCGGGGAAATCCGATCGCAGCGGGATGAAGGCCACCGAAAGCCCAAGAAGGTTCGTTTCAGTTTTTTTTCCTAAGATGTTCTCGTACAGAGAATCTAATTCACTGAAATATAGAAAATTTTGCCCCTTACTCCTGCAATTTCTTCTATTAGAGTGGTGATATCAATTTGTGTCTTCAAAGTACTTCTGAACATAAATAAAAAAACAACATGATTATCAAATAAAACTTAAGAATTAGTATGCCAAATGAGCACTAAACCAATCTCCCTAAAGACTGGATGACTTGTCAGCACTAGCCATGTCAATCACAAAGCGGTACTTGACATCATTCTTTGCAAGTCGATGGAGGGCTTCGTTGATTGCATCAGTTGCAACCATCTCAATGTCGCATGTAATGTTATACTTGCCGCATACGTCCATCATCTCTTGCGTCTCTTTCATGCTCCCCGTCATGCTTCCCTTCACCACCCGTTTGCCTGCCAGTTTTACATTAATTATTAGAATTAAGTTAAAACAACAACGTAGAGTTGTAAACCAACCTAATCAAGTATTAGTATATTAAATTTATTCGTTACATTTATTATTGGGCTGAATTTTGAATTAATTTAATATATTAATTTTAAATTTATTTATTAATTTTATTAAAAACTTTAACCTCAAGTCAAACATGCTCCTTGGTCTATTTACAAGTTCATTAATGAACAAAATTAACAACACAAAAAAATAATAATAATAATAAATAAATAATCAAACAAACACACATATGCTCCTAATTTAATAAATAAATAGTAAATTAGTAAGCAAAAATTTATATTTAGTAATTTATATATAACTAACTTGACAAATAAGTTCTCGGCACCTTATGAATAATTTTAACCAATTTAATTATAAGAATATTCACTAACACTTAAATGAGCATGTTTACCAGTTATAAACAAATGTAAAAATTAGTTTAAAAAAAAAGTTTTTTTTTTTTGGTAAACTACTAACTAATTATTAAAAAGTTAGTTTTTTTTTTTTTTTTTTTTGTGTTTTGAAAGGAAGAAAGAAAAAAAAAACTAAATTTTTAACTTTTTATTTATATGACATATTTGTCCTTCGTAGTTCAAAATGTAAAAGGATAATTTTTGTTATTTTGAAAAAAAAAATCAAAGAGTTAGTAGCCAAAAACAGCCATAAATGAGCTTATTTTTAAAAATTAAGGAAAATGCTTCCACAATGTGACAAAGATGTTTAATTAATTGATGACTTTTTTAAAAGGTTAAATTTTTATTTTTATTATTTTATTTATTTTTTCTTCTTTTTACAGTGAGAAGTCTACACAATTGTTTCATCATTTTTGTAATTTTTTCTAATAAAATAGTTTCATGTACTATAACAATACTCATCAAATAATTATAAACGAGTATTTAACGAATTTGTTTACAAGTGAATTATCAAACACTTAGTTCATTTGCAACTCTAACAAGTCGCGCAAATATAAAATACTAATATTAAAATAAACGGTCCAGATTTGGTGGGGCAATCTTAGACCTTCTCATTGCGTGAGTTATCGTCTTTCGGTCATTCAATGAGTGGAAGCCCTAAATTGTGAGATGAGAGGCAGAACCTTACCAAAAATCAAAGGAAATGAAGGGAGGTCTATGGGCTTGTCGGGTGCACCGACAATGACCAAGGTCCCATTCACTTTGAGCAGCTCCAAGTAAGGCCCAAGGGAGTGCTTGGCTGCAACGGTGTCCAACGCAAAATCCAATGTCCTTTTCCTTGCCTGTCACCACCCAAGTTGGAGAATTCCAAATTATTAATTTGGACTTTTTCCCTTCGAAAAAATCAAATTTAAATTACATTCGTATCATAAGAGTGTTGTGGACACAGAATTTTTAACATAATAAGTTTTTGAAGAAAAACCTGCATTTGAGGAAAATCGGTGCTGACAATGAAATCGTCGGCTCCCAAACACTCCTTGGCTTCCCTGTCTTTGGAGGGGGAGGTGCTAATGACAGTGACATGGTGCCCAAATGCCTTGCCAAATTTGACCGCCAAATGCCCCAGACCTCCAAGCCCAATCACTCCAATTCTTCTTTTACCCGAAGGTGACTCCACCAAATCGTGGTCCTTCAATGGGCAATAAACCGTAATTCCAGCGCACAACAGGGGAGCTGCCGCAGCCATGGGTAAGTTTTCTGGCACGTGCACCACGAACCTGTACGTTGATTTTCCCAATTTTACTTTGTTTTATTTTATTTATTTACTCCTTTTTTTTTTTTTTTTTAAACAACAGGGTAAAATAAAAAATTAAAAAAAAATTACCTGTGATCTGCAACTATCATTTTTGAGTAGCCACCGTAGGTGATGCTTCCGTCCCAGAAAATGCCATTGTAGGTGAACTGAATTTGGTCACAGTAGTTCTCCTGGGAGTTCTTGCAGAACTCGCACTCCAAACACGAGGCTGCCAAGCATCCAACGCCCACCCGATCTCCTATCTTGAACTTGGTCACGTTGCTTCCCACCTTGGTTATTAGCCCTATAATTTCATGCCTAGCAACAACCGCACGAACAAGTGTAGTTTCATAGAAGAAGAAGAAGAAGAAGAAGAAGAGAAAAAAAAATGACAGCCAGCGATCTCGTATATTAAAGTTGTCTACTTACCCTGGAACAACAGGATACATGGTGATGCCCCAGTCATTCTTAACATGGTGAATATCAGTATGGCATATACCGCAATACAAGATCTCGATGGTCACATCATTGGCACCATTTTCTCTGCTTATTTTAGAATACAAGATATTGAAAACATTAATAATTAACTACGTACCCTCTTCACACAAACACACACACACGCACACATATATATATATATATACAGGTCATCTTTTTGATAATATAACCAAACATACATGACAATTTGTAAGGAGAAATTCGTCCACAAGGGTATTGCCCTTTTCTAATTTGTCAGTGTATAATTTAGGCAATCGACCTCCATCATGATGGGGCTGGGGGATGCATTTAAATTCTCTCTCGGATTTATTTTAGACCAAATATCTGTTTCTCTCTTAATTTCGAACTCTCAGCATAAAACGGGTTAAGTGAGAAATCCTTCATATACCACTGAATAGATAGACTCCTCACCTGTTGATTAATATATGGACATTTACTCTCAAAGCTGACTATACTTTCGCGAGTCATACAAAATTTTTCCCTTACATAATTAATTAATTGAGGGCATACCTTCGTTTGAAGATGTATGGAGTAATCTTGCCAGAGGAATCATGAGCTGCCCAGCCTGAAACTGTTTGTGTGTGGTTTGCAGTTGTTTGAGCCATGAGAGAGAGAGAGAGAGAATGAACTGGAGAGAGGGAGTGACTGAGTTGTGATCATGGAGGTTGTTTTTCCTCGTATTTATGGTCCGGTTTTAGTTGGGCTCCCAAATAAGGATAGGCCTTTCTGGAGGGACCACACGGTATGGTAAGTTAATGGCTCGGCAGCTGGGTAGGTCTGAATTTTATGCAATGGCAGCTTGTCATCTGCCCAACTGTATTATAAATGCACTTTTTTTCAAATTAGAGCATATATATATATTTATATATACGTTCATTTTGAAATTACAGCACCTGGCTCGTTGACAAAGGCAATGAGAGTGTGTTCGACCGATTTCGAGATAAGAAGAGGAGTACTTTTGGGAACATTGGTAACTTCTCTGCTTCGGACTACAGGGAATATTGGCACATTTTGCTTCGGATTGAATTTTTTTTTTTTTTTTGGGGGGGTTCAAAATCTAGATATTCAAATTATTTATATTCCATTAACTAAATAACAAAAAAAAAATAATCTCATATAAAAATTTAATATCATATTTTATCTAAAGAAAAAAAAAATATGAGCACTCTAAATTTAATTTCTCACGTTATATTTTCTCTCATAATAAATAATATATATATATATATATATATATATTTTAAAATGGAAGAAGGTAAATTATTGAGTACTAATATAATCTTTCTATATAATCCTATATATTATCTTATAACTCATACCTCACTAAACATTTTCTTGATTTTTATTTTTATTTTTTCTTAAGGGCAGAAAAATCCTCCAAATCTATATGTCCTCTTTTTTGTTCTTAAAAAATCTTGATTCATTTCTCTGTGCAGGTTGTACTTGAAACAAAAGTTTATAAAGGATAAAAATGTAAAGAAAAATGTAAGAGATTATTTTTTTATATAAAGTAAAAAGTAAATTTCTTTTATTATAGAAATTTATTATTCAAAATCACTTTACATTTAATTTTCTATACTCTATAAGATTATACAATAAAGGATATTATCTGAACTCTATATATTTGCACTACACAACTTTTCTAAAATCAGAAAATAAAGAATTTAAATAAGTTCATATAGATATTCCATATATTTAATTAATAATAGATATCAAATATTAGGATAGGTTTATGTACACTACCTAAATAGATTCTTACATTTATTTTATTTTTTTGTTAAATAAAATTACAACTTCTTTTAGATATGAACCTATCTAATTCAGAAGAGAAGAACTTACATCAGTATCTCAGTTTCAATTCAAACTTGGATTTGATTCACATTCCGCCCTAATAGAAATGAGAGGCCGATTGATGAAAACTTGTAGTTAGTCTTTTACGAAACTATAGCTAGTAAGGCTAAAGTAGCTGTTTTTGAGGAAGGAGGCTAGCTCGTGGATTGGTTGGTCTTCCTTGGACATTATCTGACAATTATTTTCATTCTTTTAATAAGATATACTGTTTAATTTTAATATCATAAATACCTTTCTATAAGAATAATGGTAATTGTATAATTTTATTTAATAAAAAGTAAAATGAAGTATAAGAACCTATTTGGAAGGTGTAAGAATCAATTTATAGAGTATAAATAGATTCACCCTAAATATTATATCATGTGTATTCGTATTTGTAAGGGTAGGTGAATATACGTTACCCTTTATAAATGAGAAATAAAGCAAAAAGACTTGGAGTTGTGTATGCTTTGTTACATACATAGAGTCGGGTGGATCGATGAATTAAACGGTAGGGTGAAAACAGATCAAATCGCGGAAAGGATTAAATCCAGTCAAATGGTTGAATAATTTTAATTAATCAATTCAATTCAATGTTTTTAATTTACAAAAAATTTTATAATTCAACTGGCCGAAAATTTGAAGTTATATTTTTTTTATAATAAATTTATATTATTTTACAAATTCCATTTATTATTTTGAGAATTAAAAAATATTTGTAAGGTTCAGTCAATCTCATTAAACCCATATTAAGTCCTAATGCAAGTAAATATATTCGATATTTTTTTTTTCAAAAATATTGGTTTAAAACCCAACCAACTGAAAACCGATTCGAATTTGTTAAATTTTTTGGTTTCAATTTTTTATTTTATTTTTTGGTCGGCTGGTTAATACAAAATAGTCAATAAAACTTAGTTTATTCAGTTCAATTTTTTACCAAAGTAATTAAATGCTCAACCTTATTGCGTGCCAAGTCAATTTTAGAGGGTGCTTGGAGTAGGAAAAAACATATTATAAATTAATAAAAATTATAATATCGTAATTCATGTACAATGATTAAAAAATTTTAATTTTATAGAGATTTATAAAAATTACAGAGTGATTAAAAAAGTTTATTTTTATCTAAATTTTTATTTTTTTGTAAATAACTAAATAAAAAATAATAAGTGAAGTGGCATCAAGGACACAGTTATCTGTCGACCCTCAACTCGTGGAATTGGAAGCGTTTTACAATGAAAATTAGTTAAACTAATGTAGTATTTAATTAAAAATTTGTGTTTTTTTTTCCAATATATATTTTTATGTTTACTATAAATGCTTTTAATTTGCAAGTGAATTTTTTTTACTAATAACGTAGTAGAGGTATTATCGTAAAAATAATTCATTCTCCAATTTCATATTAAACTAAACGAATATAATGAATTTGTGTTTTTCAAATTTCAATTAGCTCCAGCACAAAAGAGAATTTTGTTTACAAATGATTTGGTTCCAAATAAAGTGATACAAACGAAAACGTTGATGTCCTTCAACATGATAAATTTGCCCCCACACAATCCTTATATTTCACGCATGACTTAGCAAATTAATGCCCTACCGATGACTTGGGCAAATTAATAAACAAATAGATAAAGATAAACAAAAAGATTTGGTAACTTTAAAGGCAGAGAAAGTGCGATGATAAAGCATCCACTTCTATTCGACTAATTTTATTTAAAAATTTGAATAATTAATCTTTTTGTTATCAATTACTTGAAAGATTAATTATATAAAATATACAAATAATCTCTTACCATTTATAATCATATATTTTTTGACATATTTTGTAAAATCTTAACATTTTAGACGACTTCTGTTCATGATCATAATAGTATTTATTTTTTTGATATAGTTTCTCTTTTAAGTTAATCGCCCTATTTTTAGAGGTAAGAAAAAATATTTAAGAGAGAACACTCTCTTAATTTCCAAAATCTAATGTGTCTTATGAAATTATTTTATTGTATTTCCATCTTATAGAACTGAATATTTCCAAAAGAAAATATTTCCTTAACTTTCAAATTTGGTATGACTCATAAAATCGTTTATTATATCTCTATTTTATATAACTGAATATTTCAAGTATGATAGGAAATCTTCTTGATCATTATTTTAATCATGGCTGAAAAAACTTGGTAAGCTGTTGATTTAAGTGGATTGAAGATACTTTTTTTACTAATCCCTAATCAATTGCTTAGAATATTTAATTGTTTAACTAAAGATTGAATTAAAATTTTCTAGTATATAAAACTAGGTCATATTTTATTATATCAAAAAAATTCCTTAAGGATTAGTTTAATCCTTAATAATAATAATAATAAAACAAATTTCTCAACAATTAATAGTAGTACTCTAGAGATGACTTGTTTAGACTCTTCATAAAGTATAATATTTTTTACTCTTATAAAATTTAAGTTAATAGAAGAAAATTTTAATTTTCTTTGAAAGTTAAGTAGGGGAATTGGGGAGGAGAGGGCCCCGGGTTTGAACCTAGGTGGTGAGTGAGCAAATAATAAAGTTTGACCACCAAGCTAAGAACCTCATTCTAGAAATAAATTTTAAAATCTCTATAATTTGTTGGATTTCAAAAATTATTTTATAATAAAAAACTAATGTTTCAAAACTGATCTTGATATCATTTTTTATTGACAATTCTTTAAAATTGTCAATTTTATCTTGTAGTCTCTTTAGCTCATATACTATTTCTATGATTCCTTTTGGTAGAATCCATATTTTTTGCTGACTATATGGATTTTCCATATTTTGATCTATAGACTATGAAGTTTGTTTTCCAAGCAATGGTTGAAGAAATCTTTTTTTTTTTTGGTTAAAACAGGTAGTTTGTTTACTAATTTGAGCATAACTTCCATGTGATATGTTTTTCTAGTAAAAAACTTTTTTAACTTATTTAACTTTAACTTTTTTTTAATTTTTAATTTATTTGCCTCGAAAATTTCAGTCTTGTTTGTTTATTCTGAAAACCTTTGAAATATAAAATTTTTTATTAGTTTTAATATTTATTTAAATGCCTACTCATATGTTTTACAATAACACTTTTAGTAGAATTAATATGTTCAAATTCAAATGAATAGTTAGAATCATAATTGAATCATTTAATCTTTCTCTGATTATTTTCCACTTTCTCTTTTGGTAAAAAATTTTTTTAATTCATATTAAAAATTTGAAAGGAGTTAAGTAAATTTAAAAATTTTTTTATAGCATGATTAAGAGTTCTTTTCCAAAGGTAAAGAACAACTGGTTGAGATTTTCCCCAAATTCCACTAACATGATCTTTAGCCAATAAAGTTTTGCTGATAATTCACTACTAGTTGAAAGTATAAAGAAGAAAATCAAATAATTAGGCCCCATTTAGTAAAGTTTACATTTATTGTTTCTTTTGTTTATGTTTATAGAATTTTGAAAACTAGCAATAAAAATATATTGGTTAAATATTTTTTTATTTTTTGTTTTCAAAAAATAAAAAATTAAATAAAAAATGTAAACAATCAAAATTGTTTTCATTTTCTATTTTTTTATAAATATTTTGTCAATTTTAACACTTTATCCCTTTATGCTGTATCATATTAAAATAAACTATTTTATTCAAATATTTTATTAAATTAAAATTATTTTTAATAATAAATAATATAATTAAATTAATAAAAAAATATATTTCATTAAATTATTTTAACAAACAATATAACTAAATTATTTAAATTAAATTAATTAATTAAATTAATATGAAATATATTTTTTAATTTAATTTAGTTAAAATAATAATATAAAATATATTTTTTTAAATTTAATTAATTTTTTAAAAATTAATAACGTTAAATATTTTACTAAAATAAAAATTAATTATTATAAAAAAATTATATTTTCAAACGCCTTTTCATTTTTTATTATAAGAAAAAAATGACACAATAAAAACAAAAAACAAAAAATATAAATAATTAAATATAAATAAAACATAAGAGCGTTGCCAACCGTGCCTTGGCAACCACTTTATTTCCCAAATATGAGGCAAACCAAAGGTACCCTAACCATGGCTTTTTGGTCGCCATTTCATTAGTCAACAATTTATCACCTCTTCAACATTAATATTTTTTGTTATTTTAAAATTTTGTTAGTTCGTAAAATAGATAAATATTATTATACCTACCACAAGCATTTTAGCTTACAATTTAATTATTGGATTAAACTTACACTTTTTACCATTATAATTTATAACGAATTTTACTTTAGTTCATATAATTTCAATTGTAAATATTGTTACTTACACTTACGTTTGATTTTCATTGTCGACTTTTCATAATTTTTATTAACAAAAAAGTATCTGATGTGCTCAGCATGTGTAATAGATATGTAACAATTTTTGTAACATTTATCTAAAAATTGTTGGTAGGATGATTAAATTAAAATTTAATTATAACTATAGAGGTAAATTGTTATTATTGAGAGTTGAGAGATCAAAATAAAATTCCATGTGAAGCGTAAAATATATAATTTATCTTTAATATTCTTACTATCAATGTAGTAGAGGTATCATTATAAATAAAAATAGTTTTTATTTTCAAATTCTATATCAAATTAAACAAAAGCAAAGGATCTCTCTTTTTAAATTTCAATTAGTTCCAAACACAAAAGATAAACTTATTTACAGTTCAATTTAACTCAATTCCCAAAGGAACTCGGTTACAAATAATTAAGAAGTATTTGATTGGTCAAAAAAATAAAAAAATTTATGTAAAAATATCATATGACAGAATTTAATAAAAAATGATAAAAATTTAAGTATTTTTAATATCTGTTTTTGATAAACTAATATCGCTAAGGTAAAGCAAACATAAATATTTTTGCCATCCAGGACAAAAATTTAGAACCCGCATTAAACCCTTGTGATTCTGGTATTTGAACTTGTAACTCGACAAATTAACAAAAAAAGGTAAGTTATTTTAGTAATTTAAATTGCATTGGACATCTAGAGTTGTATAAATTTCTAAAAGAAATTTCATAAAAATTTGATTTTTATTAATTTTTTTTATTTTTTTAGGATACGTTTGGAGTAGCAAAAAATTAGTAAAAATTGACAAAAATTACAGTTTCGGTACTCCGTACAGTGAAATAAAAAATTAATAATTTTTAAAATTTTTAGTAATTTAAAATTTTAAACAGGATTTAAATCAAATTTCACCTTGCGCTAAATTTTAGATTTTTTCTTTTTATATGATTGTTTAAGACTTCAAACGCACACGGAAACATGTAAAGCAAAGGAAAAAAAAAAAAGACTGAAACGTACAATGATCGATTGTCATGAACGTTGATCCTGGAAAAGCCCGATCTTTATATTTCTCTTTTTTCGATTGTCATAAAACCAAAAAAAAAAAAAAAAACTATTATTATTTAAAAAAATTAATTTCTTAGAATCTGTTTAACAACGCTATCGTTTTTCCGTTTATCTTTATTTGTTTATATTTTTTAATTTTTTATTTTTCATTATCTTTTTTTAAAATAAAAATTGAAACTGTATTTAGAAATATATTTTTATTTATAATTATTTATTTTTTATTTTTTAAAAATAAATTAAAATTAATAAAATATATTTTACATTAATTTAATTTAATTAATCAAAGTAAATTAAATTAATCAATTAAATTTATTAATTTAGTTTAATTAATTTTTTTTTGTTAAAAATCATTTAATTCGATAAATATAAAATATATCAAATTATAATTTAATTGTATTATTTATTAAAAACAATTGAATTAAATTATTTCATAATAATTTAAATAATTAATTATGATATTTATTAAAAATAATTAAAATTATATATTTAACATTAATTGGATTAAATTAATTATTAAATTAATTAAACTATGAATTTAGTTATATTATTTATTAAAAATAAAATATATATCATATTAATTTAGAATAATTAAATTAATTTAATAAAAATAATTTTAGGTTAATAAAAAATTTAAATAGAATAATTCATTTTAATGTGACGTAACAATAGTGGACAAAATGTGAAAATTCTAAAAATATTTGTAACAGAAAAAAGGGTGAAAATATTTTTTTTATGTATTTCTATTTAAGTTTTGACATTTTGAAAACAACAATTATATTTTTGTTACCAGTTAATAAAATTTTAAAAATATAAACAGATAAATAAAAAATGAAAATATTACCAAATGAGAACATAATAATTAATTTTTTACTGTTTTGTTCAATTAATACATTTACCTTTAAGATTTAAAAGAACTTTAAAATAAAAAAATAATAATTTTTATTATTTTTTAAAAATAAAAAAATTAAGTAGTTAAAAGTTAAAAAATTCTTTAATTTATCAAATAGGACCTCAATTATAAATTAGTGGGTATGAATTAGTCCTCAAGTAGAATTGAGCAAACAATACGTTAGTGTATGATTTATGTTAATTTTTTTATTTTAAATAAAAAATTATAAAAAATTGATAAAAGTATCTCAAATAATAAATAATAAATAGTTAAAAAACTTTTAAAAAAATAGAAATATAAATAGATCAAACTACTTAAATGATAGTTATAAAAAGTATCTTGAAATTGTTGTTAGTTATAAAATATTCAGAGATATTTGTTATATTTATTACAAATTATTATTTTTTACTATTATAATATAAAATATAGTAGCGGTATTATTATCAAATCATAATTCCCTCGTAAACTGAACAAAACCAATGAATTTATCTATTTTAAGTTTCCATTAATTCCGAACACAAAAAGGAATTTAGTTTAACAGATCAATTCAATTTCCTAGTAGGATTTGGTAAGAATGAAATATATATATATATTCATGCTCTCCAATTCGCCCTCGCACTAAACTCCTGCGAAGCTAGTATCATTGGCATACCTTAAAAGAAGGTTATTTTGGTAAATTTAAAAGGAGAGAGTTCTCCATCAAAGCAGTCACTCCGAAAACACACACGTATAAGTAAGAGAGAGAGAGAGAGAGAGGGGGGGGAGAGAGAAGAAAGGAGAGAAACGTTAGTGATCGATTTTAAGGAAGTTTGATCCTTTGAAAACCCTAGTTTCTATCTGCATTCCTTCAATCACCGCAGAAACAGTGTCTTCGATTAGCCAGTTTCGAATATAGATCAGTAAGAATTTGCCCTAAATTTCACGGCAATGTCTGCCGGATCTTTGTCCGAAGAAGTTTCGCCGCCGTCTCGCGTAGTAGCAATTTCGGCATCGTCGTCGACGCCGATGCCGGCGTCAGTCGCCGTATCGGATAAAGCTTTTTCAGATTCCTCCGCATCATCATCGGAAAACTGTGATAATGTTGGCCATCCCAATAAGCCAGCTTGGAAGAAACCCTTGAACGGCGCTGTTGCCGTCGGCCATGTGATGGGTGCTTCCGCCTCATGGCCGGCGCTCTCTGAGTCAACTAAGCATCCGCCTAAATCTGCATCTGATTCTTCAAAGGCAATCGTCGACCCTTCTGTCTCCACCTCTCAGGTTCAGTTTTTCAAAATCAATATATGTTTGTATACGCATGCGCGCGCGCGCGCGCGCACACACACACACACATATTTACACGCACAATGCGCGTTAATCTGTTTTTGTATTTTCCTTGCAGACATTGATTCTTGTTTTTATATGGACATGCATTATAGCTTGTTTTGTTTGTTTCTTTTAGGGGCCTGCAATCTCACATTCACATCAGAATCCGAAACATGCTAATACTACCCCAAACCATAATTTTTCACCAAGTCATACATCATCAGCTCGACAAAGACCATCTAAGCGTGGCGGGGGTGCTGTTAATGGATCAATGCATAGTGGCTTTAGCCGCCCCCCACCTCCCCCACCCCCGCCGCCATTGCCACCACCGTTTCCTCTGTTTGACATGCCTTTTGGTACGGTGGTAGCAGCTGTTCCCGAATCATCTATCAGACCTCCTCCTCGTTACAAGGGCAATGGTTGGGAGGGGAGACCAATGGGAGGTTTTGTGTCTCAATCCCATTCGGTGAATGACCAGTCTTTACAGCGGAATTCTTCTCGGAGGGGCAACTTTGGGGGTCGTGGCCGGGGAGATGGGCTGCATCACAATAGTCATGGGAGCAGGCGTGATCAAGACCGTGATTGGAATGCTTCGCGAAGTTCTAATGCTAGAGATGTTCGCTTACGACAGCAGATGGCTCCGATCAGGAGTTTCACGAGACCCCCACCCCCACCCCCACCACCACCACCAGGTTCTACACCCTTTGTTATGCCCCAGCATATGAGACCCTTTGAAAACCCCATGGGTCTTGGTAAGTTTATTATCCAATTCATGCATATTTCCTTATGGTTTGCACTTGGAACTAATGCATCAACTTGCTTCAGATATGACATCCCCATTGTTGTACGTCCCAACACTACCTCCAGACTCCTACAGGGGTGCTCCATTCATTGCGCATGCTCCTCCGCCGCCTTTATTTTTTCCTGTTCTGGATCCTGCTCTGCCTAATTTATTAGTCAATCAGATAGACTATTATTTCAGGTAATTTAACTATTTTTGGCATGTTTTGCCTGGGCAATATTTTTTTTTCCTTATTTTTGTGCTTATCTTATATGTCTGCTTATTGCAGTGATGCTAATTTGGTAAAAGACGAATTTTTGAGGTCTAAGATGGATGATGAGGGTTGGGTTCCCATTACATTAATTGCTAGCTTCCCTCGAGTAAGTTATTTAGGCTTGGCTTATCGATAGTTTCTGTTCTGGTTGAAATTTGCTATGCTAATCTTTGTTGATGTGAGAAGTGAATGTTTTGTGAGTAATTTATTTTCTGTACCTGCATTGAATGGCCACTTAAACGTGCACGTATATTATTATTTTATAGTTGAATATTTTAGTCTTCAGATCAACAAGTACTACTGAAGTTCAGGAAATACTTGAGACTCATTTTATGGAAAAATGGATTAATTGTTTGTAAAATTTGACAATTTTGTAACCGATATGGATCTCTCCTAAAAGGAGAATAAATTAATCATGATTATGAAATTTTGGATTTAATGAAGGTTCTCACCTTCTTTGTATTCTGTGCTTTATTTTATTAAGATTTATTGGTACAAGGGAAAAAAAAAAAAAACTATATTAGTCAAAAAATAAAGAAAAGTACTAAGAATTCAATATATCACCAAAAGAACTTGTCCATATCTTGCACTTCAATGTACCTATGGATAATCCCTTGCACTCTGGCATTGTTGACACTGCTTTCACTTTTTCAGCATTGAAATTCACCTTGTGCTGGGTTAATCAATGTTGTCATCCAAAGTTTGCTAAAGCCTAAACCCCTTTTAACTTGCAAATTTGCAATTGGTATTGTGGTGATTTCATTATTCAGTTGTTCCAACTATGGGTTCAGTTGGCTGATGTACTAGTGCTTTTAAAGAAACAAATTCAAATGTTTGATGTTTCTCAAATTAAAGGAAACTGTACTGTTTAGGGTTAGCAACCAATGGGATCAAGGATTTTATCTGCAGTTAATAGCAATCGAAAATCTCCTTGATGATGGCCAATTTTAGTTTTTGTTCGCACTTCCTTAAAGGTTTATTTCTGTGGCTGATAATGCAGATTTTGAGTTTTATATTTTGTGTTGGGGAAAACCAATGAGTTACTTGTGAACATTTGATCAATTCCAGATTCTGGCCTATTTAATAACTGACTTTATTAGCTAAGCAAGTTGGTGTTTCCTTGTGATTTGATATACTTCATCCAATTTAAAACCTTTAGGCTTTATAGTTTATCTTCTATGCAGTTATATACAAATTTGAGATCAAGTGTCAACTTTCTTTTTTAGGCAGGCTCTGTGATACAACATTTCCTACTTTCCAAACTAACTAAATTGGTAACCCTTATCTGGTGTTTCTAGGAGAACATTGTTCTCACCTTCTTGGAAAGGGGGGCAGGCAAAATTGAGGATTTAAACATCCTTTTTACCATTCTCACGGGTTTCAATTTTATGAATAAATTAGGAGATATGCTGATTGGTATTTCTTTATTTTCTAGGACGTAAGGGCCTAAGAGGTTGCACTTAATTCCTTGGCCCTGAAGGATATCTAAGAATTTAAATTTTGACAAATTCTTCCTGTCTTTTTAGTTCAGTACCATTGATGCAGTGTAGTGGAGAAAAACATTTGCCCTTATCATTGGGCTTCAGAGGCCAAGCTTGCCTCATTTTTTTTTGCTGCTGTTGTTGGTTTTTTTTTTTTGGGGGGGGGGGGCATGCCTCCCTATGCCCCCATGAAGCTTCGCTGGTGTTGGGCTTAAACTCTTTTCAACTGTTTTGGGCTCTAAATATATAATTGTTAGTCGTTAATTTCTTTACATTTTGGTTTGTATATGTTTTCTCAATCTTGTCAAGTTATTTTGGATCTTCAAGTCCTTTTTCCTTGTCTCTTTAGCCTCTATTTTTCAGCTAGCTGTACAAAATCTATTTTTTCTGGTGGCAATTTCTTTGGCTCTTGGTTCGTAAAGTTCATTCTTGTAGCATTCATTTTATAAAATTGGTATGTATGTGTTTCCATACGTGGCTTCACAAGTTTTAGAAGTTTTTGATGAAATTGTGTTACTAATTTGTGTAATTTTTATGTACATAACCAAGTAAAAGTTCAACTCTTTTGATAAATATCCATTTATTTTATTCCTTTTTTTTTTTCTAACTCAATAAGTTTGACCTTTTCACTTCATTTTACATTTCTACCATTTTCCTTTGCTTTTATTTTCCCTCCACAAATCCATGTTCCAAACTTAGCATTAAGATAACCCATATGCTTAAGGGTTTTATGTTAGCATATCCTTGCAATATCTGAACTGGATTCCCTCTCAGTATTCGTTTTAATACCAGTGACGTTCGTACACAGATCAAGTTTTCTCTTTGTTATGATGTTGCAGGTTCGCCAGTTGACAGAAAATATCCAGTTCATATTGGATTCCTTAAGTGCTTCATCAGTTGTGGAATTACAGGTAACTTTTCAACTGGGCACCATGTAACATTCTCCTATAGCCTTATTCTATATATTGCATCCTGCAATCCTTGGTTAAAATTATATAATGCATTCAATAGGCAATTGTTTGAAGCATTTTTGTTGCTGATAAAAATGGCTTTCTTGTCATGTTGTTAGACCTGCATGTTTTGAAGCATTGCTGCCATAATTTTGAAGTGGAGAAAATTAGAAAGTTTTGTCATTATAGTTTAAGGAGATTTTAATCAAATAGGACTGTTGTAGGAGTGACTAAAGAGGAAAAAATGGAGTGCAACTTGGGTGCAATAGTTATTTTATTTGATGATGAAATTGCATCTAGTAGTTTAACAACTTTGCCCATGTGTTCCAGCTGGCCTTATTCTGCTCCATACGTTGCAGGGTAACAAAGTGAGGAGGCGTAACGAGTGGAGAAAATGGCTACCTGTATCGAGTCGGTTTCCCAGAGACCCAGGCTCACAGTCCACTGTAGGATCAGCTTACAAAACCATTACTACTACTTTGCAGAAGGTCAGGTTGGATGAGGCAACTGTTGACCAAGATAGTATTATGGGAAAGGCAGATCCTTCTGCAGAGGTAGCTCCATCTAGAAGTTCTTCTGAAGGGTTGACTGACCACTCGAAAGTGACCAACAGAGAGTATACTAAGGAAGAAGCCTGCTCAAGTTAGATATGAAAATTTACGCTGTAAATTGTTTTTGGTAAATTTAGTCGTGGCTGCTGCACTATTTTTTAGATTTTTTTTTTTTTTTTTTTTTTTTTTTTTTTTTGGGGATTGGAAGGAGGAAAAGGGGCTATAATGAAAGTTTTAGGAACATTGATTTGGTTTTTCTCCTGATCGAGCCCAGATTTGGCAGTGAGACATGAAATATTTGTAGCAAGTAGATGCGACTTCTTTGCCTTTGTCATGAAGATTTCGCTGCCTTTTGTCATGAAGATTTCGCTGCCTTTGTCATGAAGATTTCGCATGTACTTGCTACGAAAACTTCATGAAGCTTGATATGTGAGTGCACAGCCTCTCAGCCAGCTGGACTGAATTGGGTGGCTGAATTCTGTTTGGTTTTGTGTTACTATACGTCCCCAGACCTTTTTATTTTATTTTAGTTTTAGTTTTAGTTATGGTTTCTTCCTTATTATTTTTTTATTTTTTATCATTTGTTGAATTTGTTCCCATCCTCGTACACATTTCCATTTGTTATATATTTTGGCCATATTTTTGGGAGACAATTTTGAAGATTTTGCTGCGTTAAATTAGACAGTAATGGTTAATACAGGACAGTTACTGTCCCACACATGGGATGTTTAATGTAAAGCTTCATTTATTTTATAAAAATTCTCTCAGCAGCAAGTTGTATGTTTTATCATAAATTTGTTCCACTTGCCAAAGTATTCGAGTTCAGATATTTGTTTGTGATGACGTGTTGTTTGGTATCATTGGTGCTATGGCTTGCATGGATGATGTGTTTTGCCTTTTATTCTTTTAAAATCTCGCCTAAAATTGTTGTTTATCTGTTTCAATATGTTAAGTTGGTTTGTTAAGCTGCGAATTCAAATCCACTGGGTGCCACTACAAATTGATTCTCCCTTTTTTGACGAGTCGTTGCCTACTTATTGATCCTTCCCTTTTAATGCTTTTGGCTTTCACGGTCAAGGATTATTCAGGATTGTTATTTTGTTTGGCTTGGTTATAATTTCGAGGGAAATTTTCCCTCCGTTCTCTCGTCTTTCGGAAGAATAGTAGTTCCAAGATATATATTTATATGCGCGGAGTACAAAAGTATATGCTTAAATTGGGGTTTGGGAATTTTGTTGCCGGGTTAGAACCCGGGACGAGGAGCCGGGGTTTCGGGCACAACCCCTTTGCTCTATTTCCGGAGTGTCCAATGTTGCTACTTGAGTTCTGATTGATCGTGATTTTGAGTCTAATTTGGTGTTAGGAAACAACATAGTTTTTAAGGTATTTAAAATTTCAAAATGCTAAACTCTTTGATGATTTCAAAGTCTATTGTTTGTAGTTCCGGGAATGTGTGCTTGCGTTACGAGAAAACTCAACGTTGCAAGTTCCTCCCAGTTTGTCCTCTGCAAAAATCTCCCAGTAAAAGTGTCCTGTGTGTGTCCACGAAGATGTTGCCCTCTTCAAAATTTGTATTGAATCCGAAGCATTTCATCTTCTCGCAGTTTCTCGAAGCAGTTTGACAATCAATCTTGTTAGGGAAGTCTCTACCTATTCAGAAACTTGTTGGCCTTATCTTTCTTGTTTGTATATCATAGGATGATTGCTCTGACTTATAGCTGCATTACTCTTCAAGTACGCGCGAGAATATTTGCACCAAATTCTTGTTAGCAAATGTGATTTTTGTTTGTGGGATGGTCTTCCCGACATGTTCCTTTCAGCAGATCCCTGAGCCACATCTTTGGAGTGATTCTAAAGGTTCCCTAGAGCTTTGTCATTTTTATATGTTTTGGCACGCAAAAGCACCATTCATCCCAGCTTAACATCATCTTGGTACTCATTGAACTATTAAGGGCCACCGGATTCTTGCGTCCTTTGGGGACCCAGAAATTCTTTTTTCAAACTCATTTATTGTGGTTTTTGTGCTAAAAGTGAACTAACCCTTTTTGGGAGGGGCAGGTAAGGGTTTTGGGTTCATATGAAACTATCAATGGTATCTTGGTCCTGTATGTAGAGCAGGCTTAGTTTCGTAACAAGAAGTCTCTTCTTTTTTGGTTTTCTTGTATTATGACTTTTTTTTTTTTTTTAAATTTGGTGGCTTTTTAGGTATGATATTCACATTCATTTAAAAAATTGCCCCAAAAAAAAAAAAAAAAAACTGAATTACATTTAAAAAAATGAACTTTTCTATTTTGAATTATTTTTTTTGGGTAATTTCTTTTGAAAATATGACTAACTTGTTAATAAGATAACTCTAGAAAAAAAATCATTTTTTTTATTAAAAAGAAGTCATTTGAAATGAAAAGTAACTTAAAAAAAATTGGCCAAATAAGAGTTTCTCTATTTTATAAATAGTCTTGTTAACTGGTGCCCTAAGAGAATTGTTGAAATAGTTACGAGAACAAAACATTCTCATTCAATTTTTTTTTTATAAGGTTACAAATGTCAATATACATTTTTACTAATTCAAAATGCCACTCTTGTATTTGCGTTTTACAAGTTGTCTATTTAACGATGCTCTAGTTATGATCTTTTAAACTCTTCTTTGCCTTTTGTGACGTTTGTCCATTCTAGGGAGATTGTTATATCTGCTGAGATCATTGGGATGTATTTGGGCATTAGTCTGTCACGTCTACACTATTTCGTGAATGTCTACATTATTTTATTTTTTGATTGATTATTTCTTTTAAAATAAAATTAATTTTATATATTAAAATATTTTAATTATATGTATAACAAATTTATGAGAAATCTACGTTTTATCGTGCTGCATTTCACAATACAAGTGTACCAAAACAATTTATATTTCAAGTAACATTAATCTCAATTTCTTTATTTTATTTTTTTGAGCAAGAAAAATATTAAATATTTTGATTTAAAATGAAACGAAGGTAACACAGACAGGAAAATATTCGGTATAACAGTTATGCCATGTCATTAGCATAACGTGGTTTAATAGACCAATAACATAAAAATAATTATGTATATAAAAATCTTAATTATAAGACAATTCATCTCGTATTAAGCAAGAAATTTAAAACTTTAAAAATTAAATTCAACATGTTAGTATTTAAGATTTAAAATGCATATATGCATAAATTTATTAATTTGTTACATCGTGCTATATTAATAATTAGCAATAATCCATGCGATACTCGGGCAATTTATTTTTTTTAATTATTAACATTAAAAAAATAAAAATATTTTCAAAACAATTAAAATAGATATTTTATACTTAGAAATGTTAATAGTCATAAATTCGCATGTCAAAATAGATAGATGTAAAAAAAAGCTAAATATATAGAAAAAAATTAAACATATCTATGAAGAGAATTGAAGATGTTCACACAAAAGAGAAGAATCCAAAAGTTTTATAGCAAGTGAGAGATTATGAAGAGAGAGAGGAATTTTGAAAAGAAAGTGACTATTGAGTTTCAATTTTTTTTTTTTTTTTGTTTTTTTTCTAATCTTTTATTATAATTCATTCCTGATGAGCAAAGTAGAGAGAGAAATACTTCTTAATGAAACATTTATTATTATTCATGACAGATGAAAGAATTTTGAAAATAAATTTTGAAAAGAAAATGACTCTTGAATTTTAAATTTTTATTTTTTTTTAAATATCATTTAATGAGTCTTTTATTATAATTTATTCCGGATGGACAGAGTAGAGAGAGAAAGACTTTAATGAAATATTTATTATTATTCATTATAGGTGGAGAGAAAATAATTTGTTTTAAAAATAAATCAAAATTCTATAAAAAAAAAGAAAAATGGAAATGGAAAGCAAATAGGTATGCCACGTAGGATGAGGGTGAAGGAGATGAGGAGAGAGAAATACATAATTTTAGTATTATAGTATAGATTAGAAATAACTCGTATTTACGACACTCTGAAAAAATTAGTATTAAGTTTTTTATATAATTAAAACATTGGATTAAAAGTTTAAATTAAAAAAATTATAATAATCCATGGGGTTTTAGTTTTTTTTAAAACTTTAGACCATAGCAGTTACTGCATGTATTTTGATCTCTCTCTTTTTCAATTAATTTTTGATAAGTACCATAAAAGAAAATACAAATTATGGTACTTTAATTTGAAAGATTCAATTTCCTAGAAACTATAATTGGACGAAATTTAAGTTGGTAGTTTTGATTTGCATATGATTTTCACCCTTAAAATATAGTGAAATTTAAAATGCACAAACTATTTTGCGACATAGATGATAGTGTGGTTTACTAAAATAAAAATTAAGCGGGAAGTTAAAAATCTAAAAATGATCTCAATGTTGAATGAAAAAAAATAAATAATTCTTAATCGTTGGATCTTAATTTGTGAAATAAATATTTTAAAAAATTATCTTATTTTATTATATAAATATAGTATCACTGTTACGCCAAAAATTTACTCGAATCAAACGATCCGACCTATAAAGTTCAACCTTCACCATCCTAGCCAGTGAGGCTTCCCCTAATGCATTAGGATAATTTCTACAAAGAGAAAGGCTAAATCATTTATTTATTTATTTGTCATTGCAATTTGAACATCAGTTCCTAAAGAGATTATAACATATAACAGTGTGGAAAAAAATTGGATTCTCTTCTTATTTTGAAAATATTTCCTGAAGACTTGAACTGTGTTGTGAAGCATCAAATTCAATTAGAAATTAGTTTTATAAAGATTTTCTAATTAGATTATGCCATACTTCCATTGTCGTCCAGCGGTTAGGATATCTGGCTTTCACCCAGGAGACCCGGGTTCGATTCCCGGCAATGGAATTAATGTTTTTTGTCCATATATTTCTCTTTTTGGATAAGGTTTTTAAATTGGGCCTCGTGGTGGGCTAAGAGTCTTTGTCCCCATCAGATGAAAATTGGGCCTCCGAACCCATCCCCCCCCCCGGGGGGGGGGGGAAGGAGAGAACCGGCACCTCCTCTCAGTCTCAGAGAAGACACAAGACAGATATCTCTTGCAGCTTAGCTGCGCTTCTTCATAGCTAGAGGTCAGTGCTTACTTCGATTTCTCCTCATCATTTTCCGGGTTCTCTCTCTCCCTCCCTCCCTTCATATTTTCTTATGAGTTTTTCCTATGCAAACAGGAAAAGTGGAAAGTACTGTATGTTCCTTTGGTTGCGGCGAAAATTCTTGAGAAAATTGTTGATAACAAAATGTTTTAGATTCCACATGTTACATTGTCTTATTTACAGAAGCCAAATATCTAAACTCAACTTAGCTAAATATTTTTTATTATGCACGATCCCGTGAGAATGAAAAAAAAAAAATCAAAATTAATTTTTTTCCTTCATCTTCTTTCAATGCACAATCAGTGAATTAGAAAATCAGTTAGATTTGATTCGTAGTTTTTGTTGCTTTGGAATTAAAAGCGATCCTTTCGGGCGTTCCCCTGGAGATGTGCAGTCATGATGTTCGTCAAAATGCCTGACTGAGAAATGTTTGATTTGTAGTTTTCGTACACTGAATATGAACTTAAATCATATTCACATATATTTTTTTTTCAATGTAAGTTGCCCCTTTTTGTCCTACAATAATTAGGCAGTTCACCTAGAATATTTCAATTCTTGTGGAACATTTTTGAGAAATGTGTTTTGCAAATTAATCTGGTACGCTCTAGAACAGATATTTATGCTTATTCTTTTTATTTTTGAAAGGTAATTTATGCTTCTTTTCTCATTCTGGCTGTGTACATATTTTACCCCCCACCCCTTTTTTCTCTCACAATATTTTGCAATTTCGATTGCTGTTTGTTATCGCAGCTGGATTCCCTACCCTGCTGAGAATTGTTTTTTCTTATTAATGCTTGTGTGTCATGGCAAAGTCAAAGCTATGACATGTTCTGTTGAAATACTGCTACCTGTTCTTCCTACCAATGCTGGTGTCGTTGTTCTAGTGTGTGTGTGTTTTTTTTTTGGTGAAGCTGTGGGGAGTGATCATAGGCTTGAATGATGATATGGTTCCTTTGCTGGTGCCAATGTGGTAGAAGTGACCTTAAACATCGTCAAGGATGTACCAAAGAGCAGCCATTACGTGGTGCTTACCTGGAATTCAGTGGTCCCGATTGTTTATCATGTGAACCAAGCTATGATAGAAAAAGATGATTACTTTTCTTAGAACCTGGAAGAGTAAAGGAAAATAATTGCTCTGTCGTACTGAAACAGCCTGCTGAGTTTGAGCCCCTGCCTGTTAGTGACTTGTTCAGCAAACAAAGTGGCTGTTTGTTTCTCTTTTAGTTTTATCTTAGCCTAGAATTGAGACAGCCTTGTGGATTGGGCAAGTGTGAGGTGGAAAATTGCTCAACAATTAAGGGTTTAAATATAAAATTTGGCAGAGTCCGTTCTTGAAATTTTACACACAATCAATTACAACGAGGCACATATTATTTGCTTACCCTTCAGTGTCAAATTCTAATCATATGAACACAAACTTCTAGAGTTCTTTTTTATTTTATTTTTATTTTTTCTTTTTTAATAGTCTGTTAAAATGGCTAAAATTCGCATATGATTAACATATTTCTTTGGTATCAACAGAACATAATGGTATGCATTGGCTTCATATTTTTTGTTACTGAGATATATTATGCGGTTTCAAGCATGGGTGTTAGGTGAAAAATACTTGCACAACAGAGTCTTCTAATTTTCATGTCCAAGGACACCAACATGCTGTTAGACTTCATATTTCATGAATACTTTCTTTTTCTTGTTTTTATTTTTTAATTTTTTTCATAAGGTCTAAGGCTGTCCATAAACTACAACTTAACTCAACAAAAGCTTAGTCGCAAACTAGTTGAGATCGGCTACATGAATCTTTTTCAACTAATATTGAGTATTTAATGCATAAAACTGGAAGTCATGTCGAACACACTTCCAATTAAACTTCATAGATTAGACATAGTACATGTCCAAATAAATAACTATGATTCATATCCTGGTATTCTTTTTAAGGTGTTGAGTGTAAGAGATTCTGAAAGGTCCATGTAATGTAGGTTGTTAAGGTTTTGATTTTGTGGCTTGACCTTACCTCTCCAGCAGTGAAGATGACCGCCATGGCCCGCCTTGAGTTCAGAAAAATGCCACTTGCACATGTAAATTGTTGAGCTAAAAAATTTTTTAAGCTATGGTTCTGCCTCCCCTAAAATTTTTAGAAATATATGGAAACCTCAGTCTAGGAAAATACTACAAGAATGTATAAATTTTTGGGGTCAAAACAAGTTATGGCAGACTTCAGTTTAGGAAAAGACCATGAGTATATGTAAATTTCTGCGGTCAAAACAAGATGAGGCTGTGGATCAACCTCCCTAAAAATTTGAAAATTTTTTCTTAATTGTTAACCATAGTCCTTATCGGAAGACATGCTCCTAAACAGATCAAATTGGCGTCGACAAATCCATATAGCCGACCCCACCTAGTGGGAAAAGGCTTGGTTTGGTTTGGTTTGGTTTTGTTAACCATAGTCCAAAATTTTATAATTTTTGTGGATAAAATTTTATACCCATTATGAACTGCCTAATATTAAATAATATTTAAGAAACTAGGGAAAATTGAAATAAAGGAGAAAAATAAAAAAACGCAAGGTTAGTTCATGCTAATCCAAAAAATTGTCAATTTCAATTGCAACTACTAAGTGTGCATTTTAGCTATGAATTTCGTGTTGAATTTCTGAAGCATTTTTGTTAACTACGAAACTGCGTGTTAAAAGATTTCTTCGTCAAACCATCTAAATGATCTCAACTTTTTTTTTGGAATATGCTTCAATTTTTAGCACTTAGTTTATGGGTGATGGTATTTTCATTCTCTCATAGTTTATGGATGATGGTATTTTCATTCTCTCATTAGCTTTACTTGTGTTCGCGTGTTAAATTAACTTTTCTTGCTTAGTAGGGCTTAGAACAGTTTCAATAAATGCATCTTATGTAAAATCTTGGCAGATAATGGCTGGAAAGGCAGTAAAATCTGTAGCAAAAGCAGTTGGGGAGTACCAGTATCCATGGCAAGAGAAGTTGGCAAAGTACAAGGATGAGCTTCCTAAGGGTGTTTGGGGTTATTGGGAGCTTGGGGCATGGAAGTCTCTTGGTATTAGTGCTCGCCGCAGAGCTCGTCTCCGAAAAGAAGTTCTTCTTGCTGGTGAAGATTGGCCCTATGATCCAGAAAGGAAAGAGATGCGAACCAAGAGGAAAGGGCATAAATGTGATAGAATATCAGCAGAAAAGCGAGCCAATACTGCTGAGCTAATGCGGAAAATGCCTCAAATGCTGGCGGATTACAGGAAGAGAAGGTGGCAGAAGAAGATGAATGAAGAGGAGGCCAAGGCTGCTGAAGATTAAGTTCCATTCTACTATTTACTGGTCAAACTTTCTTTGGAGAACTATGCTTGTTTGGTAATAGGCTGTTACATTTACTAGTATTTTTTAAATCTTTTCCTTTGGGGAGACAATTGGTTGTGACATGTTTGATTAATGAAACTCATATGATGAGGCTTGCAATATGAAAGGATCAGTCAATGTTATGAATGAATGCTTAGATTTTGAGCTGCTGAGCATCTCAATTAATTCATGCAAAATCATGCTAATAGATTTTCCGTGCCAAAAACATCATGTTTCGTCTGGTTAAGATGCCTCTGGTTTCTAGGCTGAAGAATGGATCAGATTTAAGATTGATTGAGCTTCTAGCCTAAACTGTTCTATTGTGGATGCTGAAGTATTTATCACTGCAGCTTGCACTTTTTGATTATTCTATTCCTCATCATATTTGTATTCATGTTGCAAGGGAAATATTTTTCCCTCTTTTTTTTCCCCCAATCTTTTCCAATTCAGAATTATTGTGTTTATGCAACTTCGTTAGGCTAACAGGAGACCAAGGGAGTTGTGTTTGATGGAACTTGTGCTTCTAGTCGTAGCTACTGGGAAAACTACCGGGCATCAGAGAGACGCACAATGATGGCTTGAGTGCTTTATTGTACAGCCCCAAGAAAAAGAGAAATGATCTTCATTGTCCATTACAGAGGGTTCTTTCCTTTGATGCCCAATTTCTCTATCATCAAATCAGCTGAATGATGGCATGTTCTTGGCATGCCCTCAGAATATGATTTCGAAATGTAAATTACTGTCAACTCTCTCTCTCTCTCTCTCTCTCTCTCTCTCTCTCTCTCTATATATATATGTGCATCATGCCCAAAAAGGCCGCCTCCACATTTGGAAAATGCTTGTAGTCCAAGAAGTAACCTCATTCAATTTAAATGCACCACATGGAAAGCGCTCCCATCATCACCAAGTGTGTGTAGACTCTCTACCACCATTGGGCTGGCTATGACTAAGGCCATTCTAGTTCTAAACCCATTAACTTTACATGCACTGAAAAGATGGATTAAACTATTGTTTCTTTAGCTAGGAATTTCAGTTCCTTATCCAAGGCATGAGCGGTCTAGCTTGTTACTAAATCTGCTACCTTTATGTCTCCATACAGATTTTGACAGCGCAATTAAAGTTATCTTTTGTGGTTTTGAAAAACGTCTTCACCAGCCATCCCCACCGCCACTCTCACCACCTCCACCACCATCATCACAGAGACCAATATCTCAATGGTGTTTGGATGAGCAATACCGCACTTTCGAGTGTATATAGCACAATATGGGAACTTGATGGTTGTTGGTCAGTGCTCGTTGGTCTTCCCACTAACACAGCAATAGCAAGACCTATCTTGCCAATATAAATCACTCCCGTCTGGAGCCAAGAGTATTGAGCAAGGTGGATCTCTCTCTTTCTCAGATTCAATTTGAGGAACACAAAAACAAACATGAAAGGCCTTCCCTTCTCATTCTTCTTACTCTTCTTGTCTCTCCATCTGATCTCGATTGAGGCAGCTCAAGCAAAGAACAGTACTGTTGTGTATATAGTGTACATGGGAGCTGCCAATTCACCAAATGCAGTTCTAAGGAAAGACCACTCTCAGCTTCTGGCCGCCTTCTTAAGAAGGTAAATAAATGTACACACCCAAATATGTATATATATATTTGTATATGTAAGCATGAACATATATCATAGAGTTTTATTTTGTTTTGTAAATGTAAATACTGCACTTGTCTCATGAGTCTAGCACAGAATGGATTTAAATTTTAGAACTTTTTACGTGTTTGTTTCTTGGGATATTATTTCTTTGCATTCTGGGTTTTGCGGTACTTAATTATATGATTATATATATGTATATATGTATTCAACGATTGTTGTAGGAAAAGGAGTGCATTGGTACACACATACAAACATGGTTTCTCAGGGTTTGCGGCTCGTCTAACCAAGGAGGAGGCGGATTCAATAGCACGGAGACCAGGAGTTGTGTCGGTATTTCCTGATCCTGTGTTAAAGCTCCACACAACCCGTTCATGGGATTTCTTGAAGTATCAGACTGATATGGAAATCGACTTCACCAGCCCTTCTGACTCATCTTCCTCTTCTGGATCAGACAGCATAATTGGCCTCTTGGATACAGGTGACATAATCCTTAAAACTTCAGAAGTAGCAGCCAAATAGTACTAAAAACATGATTCTTGAAAAACTACATATATTTATATGACATATTGGGAATGGAAAGCAGGAATTTGGCCAGAGTCCCTGAGTTTCAGTGACAAGGGTATAAGCCCCATTCCAACACGGTGGAAGGGGACCTGCATGGAAGGCCGAGATTTCACCACTTCCAACTGTAACAAGTAACATTACCCTCCACGTCTAGTCCCTCGTCCGTTTGCATTCATCTCTTCAAAAATTTTCGCGAAAGATTGTTTGGGTTTGAATTCGCACCATACTTGAGCTAATATTTATCAAGATCAAAATTTTTGAACCCAAAATTAAAACTGATCATATAGAATTGACCAATTTGATTTTATTAGTTCAGTTCTAGTCCAAAATATCAACATAGATTTTGAGGGAAAAAAAATAAACAAAATAATCGAGTCAGTTTAGTTCTAATATTAAAATAAATTAATTCAAAAATAAATCGATAAAAATGAAATTCACACTTTTGAATTGAACATCTAATTGAGTTGATCCGTTAAAACTATATTGTTAACCATTTCAATCAGAATCACTAGAAAAAAAATAATAATGAAATAGTTGTTAAGTCAGCTACTCTTATGATCCATCCAAAAATCGTATAAAATTTCATAAATTTTTACAAATTTTTATTAATGCTGAAATTATAACTTTTCCAAATCTATACTGCCTTTCTATTAAATCCAAACAACCCCTCAATCTTGTCTCAGAAAATTGATAGGAGCAAGATACTACAATGACCCTGACGACGAGGAGACTGATTCGAGTGACCGTACACCGAGAGACATGGCGGGTCACGGTACTCACGTAGCGTCCACAGCAGCTGGTAGCCCAGTCCCCGGCGCATCATACTATGGCCTAGCCACGGGGACCGCCAAGGGCGGCTCTCCCGGCTCGAGGATCGCCGTCTACCGTGTGTGCACCCTCAACGGATGCCTTGGGTCTGCAATCCTCAAAGCCTTCGATGATGCAATATCTGATGGCGTTGATGTGTTATCGCTGTCGCTCGGTGCATCGTCTCAACTGGAAATAGGTTTCGCCTCCGACCCAATTGCCATCGGAGCGTTCCACGCTGTCGAGAGGGGAATCACCGTCGTCTGCTCTGCAGGGAATGAAGGGCCCGATCTTCGCACTGTGTCCAACGTTGCTCCTTGGGTTCTGACTGTTGGCGCCACCACCATTGACCGTGATTTTGAGTCTGATGTCGTGTTGGGAAACAACAAAGTGATTAAGGTACTTCAAATTTTTTCAAGGCTTTGTTCTCCTAGGTCTTATAAAAAATTTCACTTGACTCTTGATTTTTCTTTTCAGTAATAAGGAATTGAGCTTTTATACAGTTCTGATGACACCTTTCATGACAATTTTATCCCTAAAAACTCAGTTCCTTAACTGATACAAAAAAATTAGGTCTTGAAATGAAATTTTGGGTGAAACACAATGGGGCAAGTTGAAATTTACCCTGTTTTTTTTCAATGACAAACTCTGACATGATATGTGTCCGTTGTTTATAGCATTAGAACTCATCAAATATTTCCTTGTACTTCAGGGTGGAGGAATACACTTTGGTAACCTACAGAAGGCTCCCCTATACCCCTTGATATATGGCCTTTATGCCAAGTCTGTTAATGGTGAGATTGATGATTCTGAAGCAAGGTACACCAAAACTAGCAAATATTCAAGTTTGTGGCAGATAGAAGTGTGGGTAAAAATTGCTTTTGGGTTTTGCAGTAACTGCAATCCAGATGCATTAGATGAAGACAAGGTAAAGGGTAAGATCGTTGTGTGTAAGATTGATGATCGTGAATATACAAATAGACAGAAGGTAGATGGAGTGCGAAGCCTAGGTGGAATTGGAGTAGTGATGATTGATGATGCTGCCCGGTATGTTGCTTCCAGTTATGGGTATTTTCCCATGTCTGTGGTTAGTTCGAGCGATGCCCCTGAATTACTTTCATACCTCAATTCCACCAGGTAATTGCTAGTGTTACAAACCAGTTTTCAGTGCTAAAGTCAATCTATTCCTACTGACTGATGATCATGAGCTCTTGCAAAATTCCAAAGGAACCCAGTTGCAACAATTCTTGCAACTGTCTCAGTAACAAAATATAAGCCAGCTCCTATGGTGGCCTACTTCTCCTCTAGAGGCCCTTCGTTCAGTACTCATCATCTTCTCAAGGCAAGCAAATCATCTTTTGACTCCACCTTTTGCTTTGTGCTTGAACTTTCTGAAGCTGAATTGGATTCTTATATTGAATTTTCTTGCAGCCTGACATTGCAGCACCAGGAGTGGACATTCTGGCAGCATGGCCTGGAAATAGTACATCTGGGGCTCTCAAGGGCAAGGACCCTCCACTCTTCTTTTTGCTATCGGGAACCTCGATGTCTTGCCCTCACGTTTCTGGGATTGCTGCCACCGTAAAATCTCAGTTCCCTACGTGGAGTCCTGCTGCTGTCAGATCAGCCATAATGACAACGGGTTAGTCCTTTTGTCACCAACTGTTCGATCAATTAACATCTGAGGTAGTTCTTTATTAACCAAAACATAGCAATTTTGTGGGTGTTCATCTGCAGCTACTCAAACCAACAACCTGAAGGGTCCAATAACGACAGACTTAGGATCAGTTGCCACACCTTATGACTATGGTGCAGGGGAAGTAACTACGACAGGGCCATTGAAGCCAGGGCTAGTTTTTGAGACCGAAACAGTTGACTACCTGCAATTTCTCTGCAATTATGGGTACAATATATCCACCATTTTAGCCATTGCATCGGTAATTCCAAATGGATTTACATGCCCGGAGAGCCCGAGTGCTGATTTAATCTCCAATATGAACTACCCGTCAATCGCCATCTCCAATTTCACTGGAAAAGAAAGCAAGAAAGTTATTAGAACAGTCACAAATGTTGGTGTTGATGATGAGACTCTTTACACTGCAACCGTGGATGTGCCTAATGGATTGGATGTCAAGGTGGTGCCTGATAAACTTCAATTTACGAAGAACAACAAGAAGCTAAGCTATGAAGTGGTATTCACATCTGATAAATCACTAGAGAATGACATGTTTGGCTCAATCACATGGACTAATGGAAAGTACAAAGTCCGGACTCCATTTGTTGTGAGCAGTTCGTAAGTACCCTGTTGTGCCACAATTTGTGTTTGGGTGAGATATGGTAATGAAGTAGAAAAAAATTATAAATGGCAGAAAGGATAAATAAATGTGGGACACTAGCCGCCCAACGAGTTGTGGCTTGACAAAATGTTTATGTTTCTAGGAGAGTATAGGACAAGTTTTTCACCACAAAAATGGGAGATTATAATCAAGAGGCCTACTAACCTTTTACCCTGTTTCGAATTGACTCACTGCATAAGTCTAAATGAATCTTTATTCAGTTAGGTAGGGAAAGACTCGAATTATATGGATCGAATAAATATATATATATATATATATTCAAGGTAGAGCCACACCTAACCGAGGATTGACAGCTGCCACACCAAAAATTCCAAAAAATAAAAAAAATCAAAATAACTCATCTCAAAATTGGATTTGACCCGACCTATTTTATTGACCTGACTTGTTTTGTTTTCCTGACTTGTTTTATTGACCCATGCTTTAAAAAAAAAAAAAAGACGAATTACATCGGTTGAGAGGGCTTTTTTGAAGATTGTCAAGACTTCATTAAGATGAGTGGATGAATGATTGTTTGGTGTTATATATTAAAAAAATATTCAATATTGTAGAAAATAAAGTTATTTTGCAAAAGTTTCAAAATATGAGATCATGAAGAGAATTGTTGTAATATGTCACATCAGTTTAATTGTTCTTTTATGCAAGAAATATTTGATATCAACATATATAATTTTGACTATTATCGTAACTTTTTTAGTACTAGCGAATGCCCGTGCAAAGCACGGACACCCATTGCTTAATTTTTTCTTAAAATTTTTTAAGTTTTTTTCATCTTAAAATATATTAATCGCTTTTAAAAAATTAAAAATTCATATCTATTTTTAACTTTAATTAAAGGTAATATTTTTAATGAATGAAAAAGGCACGAAGGAAAGAAATGGATTAAAAATTAAAAATATTAATTTATTTTTATTGAATGAAAATAAAAATATTATCTTTTCTCATGCCTAAAGGCACGAAGGAAAGAAAAATAATAATTTTAACGTAATTAATAAACATAGAATCAAATAAAATAAATTACATTAAACTTTTAACGTAATCAACTAAAACAAAATTACTAAACCTAAACTAAAATAAAAAATCATGGTCCTTCAAAATTTGCACCTTTTCATAAATTTAAATTTAAAATTGGCATATAAATAATTTAAATTTAAATTTATAAAACAAATTACTTGTATAAAAAAACGTAAAAATTACTTGTAAACATAAAAATCATTAATCAAAAGAGATTAGAGTATAAAATTTTATTATTTATCACAAATATTATCATATTTTTTAAAATATTAATTTAAAAACTTTTACATAAAAAGTATTCAAAAAAACATATAGAAAGAGAGAGAGACAAAGAAAAAATAATTCTAACCATTTAACAAATTCAACAGTTAAAAATATTTTAAATTCAAAATTTAAACTTATTTATTATATAAATGACATCTTTTATATAAAAAGTATTAAAAATATGGAAAGAGTGATAGAAAATGAAAAATAATTATGATCATTTACCAAATTCAGCAGTTGAAAATTAATTTAGTCTTCCTTATAGAAATGAGACACATAGTGTAAAAATGTATGTGTTTAAAATTTAAGTTTCAACCACATTAACAAAATATTTAAAAATTTAAAAATTTTCAAAACACATACAATTTAAGTTTTAACCACGTTAACAAAATTTTCAAAATTTTTTAAACTTTGTCTAATAAGTATCTAATATATTATTTAATGTGCTTAAAAAATATATATGATTTAGTGATGATTGAGATAAATGATTAAATATTATGTTTTATTATACAGATATAATTATTAATTATTATTTTTGGAGCAGGAGAAATGGTCCAGCGTGCAGATCAAAATCACGTTAATAGACTCAAAAAAAAAAAAAAGTTGAAAATCGCATGGTCCAGCCTTAGCGTTTTTTAACCTCAGCTCCTGCAATGTGAGCATGCCACGGAGACAATGGTCTTGTCAAAAGACCTCCCTTATTATATAGATTTTACTATTTATCAACTTATATATGTATACATACACCTAAAAAACATTCTACGCTTAAAAAAAAAAAAATATTTACAATATTAGAAAAAATTTTACACTATACCTAAAAAAAATTCTTAACTCTGTCACTGTATATATCCGAATCCATTAAATATTGAGTAATCGAGTTTGAGTTTTAATTGAGTAAACAAACCTAAAAAAGATATTTATCTATTTTATCATACCCAGGGTCTGAATCTATATATCCGACAAATTAGTAAGTTTATTATAGCATAAACTACATAATATTGAGTGCCTCGCAGCCTCTCATTCGAATGGGTGTCTCACGCCGAAATAAGTGCCTCTCTTTGAGGGTTCAAGGGACTGCAGTGAAAAAATTTATTGCAGGGACTGTAGTAAAAAATTGAAGGGCTGAGATCTTCTGCACTTTAATTCAATGGTTCTACTTTTAATGTAATTACAATTATTTTTTTTTAAAATAGAAGTTTAAAAAATTTGATTGGAGCACAATCAATACAGAATCTGAAAGGTCACATATCATTAAATTGTAGAAAATCTCAGTCCTTCATTTTTCACTGTAACCTCTGCAGTAAATTTTTTTCACTGCAACCCCTTAAACCGTCTCTACGACATACCTTTCTCGTCTAACTCTGCCCAATTTATAGGCAACTCGGAGAGTTCCAACATGAATGACTTTCAAATCTTTCAACAAAGGTTGGCTAAATAAATATATATATTATATTGGCGCCATCTGGATAGGCCGCCGGCGCATGCAGTAGGCTGATGACTTTTTCCTTCTTCTTGCATTAATGTTGCAGTCTTTGTTGTCTCCAGCAACATCCAAATTATTGGAATTGACAAGTGGATCCAAGCTGCCCAATCATGGTTTGCCCTCCTGAGTAATACTCTTGATGTACCGTACTGCATATTTTTATACCCCATACATCTATAATACTATCTTAGTAATTAAAGAGTCTGTCTATTTAACTCACGAACTCCGATTCTCAAAGTGGCAACCTTTCTTGCTTTTCTCCTTGGTATGCAAAAGAATGTGATCACTCAGCTGTTGAAACCGAGATTTTGTTGCAATGACAAATGAGAGCTTAATATATCTGCACTGCAACTTAATACCATCTTGTAACTACTAAAAACAACATAACATTCGGAGTCACATGGCCCACCACATAATTCAAAGTCAAAAGTTTCTTCGAAATTTAGATCTATCACAGTATGAAGTTGGTTGAAATGTCTCTGTTTGCCCATACTAGGGCCAACAAAAGAGTTTGACCCACTAGCTTCAACCCCACAACCCTGAAATCGACGAGCCGCCTGCTCAATACAAGGGTCCAATAAGCGGTTTCATTCATCATACTGATCAGTGAACCACATGGAAAAACACTCATTTCAGCACCAGCCCAATCATAAATACACAGTATGATCATCCCTAATTATGTGCCAATATAATACAGTTCTGCTAATCAGCTAGCTATGAAAATAGGCACTATAGTTCCAAAATCTATTAATCTACGCACAACAAAGATAATCACTACACAATCTTAACTATACATCTGTGTGAATCAGCGATTGGTTAGAAACTAACCAAGGTATTCCCCACAAAAGAGTAGAATAACTTTAAGGATTTGGGAGCTGGCAGAAGGCGTGCTGTTAGCTCGGTGACACTCTAGTAAAATCCAAACAGGCCCGAGCTGGTTGTCCCAGAGCTCCCCTTTGACTTTCCCCAAACCCATTAAAAGGAGCCGCCTGCAAATTGTCATTTCTCTTGTGACTAGGAAAAGGATTTTCGCCGCCACAAGATATCACCACCTTTACCTCATCAAATGCTAATATCTCTAAATGATGTTTGGATGAGCAATACCGCACTTTTAGTGGATACAGCATACAGGAGCTGAATGGTTGTGTTATGCCCATAGTCATTATTCCAGCTAGCATAGCAATGGCAAGTCCAAGCGTGTTTGCTTTCCCTGGTGAATCTATATATTCCAATCTAATTTTATACACAAGGGACTCCTCTGGAGGGAGCAATTAGCTAATAGCCCTCTCATCTCTTTTTCAATATCAGCTTTGCTCAACACAAACATGAAAGGCCTTTCATTTTCATTATACCTCTGCTTCTATCTCTTCCTTCTCTCACTTCCTGGAGACTCTGAGGCAGATCAAACAAGCAATAATGGTGTTTATATCGTATACATGGGCGCTGCCAATTCACCAAATGGAACATTAAGGGAAGACCACTCTAAACTTCTGTCCTCTTTGTCAAGAAGGTTATATACTCAAAATATTCATATGCGAATATTATCAAGTTCATCATAGACCTACTCTGTATAATTGTGTATTGTCCATACTCTATCTCAGCAACAATTCTGATTATATATATATATATATATATATTCAACAACTGATTAATTTAGGAAAAGAAGTGCAATGGTACGCACCTACAAACATGGTTTCTCAGGGTTTGCAGCTCGCCTAACCAAGGAGGAGGCAGATTTAATTGCTCAGAGACCAGGAGTTGTATCAGTATTTCCTGATCCAGTCTTGAAACTCCACACAACTCGATCATGGGATTTCTTGAAGTATCAGAGTCAACTTAAAATCGATTTGGGCCCCGGTTCCGATTCCGACTCATTGTCTTCTGGATCAGACACCATAATAGGCATCCTGGACAGTGGTAATTAATCCTCCAACTTTTTCCATATAAATTATACTCCATGAACAATTATAAATAACCTATTATATATATGTATACATGTATCTATATATGAAATACCAAACATGGAGATCAGGTATTTGGCCTGAGTCCCCGAGTTTCACAGACAAAGGTTTTGGCCCAATTCCATCGCGCTGGAAGGGGACATGCATGGAAGGTCAAAATTTCACCTCTTCCATTTGTAACAGGTAATGCTATACAACATAATTTCAACCCTTCAAATTGTAAAAGTCAATGCTATACAACATTTTAAAAAAAAATACACAACCTTTTTCAACTCCACAATCAATCCTACATGCATAATTAACATTCATGTGTCAAAACCACCTTTAAAGATTTTAATTTACATTTATTAGACTGTTAGTGTCTCACTTAATAACTTAAATGCCTAACACTCCTCATGGGTAGCCGGATTAACTTGTATTTGAATGTTGGATATTAGAAAATTGATCGGAGCAAGGTACTACAACAACAATGGTACTATCAGTATTAGTTCTCCAAGGGACGGGGCTGGTCATGGTACTCACGTGGCATCAACAGCAGCTGGGAACCTGGTCTCCGGGGCATCATATTATGGATTGGCAGCTGGGACTGCCAAGGGCGGCTCCCCAAGCTCAAGGATCGCCGTCTACCGTGTATGCACCTATAGTGCATGCTATGGGTCTGCAATTCTCGCCGCCTTTGATGAAGCAATTGCAGACGGGGTTGATGTGTTATCGCTATCACTCGGTACATCATCGGACATTTCACAAGAATTATCAAATGATCCCATCGCCATTGGAGCATTCCATGCTGTTGAGAGGGGAATTCTGGTGGTCTGCTCTGCTGGGAATGAAGGGCCTGGATCAGACACAGTCGTGAATATTTCTCCCTGGATTTTAACCGTAGCTGCCACCACCATTGATCGTGATTTTGAGTCTCATCTCGTGCTGGGTAACAACAAAGTCATTAAGGTAACTCAAACCTTCTACATGATCTCACAAATCCGTTGGTTAGAAGTCACCAAAAGTTCCATGATTTCTCAGGGTGTAACAAAGTCATTAAGGTAACTCAAACCTTCTACATGATCTCACAAATCCGTTGGTTAGAAGTCACCAAAAGTTCCATGATTTCTCAGGGTGGAGGAATACACGTCAGTGACCTACAGAAGACTCCCGTGTATCCCTTGATATATGGTCTAAATGCCAAGCCAAGTACCGGTCATTATGACGATTCTGAATCAAGGTTTTGACCAAACAAACTGAAATTCAAATTTGTAGCTCTTGAAAGCTCACAACCCCGGACAACATGCATATACATACATATATATATATATATATATATATATATATATATATATAAAGTATTTATCAACACTGTGTTGAGATTCCAGGAACTGTAACCCGGATGCATTAGCAGAAGACAAAGTGAAGGGGAAGATTGTCGTGTGCCAGATTGACGACGATTACTACTCAGATGGAGAAAAGGCACTGGGTGTGCAAACCCTAGGTGGAATTGGGATAGTTCTAATTGATGGTGATGAAAGCCTTGAACCTTCTAACTATGAATCTTTTCCTGCATCTGCAATAACTCCCAACGATGCCTCTGAATTACAGTCATACCTAAATTCCACCGGGTAATAAGCATCACAAACCTCAAGAATTCTTTTTGGTCTAAAAGCTATCTCCTGATAATTGATAAAAATTTGTTGCAAATTCCCAAAGCAACCCAGTTGCAACAATTCTTCCAACTGTAGCGATAATAAAGTACAAGCCAGCTCCCATGGTCGCCTACTTCTCGTCTAGAGGCCCTTCACTCCGTTTAACACAACTTCTCAAGGCATGTGTATAAATCTTAAGACTCCTGACATTTACTACGGCCTTTGAAACTTAAACTGGTTGCTGATTGGCTTACCTCATTGGATTTTTTTTGCAGCCTGACATTGCAGCACCAGGTGTGAACATTCTCGCCTCGTGGCTTGGAAATGACACATCCGTGGCTCCCAAGGGCAGGGAGCATCCACTCTTCTATTTCCTCTCTGGAACTTCCATGGCTTGCCCCCACGTTTACGGGATTGCCGCGACAATAAAATCCCAGTTCCCCACATGGAGTCCCTCAGCAATCAAGTCAGCCATAATGACAACAGGTTAGCGTGTGAGAACAAATAGATTGATTAATGCCAAGTTTCAATTTTCACAAACCTATCAACAAGTTTGTGGATGTTCATCAGCAGCTACTCAAACGAACAACCTGAAGGCCCCAATCACGTCGCATTCAGTAACAGTATCAGTAGCCACGCCTTACGATTACGGTGCAGGGGAAGTAACCACAACAGGACCATTCCGACCAGGATTAGTTTATGAGACCGATACAACCGACTACCTGCAATTTCTCTGCAGCTATGGTTATGATACATCTACTATAAAATCCATAGCATCAGTAGTACCAGATGGATTTACCTGCCCCAATAGCTACAGTGTGGATTTAATCTCCAACATGAATTACCCATCAATAGCCATATCCAAATTTGCGGGAAAAGAAAGCCGGAAAGTAATTAGAACAGTCACAAATGTTGGTGATCATGACGAAACACTATACACTGCAATCGTGGATGCACCTGCTGAATTGGATGTCAAGGTGACACCTGACAAGCTTCAATTTACAAAGAAAAATAAGAAGCTAAGCTACCAAGTAGTTTTCACATCCACCAAATCACTGGACTATTATTGGTCTGGCTCAATTACCTGGACTGATGGAAAGTACAAAGTCCGGACTCCATTTGTTGTAATCAACAGATAAGTTCCCACATCCTAAATAATACATTGGCATTAATGTCATTCAATATGTAGTTATAAAGAAGCCAAGTATGTCAATTCTGCAATAAAGTACATAAAGTTGACAAGACAAGTAAAGTACTCATAAGCAAACAGCATCCCATAATTTCATGTTTCAACCCGCTTGGAAGAGAGGTTGCTGCCGTTATTGGTAAAAAATTAACAAAGCCTAAAACAATGTCTTCCGTCCAGGCGGGGTTCAATTGTACCACTCTTGCTCATTAATGACTTCTGTACAGAAGAACCAATAATGAACAGCATGTCCATTCAATCTTCATTATCACTAGAAGGTTGGTTCCCAACTCTACTCAACTACCAGATTCTGGGAATTTCCAAATTACTGAACAGTCCATCTCTAACGGAGGCGGATCTTCTGGGAAACCACAACCACCGTTTACTAGCAAGTTATACGCCAGGGTACATACCTACTTTTTAAGTCACTTTCAAGTATGCCTATGCCTTCATCCATACAAACAGCAAGAAAAGAAAAATATAAACCATCACTGGAGAAACAAAATATAGCATATTAACATGATTAATCCAAAAACCATAATTAATAAAGTATTTGAGGGTAAATTTGTTCCAAGGACCCTCAGACTAAATGCCAACAAAGTTTTTTGCAAAACAAAATGCGACAGAAAAAACAATCATATTCCCATATATTCGCCTAAGAGCCAAACAACAACAAAAGAGATCTTTCATTCAAAGGCCCATTGGTTCTCCCTGCGGACCTGCTCCTCCTCTTCTGGGGTAAAGTCATTCTTAATGTTGAATGTCTTGCGGATTTCTTCAGGAGTTTTCCCTTTGATCATGTCTGCAACAGTCTGGCAAGTCAGATCCAACAAACTCTTCATATTCAAATAGTTTGCTGCCCGAGATACAAAAAGAGACCAAGTTAGAATAATTTATGGCACCATGAGATGTTTGAAAGGTTATCAACACACCTCACGAGCATGCAAAATATGATCTCTCTGTTGGTGATTCGGTGAAACCATTATTTATTGTAATAACAAATGAAAGCCCAATCTATTCTAGCTATGCACCTAAATATCTTCTTATAGAAGATGCTTATTGGTAAGGATCAACAATATCTTCTAACTCAATAACACAGAAGAGGGCGTAGATGAAAATACTGAAATAAAAAAAAGTTGATCAGAAAACCAGGGCGCAACATTTACATAACAAGAAATAAAAGTGAACATCACCAAAAAAGTACAAATTCTGCACATTAAGGGCCTGCTTGGTGTTCTAAAAGACACTAAAAATTTCTAAAAAACTCTAAAAATCTCAAACACATTTTGCCCGCCTAGTATTTCATGAAATTTCTATAAATTTATATCTCTATATATCCCAAAAAAAATTTACAAATCCAATAACATTTCTGCAAATCCCAAAAATTTTCAATAAAATTTAAAAAATTCTAACGCAAAAGTTTCTGCCGAAATCCATTCTAACAGAGGAAAATCCATTCGACGGAACTATTCATTTCTGAAAAAACGTGATTTGTTGATTGAGCTCCAAACACTAAAAAGTTGCCCAAACCAAATTTTTTGTTGTTTTTGGAGCTCCAAACGCCCAAGTCACAGAAATTTAGAACCAAAAGAAATTAACAGCCACAAAGTCCACACCAAAAGATAGAAAAAATATTCCACTGTTAAATATTATTGTGAAAGTGTTTAAAAAAAAAGTAACTTCCAGGTATCTGGCCCAGCACATAATTCACTGTTGAAAAGTTCCTGCTAATTTTAAATGCTAACATGTAAGAGGAACCTGGGGAAAATATCCTTGTTTCTCGATGCCAGCGCTAACAAAAGAGTGGAAAGGAGCCACTTTCCAGAATGTGTCAAGAATTCAACCAATTTTTCAAATAAAAGGGGTGCGTGGGGACAACATTTTGCAAACAAAAGTCAAAGTTAACACACACACAAAAACACAGCATTGTCTACAAATCGCCAAGACGATAAGGTGCAAAAGAAAATATAAATTTTGAATAAGAAATTATAGTCTGTTAAATAATTGAGCAGTTCAACAAGCATTACTCAGTTCAGCCAGTTACCCCACCAAAATATCATTTTGAGACACCCTTCCTCACAACAACATGAGTAAGAGGCAAAATAATTTTCCACAACTATCTTCAATTTCCTCAGCAACTAAACAGCATAAGATTTGAACAACGGTCCTGCAAAGTAATTCCCGGCGTCATTTATCCATTCCAAAATCGCAACGTCCACGAACAGCACAAGAAAACCAACAGTAAGCATCAAAATAAAGGATCAAATCAATAAGTACATACATATAAATTGCATTTATATACATGCAGTAAACAGAGGCCGGGGAAAAACCATACCAGTATGAGATCAAACAGGGTGCCCTGACAAATTCAGTATCAAAAGTCTTGATATCGTCCTCGATGGTGGAGGCGCGATCTTCAGACTTTGAAGTCTCGACATGCTTCTTACAGTATTTAATCACCTTCGACAAAACTTTGCTCGTGACGTTGGGCAACGGAATGCCGTTATCGGCACAATCATCCTCGATCATGTGCTTAACCGTCTGTGACTACAGCGCCACCGCCTCGTCGACCTCGAAGGTCTCTCCGTCGGAACTTTTCAGTATGATCTTCCTCGTCGACGACATGGCTCTGTTGATCGAAAGAAAATCGTAAACCCAACTTTTCAGGGATGGAAAAGAGAAGCTATCTAAAACTTTTTAGAGCCAGAAATTACAGGTACGAATATAAATGCAGAGAATCTAACAAGCAGTGCCTTATTTAATTTGTTTGGTTTTTTTTTTTTTAATTTTTTCGTTCTACATTACTTTTTTTTCATTAAAATTTAATTTTTAAAAAATTATAATAAAAAAATTCATATCCATTTAGGTAAAAACTTTCTATTTGTGTAAAAAATAATGTAATTTTTTTTTAACTTTTACCCATACATATGTGAATTTTTCAATTTATTTTTCTATGAATACGATTATCATACCTAAAAATATAACTTCCAAACAAAAAATTAAATTTTGGTAAAAAATTATATAAAATGAAAAAAGTTAAAAACAAAAAAACTTTTTTTTGGTGTAATTGATGCCTATTTAGAGTGCTAAATTTTGGTAAAATAAAATAGAAAATAAAAAGTACATAAATTTTAGACTGTTAGGCATTTGATATGTTATTCAAAAAATGTAAAAGTTTTGATAAAAGTTACATAAAGTTGGTGTGGAAAAAATCAAAGAAAAGTGAAAAAAATAAGATATTTTTTTATCAAATTTAACACTTCACTTAAACTACATTTAGAGCTCCAAAAAGGAGAGAGAAAAAATAAAAAAACACTAAAAGCTGACAACCTTTGTACTTTTTAGCATTTAGAGTGTTAAAAATTTTGGAAATATTTTGTTTTTAAAAATTGATGTAAAAATGATACTTGACAAATTTGATTTGAGAAAGTTGGCTACTTTTAAATTTTTTGATTTTTTTTTTTAGATTTTTGGAGTTCCAACCAGTTTTGTCAGACTACCATGCCAAAAAAATTAAAATCCATTCAAACAAATAATAAATAGTCCATTTGAACAAATTTTACCATGCTACAGTGTATATTATTTTAAACTTTAGGAAGTGCTTTATTATTTGACATTTCTTTTGACAGTATACTAATTTTGTTATTTTTTTAATGATAGATATACATTTTTTTTTCAAAATAGATGAAATTAAAAATTAGAATTTTAAAGTTTTTTTTTTTTTTTAAGCTCTAAACTGGCCTTATTGAGCATAAAAAAAAGTAAATAAAACAAGGAAAATTTTGAATAGGATTTGGATTCTAACATAGAATGGAATTACAAGGAATTTTATTTATTACACGTTTTGATTATGTTTATGTTTATTATTATTTTTGTTTATGTTTATAGATCTTTAAAAATTATTTATAAAAATGTACTTAATAAATTTATTTTTATTTTTTGGCAAAATAAAAATTTAAACAAAAACTATAAAAAAAAATAATGTATTTACTCTCGTTTTTTCTTTTATAAACATTTGTTAATTTTAATATTTTGTTCATTCTTATTGCATTTGTAATACCCAGTATTTATCTTTGATTATTTATGTGTTATTTTAGGCCAATAAAATATTTAAATCAAGAATGGGTCTATTTAATTGGGTTTATTATATTTTTCCCGAGTCGAGTTTGGTCTAAAGTGGTATTGGGTTGGGTGACTAGGGCAAAGGGCCTTACCCATTTTCTTTATTTTCTTTCTTTCCTTTCTTTTCTTTTTTTTTTTTTTCTTCATTTTCTTTCTTTTGTGTGGGCTCTAGGTCATTCCAGAAAAACATAGGAGAGAGAAAGGAAAGAGAGAAGAGAAAGAAGCTAAGATTTGGAGAGAGAAATCAAGGGATCAAGGCAATATTCGATGCCGTGAATATCATGGTAGTGTCTTTTTTTGCGATTTCGCTCGAGGTGGGAGAAATCGACGCCAAAAGTTTGGAAACTAAACCCAAATCTTCTCATTTCTTTTTTTTTTTTATTCGATTTGAGGTAGATAGAACTCATATATGTGTTCTATATGTTGTTAGGAAGATTTTGATATATTATTTGCTTGGTTTAGTCAAGTTTGAAAGATTTGAGTCTATACATATATCTAGATGTGTATATATATATGTATATATGTGTTAGAATCTCATATTTCTTACGCTAAAATTGAAATAGATGTTGTATAAATTGTTATTTGGATATTGTGATGCATGCATATATATTGATATTATTGAGTGTTGGAGTAGAGTGGTTGGTTTGGCCCTGATAGTAGTCGAGAAGAGTTGGCAGAATGCAAACTATCACTTGGGAGATGATTGGAGTCGTCCCCAACCTTAATAAGGATTGACACCTTCTAGGCAGTGTACACTTTATATTTAAAACATGGTAGGAGTCGACCTTAACAATGAAAGAGACACCTTTTTTGGCATAATACTTTCCTATGCCTAAGTCATGGTAGGTGTCAACCCCAAGGCTAATTCCTTGTAGCAAAATACTATGCATGATTAAATTTTCCCTTTTAATGTTTGCTAAGGTAGAAATCATGCGAATTATATGAGATCTTACTGATGATTGGACATATCATGTTTTTTTAATGTTAAGAATTACTAAAAATAATTATTATACATAGTTCAGCATATCATGTGCATTGGGCTGAGGGGGTTTCATTTAGCTGTAAATTAAGTTTGTTGATTGGCTAAGAGTGCCATTGTGATATTGTTGATGTGTTAAGGTATAGGTCATATATATACAGGATTAATGATTTTGAGAAAAATGATAAAATGGGTTTTTTTTTTAAATACCAAATCATCCTCAGTTGATATATATGACTAGAACTTAGTCATTTGGAGTTGGGGTGTTAAATATGAAATATGATTATAAAATTTTCTCCAAACTACAACGAGATCCTACTTAAGATAAACAAATGTCTAACTATGGGTATAACACGATTCCTTAGCAGAAAGGTCAGGGAGTGTGACATAGTTCCCTACTGGTGATTTTACCTTACTTGAGTTAAGCAGATGCTTGACTAGGCGTGTAATACAGTTCCCTAGTAGAAGAAATAAGGGATATAACACGGTTCTTCTAAGTCTTACACAAGTAGAGGTGTAACATAGTTCCCCTCTTGTGATAATATATTGAGATTATTATTTATCGAAAGCATTAAATGGTACGGTTGGTGGCCCCGCGTGCTTTGTTAAGCATCACCTATCACAGGATAAAGTTAGGGGTAGATGGAGATTAGAGAATGCATTTGTCATTGCATTGCATAACATTACACTTGCATTGTTATATTATATTTGTGTTGATATTGTGGTGAATATTTATGTTATATTTATTTATTGTACACCGATGCACACTTGCACGTCTTACCTATTGGGTAAGTTTGCTCATCCCATCCACATTTCAGGTGACCCAGCGAGGCCAATGAGTAAACGCTTGGAGTTAAGTTAAGACTGATGAATTTAGCTTAGTTCTAGATTTATCTTGTCCTTTAAACTATTATACTTTTATTTATACGACCCGAGTTGTGGGTTCCAAACTTATTATTAATTGAACTTCGTATTGTGGCTATGTAAATTATGAATTGTGTCATGGGGTGTGACTTGGATTTTATTATGGTAATATTATTTTATTATTTTATATGTAAAGAAGAGACATTTAGTTGCTCTTATTGTCAAAATTTAGTATTAGACTGGACTTTGGCATAAATTTTAATTATCTTATTTAGTTTCCATATTCTCATGTCGTCCATCCCAAATAATTAAATTAGGGGTGTGACAGCATCATATTAAAATAAAATATTTTATTCAAATATTTTATGAATTAAAATTATTTTTAATAGATAATATATTGTCATAATGATTTATTTTATTAAAAAAATAATAAGTTATGATTAAAATTATTTACTTCATTAAATAAAAATTACATTTAAATAGATAATAATTACATATTAAAATATTTATTTTATTAAAAATTAAATTAATTATAATTAAATAATGATTTATTATTTAAACGATACGAATTCATATTTTATTAAAAAAATTATGTTTGACTAATAGATAATAATTAAATAAAATTTATGTGTTGCTAACAATAAAATAATTAATTCAAAAAAGGTATCACAAAGAAATTCTAATTAATTTTGAAAAATATATGTGGGTTTCAATTGTTATAATTGTTAATGCCCCCAAAATATTTCATTCTTATAAAATTAGTGAAAATGGATTTTCAATTAAAAAAAAGACAAATTATTTCAAGTGATAAAAATTTTTAAATCTTAGATAATCTCGCATAAACATGTCTAATTATTATATTCATACTCCTAACTATCATACCCAGTTAGTCGGATTCGGAGACCCAATCCGTTGATAGATCTACCATATTGAATTGATAATAAAAAAAAATTAACTATTTATTTAAAGCTCAAAATAAAATGAACTTTTTTTTCTTTTTGTTGTATTACGGAACACAATTGGAATTAAAAATATTATTGATAAATTAAATTAAAAAAATCTATTCAAATTGTTGACCATGTTATTAAATTATTTAAAATTATTTAAATCAACATGAAAAAAATCAACAATTAAATGGGCATAATAGAAAATTATTTTAGTGATTTAATGTAAATTGATGAATTTTATTGTGGAGTTTTGTAGATATTATGATTTTCATTGCAATAACGATGTTGATTGCATTGCAAATTTAGAGAGGAATTAATGAAGCAAAAGAATAGTTTCAAAAAAAAAAAAAAAAAATGAAGCAAAAGAATTGAAAATTCTACCGTGGCACCCAATTTAGACTTTTCGTAGAAATGGCATCTAATTCTTGTTAGAAAACCTCCTTCTATCTTTCAATTTGAGTTTTTATTAAATTAACCCAACAAAAAATATAATAGGTAAGATACATCACAAATTCCCAGTTGTTTTTTTTTTGAAAAGTAAACTTTTTTTTTTTTTTTTTATAAGAGGAAGGGGAAGACTCGAACTTGAGTCATGAACAAATAAGAAAAACTTTTAACTACTAAGTTATAGGCCAATTGACCCTCAAAGCTTTACATAAATTGATGAGAATTTTGCATTCCTTCGTAAATAAAGAGAGAGGATCAATCATAAACAGAGGACGATTCCATTAACTCCTTTTATCCATCTCATTATCATATATGTATGTATATATATATATATATATGTATGTATATATATATATATGTATCTATATATATACATGTATATAGCATCATCAGAGTCTTTATAATTAAAACCCAATAATTACAAAATAAGGCTACATTTATTTTAATGTAAAATATTTTTTTTTTTAGATTGAAACAAATAAAGTTTAAACCACGTTTACAAATCACATAATTCTTAACTTCTTTTGAGAATACATAATTCTTAACTTCTTTTGAGAAAGTTAGATTCTGACTACTTAATTTTTTTAATTTTTATTTTTGTAAATAATTAAATTTACTTTCTTATATTTTAAACTTCTTTTAAATCATAAATGATAAAACTATCATTAATAAAAAGTTAAAAAACTAGTTACTAAAAAATTAATTTTCTCCCTTCCCAAACACAAAAAAAACTAACATTTTAATATAATCAGTTAAAAAAAAAAATTAATTTTTTTTTCTTCCCAAACTAAACCTTATAACAGTGGCAGATTGAGAACAAAGCAGAACCAGAAAGTAAAAAGAATAAAAGACAAAATAAGAAGCTTCCGATGAAAAAGGAAGTTTTCAGCCACCAGCATGCCACCATTAACGATCTCTCGGGCAGCAGCGAGGCACAGTGGAACATGCACTACACCCCTTTGCTGTCCCCAGCGTGAGTTGCACCCAAATTGATCACTTAAAAAGTTAGAACCTTCAGTACGTCTAAATACTATAACTTTCTCTGAATACAACACACTCCACGTAAGGACAGGACAAACACCAAACACATCGAGCAAACTGGTAATGCTTCCATTATTATCCCTTAAACAACGGATATTAATAGGAAGGTCATCAAAATAAGTATTTCCTATCCGCAAAGCCATAGGAGGGGTGAAAAAAAAAGGGCATACAATTAGAAACAATCTTATGCATCCACCAAAAAAAAAAAAAAAAGAAATGTAATTCAGTTCTGAAGGTGGGCAACCCAGCTGTGCTTTTTGCCAATGCTAGTGATTCAGTGGAGCATGAAGACTTTTTCACACACAAAAAAAAAAAAAAAAAAGAAGGTGGAGCATGAAGACCAATAAGTAAAAACGATACAAGGGATCTATGCCCGAATGGCAGAACGTACAGCCTTACACTACAGAAAACTTTCCGTAGATATCACAAACTAGCAGGTTGGAATCATCATGATATAAATCACTTTTCAATATTTGCAAGCAAAAAGTTCTGCAGGGTACAACACTTACCTGCAGTTCCAAGAAATGCCCATCCAATAAATGGGCAACCTGATGGTTTAACCCCCGCGGTGGGGGGGTAGAGAATGCAAAAAAAGTCATTACAGGGACCAAGTAGCCCTAAGCATGAGGGCAGGGAATTGGGTTACCCCATCCATTGCATATAAAAGAGCTGGCTGCAAGCTGAATCTCTTACCAAAGTTGAAGTTCAGAAAGGTTTCAACCTGAAAATGGTCCCAACTTGTGGCATCTTGGATCAATCCACCCAAACTCAAACCCCATCCAAAATCATCTTCAGGAGAATCAGACATTGAAACAGCCCATTGTAGACATCTGGGATTGGATCTTTTCATCTCAAGCCAACCTCCAATTCTAGTACTCTCATCAAGCTCCGACTCCAGTATCAGAGCAACAGATCCTTTTGACACATTTTCTGCCATCCGTGTGGAGCAGATGTCTACTGGCAAGGCCTGGACTCCAAGATTGGGTTTTTGACTAGACAATTTAGGCACTTGGCGTATCCCTAGAAGCGAGAGTTTTGTATTTCTTGAAAGTTGAAGGACAACTTGCCCAAAAGTGCTGAAACATTGCATGAATCCAACAGAACTAGGTTGCCTTCCTAGTCCACTGACAAACTGAGCCAAAGAAGCAACCACATCTGATTTTCTCACCATTAAGCCAATGCCGCTACCATAATGTTGATTCAACAGGGGTGGTCCCAGTGACGAATAAATGGTAAGGGCCTTTTTCTGCCAAATAGATAAAGCTTGTGGTCAATCCATCGAAGAAGAAACCTAACTTTGCAAGAAAATTACAAACAAGATTGATGGGGGGAAAAAGGTACGCTGCTACTGCTCACTTATAAGTTAATTTTGACACAAAGAATGCATCAACCCCACTAATATAAAGGCATCAGTAGATATGGCCAGCCAAACAGAAAATCAGACTTGCAAAGAGAAATGAGAAAAAATAAGCTATACTTCTTGGGTGGAGCCAGAAAATCATATGTGGGTGGGTACTAATTATAAGACATAAATGGTTGGTAGGGTTCCATAGGATGAATAAAGAAAGAGTTTGACTGTTGTTGGAAAGAGAAGGAGAGAAAGAGAGAGGAAAGGGTCAAAGTTGAGTTAGATATTTTTTAGTTGTACTGGATGAACTGGGTACAATTACAGTGGTGCGCATTGGGCTATAATTTGGTTCTTTCATTGAGTAGGCGCAATTGGTATTGGACTAATTTTTATTTTATTTTATTTTATTTTTTATTTTCTTGGGTGTACACAATTGGTATTGGGCTAATTTTTTTTTCTTTTTCTTAGCTGGGCAAAAATGAGCACTAAAGATAATATCAACAGAAAATAAAATAATGATAATCTATTTTTTTTCTCGGGGTGGGCATGTGTCCCCCCTAGCCTACTACTAGCTCTGCCCAAATACGGCACAACCAGTGTTGACTATTGAGTGATACAAGAATATGCAAAACCCAGCAAATGGTTAACATCTTTAAATCAAGTTCAGTCACAGACTCAAAGGCCAATAAATTCTCAGCATGAGCCTTAGCGTCTCCACATAATCATGAATTGGAATTCTGAAAACATACGAAGAAACACGTCGAATGGAGGAGAGGTGAATGTTTAGGGTTGGATAAAATCCCATCAAGTTGGATTTACCGCCCTCAACAAGGTATTGACTGAATTCCCAAGATCTTAGCATCTGTTAGTGCTACGCCCAACATAATGGTGGAACTTGAAATGTGTTTGGACCAAACAAAAGATATTAGCTGCCGGACCGATTGATTTGGAATGAAGCACCGAAGGGGTTAAATGAAGTGTGAGATCACCCCAATACTAAGGCTGAGTAACTAACTACAGCGGCATGTAAATACACTGGTATTCCAACAGAAGTGTTGAAAAGTTTTAAAAAATAGAAAAAAAAAAAAAAAAGGAAAGAACAAAATTCCAATACTACAAAAAGGACCAGATAGTTTGTACCTGATAAGGAGAATCCATATCAATTCCCATGTCTCGGCAATGAGCTCCAACTGGAATTGCAACCACAGAGAACTGGTCATTAATATTCGCAGTATAAAACACTTTTGCCAGAGAAAGCGGACTACCCAAAACATCATCATGGCTTTTTCCACTAGCTACAAACTCTGTCACGAGAGTGTCTTTCTGCCGAATGGTGGTTTCAAAAGTGAACCTAGAATGAACATCTGTTCGAATTCCAGCTCTCTTAATTGCATCACTATTCTCCTGATCAACATAATCTGTCATTAATAAAGCCCCCAAGACATCAACCTCCCCCCTTAAATGCGTGCTGGCTTCTTGAAATGGACTTCCCTTTGAAGACTTGTAGAAGGAAAGCATCCGTTCCACCTTGTCCTGTCTGTCTCTGAGTTTCATGAGATCTGAAAATGCTTCTCGTTGCAATCGCTTCAAGATTTCAATCTGAAAATCAGATCATGGGAAGAGTTGTAAAGCCCCATCATACAGCTTGTTGCTACCTATGGATGTGACAAATTTGTCAAACTCAACACTGCCCCAAAAAAAAAAAAAAAAAAAACTAAATGGATAGGACAATTCAAAAGCTTAGAACCATCTAATAATTTAGGAGTCATAACTCTGAACTATTTCTCGTCACACCGATAATAGGAAATGTTTTAAATTCGAAAGTCCGCCAGTCATCAAATCGGTCATAGTCGAATAATTCATTGATAAAAAGAGGGTGAACACTCAAAATCTACTTTAGTTTGATCCTTCAGACATTGAAGGCAGTAAGCAAGTCACGAAGGCAATAAGATAGAATGGAAGAGATTCCCTAAATTCAGGTAGAAAAGAGAACCAATAAAGCTACCAAATACTCTCCAAGGTAAAATACCATAAGGATGTGTTTGGATAGAGATTTGGTGTGGGGGAGAAAATAAAGGGAAAAGGAAAATAAAAAGAAAGGAAAAGAAGAAAAAACATAAAATCCCAAATGTATGTTCTTATTTGAGTGGAATATTAAATTTAAGAAAATAAAAGACATTCAGCAATAAACTAGATGTCTAATTTAATTATTTTCAAATTTCTCAAATTCTTTGCCTTTTACCAATTATTTTCCACCACAAACTCTCAAGAATGAGGGCTCTGGTGCCCCTGCTCCTCAACAGTTTACCGAAAGAATATTAAAGTTGGTTAGGAAGTTACCTTTAGATTGCCACATTGTACATTATTTACATTTTGATTGGTAGTGTAATGACTCGGATATTATTTTATTACCTATATCAGCATGATTATGCATTTTTAGAATTTTAATTAATTATTTTATGTGGTGTTGGATGTTCTAGTAAACAAGCCTGTTAAGGCTCCAATGGAAACAAACCACATGCTCCACTTTGAGTCTGGAATTTACTTAATGGTGCTATCCCTTATCAAAGACTGACTAGAAGGCTTATGTACCTCACAATTACAACAAGTCCAAGTGCTTCTACTGGCATCCTCCACCATTGTGAGAGAATACTCAGCACCATTTAAAGTAAGGATATGAAAGGGTCCCCATCTAAACAGCATTAATACAAACACAAGATACAGATATGATGTCGATACAAACACAAATATGGAAATTTTATAAGGATACAAACACAGCGGGAATATAGCCAAAAGTATAAATTTTACATATTTTTTGTAGCTATACATATGAATATAATATCCACAATGGAACTAATTTAATATATAATTCAATATACAAAGCATAATAAAATATAAGATTTTATAATTTTAGGAGTTTCGAATACTCAAATCTAGATTCATCTTAATCATATATTTGAAGATAAAAAAATAAAATAATAGGACACATATGTTGGAGTGTCCAGGGAGTTTGTGTGTCTAATACGCATTGGATACGGATACAGCACCCATTTTCAAGTGTCCGTACTTCCTACGTCCCATGGATAACAGTGAACAAGATCAAACAAATTGTTTCTCTTACAACAGCTAGAGGGATAAGGCAACCTATGCTTCTTTGCCAAAGGACAAACATCACATACTCAGTTCATGTTTTGAGTCAATTTCTCAGTAAACCAACCTCTATTCACATGGCTGCAGCCCGCATAGTCCTTACATACATCAAACAGTCTCCATCTCAGGGTCTTTTCTTTCCTCATGCCAATTGCCTTCCATTGAAGGCATTTTGATTCTAGTTGGGCAGCATTCCCTAATAGCATATGATCAATCACAGGTTACTGTGTCTTCCTTGGGGATGCTTTGGTTTCCTGGAATTCCAAGAAGTAACATATCGTTTCTAGTTCAAGTGCAAAAACAAAGTACTGTGTCATGGCATCCACAGCCTGTGAGCTCCAATGGCTTACATACCTTCTTCAAGATCTTAATCTCACATAAAATCCACTTTGTTATTTTGTGATAATCAATCAGCAATGCACATTGCTAACAATCTTGTGTTTCATGAAAGGAATAAACAAATTGAGCTTGCCTGACATCTTGTTCACAAAAAGGGTTCAATTTGGATTACTTCATCTTCTTCACGTTCCTTCCAATCACCAACTTGCAGACTTGCTCACAGAATCTCTCATATCCACCCCCATTTAATTTTCTTTTGGCCAAATTTTCATTCCTTGATATCCACAATCATAAGTCGGGGGGAATCTCTCACCTAAGTTCTCATTCCAGTGGCAAGATGTGTCTTAGTGATCCACCTAGGGGGAGTCTCAAGAATGAGGGCGCTGGTGCCCCTATTCCTCACCAATTTACCCAAAGGTTATTGGAGTTAGTTAGGAAGTTACCTTTGGAATGCCACGCTGTTCATTATTTACATTTTGATTGGTGCAGTTAGCTAGATGATGGAGTCAGTTACTAATAACTGTATTTATATAAGCATCTGCTGTAATGTTTTTGTTGTTGTTTTTACTTTTTTGTAATTTCAGTTTGCAATAACAGTTTCAACTTGCCCTCTCTTGTCTCTGTCTTCCTCTCCTTTGCATTATGCAAACTTTAATACAAAGCAAAAAAAAGAATGTATTTTGGATCCCTTTCCCTATCCTTTTCCCTTGACAAATCTTCTATCCAAACATAGCCTCAAAAAATAGACCATCAAAGTCGTGGCAAAATTTTTTATTTGATATCCTTTTACTTAACAAGCCCTTTAAAAGAAAATGTGTTTGCAGGAGAAGATTTTATAAAAGACTTAATTTTTCCAAACCCCAAGAGAAAATTGAATATCATGATATTGGACAATTTTTCTATAAGACACGAACACTAATCATGAACACAAATATAGTTCACGCAACAATGAGGATTAGTCGATTGCACATGTCAAAAGCTTTGAAGTATACTACTAAATAAAGATTGACTAGTTCATTAAATATATATAGACCTCCAATTCCGTTAACATTTCATAGATCTTACAAATTCACCAAAGAAACTCATCTTACAAGTTACAAGATTTTTGTAAGTGCATGAATGTAATACACACATATGTTCATGCACAACAAACTCATCAATCGAAAACCATCAAATTTCACCGATGAAGACTGATAATTTAGGTTTAAAAAAATTTGAATCTGGGAACGGAAATGAAGTCGAAGATACCGGATTGCGGCGATTGGAATTTTCGAAGCGCCAGTGGAATACGCCGTCGGCAAAATCCTGAGTCGATTTGGCAAAGCCTTTCAGTTTATCGACTAATGAAGTCACCGGTTTCATTTCGAAACCCTGCGACTGCGCCGACAGAGCCTCTAATCAAAAGGCCGACGAATCGAAGGCACAAAAGAAACGCTATCGTCTCGATTTTGAAAAGAAAAGAGTGGCAACGAGAGCGCGAGCTTGATTTCTGAATAGCTATTGGGCAGTCGCAGAGAGCAAAATGAGGGAATAAGTGGGAGGTTAAATGGATTAGTAATTACTAAGGGTGCCTTTTGTATGAGTTCGAAAATTCTTATATTTTTTTAAAAATAAAAAAATGAAAATTTCTAAAGGTTACTTTTATTTAACCAATTGTAAAAACCGGATATATGGGAGTTTATTTTTTTTTTTGTTTTTTTCCCCTGACCGATTCTCAAATCAGGTATAAATATTTGAAATTTAATCAATATCCCACTAACACTAGTAAGTGACCCATCCATTGATTTTGTGCCGTTGTGACCCATCTCTCTCTCTCTCTCTCGTGCTGCTGCTCTGTTATTTGCTGTGTGAAGAAGAAGAGCAAGTAGGGTTTGAAGAAGAAGTGGAAACCGTTCTTCAAATGAAATTTCATTTGTTTTAACTCTTCATAAATACACAAATTTTATTTATTCTCTTTTTCTAATTTAAACAATTACTTTATATTTAACGCAAAACTTGATTTTAATTTTGTTTACTGTAGATTTTTAAAAAATATTAGAAATTTAATTAAAATTTTTAAACAATAAACAAGTGTTCCTCACCATCTGTTTCTTTACCCATTTTATTAAGTAACTAATACTTTGGATGATGAAAATTTTGATTTGAATTTTTGCAAATTTTATGATTTGTATATAATTCTTGAGTTTCTTATTGCTTTTATAATTTTTAGACTTTCTTACATAAATATAAGATAACAAATGAATCTACGATATATACTCAGACTTCGGTGAAAACTTATTTATTCTTATTTATTTAATAAATAAATCAAGTTTAAATCAAAATATTAAGTTTGTTTTACTGGTAAATGTTCTATATATATTGCATCAGGTAAGATCATGTATTACCTATAATTTTAAAGAATACACGTAAATCATCATTATGTAATAATTATAGAGTGCTACAATTTTGTTACACTAAATTTTAATTATTTTATTTCTATTACACCTTATGCCCATCACACTACATAAGTAATCATTTCTGTTATTTAAAATCATGGCATCATCATTCAAGAAATTTGTATGGATTATAGCCTTAAAGCCCATTGAGCTTGAATGCTCGGCCCTTCTTCTTTAGATACATGTGGCTAATTCTCTCGCGTGTCGCAACAATTTAAAACTTTACGCCTAACTTGCGCGTATAGTCCTATATTTGATCATTTTAAAAGCATAAAAACTCTGTGCCACGCCAAATAATGCTAAATCATCAACTCAATTGAGCTTTACAAATTCATATTACAGTCAACATATATATGGATATTACTTATATTTGATGCCAGGAGGAGGAAATCGTCAGCCAAGCAGAGGGTCTCAAATGAAGCTCCGGATCTGTTTTGTAAGGACTTGATGCACAACTACTCTGTATGCTTTTTCTGTAAGGTGGAAACTGTCCCAGAACACGTGCTCCCAAGCATCTGGACATGTGAATGAGCATAGAAATGCCACTTCTATAGTTCCAGTTCCACAGCACCCCTTATTTGCAATTTTGAATCCTGCACACATTTGGCAAAATAAGCTTCAAATACTATTCAGTAATAAAGAGAACTAAAAACACGAAGATCTCTTTCTTTCTTTTTCTTTTTTTTTTTTTTGCCGTAAGTAAATTACATCAATTACCCCTGAGATTTAATCAAAATACACAAACTACCTCGCTACTTTTTAAATTTTATTACAAATTTTTTCTTAACAATAGTGTGCCGTTGAAAGAGTTTACATACGTATGAACTCAAAATATCATAAATAAAAATTTTGACTATTAAATTTACACCAAGCAAACCTGCCAACATCAAATCAATATTGTGATACCCTAACAAAATGATCTAATAATATGCAATCATTCCAAGACTTTCAAATAAGGCTCTAATTGAATATCTACACCTTGGATTACATAATTTGGTGAAATTAATTTCACAATACATAGCAAAAATTGTGATATACTAATCAAAATACTCTGAAAATTTAAATTAATGATATGAAGTCAAAATAACTTAGGCAGCTCTGATCGGTCTCCTAAAAGCATACCAATACCATGAAAGAATCTTAACAGAAACTAAAATTTAGGGTAGTCATTGTAATTTTAAAAACTAGAGAGACACTCTATATATTTTCATCAAATCTTAAGAATAGTTGATGTAATTTATCATTTTCTTTTTTTACCATATTTTTGGGGGTTGCGAATGAGATCAAGTGGAATACTGTATGCGTCTATATAAACCATTCTCGCATTTGGAAGCTTGCTGTTGAAAGAGTTCAGCTTCAATGACAGCTTTGTGTTGAATAATTCTGCAGCTTGGTTGTAATTTTCCACACAGTTCCTTTCTGGTCCACCTGCCAAAGTTCTTTGGGAGGGCACACACCCTATTGGGGGTACTCCAAAAACACCAATCCTTCGCGCTCCCAATCCATACAAGTCCTTCACAATAGCGCAAATATCATCAGAGGAAAATGCTAATCTATCACTGTCAGAACACCAAAAGTGACGATAACACCTAGGTTTGTTGTTATTGTTATATCATTACATAACCTTTTCCTTTTCAGACGCCTCTATTCCCATTACACCTTATTTTTTTTCGTTATAATCTCGTTATAATCTCATTATACTCATTATTTTCTATTATCGTTACACTGAGCCGCTTTTAGAACTATGAACATTATTTTCTATTATCATTACACTGAGCCGTTACCGCTTTTTAGAACTATGAGCAGCGAATTGGCTTAAGTTGTATGTTCTAGTATCACAGAGAGAGAAAGAGAGAGGCTATTACCTGTACAAAGTTGGAAGCCGAGCTGACCATAAGATCAGTGTACGAATGGACATCGTAGATTAATCTGCGAAGAGGGTTACCAAAATAGGTATTTGCGATGTCATTGCTGCCTGCTACCACTACAAACAGGCTGTTGGACAAAATTGTGCTCGTTCTTTCATCTCCAACTACTCCTTTCAACTTTGCTGTGTATTCTTTGAACAATTCTAACTGATCTGACAATGATATCACTGACTGATATTCAAATTAATTGGAAAAAAAATGATTATAATAAGTATAGAGAGAAGTAAATTGTATTAAAAAAGAGAGAGAGAGAGAGAGAGAGAAAATAGGTACTGCAAGCTCAGATGTTAAAGGATCAAATCCTGCGCCCCCCGAAGCGAAGTTCACACCAGTAATGAGATCTTTTGTTTGCAGGTTTGAGTCTAGATATGGGGGCAAAAGCTCCTTAATTCCCAGTTCTTCGACTGGAATGTCACAAATTACAGAGTCAAATTTTGTTTCCAAAGAGAGGAAATTAATAGAAAGGAGAGATCTTTTGTTTGCTTATTGAACACGTACCAAACAAGTCTGAGGGAACCTTCCCATTACAGAATCTTCCTGTTGGTTTTCCACCCACAAAATCCTTCCCATAAGGTGGATAATTTACCTTAAATACAGTTTTAAGATTATTGTTGTTGCCTGTATCAACTATCGAATCCCCAAACATGATGACTGCTGGAATGGTCGCATTGGGTGGCAGCCTTATGACAGCTTGGGTAATGCATGAAAGAAGAAGCAGAGAGAAACCGAGCAAAGCTGTTGAGGAAGAAGAGGAAAGTTTCGAAAATGAGAACAACTGCATTGTTTCTGAATTTCTGCAGGTTTATCTAGTTTTAGCTCTGCTTTGAAAAAAAAAGAAAGGAAAGTAAAAGAAGAGAAAATTGAAGATTATTCATAAATAAGCTGCATGGCTTGGCTCTTGAGCAAATCTCTATTTTCGGTACTTGTTGACTGAGCACACCAGTACCTAACTTAACACGTGGTGGTTAATCTGAAAGAAGATAAGAAAAAATTGGCATGCTATGTTTTTCCCACTCTTCAAATTGAAATCAAATTCACAATTTTTTTTTTCTTTTAACAACGCAGGCTGTTTGTGTAAGTTTACGTATATCTTGATTAATTATTGTAATTTATTTATTTATTTTTAATTTTTCATTTTATAAAAACAAAAAGATGGATTATATATTAATGTTTTTTTTTTTTGGTAAGTATTATATATTAATGTTGTGATGTGGTAACAGCCAACAGGCATTTACTCAAGAGGGAACACTCGTATCCTCCTACATCCCAAGAGCATGTGACTGCAGGCATTTCTGCTCTTAGCTTTTATATGGGTTCTTATGATATCATGGAACCCATACTGAAATAAATTACTCTAATTATTAATAAAAAAAATATTATAGTGATATGGTTGGAAGGTATATCAACGCAGGATACAGAGGAGTGATTTTTTTCTTCTTGATTGGATTCATCTCACTGCTGCCCACGTGGCATTATGTATCAGTACTAGAAAAAGATAAGGAAAGGGTGGTCCAAGTAATTGTTGGAAGTTAAACTTGTTTGCTGATATAAATGTTGAGGCTTAAAAACCAGTCTTGAAAAATAGAATGGAAATAAATATTGCATATTGGGTTGTGGAAAAACAATTTTTTAGAAATTTAATCTAGAAATTTCTATTAAAGAATATAAATAGTTGTAATATGGTGAAGTTGAATCAATAAATCAGAAAATGAGTTTGAATACTCTTCTCTAGTATAAACTCCATTCTAATTAGTTCCTATTCCAACAAAATCTGGTATCAGAACCACAAGATTAATGGCTTCTTCTAGTTCTTTTCAACTCCAAATACCCAGACGTACAAAAGAAAATTATGAGATTTGGTGCATCCAAAAGAAAGCTCTATTGGGCTCCCTAAATATATGGGAGATTATAGAGAATGGTTACTCAAAGCCATCTTCTACAGAGATAGAAGCACAGATGAACAAAGAAGAAAAGGAATAGCTCCAGGAGTTAAGAAAGACAAGAAGGCGTTATTCACAATTTACCAAGGGATTGATGAACCCATGTTTGAAGTGGTGGCTCCTGCAAAAACTTCAAAAGAAGCCCGAGAAATTCTTAGAAAAGCATTCAGCGGCGTCGACAAGGTGAAGAAAATTCGGCTGCAATCTTTGAGAGCTGAATTTGAGTCATTGCAGCATCGGAATACAGAATCAGTTACAGATTACTTTCAAAGGGTGTTGTCAGTTGTTCATCAGATGAGAAGACATGGTGAAGACTTGTCTGATGTTCGACTTATGGAGAAAGTTTTGCAATCATTAGACAAGAAATTTGATTTTGTGGTTGTGACAATCTTAGAATCAAAAAATTTGGAGGATGTGTCAGTAGAGCAACTCATGGCCTCACTCCAAATCATAAACAATGGCTAGCCTAAAGAGCTAAAGAAAAATCACTTGAACAAGTTTTGCAAGCCAACCTATTATTTAGGGAAACAAAGAATGAATTTCAAAGAGGACGCTTTCAAAAAGGCAGAGGCAGAGGCTTTGGTAGACAAGGAAGAGGTGGCAGATTTCAAGCAAATGCTGGAACACGAGATGGTCACGGTAGTGAAAGCTCACATAGCTAGTAAAGACGCGAACATAGAGGTGGATGCGGACACAGTCGAAGAAGCGAGATGGACAGCCAAGTCGGAGGTATGATAAATCAGAGATTCAATGTTATGTTTGCAAGAAATTTGGTCATTATGCATCTGAATGCTGGCATAATACCAATAATGATAGAGAGAAGGTAAATTTTGTTGAGAAAGATAAAAAAAAAAAAGAGAAACCTGTTTTGTTGCTGGCCTATAATGATATTGGAAGCTGTAATTCTAGCTGATGGTACATTGATATTGGAGCTTCAAATCACGTGTGAAAGAAAGGAATTTTTTGCTGAACTTAAGAAAGGCCACCATGGTAGTGTCATTTTTAGAGATCCATCGCAAAGACCAGTTAAAGGGAAAAGTAAAATTCTTCTTGAACTCAAGAATGGTGAGAAGCATTATATTTCAGATGTTTGCTATGTTCCTGACATGAAAAATAATATTTTGAGTTTGGGCCAATTACTTGAAAGGGGGATATCACATTGAAATGAAAGATTTAATTTTACATATTTGTAATAAGAACAATGACTTGATTGCTCATGTGAGAATGGCCAAAAATAGAATGTTCCCATTGAAGTTGTGCATTAGCCAAGAAAATTGTTTCAAGGCTACGATAGCTGACAAGTCCACCCTTTGGCATCTTCGGTATTAGCATTTGAATTTCCAAGCTTTGAAGATTTTATCAAGGAACAACATGGTGACTAGTCTGCCTAAGATTGAAAATCCTAACAAACTTTGCAAAGTTTGTGTCATAGGCAAGTAGCAAAGGAAGACGTTCAAGGGAAGAAGATCGACAAAGGCAAAAGGAAGACTTGATTTGGTTCACTCACATGTTTGCGGACCAATCAAGCCTCTTTCAATTGGTGGAAATAGCTATTTTCTTACCTTTATAGATGATTATAGTGGAAAAACATGGGTTTACCTGTTAAAAGAAAAAAAAAAAAAAAAAAAGAAGTGCTGTCCAGATTTAAAAAATTCAAAACTATGGTTAAAAAACAAAGTGCCTGCTTTTTGAAGTGTTTGAGAAGTGATAGGGGTGGAGAATACACCTCAGAAGAATTTGAAAAATTTTGTAAAGATAATGGTATTATTCATCAATTTACCATGCCTCAAACACCACAACAAAATGGTGTTTCGGAGAGAAAAAATAGAACCATTCTGAATATTGTTAGATGTATGTTAAAACAAAGAAAAGTTCCTAAAGATTTTGGGGAGATGTGGTTTTTGTTGTATATTTGCTTAACAGGTTTCCAGCAAAACGAGATGGAAATTTTACACTGAAGGAAGCATGGAGCTTGCGGAAGCCAAGTGTTGATCATTTAAGAATTTTTGGCAATGTTGCTTATGTCAAAATTCCCAAAATTCAGGAGGACAAAAGAATAAAGCTTGAAGACAAGAGCCAAAATGCATCTTGCTGGGTTATGGTGAAAATTCCAACGACTACAAGCTTTATGATCCTATCACCAAGAAGATTGTGATGTCAAGAGATTGGAATTCGATGAAGAAACAATTTGGTGTTGGAATACACAGCAGGAGCAGCAACTAATTCTTCAAGAAGAGCAAGATCAAAGCAAAGAAAGTGGTACTCAAGACGCGGAAGCAACCTCACCCATTACATACACAAGTCAAATCCCGTCAACAACTAGTTCTTCAAGTCCAGTTGCAAGAAAGACATGAAACATCTAAGACTTGTATGATGCCACAAGAAGATTTGAACTTGATGAATTTTCAATGCTATGTCTCTTTGCAGGTTATGACCAATGAATTATGAGGAAGCTTGCCGAGAAAAAAAAATGGCAAAAAGCCATGAATAAAGAAATGGAAGCAATTAGTAAAAATAGTACTTGGGAGCTTACTACACTTCCTCAAGGACACCAGGCTATTGCTGTTAAATGGGTATTCAAAACAAAAAGAAATGCAAAAGGAGAAGTGGGAAGCACAAGGTAAGATTAGTCGTGAAAGGATACAAGCAACAATATGGAATTGATTATGAAAAGGTGTTTGCACCAGTGGCTTGACTTGTGTTGAAAACGTGACTTAGAAGCTATTGATGTGGTTTAAAAGAGTCAAAATAGTTGTTAAAGTTAGTCTTAATCATAACCAATAAATTAGCAACTACCTGATACACTTTAGATTTCTTAAGTTGTTTGTTAGCTGATTTCTAGCTAATTTTCAGCAATTCAATTTACATTTTTGATGTATAAATATGTGCTTTTACTGCTTAATAAAAATTGCCTTTATGTTCTCTCTATTCTCTGCATATCTTTTCATATAGCTTGTTCTTGTACCCAATAAACTGGTGTCAGAGCATTTTTTTCTTGAGGGACCTATGAGATTGAGTGAGCCCAAACACAACCCAAAACAGCTATCACATATCCTACACAACACACAAAACCCTACAAAGCATTTTAAATGGATTCAGAACCTTCATTCACTGCTCTTGCACTACCAGTGTTTGATGGAATAAATCATCAAAGGTGGGCTATTCATATGGAAGCCTATCTTGAAGCAAATGATCTTTAGGAAGCTGTTGAAAATGAATATGAGGTTCCTCCTTTGCCAGACAATCCAACAATAGCACAAATCAAGAGTTATAAAGAAAACAAGCAGAGAAAGTTAAAATCAAAAGCAAACCTGTTTGCAGCTGTCTCCTCTACTATCTTCACCAGAATTATAACACTGAAAACAAACAAGGAAATTTGGGATTTCTTGAAGCAAGAATATGAAGGCAATGAAAGGGTTAAAGGTATGTAGGTGCTAAATCTGGTCTGAGAGTTTGAGATATAAAGGATGAAGATTCACAAACAATCAAGGATTACTTTGATAAACTTCTTAGTATTGCTAATAAAGTAAGGCTTTTTGGTACCAAATTTGATGATTCTAGAATTGTGCAAAAAATTCTTGTTACTATTCCAAAAAAGTTTGAAGCTACAATCTCATCTCTTGAAAACACTAAAGATCTGTCAAGTATTACTTTGGTAGAATTGCTAAATACATTACAGGCACAAGAACAAATGAGGCTTATGAGGCAAGAAGGATCTTTTGAAGGTACTTTTCAAGTCAAATCACAAAGCAGCAATGGTGGCAAGAACAAGAAAAAGAAGCAAGACTATAACAAGCCCCAAAGTTCAAGGAACAACAAGATAAACAGCAACTCTCAAACTTTTCCACCATATCCCTACTGCAAGAAAACCAATCATCCACAAAACAAATGTTGGCGGAAGCCAGATGCAAGATGCCATAAGTGTGGTCAGTTAGGGCATATGGAGAGGGTATGCAAGTCTCATCAACACTATGGAGAAGCCAAGCAAGCTGAGAATCAACCTGAGGAGGAGCAGTTGTTCACAGTTTCATGCCTAGCCACCTGTAGCTCAACTGAAAGTCGGCTTATAGACAGTGGTTACATAAATCACATGGCCTATGATCAAGAGCTTTTCAGAGAAATTGACAAGAGTGTTATCTCCAAAGTCAAAATTGGAAATGGAGATTACATTGAAGTCAAAGGAAAATGGACCGTAGCAATCGAAGGGCACTCAGGTTTGAAATTAATTTCAGATGTCTTATATGTTCCTAAAATTAACCAAAATCTATTGAGTGTTGGCTAGTTGCTTGATAAAGGCTTTAAGGTGTTGTTTGAAGACAAGTGTTGCATAATTAAAGTTGTAGCAAACAGAGAAGTGTTCAAGGTCAAAATGAAAAATTAAAAACTTTGCTTTGGATTTTATGGGAGATGAGCAAACTGCTATGCTCAAAGAAGATTCCAATGTTGTTTTGTGGCATAAGAGACTGAGGCATTTCCATCATGGTACTCTAATGTACATGAAGAAAAATAATCTTGTGGAAGGTTTGCCTGAATTAGAACAGGAACTTCCTACCTATGCTGCCTGCCAATATGGGAAGCAAACAAGGCTTCCTTTTCCAAAAAATAAACCTTAGAGAGCTAAACAAAAGCTACAGTTAGTACACACAGAGGTAGGACGACCTAAAAAAAAACATCTTTGAATGACAATAAGTATTATATTACTTTTATTGATGATCACACAAGAATTTGCTGGATTTATTTTATGAAGTTTAAATCTAATGTTGCTGACATTTTCTGGAAGTTCAAAGCTTGGGTAGAAACTCAAAGCGGTTGCAAGTTGCAAGTGATTAAGTCTGATAATGGAACTGAGTATACCTCAGAAAGATTTAATAAATTATGTGAAAAAGCAGACATTGAACACCAGCTAATAGCATCTTACACTCCTCAATAGAATGGGGTTGTGGAAAGAAAAAATAGAACTATCATTGAAATGACAAGGTGTTTACTATTTGCAGCCTTAGCCAAAAAAGTTTTGGGCTGAGGCTGCAAATATAGCAGTTTTTTTTGTTGAACAGATTACCAACAAAAGCTGTCCAAAAAAAGACTCCGTTTGAAGCACGGTATGGATACAAATCAAAGATGTTTAACCTGAAAACATTTGGTTGCTTGTGTTTCTCTTACATGCCATAACTTAAGAAAGACAGGCTGGACAAGAAAGTAGAACCTAGAATCCTTGTAGGCTATAGCCCAGTTTCAAATGCCTACAGGATCTAATTGCCACAAAGCAACAAACTGATCATCAGCAAAGATGTCAAATTTTTTGAGTCAGACAGCTGGAGTTGGAACAATGAGAAGAAACTTGAAGTTCAGGAGGAGAATGATGATATCGATGATCCACTAGTCAGAGGAACCAGATCTCTCTCAGATATTTATCAGAGGTGTAATGTTGCCGTGATGGACCCTTCTGAATATGAAGAAGCTGCAGCAGATCAGACATGGGTGGCTGCAATGAACGAGGAGCTTAAGATGATTGAAAAGAATCAAACATGGCAACTGGTGGATACACCTAAACATAAGAAAGCTATTGGAGTAAAGTGGGTTTACAGAACCAAGTTCAATCCAAATGGTTCTGCAAGTAAGTATTAGGCCAAACTCGTTGTCAAAGGATATACACAAATATTTGGAGTGGATTACTCAGAAACATTTGCCCCTGTTGCTAGGTTGGATACCATAAGAATGCTGCTGGCCCTTGCTGCTCAAAGGGGCTAGATTATACATCAAATGGATGTTAAGTCAGCTTTTTGAATGGATACTTAGAGGAAAAGATTTTTGTTGAACAACCTGAAGGATTTGCTATTCAAGGACAGAAGGAGAAGGTTTATTTGCTAAAAAAGGCCCTCTATGGTTTAAAACAGGGACCAAGGACTTGGTATAACAAAATTGATGCATACTTAGTGAACTTAGGCTTTGAAAAGTGTCTAAGTGAATTCATTCTATATGTAAGAAAAGCTGATGATGAATTTAAATAAAGTATGAAAGACATGTTCGAGATGACAAACCTTGGGAAGATGTCATTCTTCCTTGGTATGCAAGTGCAGCAAAAACAACATGAAATTTTTGTGCACCAAGAGAAATATGCAAAGAAAATTCTCAAAAAGTTCAACATGGAAGAATGCAAGCCAACTACTACTCCAATGAATCAAAAGGAAAAATTATGCGGAGAAGATGGAGCTGAAAAGGCTAATGAAACGCTATACAAAGCCTAATAGGGTGCCTGATGTACCTAACTGCAACCAGGCCAGATATTATGTAAGTTGTAAGCCTTTTGTCAAAGTACATGCACTGTGCTAACAAAATTCATTTACAAACAGCAAAAAGAATTATTAGATATGTCAAATGCACAATTGATTATGGCTTAAAATTCAGTCAAGTCAAGGATTTCAGTCTTCATTGTTATTCTGATAGTGATTGGGCTGGATGTAATGATGATATGAGGAGCACTTTTGGCTATTATTTTAGTTTTGGTTCTGGCATTCTTTTATGGTGTTCTAAGAAATAGAAAATTATAGCACAGTCCACAGCTGAGGCAGAATATGTAGCAACCACGGTTGCCGTAAATCAAGCTCTTTGGATCAAGAAACTTATGGTTGATTTGCAGATGAAGCATGAACAAGGGACAAAGATTTTTGTGGATAACCAAGTTGCAATTTCAATTGCTAATAACCCAGTGTTCCATGGCAAGACAAAGCATTTCAAGGTTAAACTCTATTTTCTGAGAGAAGTGCAAAAAGACAGAGAAGTACAGCTAGTTTACTGTAAAACTGAAGAATAAAATGCTGATGTATTTACAAAAGCACTGCCTAAAGCTCGTTTTGAAAATTTGAGGCTGAAGTTAGGAGTATGCAGCTCCAAAGTCAAGGAGAAGTGTTGAAAACGTGACTTAGAAGCTGCTAATGTGGTTAAAAAAAGTCAAAATAGCTGTTAAAGTTAGTCTTATCCATAACTAATAAATTAGCAACTACCTGATACACTTCAGACTTCTTATGTTGTTTGTTAGCTGATTTCTAGCTAATTTTCAGCAATTCAGTTTACATTTTTGATGTATAAATATGTGCTTTTACTGCTTAATAAAAATTGTCTTTTGTGTTCTCTCTATTCTCTGCATATCTTTTCATATAGTTTATTCTTGTACCCAACAATTTGAAACTATTCATCTGCTCATTTCTTTGGCTGCCCATAAGAAATGAAAATTGTTTCAAATGGATGTAAAGTCAGCGTTCCTCAATGAATGCTTGCAAGAAAAATTTTTTGTAGAGCAACCTCCTGAGTTCATTGTTCGCAAACAAGATGATAAAGTTTATAAGTTGAAAAAGACTCTTTACGAACTCAAACAAGTGCCAAAAGCATGTAATTCAAGAATTGAGACTTATTTTATTCAAAATAATTTTTGAAAATGTCCATATGAGCATACGTTGTACGTGAAGACCAATGCACAAGGGGATGTCTTATTTGTTTGTCTTTATGTAGTTGATTTGATCTTTACAAGAAACAATTCTTCAATGATCCAAGAATTCAAGCAATCAATGGAAAAGAATTGAAATGATAAATTTGAGCCTCATGACTTATTTCTTGAGTTTTGAAGTGAAGCAATAAAATGAAGGGATTTTTGTTTCTCAAGCCAAGTATACAAAAGAAATTTTAAATGGAAAAATGTGAACCAGTAAATACTCCAGTGAAATGTGGCACTAAGCTACCTAAAGAAGGAGAGGGAGAAACCATAAATTCGACATACTACAAAAGCATAGTTGGGTGTCTATAATATCTAACATGTATACGGCCTGATATATTATTTGGAGTTGGCTTAAAAAGCAAATTTATGAAAAATCTAAAAAATTCTCACTTGAAAGTTGCTAAGAGAATTTTATGGTGTATAAAAGGGACAAATGGATATGACTTATTTTATCCTTCTTCAAGAAATTTGAATCTTGCTGGATATAGTGACAGTGGTTGGGCAGGAAGCTATAATGATAAAAAAAAACACTACGAGGTTTGCATTTTATCTTGGTGATGCTGCCTTTACTTGGCCTTTAAAGAAACAACCAATTATTACATTGTCAACATGTGAAACAGAATATGTTGTAGCAAGACGGGCTAACCAGAATTCATGTTGATAATAAATTTGTCATTGCTTTGGCTTGGAACCCAATTCATCATAAAAGATCGAAACATATTGACACACACTTCCATTTTATAAGGAAGCAAGTCAAGAACAATGAGGTTGAGTTGATTCATGTTAAGTCAAGGGAGCAAGTTGCTGATATTTTTACGAAGTTATTGAAGACTGAAGTTTTTGAGCAGCTAAAAATTCTTCTTGGAGTCATGACACATGAAGAAACAAGTTCAAGGAGGGAAAATGTTGGAACTTAAACTTGTGTGCTGATATAAATGTTAAAGTTTAAAAGTCAATCTTGAAAAATAGAATAGATATAAATATTGTATGTTGGATTGTGGAAAAACGATTTCTTAGAAATCTGATCTACAAATTTCTATTAAAGAATATAAGATGTCATTTGATTTTTTTTTATTTTTTGTTTTTACTTTTTATTTTCTGTTTTGAGCGTATTTGGCATTTTGTGCTTTTGAAAATAAAAAAAACAGTTAAAATGTATTTGGTCGTTTGTGTTTTAAAAATTTATTTTAAAAAATAGAAAATGAGTTTACACATAAAATAAAAAATTTTAAAAAATCATTTTGAGCGTTTTCAATCCAAAATAAAGAAAAAAAAATCTCAAAATAAGAAAAATAAAACATTTTCTATTTCTTTGTTTTGAAATTTTTAAAACATAAAACACATAAAAATGCTACCTAAATAGCTTTAATTTGATGAAATTAAATCAATGAATCAGAGAATGAGTTTGAATATTCTTCTCTAGTATAAACTCGTTTCTAATTAGTTCCTTTTTCAACCGCAATGGGTAACGAATGATATTACATATATATATATATATATATACGGGGTTTCAATTGTCTGAAGCACTTCTATTCATCGACACCCCAATGATGAATGAAGGAAGAAGAATTTATATGTGAGGTGAATGGCCTTTCAGATGAATTTGCCGATCTCTGTGTGGAGTGTCCAATTGAGGAGAACCCTAAATCCTTGCTCTGTGGGATGGAAGCTGTCCCAAAATAAGTACACAGAGTCATCTGGACATGTCTCACTCAGCTTGTTGCATAGAAAAGCTACTTCTAGTTCCCCTGTGCCACAACACCCTCTATCCACGACAGCAAAACCTGCACACAATCCAAATAATATTTGGAAACAAATGTTGTTAGATCCAAAGATTAGGGGGAAAAAAAATACACACACGTTGACATGTGTACACAGTGGATGACATTTTTACCATATTTTTCACCATTTTGAATGATATCAAGCATTGGATTGTAGAGATCGATATAGAGCACGCTGGCATTCGTGTCGTTGAGGCTGTTGTTGAGACAACTAAGTGCGTTCGATAGCTTTGTGTTGACTAATTGCGCTGCCCGATTGAATTTCTCAACACAATCTCTCTCTATTCCCCCAGCAATTGTTCTCTGCGATGGCAAACATCCGATCGGAGGATAACCAAAAACTGCCACTCTTCGAGCCCCCAGTTTGTATATTTCCTACGCAGAAATTACATCACTCAAAAAAAAAGCCATAAATAATATATACACACTGCTATAGTCAGGGCATGTAAAATGAAGGTATTGATGATGAAGAGAGAACAATATATACCTTTACAAAATCGGAAGCGGACTGAGCAAGGAAATCAGAGTAAGAATTAAGATCATATTGCAACCTCCTGAGACCTAGCGTAAAGTAGGTATTGGAGATATCATTGCTGCCGGTTACCACTACGTACATACTGTTAGCTAAGATGGTGTTTGTCTTTTCTTCTCCAACCATCCCTTTCAACCTCCCAATGTATTCTTCGAACATTTCCACTTGATCTGACAATGACAAAGCTGACTAATTTTTGATAGTCAGCATTAGCAATTAACTAATTAAAGAATGATTGAAAGTTATAATTTAATAATAAAGTGGAAATTAAAAAATAGAATATATATATGCAGAAAAATATTAAGTATATGTACCGCTAGTTTAGCCGACAGAGGATCAAATCCACTGGCTCCAGAAGCAAAACTTACGCCCGTGAGAAGATCCTCGGCTTGTAGATTTGGATCCAGATAGGCTGGCACAAACTCTTTAATTCCCAACTCCTCAGCTGAATAGGGTAAGGTGAAAATTAAGAAAAAAATAAAATAAAACCAAGGTGTTAGCCATAGTATTCAAACCAATAATCTGATCAGCCTTGTAAAGCAGTGGAGTTAATTAACTTCAAATGTTAGAAATAGATAAATATAGGTATTAAGATCAGCTAAGCATAGAATGCAAATCTAGGCAAAAAAAAATAGATACAAGGGTAAAATGATCATTTTATAACTCGGTTTAGTTATAATTGAAAGTAGTTAAGTTAAGATGAAACTTGTTAAAAAATACTTTAAAATCTTTTAGAATACCTAAAATGCAAATCTATGCTCAAAGAGGACACACAGGTAAAATAATTGTTTTATAAATCAGGTTCAGGTTGAATCATAAGTTGTTATGTTGATTAGAAACGACTCAAAAAATATTTATCAAAATTTGGAGAAACCAGACTGTAAATATAGGTTGAAAACACACTTAAGGGTAAAACAATAATTTTTTGCAGTAGTCTGGTGCGATTAGAGTTTTATAATAGTAGTGGTAAAAATGAAAAACAACATTTTGAAAACAAGTGAAGCTACATTTTTATGTTTACTTAATTTTTAAAATTTTTTAAAACTATTAAAAAAATGTCAACAAAAAAATTATTGTCAAATATGTTTTTCTTTCGAGTTTTCAAAATTTTAAAACAAAAAAAAAAAAAGGTTATCCAAGGAGCCCTTAATTTTTTAAATTTCTGTAATCTTTCCATATCAGTTTACACAGTTGTTTAACTATGGGAAAACTATTATACAAAATCATCTTTTCTATTGCATTTCCCCCAATTTTCTTTCTGTAATTAAGTGGGTCCTATGAATGTCTAATAGCGTACATACCGCTGTCTTTTTTATCTAGAAATGAAAAAGGAAATAGGAAATGGATAAAAAATAAAATACAATAAATAATGGATCGCATCAGTCTTCTCTCTCTCTTTCCCTCTCTAGTCTATTGTTGTGACTAGGGGTCCACGAAAAAATCCAAGTAAACTGTAAATCGAACCAATTCAATTATTTTAGTTTCGGTTGATTCAGGTTTATATTATTTTCAAGTTAATTCTGAGTAAAAAAAGTTAACAAATCAATTTTTTTAGTTCGGTTTCGAGTTAATATATGTTCAACTTGAAACCAAACTAAAATCAAATCGAAATCGAATTAAATCAAATTACCCAAAAATTATATATATATAATATTTATATATTGGTTCGGAAAAAAATAATATATAATATTTATATAATATATAGAGCAAAATAACGTTAGGATTTCTTTCTTGGAAGCCACAGTTCTGTTGTCCGTCTCCCTCCCTCCCGCACACCCTCTCTCTCTCTCTCTCTCTCTCTCTCTCTCTCTGTGCAAACTTAAATCGCACATAGATGTAAAGATAAAAGTGGAAGAGGAAGGGCTCGACATGGCAAAAATGGCTGGGGCAGGCGACTGCTCATTGCCTAACAGTTGAATTGATTACCGATGGCCTTTGCAGTAATGTCATTTCCAGAGTTGGTTTTGTCATAAAATATTTTTTCGAAAATAATTTCATGTTTTAACAGTGTAATTTGATCTGATGACTTTAAGCTGGTGAGTTTTCCTGTTTCAACAACTTGAACAGATTTTGGTTGTTTTACATTAATTGAATTCAAATCAAGAGTTGGCTTAAATTGAAATGCATCTGATCTAATCCCAATTAGTTTGAACCGAAATTCAAACAGAAACAATTTAATATTTTTCGAGTTTTGGTTCGGTCTAATTTGGTTCCAATTAAAAATTGGTTCGATTTTGTGTCCAAATTTTAAGAACCAAAAAAAATTAGTTCGATTCTGAGTTAAGTATAAACTCAAATCAGATTGACTTATGCCCACCTTACCTGTAACTGGGTACCTCTAAATAAGGGTAGAGTTAAGATTTTTTTGGCCTTAGGTTATAAACTAGATGTTAAACTGGTTATAGGGTAATAATTTTTCTTACTTTGAACTATAAATATATATTAAATTAAATTATGAGTAAATATTAAATTAAATTATAAAGTAAGTTAGAGTAGAATATTATATATTATTAGAACCAAAAAATTTTAAATCAAAATTTTACTCAAGTTACAACCCCACCACAATTTATACATAACTCCGCTAGGCGTTAGTGCCTCTAAGTGAATTAGATTCACATTAAACTTATTTCTAAGAGAGTAAATGACGGGCTCATGAACCATATTATAAGACCCGAATAATAGAATAATTGTATCGAGTTGAAAATCGCACTTGAGACCAAAAAGGGAAAACCTTAGGACACTATACATTGACTAAACCTCAACCCTTTCACCAAATAATGAAGCCCGTGAGTGAACCCAAAAATCAAAAAGAGCAAAAAGACAAAACTCAGGAGAGAGAAGTCAAGTGCCTTTTGGCTTGTTATATGTCTAAAAGGATGGAGAAATGAGTGGTACCTAATAAGTCTGGAGGTGTCTTTCCATTGCTAAACCTTCCAGAAGGTATTCCACCCTTCAAGTCCTTCCCGTATGGAGGATAATTGCACTTGGCTACAGTCATAAAATTGTTGTTGTTGCCTTGATCCACTATTGAATCTCCAAACACGATTAGTGCTGTAACTGCTACTTTCTCTGGTACAATTACTTCAGTACTCGCGCTGCTGCTCCTGATGAAAAGAAGCAAAATATACGGGAAGAGAGAGAAAATTGAAGAAGAAGAAGAAGAAGCAGTAGGGGAGAGTTTAGTGATGGAAAATGGCATTGTGAATGGACAAAGTCTGCTTGACCTTGGAGTGAACAAATAAACTTGTTTGTTTCTTCTTTGAATTTTAAGTAGAAGTGAAAGTGATCAGCTGAGCTGTTTGTTATTTATTTATTAATAATCAATAAAATACAGCCGTGGAAGGTGTGGTGTAGCCATTGCTTGAAAGGGTGGGTAACAAAATTAAAAGCTTTAATTAAATTATGCTATTATCACGGTGATTGATTAATTACCATTCTTTTTTTTTGGTAAGTATTAATTACTATTCTGAAATTTCAATACACGGATTTAGGTTGTCAATTAAGGGATTTCAAGGGACTTTAGTGGGTTAATTATCAGTCAGAATATGATTATATTTTAATGTGGTGTGTTCTTTCATATTTTTCATTAATTATGTTCCAATTGAATTTTATTTAACTTTTATTTTTATTTTGAATTTAATTTTATTACATTAAATTAAGACCATTAGATTTGATACAATAATATCTTGATCGTTGATTTTTCTATTACAACTCTTGTAATAGATTTTCTCGCTATAACCCTTGAAACTCTCAATTACGTGTTTAGGTATTCAACTAATTGGTTATCAATTCGCAACCTAAATCATTAATTACTGTCTCGAAATTTTAGGTTAAGGTGGGATACAGCGTTTTGGATTGATCAATCCCAGGCTGAAGTCCAACTTTTATGGGGGTATAATGCAATTTAATCAGCGCTAAACCTGACTCAACCCGTTCACTCAGGCATATCATTTTGTTCAAGCCCAGCTTACCGCATAAAACATTCGGAAAATTGTATCCAATTCATACTTTGTAATCTTTTAAAATTATTAGTCACACTCAAAAAAAAGTATTGCTTTTAAGTACATTAATGTGAAAAGTTTTGTTTTTAAGTCACACTTTTAAGTAGGTCCCACGAATTTGTTTTAAATATAATTTCTAATATACCGATAATATCTTTTATTTCTATAACAAAGTTACACAAGTTATTTCCGAAAATTTCGGGAATCACGTGAAGATATGGTTTACCGAGAATCACGCTTCTTCCGTTTTTTTTTTTTCTTTCATTGTTTTCAGTTTTATTATTTACAGTTTTAGTCGTGAAGATATTAAGAAGATAGAGCTTATTTTGCCTATCTTCTTCATGGATTGATTTTGACGATTGGTGTTTTGAGCTATCTTCAAAATAGTACCGGTACTGTTTCAAAAAATATGATGATGTTAGCTCGTATGGTTAGTTTATGTTATGTATCGATTGATATTTTTTAGGTAATATGAAAACAGTACCAATCCAAACAGTACCGGTACTGTTTTATCGGTACTATTTTCAAAACAGTACAATGAATTATAAGCAGATAACGAGTTTTAAGGGCAAGAGAAATCCATGGGGTCGATGAGCTTTTTGAGCTATCTTCAAAATAGTACCGGTACTGTTTTGAAAATTTTGATGATGCTGGCTCGTATGGTTGGTTTGTGCTGTGTATCGATTGATGTTTTTTAGGTAATATGAAAACAGTACCGGTCCAAAACAGTACCGGTACTATTTTTCGGTATTGTTTTCAAAACAGCACCATGAATTATAAGTGGATGACGAGTTTTACGGGCAAGAGAAATCCATGGGCCCGATGGACTTTTTGAGCTATTTTCAAAACAGTACTGGTACTGTTTCAAAAAATATCATAATGTCGACCCATATGATTAGTTTGTGTTATGTATCGATTGATGTTTTTTAGGTAATATGAAAACAGTACCGGTCTAAAACAGTACCGATACTGTTTTATCGGTACTGTTTTCAAAACAGCACCATGAATTATAAGCAGATGACAAGTTTTGGGCAAAAGAAATCCATTGGATTGATTAGCATTTTGAGTTATTTTCAAAACAGTACCGGTACTGTTTCAAAATCAGAAAAAATAAATATACTTAGGAATGATGATTGATTTAGGTTTTTTCCAAACAGTTTTGATTTTGTTTCAAAAAATCGATTTTACTTGCTTTGTAAAGAAGATGGAAAGTCGCGGAAGTTATGAGTGAAGTGTGCACTATTTTCGTATAAAACTGGCAGTTTTGAAATGTGGTGAAAAACGCATGATGTCTGTTTTTATCTTTTTGTTACAAGTGTAACTTATTTACAAATAAATTTTTTGGGTATGATTTAAATCCTTATAAGTTCATAAATAGCAACCGACCTTCAAAAACTCCTAAAACATTTACTAATTTTGGTTAAAAAAAATTTCAAGTCCATTAGGTTGGGCCCAAACTTACAATCCCAATCTCATGCACAACTTGAAATTGATATTGGGCAATTTTTTTCCAAATTCACCCCACAGGCTTAATATACTAGTGCAAGCATGTCTAAAATGCAGGTCAGGCCTACTGGGGTCCATTGGCTACGATTAACTTTAGTTTTGGGAGGTATTATCCCAAAGGTGGTGTGACACGCAAATTTTGTTATACTTGATATTTTATTTTAGCCATTTATGAAGGTTTTGGGCCATTCTGAATTATGGATCTTGAAATTTGATCTTAAGTTGAGGACCCACTTTGTTTTATTTTATATTATTTTATTTTTTTGAACTAAGTAGGCCAAGAATAATTATTAGGCATTCTATATAGTAAATTTGTTTCTTTCAAATTTAGGATATGCACGAATATAACTTCCCTAAATGTATATTTGTTGCTTCTAGCACGATTTGTGTAGATTTTGTTTCTAATATTTGTGGATTTGTGATGGTTATATACACATATATTTTGTGAGAATATTGTGATTTATTGAGGTATATTTTGGATTTGATGTTGTATGAGTATACACATGAGGACTTTACATATTTACATGTTAATATATTGTTGATTTGAGGCTTAAGATGGTGATTTGGAATTATTGGATTTAATTTCATGCAAAAACAAATCTAAAAATGGTTTTTTTTGGTCATTGGAATTCTAACAGCCTTGTAATTGTTCGTATAATTTGACTAATGGCTAAGAGAGCGCTATTTTATGTCATGTGGTTCGAATAATCCAGGCAGTAGGCAAATTTGATTTTTTTTTTTTTTTTAATGTTCCAACTCTTGTGAAATTTAGATATAGTTTATATTATAATATATTCCAAATTACCGCAACTTATTATGAATTATTATAGCTCATTCGAATTATGTTATAGGGTTAGTGGACATACTTATATTGATATTATATTGCTTCGTAAAATGAGAACATATCCTGTACATTGGGACTTGGGGTTATTCATCCAATTGGATATGATGGCCAATGAGCAAATGTTGTTATCTTATGAGCTATTGAGGTGTCATAAGCGTACTTATTTCTATGGATTGATCACTATTTCCAAAATGGAAAGAAAAATAATTTTTTTAAATTATTGAATAATTCCCAAACAATATAAATGATTAATGTCCCTTATATGGATATTGGCATGTCAATTTAAATATTATGATTTATTATTTTAGGCTACAAACTAATGGTAGTCAAGAGAAATGACAAAAAAATTGGACAAGCAGCTTGATATTATTATTATTATTATTATTATTATTATATGATTTGTTGTTGTCGAGAAAAATAGTGTGAAAGGTAACGCTACGTATTTTACTAATTATTATCTAATTCAACGTAAGTTGAGAAACTGTATGATATATAAACTTGCATGCTGTGTTAGCAGTTCTACTATTTTCATAAATCAATAAATATTGTGCTAAAAGTCAACTATGCCAAAATAAGTTTGGGTTAGGGCTAAAAATTATATAATGCATGATTTTTGTTGCATATTTATTTATATAAATATTCGATCACACCTTAAATTTTTCACAATCCGAAAGCATGAATAAAAATATACTAAACATGAAACTCAAGCAATTTCACTTGCCAGATTCCACGATAATCAATTAAAAACCTTTAAATTAATGATAAATTAAACATCCAATCGTAGTCTTGCAAATTGAGACTATATATTAATCCCAATTAACTAGAAAATAAATAAATAAATAAATCAAATGTTCAATTCTCTTAAAAAAAAAAACTATAAAAATAAATTCACATAAGTCACGGCTTTAACATGGAAATATCATATACTTGTGTCTCATGGTGTTGTTGTAATTTTAGGTATCAATCATGGGTATTTGGAGGCCTAAGCACACCATGGAGTGCAAGCGGACGGGCCTAGGTGAATTAGAGGCAAAATAGGCAAAAAAAATGAACAAAGAAAACTATTGAGGCTTTTAATCGAACATATGGTGTGCATAGCAAAAATCATTCCCGACGGGCTAATTCACAAAGCTACAGCTATGCATGCCAATTAAGGTTACCTAAGGCATGTCAAGCGGACCAACAAGCCTAAGTCAAGCGTTGGGCAAAGCCATAGAAACTTCAAAATCCAAGTTGCTAGATAATATATGAACATTCAAGGGTTCGAGATCGACATTCTGAAATAAAATTACATACATTATCAAGGAGATGGGTCATTCACTTAATGATATATAATCATTACTCCCAAAATAAATAATATTTTTGTGGAACGAATTTATTTCATACACACGCAATATTAGCCCCAAAACAAATTAAAAAAAAAAAAGAAAGAAAACCTTTAATACAAGAATTTGGTAGAGTACAAGGCAACAGGGATCTGGCCATTTGGGCATGATGCTAACAAATTACAACACACGAAGAATGATAATCTTTGTTTGTTTTATTTTAGTGGAGGACAACTATCATTGAAAGTCTCAAAGTGCAAATCATGAATCCCCTCACTTGATTCCATTGATATATTTTTGGAGAAGCATATTGATAAGTGCTCTGTATCCTTGTTCTGTGGGATGATAGCTATCCCAAAATAGGTATGCAGAGTCATCTTCACATGTCTTACTAAATTTGTTACACAATACGGCTACCTCTACTGCACCTGTGCCACAACACCCTTTATCCACAACAGCAAAGCCTGAAATAATTGAAATAATTGTTAGAATTTGGAAAGATCACCAATGTTATACATCCATTAGAAAAATGAGTAATGGTAACAATCAAAAAATTATTTCAGAATCATGTGGTTTTGTTATGGGCTTTATCACTTTGTATAAAATTGTTCGTTAAAAAATATTTTTATTGTAAAAGTACCATTTTCACATCACTTAGTACCACTTTTTTATTAAAAAAAAATTGATACAGAATAACTTTCATAGAAAAATTTATCAAGATGATGCGATAGTTGTATCTTTTATAAATAAAAAGTAATTTAATAGATCTTTTACTCTGAAATAATAAGTTTTTATCATTCTGATAATATTTTCTAGTAATTCTTTATG